>JAUIMM010000260.1:1122500-1865000 GCA_031769625.1 Taudactylus pleione
ACTGGGTGTGTGTGTGTACTGTCATTATTTTATTATTTCCTTTACTGAGGGACTATAAGTACCAGCGGACCCTTAATGCTCAGACTTGGCGGTACGTGTGATTTTCCAGGTACCGGCAAGAGGGGCAGGCTTGCTGGAACCTGTAGTCCCCATGTAAAGGACAATATTATTATTTCTAACTTGTACACCATCAGCCACACACCATCCACCACTAGGGGTGTGGGGGATAGCCCCAGGCTTCAGACAGGGCCTAGGGTGCTCGTGGGGGGGACCCCTTTATTGGGGGCCCCCAATTACTTAGGAATCCCCAGTCTGGACTAACAGGTTGGGGCGGAATTAATTCTTTGGCCGGGGAACCCTGTGAAGCAGGTCCTCTGGCTGTTGCATTACCCCCCCATGCTAGTAAGAGCCCAGTGGTGGTCCTGGATATACGGGGGTACCCTACTCATTTTTTTCCCAGTATTTCCTGGCTCTGAATGTTGAAAATATGGGGACCAATAAGCTGTTTTTCCCCTGTATTTTCACAACCAGGACCGCCTCACAAAGCCTGGTGCTGGTTGTGCATTTGGGGGGGACCCCACTTAATTTTTTTATTAAATTAACTCTTTAAATACACCTTTAACACTGAAGCCTGTATGGATCTCACTGATCCGTGCAACATTCGTACAAAACACGCACCTTTATCATAGCTAAATGCACACAATACGAATACTACCAGCATGAACAACATAACACAATACATAACAATCATGTTAGACTGACAAATCGGGTCAGCCCAACACGATTCTTAGTAATTTTGAGACGTAAAGGGGAAAACATTCCAGTGAAAAGGTGAGATTGGAGATCGCAGCCCAACACAATTCTTAGTACGTTTCCCCCATGTGAAGACTCAAACCAGTCACAGACTCAAGACACTGAGATCTGACAATGTTAGGGAACACCTAAATAGAGAGGTGAAACAGTTCTTGAAAAAATATGGAATAGAGCATCAATATACCATTGCCTATACTCCTAAGCAAAATGGAGTACGTTAACAAGCAAATTGTACTTTAGTGGAGTTAACAAGATGTATGCTGAAGGACGTGTGCCTAGACCAACAGTTTTGGGTGTAAACCGTGTCCACGGCAGTCTATTTAAAGAACCGTTCTGCTAAAGCTTCCCTAAAGGACATAACACCTATTGAAGCATGGTCAAAGAAAAAAATAAGTATAAAACATTTCAGAACTTTTGGAAGTATTGCTTACGAGCATGTATCAAAGGAGAGAAGATCAAAATCAGAAAAGTGCATCATGCTTGGCTATTGCCATGAAAGCAAAGGCTAAAGATTATGGAATCCAAGTAGGGATGTCATATTCAAATAATAATGCAAATTGTAGAAAAGCTGGAAGTTGATATGCAGAAAAAAAAAGATCCTATTTTCAATTCGCCCAAAAACAGATAATAATGTTTCTTCTAGGTACGGCAGTGGACAAGGAGGCTGTGGCTGGAGGGAGCTGCTATGTGCGCACCATAGGTTTGTGCACTCTAAAAAGGGGCATGGTTACTAGAAAAGGGGGGTGTCCTTGAGAAGCACCCCCTTTTAACAATGTAAGGGACGTGCCTCCAAGCGCTCCCCGCACTGTGAATAAATGTGATGCGCATGGGCATGACATCTATTCACTCGCCGTTCATTGTTTCAACGAACCTACCACTCCCACTGGACACTGCTGCCATAAAAGCAGGGTGTGGCACCCTGCTGACACAGCCAGAAACACTAGATAACTATGTGTGTGCTCTACCTCAACATCATTCCTCATCCTGTATGTCCTCTCTAACACTGACGCCCCTCAGCTGTACACTATGGGCCTGATTCAGACCCGCTCGCTAAGATGCATACTCTCGCTGCTATGGATGGTTTGCAGTGTGTATGCATTGTGCGCATGTGCATACCTTGGTGAAAGTTCACAATGTACTCGCTCGCTGCGCATAGACAGCTCAGCAGAGTGAGTGACAGGGGAAGCCGATTGTAGGTGGTAACAGGGGCTGGCCATTAAAACGGGGGAGTGGAGGTGCAAACGCAGACGTGCCTGAGCCTCTCAACGGTGTTTTAGAGGTGTGCATACTTATAAGACAGCATCATAGTACACGTCATCTGGCTTGTTTTTACACTGAAGTGCTCGCAGTGCTAGCGGCAGGGTATGGTCATCCTCAAGCACTGCCATAGCATCATATGTACCGATGGCTGCATACACTTCCTGGACATGACGTGCACATGTGGGTGTCTTAAAATAGGCTGGCGGGTGTTTGCATACACTATGTGATTGCTAAGAAATACTGGGCGGGCTAATGCATTGCTGTGAGATAGCACTGCCTATGCAATTTGCATACACATCGTGTGAGCGATCGCATCTAGCGAGCAGCTCTGAATAAGGCCCCATGTGTGTGCTCTACCCAAACACCATTCCACCTCCTGTATGTCCTGTCTCACCCTGACACCCCAGATGCTAGGCGGAGGCCTAGATCCAATCCAGCTTGAAGAAAGGCAAGAATTCTAGAAACCTTAAAGACCTGAGGGTCATAGTTTTTTGGAGCACACCATTGGAAAAATGTATGCCATATTCTGTGGTAAATCCTGGCTGAGGCTGGTTTACATACTTTTAGCATGGTCTGGACCACAGAGCTGGAAAAACCTTTAGCCGTTAGGAGGGATGTCTCAAGAGCCAAGCCATTAAAGACAGACGGGCTAGGTCCGGATGTAGACATGGACCCTGAGACAACAGGTCTACTCGTAGAGGAAGCTGAAGAGGAATGTCTATGAAGAGCCTTTGGAGATCGGAGTACCAGTGACGTCTGGGCCAGGCCAGAGCTATTAACATGACTGTGTCTCCCTCCTGTCTGAGCTTTCCAAGTACTCGAGGAAGCAGGGATATTGGAGGGAAGAGATATGCTAAATGGAAGTTCCATTTCACCGACAATGCGTCTATGAAGGATGCGTCAGGGTCCTCTGTTCTGGCTCCATAAATTGGAAGTTTGCTGTTGTGTCTGGAGGCCATGAGATCCACCTCCGGAAGAACCTATTTGTCAACTAGATGCTGAAAGACTTCTGCATATACTGTTGAGACCATTCTCCTGCATGCACTCATGATGGCTGAGGAAACCCGCCTCCCAAGTGAGAAACCCCGGGATGAACACTACGGAGTGGCTGGGAGATTGCATTTGGCCCAGGTGAGAATGCGGGACACTTCTATCATTGCTGATTGACTTAGAGTGCCCCCTTGGTGATTGAGGTAGGCCATGGCCGTGGTGTTGTCGGACTGTACTTGTACTGACCTGTTTTTCAGAATATTCTGAGCCAGAGTGAGAGCTCTATAGATGGTTCAAAATTCCAGCATGTTTATTGGCAACACTGTTTCGACTGGGGACCAGCGGCCCTGGAAGGAGTGCTGGCCGGTTACTTCGCCCCATCCTCGGAGGCTTGCGTCTGTGGTGAGGAGAGCCCAGTCCAGGATCCAAAGGGACAACCCTGGTTCAAATGGGAAGTCTGTAGCCACCAGGCTAGGGACAGGCGAACCTCTGGAGGGAGGCTCATCGTCTGGGATTTGAGCAGATGGGGTAGCCCATTCCACCTGGAGAGGATCAGGTGTTAGAGGGACCTGGAGTGAAACTGGTCAAACTTCACCATGTCGAAGGTGGACACCATTGGTCCCAAGGCCTGCATTGCAGAGTGAATCGACACTCTGCGCTCGCTCTGAATCAGGGCCCTCCTACCTGTTTTTGGAGCGTCCTCATGGACGCTCGCATAGCTGTGGGTTACCACCCACAGCTTATGCGAGCGTCCATGATGATGGTCGCGATGGTCAAAGACCATCGGGCTTGCGACGAGACCCTGCGGTAGGGTCTCGCTGCCGCAAGCCCAGGAGTGATTTTGGCTCTATCAGAGCCAAAGTCACTCCCACTGGCATCATTACTGATGTCAGTGGGGCCGGACTCAGACGGTAGGCGTTCCCATGGGAACGCCTCCGTCTGGCCACCACGCCCCTGGCACGCCCACCAAAGGGGGCGTGCTGTCAGTCACCATCGACAGCACACCCCCTTTGGTGCGAGACTCCGAGCGACGTATTTCTCGTCGCTCGCCGGGTCTTGCGCATGCGCACGACGGAGCTCCCTCCGTCGTGCGCATGCGCATTCGCCAAACATCGACCCGCTTGCGAGCGAACTTCCCTCGCGAGTGGGTCTGAATGACCCCCTCAGTTCACGCCCGATACAGTTATCGTGACAATGAGTTTTCGTCAGTTTTGCAGTAGGAATACACAGAGGGCCGGATTATAGGCGGGGCGGACGGGGCGGTCATCAGGGGCCCCCACACATTAGGGGCCCCCACATTACCACAAACATTACCTGCCACTTATACCTTTTCTGGCCACCTCCCGACAGCAGTGACAGATAGCACACTCTGAGCAGTCACTGATGGGCCGGTCCATGGCTGACAATGAAGCCCCACCCCCTCACTGATATAATGCCGCGATTCGCGGGTGTATCAGTAGGGGGGCGGAGCCTAATGCCGTTAATTGCCCTCCCCCTCAGAAGCCGAATGATGCTGCAGCTGCAAGTCTTCGACAGATAGTGTGTGTGGCAGTGCCCGCTCTCTGTCCCTACCTCCATCTCTCTCCCTCCCTCTACCTCTGTCCCTTTCTGTCTCCCCTTCCTCTCTCTCTTTCTCTATATCTTCCTCATGACTTCTATTTCTCTATCTTCCTCCCTTTCTCTAAGATGGACACTATAATTTTCTTTTCTTTTTTTACTTTTTCATTGAAATTTACAGAAAATGTCATATAGTAGTTACAGAAAAATCAATACAAAACTTTATAATAAAAACTTCAACATGACATGACAGCTACTGATGGTCTGGTGGAGTAGTCCACAGTACTATCTTTATGAGAACTGGCAAGTGTGAGAGCTCCAGCTACTGATGGTCTGGTGGAGTAGTCTACACTAGTATCTGGATAGGAGCAGGCCAGTGTGAGAGCTCCAGCTACTGATGGTCTGGTGGAGTAGTCTGCACTAGTATCTGGATGGGAGCAGGCCAGTGTGAGAGCTCCAGCTACTGATGGTCTGGTGGAGTAGTCCACAGTACTATCTTTATGAGAACTGGCGAGTGTGAGAGCTCCAGCTACTGATGGTCTGGTGGAGTAGTCTGCACTAGTATCTGGATGGGAACAGACCAGTGTGAGAGCTCCAGCTACTTATGGTCTGGTGGAGTAGTCTGCACTAGTATCTGGATGGGAGCAGGCCAGTGTGAGAGCTCCAGCTACTGATAGTCTGGTGGAGTAGTATGCACTAGTATCTGGATGGGAACAGACCAGTGTGAGAGCTCCAGCTACTTATGGTCTGGTGGAGTAGTCTGCACTAGTATCTGAATGGGAGCAGGCCAGTGTGAGAGCTCCAGCTACTGATAGTCTGGTGGAGTAGTCTGCACTAGTAACTGGATGGGAACAGACCAGTGTGAGAGCTTCAGCTACTGATGGTCTGGTGGAGTAGTCCGCACAAGTATCCGGATGGGAGCAGGCCAGTGTAGTCCGGTGTAGTCCACACTGTTAAAAAATAACATTCAGTAGGTGCCGTGCCATCGTTGATTACTTGAAGCGCTGTGAGTCAATATGAATCACAATCAGACGATAGAAGCGCAGGAGCAGCAACCAAGTACTAGTGCTGCGGCTGCTGTCAGTCAGGATAGTACTTCAATGTTAATAAAAACATCACCTCTAATAAGAAAGGGAAAATTTACTGCCAGAAAAGTTCAAATTGGCAACATGCCATACACCACACTCAATGGCAAGGAAAAGCTCAGGTCATGGACTTTGTTTGTGAGTGGTGGTGCTACTGCTGTTTCATGCACTAGAAGAATGCTTATTGCTGAAACCAGGGTCAAATGCAGTCAGGTATCTTCTTCTGTAACCTCTTATGATGCTGCAATGCAACATCTTGCTCTGAGTCTAGTAGAGGTGTCACCTTCAAAGCAGACAAATCAGTATTTTGAGCGAAAAAGACTTTGCGCGGCCGATTCGCACGGGACCAGGCCTACTGAGAGAGGCTGTTTGGTGCGATTGAAACTACAGTGTGTGAGGACACATCTCTGCACATGATATTCAACCATAATATGGTGGTGCTACAATAATAAACGGTATTAATAAATGGTAATACTTGAATAAACTGGAAATATAATAAGCCTATTTTTCAACATATCACATTTATACACACAATGCAGCATTTTACTTACAGCCAGCAATTATTTCTACGTACTCATTATATCTCCATCTCGACAGAAAGAGCTCTGTAGACTGACCGGGATTTCTTGTAAATTAGGTAAAACATTTTGTTATAAAGGAAAGTGAATCCATTTGTGATGCGTTCGATGAGAGCGGTGGGAGCAGCAGTACGTCTATCCATGGCGGAGGCGAAGGATTTGCAGGGGGTACCTGCTGTGGCCATCCCATAGGTGGAGCTACCACAGGGACTGCTACTTGGTCCACAAGTTTTGCCAGCATTTGTGAAAAGGCAGCCTAGGGTGGGTCCTGAGGGAGAGACGCCGGGGCTGATGGGCCTGTGGCTGTGTAACAATACAGAGACCATCCAGAATGAGGTCCTCTAGGGCTAAGCCCGAAGAGCAGGACTTACAGGCTATCAGAGTAGGAGGAGCAGCATCGGGCTGCTTGTTATTCTTTCATAGTGACAAGAATAATAGAATACACAGTATGATACAGTGCAATAAACACTTTGCAGTATGTGTAATATGGCACAATGTAGTGTGTAACCACGCTATATATGGCACAGTCTAGTGTGCAACAGCGCTATATAGTATGTGATAGTCATCACACTTAAATAGCAGATGTGAGGTACAATGAACCCCCAATACCTTAGTATGTCCGGGTATAGTAGAATAAAGGGACAGGTATAAACTGACAGTATAGAAAATAGAGATCATCACTAGCACAAGTCACATACAAACACAGAAAATAACATCACATGTCTGCAATGGGCACTAAAATCAACTACACAGACCACAGTGGCTGGTAGGATATAGCGCTGTATACCTGGCCTCTGGGAGAGGTATACAGGGAGACTGGACCCAGCGTTTCCTGGTGACCTGCTTGCCTAAAATGGCTGCCGCGCTTCTCTGAGGGAGCGAAGGGTGAGGGAGGAGCAGCGCAGGGAACACCAAGACCGCAGTGGAATGGCGCCCTGAACTGGGGGAGGGGCTGCAGGGACAGCACCTTATCCCCTGGCTGACGTTAACCACAATATGCTTCTGCGCCAGTATCGTTATGCCCCGGTGGTCTAGTGGATTAGTGGGCAAGCCAATGTCCCCATCAGCATATCCAGTCTGTCTTTTGAGACCGGGGTCCCCGCAAAACGGGGTTCCGCCTTACCTGTCCCCTGGATTCCGGGCTGCAGTATGGGGTCCGGAGAGCCTGCTAGCTAGTCCCCCTTGGAGCCCCGCTGGGAGTACCTAGCACAGGCTTGGTGTCACGGCGTAGCGGATGGGTGATGGGGCGGCAGCACAGGCGTCCGGACGACAGTCTGGTGCTGCTCGCCCGTTAGTAAAAAAAATGAAAATAAATGAAATGCTAAAATGAAAGCTTGTGCTGCTTAATGCAGCCCCCTGTTATAATGGTGGTCCAGCTCCTGCCGGACACCAAAGAAACTGAAGTACCCTCAGGCTGTGGGGTATAGGGGGAAGGTCCGGAGCATCCTGGGATTGAAAAGCTTTGCTGTTTGTGTCCTGTCCTCCAGGTCCCACCTACACCCCAATGTCTCCCTGTGGACCCTGAAGAAGAAATAGTGTTAGACTGGGGCTCATTCGAGTGCAGGATGAGTGTCTGTTGAGCGCTTATAGTAATGGTTTTGTTAATAAATATATAAAATTACAGATCGTACTTGAGAAACGGCGGCACTCATGAAAGTTACACGTACACAAAAATCCAGACAAAAAACGGTGTCAATCTCCTAATGGATGTTATAGATAAAAATATAACTAAATTATAAAAAAATGTACTTAGAAATAATCTATACATAGTATAAAATAAAGTCCCTGGTTGGCGTCTGTCTGTGAGTTTGGGCTAATCTCGAGAACCACTGGACGGATTTTGACGCAGTTTCTCACTATTGTAGCATTTTTGGAGGAAGGTTTAGGTGTATGACACATTAATGTATGACAAGCAGTGACGATATTAGTGAAGTCAATGGAATAACGGACGTCCGAGCGCTGTCTTGGCTTATGCTGCCTAAACCGTTAAAGATACAGTATATCACAATGATTGACTTTATTTTGTACCATGTAGAGATTGAGACGTATTATCTGGTTTCTCCAGAAAAATTGATGTACTGTAAGCCCTGTTTACTGATACAAAACTTCTGTTATTCCCAATTTTTACTGTTTCTATTGAAAAATGATCCGTTAATTTTCAACAATAGGAGTCTGCTTGGGCATGACCATAAATAATGCACAGGGACAGACACTTAACGTGGCTGGAGTTGACCTGAGTGGCGGCTGTTATTCTCATGGACAACTTTACGTGGCCCTTTTGCGTGTCACATCAAAATGAAGGGTCTGAGGCCCTGATTCAGAGCCGGACGCTCTAACCAGAGCACTCGCTCTGAATCAGGGCCCACCTCCATAAATATGGAGCGTCCTCCTGGACGCTCGTATAGCTGTGGGTCACCACCCACAGCATATACGAGCGTGCAGGTTGATGGTCGCGATGGTCTTGACCATCGCCACTGCAAGCAGAAGCCTGCGGTTGAGTTTCTCAACCGCAAGGCCAGGAGTGATTTTGGCTCTATCAGAGCCAAAATCACTCCCACTGACATCACTAGTGATGTCAGTGGGGCCGGCTTCTGACGGAAGGCGTTCCCTTGGGAACGCCTCCATCTGGCAGGCACGCCCCCGGCACGCCCACCAAAGGGGGCGTGCTGTCAATCAACATCGACAGCACGCCCCCTTTGATCAGACACTACGAGCGAAGGAAAGTCCTTCGCTCGTCGCGTCTCGCGCATGCGCACGACGGAGCTCCCTCCGTCGTGCGCATGCGCAGTGCAGACCATCGACCCACTTGCGAGCGGACAGCTGCTCGCGAGTGGGACTGAATCAGGCCCAGAATCAGAACCGCTTGCGAGCGCATTGCGCATTGTGATGGCGGGCCAATGCACACGCGCAAAAGTGCGCAAGCCCCGTATCGAGTGAGAAATCACTCTCTCCGGGGCTTGCAACACAACGGGGCGGTTGTCGATGTCGATCGACAGCTCGCCCCAATTTGTAGGCGGGGAGGGGGGGTGGCTGTACAAACGGAGGCGTTCCTAAAGGAACACCCTCCGTTTGTGGGCGGCCCTACTGACATCACTCGTGATGTCAGTAGTGGACTTCCTGTTCTATTAGAGCAGGAAGTTCACTTGGCATTGCGAGTGCTGAGACCCTACCACAAGGGTCTCCTCGCAATGCCGATAATCGCGACCATCGCAAGACCGCTCGCACAAGCTATGGGTGGTCACCCACAGCTGTGCGTGCGGCCTGGAGGCTGGAATTTTTTAAAAAAAGAGACACCCTGATTAAGAGCGAGCGCACGCAAATAGCGTGCTCCTCTGAATCAGGCCCTAAATCTTTTCGTGTTGACGTCAGGAGGAAAAATGACTAATGTCGTCTACAAGGCAATCTTATAAGACCTCAGTTAAAAAAGATTGTCGCCGTAAAACCAAACCTTGATGCACACAAGGGGGCTTAGTTGCGATATTGTACATGTGCCAAGCGCTTCCAAAACACTGGTCCTTCCCCAGTCCCCAATCCCAAAATAGCGCACCTGTGGGGGGCATATAAACCGTAGGTTCTCAGCAGCCGGGAAAAAAACATGCCAACTGTCAGGGCAACCCCTCAAAAAAGTGTTCGACCACCGAAATGGGAACAGTTCGGAAGTATGCTGTACATAAGATAGAGGTAATTTACCTCTGTACCCTTCAAAAATACCAGTGTGTACCCCCCAGTATATGGTTACACACTGTAGATAGCTGCTTCCACTTGTACAGTCACGTCGGGAAGCCGGCTGCCGGTATATAGGCAGTCGGCTTCCCGATTGCTTCCCGTAATAACAGCAAAAAAAATTCAAATATCCAATAATTAGTGGTACGGTTCCACAAGTAAAAGCTAATGCAGCCTAACTCACACACACATTATATATATATATATATATATATATATATATATATATATGAGAGAAATGTAAGGAGGAGGGTTATTTATGGGTCATCAATTCTGAGGGCAAGCAGGTAGTGACCCTGTGTTATTTTTTAATCCGGGTTTGTCTCACATGGGACCCTTCTAGAAGTATTTGAATGGTAAGCAAAGCAAAGGGTCGCAGCTGACCCCCTGGTCCCCCCTCTGCATTATCTCATCAGGCAGCACACAGTACCTGATGCCGCCTGTCAGCAGATTAGATGCTGGAGAAGAAAAGGAGAGATTTATCCAGGATGTGGATTGTCAACTCTCCTAAAATCAGCTGCGTTCTGTTTAAAGAGAGAAAATGAGAGAAGCCTAAATAGCTAAAAGCTCTTTGTAGCAAAAATCTGTTCTGTTACGATGATGTATAGTCATCCATCCTGTGTATGGTATAACTGACCACTACAGATCGTACATCCCGGCATGAGCCTGCCACTTGCTGCTGAATGTGGAAGTGAAGTTTTAATAAAATAAAATAACACATGATGTGTACTGTAGTCTGTACTTCACCTTCCTTTGCAGGTCAGCTCTGGCCCATCAGAAATATAAGCAGACGTTGCTCAGTGACTGCTGCCATAGTTTCATGAAAGGTTGTACCGCACTCTAAGGGTAGTGTCATAGCGCGTTATGCATCTCCATTTTGAACGCAAATGGCGTGATTTGGAGCGGCACACTAGACCGAATGTGGCCGGATTCAGCGATTTCTCTGCAGACTATGCATGTGACTGTACGTATCTTTGCGTTCTCTGAGTGAGACATTTCCGTCCTTAAAATGGGTGCTAGAGTCAGGCGTAAGCAGAGGAGACACCTATTTCTGTCATATCTCTGACACCTAGCATGAGATAGGTGTAAGTGCCAATGATAATAATGGCAGCTGTTCTCGTGTACGGAAAACGTGGGGTGTAGCGATGCGTACACAGGAGGGCCTATAGTCGCATTCAGAATGTGGCGGTATTCGGGCCTGTGCGCGAATCGGAATCAGACCCAAGATAACCACAACAATAGCAGCACATAGAGGTAATGTGACGGGGTTTGTTATTAAGGGGTCTATGTATTATAATGCAGTAGTTTTCTCAGGAGAGTGGCTATCACATACTGTAGCTGCCTCCAATTTATTAAAGGGTTAACGGTGGAGAAATCAGAGCCTTGACCCACTTACCTGCACTTACCGCTGTCCCCATCGACCTCTATGTGTATGGCAGATTTCGTCATTAAGCTCATGACAATGTTACTGACCTTTAACATTGGATCCATTGCCGCCAGAGAGGAACTTCTAGATCCATTGCTGGGTCACATCGCTATGCGCATATTAGCGTTAACCAAGAAGTGAATAACCTCTACCTCTTTTTGCCGGGGTATTATATGTCGACAGTCATCATATCAACATGAAAATGTTGACATGGTTATAATGTTGATGTTGACCATGTCGACAGTGATGAAATGTTGACATGTTAGAATGTCGACATATCGTCCCTGGTGGCCCAGCGGTGACTTAGTTGCTCCCGCCAGGCTGCAGCAGCATCTGGGTCCTGTCGGTCATGTGACTGTTACTTCAGTTTCAGACCTCTAATCCTCCGGTGTTTGAGTGAGTATTGCTCCCCTATCCCTACCCTTCCGTCTAGTGCCTAACCCTAACCTCCCCCCCTGCAGCCTAAAACTAACCTTTCCCGCAGTCTAACCCTAACTCCCCAACGCAGCCTAACCCTAACCTCCGCCCCGCAGCCTAACCTCCCCCCCCACAACCTAACGCCCCCTGCAGCCTTACCCTAACCTCCGTCCCGCAGCCTTCACCTAACCTCCGCCCCGCAGCCTCCCCCACAGCCTATCGCCCCCCTCTGCAGCCTATCCCTAACCTACCCCCACGCAGCCTACCCCTAACTTACCCCTGCAGCCAAGCCTGACATTGTTGTCATTTCACCTGTCGACATTCTGAGAATGTTGACATGTAGCTTATCAACATTTTAACAATGAAAACACAATAACTGTTGACATTGTGGTGTTGACAATTTCTTTGTCGACCATTTGACTACATCCCTTTGCCGGCTATATTAGGCTGCCATTTAAAGGGAAACTCTTAGTATGGAGTAGGGTTTTTTTGCCGTGTTTTGCAGAGCAGCGCCAAAATGGTAAACAGTAACAGTGGTAAACTCTATATCGCAACGATACATAATAATAGTCACCACCACCTTTTAGACACAATGACATATAGACCTCTAAGCGACACAATACTCTAAATAGGCATTTCAGGCTGCTTTTAATTCACATGGGCATGAGGCGGCAATGTCACGTAACCATCAGTTGCCGACTTTATTCAATCAACTGCCCTGATAGCTGCAGAATTTTTTTTTTTTTTACTTCCTTTGACTCTTTGCCCATGATTAAAAAAAAAAAATCAGAATGTAAAAGCGGGGCATGCCCATTATTACACACGTTTATGAGAATATATACAGTAAGTAAAAGCACCAACAGGACCCAGTATCCAAAGCAGCAAGGTGAAGCTAGAGCCTCGCGCGGCACATGGAGGAGGCGCCATTGTGTGAGCTTCAGCATTTCCTGTTTGCAGAATACTACATCAAGCGGGGTGGTAAAGTCACTTATGGCCCCTGAGCCATGGGGCTGAGCTAAGACATGGAGGAGCTTGGTACAGAACAAGGCTAGGACCGCCACCAGAATTCCCCCTCAGCCGGCATATTACATACCCGCTGTCCACTTCATTCAACTGGCAAAAGGTTTCTACTTATTGTCGACATGGCCAAACGTTGAGTTTTTCTGTTAGGTAAACGCAGCGTATGAACCCTAAACCTGTCACGTCGGCATTGTGACTGTCAATATTCCGACCATGAGCCGTATTCAATTTGAGCCGAGCCGCGATACTTTTTTGCGGCCCGGTCTTTTCACCTACTTCGCCTGTTTTGTAGGCGGAAAAGTATAGCGCGCGTGCCCGCTTTACACCGTATTCAATTTCAAAGTACGCGAAAACGGGACCCGGCGATACTTGAACAGGCGGAAAGTCCTGTTAGATTTGGGGAAATCAGCCTGACACCCCCCAAAAGATGCTCAGACATGGGGGTTAGCTATGGTACCCCCCGATTTGGCTTGCTGAAGGTATTTGGTGTTTTTAAATGGGCTCAATAGCTGCTAAATAGCGTTTTTCTATACGTGGTGCAGAATAGTATTCAGGAGTTTTTTTTCCAGAAAATAACTTATCCCAGCAAATTTGGGGTACGTGAAAATGGGGGTCAGCATATTTAAAAGTTGCTAAAGTTGAAAAAATCATGAAAAATCCACCTGCCGCAAGCACCTGCAATGATAAAAACACTTGGGGCATACTTGGGGACCCCCCCAGAATCAAGTTCGCTAGTTTTCAACTTTGTCCCCCAACATTTTTTTTTTTTTTACTCCCCAAATTCAGTGTGATTTTTTGGGGGGTCCTTAAGTGTTTTTTTTATTATTTTTTTACACAGATTACCTTTGGGGAACTGTCTGAAGGCTGCACGGGGGTTCCCGCAACGTTGCACCCCAAAACCCCAATTCTGCACTTTTTTCCACCTCCCATTCATAGGTGAAACTGTTCCGCCTATTACATTGCGTTGACTTTCCGCCTAGGCAGAAAGTCGTTCAAAATGAACACGGGGTAAAAGCAAAGCAGGCGAAAATGACGTCATCGGCGAAAAGTTTTCACCAAAACACTCGAAAACGGCTTTTCGCTTCAAATTGAATACGGCCCCATGTCGTCACTGCATGTCGACACAATGACTACATACTGTGGGCAGCACATGCTATAAAACTGTAATTTGTGACCACTGCTGCCCCCACTGTCCCTGCCAAGGCTCTACTAGGCATATAGTGTGTCACTTCTGCTGAGAGGAGGGTGGCAATGGCAGTAATGCAGTAAGGAGATCACACACTGCCCCCCTGGTGTCTCACACAGTCCTCTCCCTGCTGCTGGCAGCCTGGGCGGCCATTACCCACAACCCCTCGCGGCACTGAGTCTCTGCTCGCTCCCCTCCTAGTGACCAGTGACGCCGCTCAGGGCCGGATTTGATTGGCTTCCAGTTTTCGCGCGAGCCGCCTCGTATCACGTGATTGCAGTCAGTCAGACTCGGGTGGTTCCTCGTCGGACGTCGGACCCGTTCTTGGAGCTGCTGCGGTGCTGCCCGCTGGTATCCCGTGCCCTGGCGCTCTCTGTATGCAGTTACGGACATTGGTTGTCACCAGCGGCCCCTGGCTGCCAGGAATATGTCCCTGGAGGTATAGGAGCCCTCTTATACATTCACAGCTAGTCTTTTATTACAGAGCTAGGTGAAGGTTGTACTGTGCTCTATACCCCATATGTAGGGATCATGGTCACCTCACACCGTTTTCCCCTCCGCCATTTCCATATTGCTGAAGCGCCGCCCCGGAGGTTTATGTACCTCAGGCCGTCCTCTCATGTTCCTCTGTCTATGGTCCACTCCCCGTGTTCCTCTGTCTATGGTCCTCTCATGTTCCTCTGTCTATGGTCCTCTCATGTTCCTCTGTCTATGGTCCGCTCCCCGTGTTCCTCTGTCTATGGTCCACTCCCCGTGTCCCCGTGTTCCTCTGTCTATGGTCCGCTCCCCGTGTTCCTCTGTCTATGGTCCTCTCATGTTCCTCTGTCTATGGTCCACTCCCCGTGTTCCTCTGTCTATGGTCCGCTCCCCGTGTTCCTCTGTCTATGGTCCACTCCCCGTGTTCCTCTGTCTATGGTCCTCTCATGTTCCTCTGTCTATGGTCCACTCCCCGTGTTCCTCTGTCTATGGTCCTCTCATGTTCCTCTGTCTATGGTCCTCTCATGTTCCTCTGTCTATGGTCCGCTCCCCGTGTTCCTCTGTCTATGGTCCACTCCCCGTGTTCCTCTGTCTATGGTCCACTCCCCGTGTTCCTCTGTCTATGGTCCGCTCCCCGTGTTCCTCTGTCTATGGTCCTCTCATGTTCCTCTGTCTATGGTCCACTCCCCGTGTTCCTCTGTCTATGGTCCGCTCCCCGTGTTCCTCTGTCTATGGTCCACTCCCCGTGTTCCTCTGTCTATGGTCCACTCCCCGTGTTCCTCTGTCTATGGTCCACTCCCCGTGTTCCTCTGTCTATTGTCCGCTCCCCGTGTTCCTCTGTCTATGGTCCTCTCATGTTCCTCTGTCTATGGTCCACTCCCCGTGTTCCTCTGTCTATGGTCCACTCCCCGTGTTCCTCTGTCTATGGTCCACTCCCCGTGTTCCTCTGTCTATGGTCCTCTCATGTTCCTTTGTCTATGGTCCACTCCCCGTGTTCCTCTGTCTATGGTCCTCTCATGTTCCTTTGTCTATGGTCCTCTCATGTTCCTCTGTCTATGGTCCACTCCCCAGGTGCCTCTGTCTATGGTCCACTCCCCGTGTTCCTCTGTCTATGGTCCTCTCATGTTCCTCTGTCTATGGTCCACTCCCCAGGTGCCTCTGTCTATGGTCCACTCCCCGTGTTCCTCTGTCTATGGTCCTCTCATGTTCCTCTGTCTGTGGTCCACTCCCCGTGTTCCTCTGTCTATGGTCCGCTCCCCGTGTTCCTCTGTCTATGGTCCACTCCCCGTGTTCCTCTGTCTATGGTCCTCTCATGTTCCTTTGTCTATGGTCCACTCCCCGTGTTCCTCTGTCTATGGTCCTCTCATGTTCCTTTGTCTATGGTCCACTCCCCAGGTGCCTCTGTCTATGGTCCACTCCCCGTGTTCCTCTGTCTATGGTCCACTCCCCGTGTTCCTCTGTCTATGGTCCGCTCCCCGTGTTCCTCTGTCTATGGTCCTCTCATGTTCCTCTGTCTATGGTCCTCTCATGTTCCTCTGTCTATGGTCCGCTCCCCGTGTTCCTCTGTCTATGGTCCACTCCCCGTGTTCCTCTGTCTATGGTCCACTCCCCGTGTTCCTCTGTCTATGGTCCGCTCCCCGTGTTCCTCTGTCTATGGTCCTCTCATGTTCCTCTGTCTATGGTCCACTCCCCGTGTTCCTCTGTCTATGGTCCGCTCCCCGTGTTCCTCTGTCTATGGTCCACTCCCCGTGTTCCTCTGTCTATGGTCCTCTCATGTTCCTCTGTCTATGGTCCACTCCCCGTGTTCCTCTGTCTATGGTCCTCTCATGTTCCTCTGTCTATGGTCCTCTCATGTTCCTCTGTCTATGGTCCGCTCCCCGTGTTCCTCTGTCTATGGTCCACTCCCCGTGTTCCTCTGTCTATGGTCCACTCCCCGTGTTCCTCTGTCTATGGTCCGCTCCCCGTGTTCCTCTGTCTATGGTCCTCTCATGTTCCTCTGTCTATGGTCCACTCCCCGTGTTCCTCTGTCTATGGTCCGCTCCCCGTGTTCCTCTGTCTATGGTCCACTCCCCGTGTTCCTCTGTCTATGGTCCACTCCCCGTGTTCCTCTGTCTATGGTCCACTCCCCGTGTTCCTCTGTCTATGGTCCGCTCCCCGTGTTCCTCTGTCTATGGTCCTCTCATGTTCCTCTGTCTATGGTCCACTCCCCGTGTTCCTCTGTCTATGGTCCACTCCCCGTGTTCCTCTGTCTATGGTCCACTCCCCGTGTTCCTCTGTCTATGGTCCTCTCATGTTCCTTTGTCTATGGTCCACTCCCCGTGTTCCTCTGTCTATGGTCCTCTCATGTTCCTTTGTCTATGGTCCTCTCATGTTCCTCTGTCTATGGTCCACTCCCCAGGTGCCTCTGTCTATGGTCCACTCCCCGTGTTCCTCTGTCTATGGTCCTCTCATGTTCCTCTGTCTATGGTCCACTCCCCAGGTGCCTCTGTCTATGGTCCACTCCCCGTGTTCCTCTGTCTATGGTCCTCTCATGTTCCTCTGTCTGTGGTCCACTCCCCGTGTTCCTCTGTCTATGGTCCGCTCCCCGTGTTCCTCTGTCTATGGTCCACTCCCCGTGTTCCTCTGTCTATGGTCCTCTCATGTTCCTTTGTCTATGGTCCACTCCCCGTGTTCCTCTGTCTATGGTCCTCTCATGTTCCTTTGTCTATGGTCCACTCCCCAGGTGCCTCTGTCTATGGTCCACTCCCCGTGTTCCTCTGTCTATGGTCCACTCCCCGTGTTCCTCTGTCTATGGTCCGCTCCCCGTGTTCCTCTGTCTATGGTCCGCTCCCCGTGTTCCTCTGTCTATGGTCCTCTCGTGTTCCTTTGTCTATGGTCCACTCCCCGTGTTCCTCTGTCTATGGTCCTCTCATGTTCCTCTGTCTATGGTCCTCTCATGTTCCTTTGTCTATGGTCCACTCCCCAGGTGCCTCTGTCTATGGTCCACTCCCCGTGTTCCTCTGTCTATGGTCCTCTCATGTTCCTTTGTCTATGGTCCACTCCCCAGGTGCCTCTGTCTATGGTCCACTCCCCGTGTTCCTCTGTCTATGGTCCACTCCCCAGGTGCCTCTGTCTATGGTCCACTCCCCAGGTGCCTCTGTCTATGGTCCACTCCCCGTGTTCCTCTGTCTATGGTCCTCTCATGTTCCTCTGTCTGTGGTCCACTCCCCGTGTTCCTCTGTCTATGGTCCCCTCCCCGTGTTCCTCTGTCTATGGTCCACTCCCCGTGTTCCTCTGTCTATGGTCCTCATGTTCCTCTGTCTATGGTCCACTCCCCGTGTTCCTCTGTCTATGGTCCACTCCCCGTGTTCCTCTGTCTATGGTCCTCTCATGTTCCTCTGTCTATGGTCCACTCCCCGTGTTCCTCTGTCTATGGTCCACTCCCCGTGTTCCTCTGTCTATGGTCCACTCCCCGTGTTCCTCTGTCTATGGTCCTCTCATGTTCCTCTGTCTATGGTCCACTCCCCGTGTTCCTCTGTCTATGGTCCGCTCCCCGTGTTCCTCTGTCTATGGTCCACTCCCCGTGTTCCTCTGTCTATGGTCCACTCCCCGTGTTCCTCTGTCTATGGTCCTCTCATGTTCCTTTGTCTATGGTCCTCTCATGTTCCTCTGTCTATGGTCCACTCCCCAGGTGCCTCTGTCTATGGTCCACTCCCCGTGTTCCTCTGTCTATGGTCCTCTCATGTTCCTCTGTCTATGGTCCACTCCCCAGGTGCCTCTGTCTATGGTCCACTCCCCGTGTTCCTCTGTCTATGGTCCTCTCATGTTCCTCTGTCTGTGGTCCACTCCCCGTGTTCCTCTGTCTATGGTCCGCTCCCCGTGTTCCTCTGTCTATGGTCCACTCCCCGTGTTCCTCTGTCTATGGTCCTCTCATGTTCCTTTGTCTATGGTCCACTCCCCGTGTTCCTCTGTCTATGGTCCTCTCATGTTCCTTTGTCTATGGTCCACTCCCCAGGTGCCTCTGTCTATGGTCCACTCCCCGTGTTCCTCTGTCTATGGTCCTCTCCCCGTGTTCCTCTGTCTATGGTCCGCTCCCCGTGTTCCTCTGTCTATGGTCCACTCCCCGTGTTCCTCTGTCTATGGTCCTCTCGTGTTCCTTTGTCTATGGTCCACTCCCCGTGTTCCTCTGTCTATGGTCCTCTCATGTTCCTCTGTCTATGGTCCTCTCATGTTCCTTTGTCTATGGTCCACTCCCCAGGTGCCTCTGTCTATGGTCCACTCCCCGTGTTCCTCTGTCTATGGTCCTCTCATGTTCCTTTGTCTATGGTCCACTCCCCAGGTGCCTCTGTCTATGGTCCACTCCCCGTGTTCCTCTGTCTATGGTCCACTCCCCAGGTGCCTCTGTCTATGGTCCACTCCCCAGGTGCCTCTGTCTATGGTCCACTCCCCGTGTTCCTCTGTCTATGGTCCTCTCATGTTCCTCTGTCTGTGGTCCACTCCCCGTGTTCCTCTGTCTATGGTCCGCTCCCCGTGTTCCTCTGTCTATGGTCCACTCCCCGTGTTCCTCTGTCTATGGTCCTCATGTTCCTTTGTCTATGGTCCACTCCCCGTGTTCCTCTGTCTATGGTCCTCTCATGTTCCTCTGTCTATGGTCCACTCCCCGTGTTCCTCTGTCTATGGTCTGCTCCCCGTGTTCCTCTGTCTATGGACCGCTCCTCGTGTTCCTCTGTCTATGGACCGCTCCTCGTGTTCCTCTGTGTATGGTCCGCTCCCCGTATTCCTCTGTCTGTGGTCCGCTCCCCGTATTCCTCTGTCTGTGGTCCTCTCATGTTCCTTTGTCTATGGTCCACTCCCCAGGTGCCTCTGTCTATGGTCCACTCCCCGTGTTCCTCTGTCTCTGGTCCACTCCCCAGGTGCCTCTGTCTATGGTCCACTCCCCAGGTGCCTCTGTCTATGGTCCACTCCCCAGGTGCCTCTGTCTATGGTCCACTCCCAAGGTGCCTCTGTCTATGGTCCACTCCCCGTGTTCCTCTGTCTATGGTCCTCTCATGTTCCTCTGTCTGTGGTCCACTCCCCGTGTTCCTCTGTCTATGGTCCACTCCCCAGGTGCCTCTGTCTATGGTCCACTGCCCGTGTTCCTCTGTCTATGGTCCACTCCCCAGGTTCCTCTATCTATGGTCTGCTCCCCGTGTTCCTCTGTCTATGGTCCTCATGTTCCTTTGTCTATGGTCCACTCCCCGTGTTCCTCTGTCTATGGTCCTCTCATGTTCCTCTGTCTATGGTCCACTCCCCGTGTTCCTCTGTCTATGGTCCTCTCATGTTCCTCTGTCTATGGTCCGCTGCCCATATTCCTCTGTCTGTGGTCTGCTCCCCGTGTTCCTCTGTCTATCGACCGCTCCTCGTGTTCCTCTGTGTATGGTCCGCTCCCCGTATTCCTCTGTCTGTGGTCCGCTCCCCGTATTCCTCTGTCTGTGCTCCGCTCCCCGTATTCCTCTGTCTGTGCCCCGCTCCCCGTGTTCCTCTGTCTATGGTCCTCTCATGTTCCTCTGTCTATGGTCCTCTCATGTTCCTCTGTCTATGGTCCGCTCCCCGTGTTCCTCTGTCTATGGACCGCTCCTCGTGTTCCTCTGTGTATGGTCCGCTCCCCGTATTCCTCTGTCTGTTGTCCGCTCCCCGTATTCCTCTGTCTGTGGTCCGCTCCCCGCGTTCCTCTGTCTATGGTCCTCTCATGTTTTTTTGTCTGTGGTCCGCTCCCCGTGTTCCTCTGTCTATGGTCCTCTCATGTTCCTCTGTCTATGGTCCGCTGCCCATATTCCTCTGTCTGTGGTCTGCTCCCCGTGTTCCTCTGTCTATGCACCGCTCCTCGTGTTCCTCTGTGTATGGTCCGCTCCCCGTATTCCTCTGTCTGTGGTCCGCTCCCCGTATTCCTCTGTCTGTGGTCCGCTCCCCGTATTCCTCTGTCTGTGGTCCTCTCATGTTCCTTTGTCTATGGTCCGCTGCCCATATTCCTCTGTCTGTGGTCTGCTCCCCGTGTTCCTCTGTCTATGGACCGCTCCTCGTGTTCCTCTGTCTGTGGTCCGCTCCCCGTATTCCTCTGTCTGTGGTCCGCTCCCCGTATTCCTCTGTCTGTGGTCCGCTCCCCGTATTCCTCTGTCTGTGGTCCGCTCCCCGTATTCCTCTGTCTGTGGTCCGCTCCCCGTGTTCCTCTGTCTGTGGTCTGCTCCCCGTGTTCCTCTGTCTGTGGTCCGCTCCTCGTGATCCTCTGTCTATGGTCCGCTCCTCGTGTTGCTCTGTCTATGATCCGCTCCTCGTGTTCCTCTGTCTATGGTCCACTCCCCGTGTTCCTCTGTCTATGGTCCACTCCCCGTGTTCCTCTGTCTTTGGTCCACTCCCCGTGTTCCTCTGTCTTTGGTCCACTCCTCGTATTCCTCTGTCTGTGGTCCGCTGCCCATATTCCTCTGTCTATGGTCTGCTCCCCTTGTTCCTCTATCTATGGTCCGCTCCCTGTGTTCCTCTATTTGTGGTCCGCTCCTTATGTGCGCTCCTCGTGTTTGTGGTCCGCTCCTTATGGTTTGCTCCTCGTGTTCCTCTGTCTATAATCCGCTCCTCGTGTTCCTCTGTCTATGGTCCGCTCCCCGTGTTCCTCTGTCTATGGTCCGCTCCCCGTGTTCCTCTGTCTATGGTCCGCTCCTCGTCTATGGTCCGCTTCTCTGTCTATGGTCCGCTCCCCGTGTTCCTCTGTCTATGGTCCGCTCCTCGTCTATGGTCCGCTCCTCTGTCTATGGTCCACTCCCCGTGTTCCTCTGTCTATGGTTCGCTCCTCTGTCTATGGTCCGCTCCTCGTGTTCCTCTGTCTATAGTAGCAGTGACAAATGAAGACAGAGGTTGGGAACCAGGCACCTAGAGAGGAGCCACAATGGTTGCTTACTTGGGAGGGCCGTCCATGTGTGGGGCCCCTGGACGGATGCCACCGCCTATAATCCACTACTGTTTAATATTGATGAGTAGCAGTATTTAGTTTAATGCAGAAAAACCCCACAAATAATAAAATATTACTAAGGGGCCTATTTATCGAGCACATTTTTTCATAAAATGATGTAGAAACTTGGCCCCATAGGTATTCGCCAGCTCTACATTGCGTAAACTGTTTAAAGCCTATGGTGACATGATCCCTTTCCCGCAGCCTCTGGCCGGCTCCCAAACCTGACACTGCGCTCTTGTGTAGTGTCAGATCCCCCAGGAGTCTTTCACAAAAGTGAAAGGGGCATATCCAAGCTAATTGTCGACTCAATTAGGTCCTATTCAAGTTAGGTCCTGTATCCCACACGCATTAAGCCTTGAGGGTGCACTTTTCCTTGCAGCCTCAAGAGCTGCGAGGAAGAGTCCACGTTAAAATGGATTTATCGTGCAGGAAAACCCATTGATTACGAGTTTTGGGCCCGATTCAGAGGCGCACACTATTTGCGTGCGCTCGCTCTGAATCAGGGCGTCCCTATTTTTTTTTTTGACCGGCCTCCAGGCCGCTCGCACAGCTGTGGGTGACCACCTACAGCGTGTGCGTGCGGCTTGGCGATGGTCGCGATTATCGCGACCATCGGGCTTGCGAGGAGACCCTGTGGTAAGGTCTCAGGTCTCGCAAGCCTGAGTGGACTTCCTGCTCTAATAGAGCAGGAAGTCCACTACTGATATCACTAGTGATGTCAGTAGGGCCGCCCACAAACGGCAGGTGTTCTTCGGGAACGCCTCCGTTTGTGCAGCTGCCCCCCTCCCCGCCTACAAAACGGGGTGAGCTGTCGATCAACAGCCGCCCCGTCTTGTAGCGAGCCCCGGTGTGAGTGATTTCTCCAGGGCACGCACGGTGCGTGCGCAATGGCTACCATCGACCCGCTCGCGAGTTGGTCTGAATCAGGCCCTTTACCCGTAATCTACAGCATGTGTTACCGTGTGTTGCACGAGGGTGGTGGTTGTTGATCGTCTTGCCGAAATTCTAATGCTGCGTATTAGGATGCAGCTTTTGGATCTACGCTGCTGTCTATTTACTCCAGACGCCCCCTGCTGCATTAGCGTATCAGTTGTACCGTATTGCGCAGTCGCTTCCCTGCGGCTGTGCAATACCCTAGAACTCTGAATGAGGCCCATAGGAGGCAATTCAAATGAACGCGATGTGAATAGCACCGGAAAGAAGTTCCTGGAGCTATTCAATTGTTCCCCACGCGCCCTGCACTTAGTCGGGAGATGCTGGTGAGCACACCTTAAGCCATGTGTTTAGGCGCGCTTACTGGCATTTTCCGACTTAAATGCCAGCCACGATGTTGTTAGCGCCGCTCTAAGCTGAAAACCAGCATCGTTGCTGGCACTTTAGTCGGATTTCTACTCAACTAAGTGGCGGACGCGGGCGAAACAACTGAATAGCTCCTGAAACCCCTTCAGAGCATTATTCACATCGCTCTCAATTGAATTGAGAGAGAGCGACTTATATATTGTATATAGACAATTGATATACAGATGTTAATGGTAGTTTATATAAGGAACATTAGTGCTGTTGCTTCCTGTTGATCCTCAAGAAGCAGTATGGTCAGACACACCTCTGTTTGTATAGGAAGCACAGTATGCTCTTCAGTTATGGAATAGATAGTAAAAAAGCAAAATTTTAACGTTCAAATATACAGCATGTAACATAAAGGTAAAATGCAATATTTGCCAGACATGCCCATTCAAACATCCACTTCCAATAAGAAATAAAACATACATAGATAGTTTCATACACTATGGGCCGGGACTATATCAGACGTCATCTGATGTCGCTCATGTCTGCGTGCGCAGGTGATTGACGTTGTTTTCTGATGTCTGAGCTGGGTGACTATAGGGCGTGCAGAAATACTTCCCTGGCCAGCTACTATACTCTGCAGGGGAAGTCCGCTAGCATCGCTCCTGCCACACTACAGAGGACAGTCCACTACCAAAGGGCATCTGCAACATGCCAAAGGCAAAAGAAACGTATGGCACTAATAGGAGGTTGCAATCTTTCTAATCAATAATAAGACAATGGCAGGCCACGTGTTCATTTTACACGAAGCTACCGCTTTGCTCTGACACTTCTGCAATAACATAAAGCTGTCGGCTAACATTATTATTAACGTTTTATACAACGCCTATTGTATTACGCAGTTCTGTACAGTGAATATATATACAGTCAGGCTGTAATTGCCTGCAAAGGATTTGCAACAAAATATTAAAAAGTATTAAAAAGAGAAAGTTAGATTTAGGATTGTTTAGTTTGTCCCATTACTTTTGGCCCCTTAAAAAGTGGGAGGCACATATAGAAACCGTCGTAATTCCTACACCGTTCACCTGATTTGGATATAATTACCCTCAAATTAAATCTGAAAGTCTGCAGTTAAAGCACATCTTGTTTGTTTCATTTCAAAGCCATTGTGGTGGTGAATAGAGACCAAAATATATATATAATCAGTTAAGTTCTTACTCCACTGGAGCTTACAGTTCATGTTCCCTATCACACAAATACATACTAGGATTCGTTTCATCAGAAGCCAATTAACCCACACTCATGGAGAGAACATATAAACATATAAACTCCACAACGTTTGGGCCCTGGTCAGAAACAAACCCAGGGCAGCAGTCAGGAATGCTACCCAGAAGGTGGCTTCGCTCTTTAAGGTTAAGGACCACTTCCAGTATACTGAACTAACGGCGGGTACACACTGCAGCGATGATGCCGTTTTGTAACGGCATATCGCCTACATCTCTTAGTGTGTATGCGCTCCCGCGGTCGCTAGAGATGGTCGCCAGGTTTGATGTGCTGCACATCAAACCTAGCGATATCGCTAGCGGACAGTGCATTGTTAATGAATGACGGAACGGTGATTGCCCCGTCGTTTATTAAAGTCGTCCAGTGTGGACACACAATCAGTTTTCACAGGCATTCGTTCCGATGTTGGAAGGAATGTCCGTCTTTCCAGTGTGTTCCCAGCTTAAATGCATAAGCAGCGTGTGACGTTCACACTTGTTTCCAATTACACATCACAGAGACAAAATAGGCTCTCCTGCTACATATGGATTTATGTCTGCACTGAGACTACTGGAAGCCTGGCTGTACGGCACTTACAGAAGCATTTATTCTCACAATCCAGACAGCACTACTACTTGTGAAGCAAATTGCGAACTCCTCAGCTGGGAAGTCTGTTATGTATAAGTCACAGTGCTGTGTTTATATGAGCGTGATAACAGATCATTCACACCTGGGCTCACACAGCCATGTAACAGGCTGCTTTCACTCTCAGAAAAGCAGTTCTACTCAACCTGGTCAAATAAGTTTTTATTGATAAAATAAAATTAAAGCGATCATCGGCACAAAAAAAAACACTGAAACTGAACGGTACACGTGTTCCTTAGCAGCCGTGGGCTTTCTGGTGCTTGTAGTTACACAAGATACAGCTTGCACAAACCTGCAATGGTGCTTGTTGGGACAATGATTTGCTGGTGCTGGGAGGGCACACTAAAAAAGCAACACATTAATGCACAGGTTCTCAAACTCGGTCCTCAAGACCCCAAACAGTGCATGTTTTGCAGGTCTCACAGAATCACAAGTGAAATAATTAGCTCTACCAGTGGAACTTTTAAAATGTGTTGCTGAGTAATGACTGCACCTGTGCACATGCTGGGTGACCTGGAAAACATGACCTGTGTGGGGCCCTGAGGACCGAGTTTGAGAACCACTGATCTAGATTGTTACAGTAAGCAAAACTGACATGTTATGCTTTTCCATTTGAGCTGTTTGTCCCATATCTGCAGCACCTGTATATATGCTGTCTGTGGGCTGTATAAAATGTATGATAAATGGAAGAACAATCTTCACCCCATTTCACTTTTTAACAGAGCTACAGTTGAAAGTCAGTGTAAGGATGAACATTGTATATACGTACATACCCGCTTATTTATGATGATTCCAGTGTGAGGAGTAAGTTGCATTGGAAAGGGATGTGTGTACATGAGTGCGTTATGAAAAACAGGAATGAATATAAATACCTTTCTATCCTCTGCTCATAGCTGCAGTTGCACAGGCAAGATTGCTAACCTGCCAGAATGCTGCTTAATCTGCCACCTCACCTGCCAGGAGTCACCGGAATAAGGTGTGAATTCCATCAGTACGGCACAGGCAGATGACAAAGGTAAGAATTCCTGAGACACGTGGTAAGAATGACATTTAAGGTGCATACACACACAACGATTTTTTGAACGATTATTGTTAAACAATATCGTTTAACGATAATCGTTTGAAAAAATCGCTCACTTTCTGAGTCAAACGATGAACGATTATTGTTCATGCGCGTTCACGTTTGTAGTTTGTAGTTCAGTCAGACTTGTCAACTCAACGATTTTCATTAAGTTAATATGCAAAAATCGTTTGTAGTTCATAAAAATCGTTCATTACATTTAAATGAACATAGTAAATGAACAACTTTAGTAAACGATTTTAGTTCATTTTTTCAAGGTAGAAAATCGTTTACTAAAATCGTTCATTAACTAAATCGTTGTGTGTGTATGCAGCTTTACAGGTAACATTGAACATTAAAAATTTAATTTGTCTAATTTTGTTGCATCTTTAAGCTAATGCTGCAAAGAGAATTATTGAATTAAAGTGATGGCATTTTTGTGGTTACGTTAAGGATTATCTCGCATGAAGACGGAGATGGAAGGAGGTAAGAGGAATATGTAGAAAGGAAAAAACAGCGGCTATAGGGCCTGAATCATTACGGATCGCAACTGCGATTGCAATATCGATTATGCACACCGTCTCACTGCGATAGTATGCTAATCCATTGCGATCGCTGTGCCGTCAAGGCATAACATAAGGACATCCACATTACCTTACACACATTCGTAATCCTTGGCAAGCAATTCGATACTATCGCAGCTAGGAATTGCTATCTCCCACGCTATGAGGCCTCGGGCTGCGTAGGCCATCGCAGTGGATAATTTATGCATGCCCCATGCAACGGCGTTCTAACGCCCTGGCACGTCTGCGTTTCGCCGACCACCCCATGCCATCACCACCCACAAATGGCACTTCCTGTCAATCACTCTGCGATGGGTCTACGTAGTCACTGTGATCGCAGTTGCCAGTTGGCGCACTCGCACTGCGATGCATGCACAGAACGAAACAATCGCCCGATTACGTGCGTAATCGCAGTTGCGATCGGTAATCAGTCAGGCCCACTGTACGTATGTTTGCTACCTACTATAGCCTATGAAATTTCCTACACATTATTATTCATGGTTATTTTACATTCCTCATATACTGTACAAAATCTCCTTTCATTAGACGCAGTTTTAAACAAATATTTAATAACATGTTGTGTAAGTGTCACTAAACCATACTGCAAATGTTTTCATTAGAAATAATACATACTTTGGACAGGACTCCAAATGCTCTGTTTAAGCTTTCAGTCGTCTCTGTTGCAATCACTGTCTATAGAAGACATTTGTAAGACAGGTGTATAGCTCTATATGCAGCAGTGACAATAGGTGGCTATAATGTATAAAGAAAAGATGTATATTAGAAATATCTTTATAACTCTAAGCGCATGGTACTTTACAGCACCAGCTGTGCCTTTATTCACAAAGGGCTAAAGAATGTTGCCTGGCACTGCGGTAATGGCATGGGGGCACGGCAGGCATGTGTAAAGTGGGCTGGGGTGCACCCATTGTCTTCTGTTTCTTTTGTTTTTTTATTTCGGAATGGTGAGCATTATGTAGCCTTCTCTATATTATAGATGTGTCCGTCATACATGTAGCCTCAATACGCCACGCAGTGCGACATTCCTGGCGTGAGTGACCAACCAGGCCCGTGAGTCTCTGCTAGCGGCGGGCGTCTTTATTCGCTGAGAATGCACCTAATGTGACCAGGACGCACTAGGAGACTAGCAATTTGATATGCGACACTTGTATATCTGTGTGCGGCTATGTCTGTAAACCAGCGATTCCCAACCTCGGTCCTCAAGGCACACTAACAGTCCTGGTTTTAGTGATATCCATGATTTAGCACAGATGGTTAAATCAAACTAACCAAGGTACTATTTAAGTCACCTGTGCTCAAGTATGGCTATCCTTATAATCTGGACTTTTAGTGTGCCTTGAGTACCGTCGTTGGTAATCCCTGCTGTAAACAAAGCATCATAGCACTTCGCATACAGATTCAGACACAGTCTCACACAGAGATACAATCAGCGCTGAGTCCTGGTGCCTCTTAGTTGCATTGTATTATATTGTGACTCGGGTGAAAAAGACACTCAGAGCGAGCAGCGTGGCACAGGACCTGGCGCGTTGAGAGGTTGTTTGGCGCAACTGCAGCAATAGTGTATGAGGACGCATCTGTAGATGGACGCAATTTACTGTCCGAAATTGCATCTTTAGACCTTAAGTTAATTTGGGCAGGGCGACCTTAGACTGCTGCCGCCTGTCGCAGTACTTAATTTGTTCATTTGTATCCTGTCCCCGCTGAGTGATTTGTCAGTGTTTTATAAATAAAGGAAGATTATATATATATATTTAGAAAGCACAGTGGCCTTTAGGTTTTTTTGTTAAGAGCACATTATCAATGCAAATGTATCACTGCTGTGTCAAATTCCTAAACAATACACGACAGTGACCGAGTCTTATGCCTGATGTGCTGGATAAGAATATACACTGAGACTATGGTAGAGAGCTCTCTACTGTTAAAAAACATCAACTGCAATTGAATCCCGTTGCATTACTGGTGGCATTATTTACTCAGATAGACCAGGAAGCACATCGCAGTCAGAATGACATTAACCACTTGCCCTTTGTGGACGGGAGGTTAGAGATTAAAGGGCCAGTTTCCTGTGTGAAAAATGAAACAGTATTTCTCCGACAGCTCGGGGTCTGTCCGCCCGTGGCCCATTGTCCGTCCTGTGTTGTTTTTGCCCTAATGTGTCTATACCTTCGTAACAACTCACCTATTCTGTACAAACAATCCAATTTTAAAGTGCAGATGTGTTGAGGCTGATTTTGTTTTTAAGGAAGCACAGACCCTATTTACGACGTGTAGTTTGTCTTCACCTTGGTGCTTCCCTGTGCATTGTACCCGAATGCTTAAGATTTTGATGGAAAGTGCTGCATGGATGTTACGATTACATATAGTTTAAATTGATTTGCTGAAAACCTTTGTTTGATGAACCTGGGCCTGATTCTAAGTCACACAGTTGTATATGATCATCAGCTGGACAACTCTGACAAGGGATGGGTACGGGATGCCAGCGCTCGGGATCCCAACAGGGTTAGGATACTGACTCTTGTCGGTCGGTATCCTAACCCTCCCTACCCCTAACCCTCCCTCCCCGATGCTGAACCTAACCCCCTCCCCCCCCTAGTGCCTAAACCTAACCTCCCCGTACCCTAAACCTAACCCTCCCCTCTTAGTGCCTAACCCTCTCCCTAGACTAGCGCTAACCCCGCAACTGACCTTCGGGATTCCGGCGGTTGGAACACCGGCGCCAGGATTCCGACAGGAGTTGAAATTCCGGTGCCAGCATTCTGACCGCCGTAATACCCGCGGTCGGTATATTGACCGCATCCCCTCTGACAACACTACAAAAACTCTAATAAGTCTCATGTTCTGGTTTAATCTAGAATTAAGGGAGGAAAGTTTTTTTTATCATTTTGGCATTGCATCTGAATCTCACAGCGCAGTATCAGACCGATATTTTTAGATGTCCAATAGATGAATTAAGAAAAACTTTCGAACTGGGCCTGCGCCTAGGCTTTCGTCGCCTCAACACAATTACCACTAGCTACAATGCTGAATTACTGCATAAAATGTCATTTTAGCTGCTCACATTCTCCTGTCAGTTTCTGTTTTACCTTCTGTGATCTTCTGCTGGGATTAGAAAAGGTGTTCTCCATAAGGAACCAAAGTTAAGTAATACTTTAATATAACTCTGGTATCTATGTAGGGGATTGAACTAGGGGGTATATTTACTAAGCAGTGGTTTTTCAAAGCCCAGGATTTCTGACCATTTTGTCTGCCAAATTTAAACAAGCCTGATTTTGCATTTACTATTATTGTCCTTTTAAATCTGGCGGTCAAAATCAGCAAATATCGTGGGTTTTGAAAATCCACTGCTTAGCAAATATACCCCTAGGTCTGGTGTAGAAAAAAGCAAGACGATTCTTTCAAATTTGTCAGATTTTAGGGTAATCAGAGGCGTCAATTGAATATGCAGAAAATTCTACTCCCAGGGGGTCATCAGTCAGAATGCTTTGCACAACCTGTAACTTTCATCCCCAGTGCCTGCAGTCGTTCTTCTTGTTGAACGGTGGGTAAACTATGATCTATGCACAGTATAACGTTCATCTCCAGGTATTGCATCTAAAAAGCGCAAAAAGATAATTCTGTAAAATATTGCAAGTTCCCATGTGTCAGCTATTTAATACAAAAATTAAACATCTCATCAAAATAGTTCTAGTGTCTGACATGATGTCACTCAATTTCAGAGCAGGGAGTAAACTCGGGTTTATTGGTGTGGGGGGGGGGGGTTATTTATTTTTTTTAATGAAAATTGCAATTATTCATCCACATAGCAGTTTATGAAAGCATATGGCTTTTTCCAGTACGGGGTACAATACTTACGAGAAAGCATTAAAGCAATAACCCTTTCACCGCCACAGGTCTCCGAGACGATCGCGTGTTAATGAAAAGTGCGTGCGTCGCAGTTTTTTTGTGCAGAAATTTGCTAGCTAGTTTTTGGCATTAAAAAAAATGCTTAAAGCGGTAAATATATAGAGATCTGTGAGACTGGTTCTTATTCACAAGCCTAGCCCAATAATAACATGTGACATCATGTTTTAGCTGATCTGTTTTATTGTCACATGCTAATGCTGTGAGCTCACCCTGTTCAATAACACAGACTTTTATTACTTAGACAACTTCCATTTAAAATAAAAAATATATATTTTTTGGACATTATGTACAAGGAAGCATAACGTTATTACACCCACAGAACTGCGACGATATTCTCCAAACCCTTCAAGAAAACTATCACAGCAGAAGTTTACCTAGAGGGGCAAGTTGTTTGCAGAAGGACCGAGCCGACAGACTTACCAAGTGCTTCATTTTTACTTTGTTGAAAATTTAACAAATCATCTCCCAAAAGCATCTGGAAAATTGGCAGCAGGTGTAAATAAAAGCACCAAAGATGAAACAGAATTTTTTTTTCCCCCTATACAACAACTTTTCCATTTAAAAAAAAAATTAAAAATAATCGCAGATGTGGTATTTCCGCCATCGTGAGTGTGTTTCCACTGTAACTTCTGCAGTCTCCCTCCCAAACAGTGTTACTGGGGATCTGTGCCAAAGACACAAAATATTGATACTTTAGGTTGATCTGGTTTTCTTGCCCGTGGTGGGCTGTTTGCGAAATTTCTTTGGGGCCGTCTGTTACGTTTCTGTAGGAGATCGTTTTGTGTCACCGCAATTTTTTTTTTTTTTTTTACATTTATTTTTTGTAAAACATAACAGTTGTATTTTACGTTTCTGGCACGTGTAGTAAGTCTCACCGGTGTAATTTGTGTTGTAAAAAATAAAGCTATTAAAAAAATTAAGATTTCTTAAAAAATATTAAAATACTATATATTTTTTGTAAAACATAACAGTTGTATTTTACGTTTCTGGCACATGTGTAGTAAGTCTCACCGGTGTAATTTGTGTTGTAAAAAATAAAGCTATTAAAAAAATTACGATTTCTTAAAAAATATTAAAATACTATATATTTTTTGTAAAACATAACAGTTGTATTTTACGTTTCTGGCACATGTGTAGTAAGTCTCACCGGTGTAATTTGTGTTGTGAAAAATAAAGCTATTAAAAAAATTACGATTTCTTAAAAAATATTAAAGTACTATATAATTTTTTTTATTTTTTTTTTTTAATATATCACTGTAATCCCGCAAAAGTTTGATGACTTTTCTGGGAAATCACTGGTTTTTACATAGGTTTCCCAACAAAGCACTGCAAGTGGCTTTCACTAAAGAATATTTACTGGTGGTGTTGACACATCTGACGTGAAACACAGACTAGTGATTACTGCGTAACCTTTTCACTCACGACCCAGACAGCAGCGTTACTGATACAGGAGAGAGCACTTGTCATATTCTACATATCAGCAACATTCTATACCATTTCCCACAGATTCCTCCAGTAACTATATATCAGATATTACATGATAATTGTAGGATCAGGAGCAGTCTCTGTCTGCTGGGTCCTGTGAAGCAGAATGAGCCATGCCAGTTGTGGTTAGGCAGCAAGCTGCTCGGGAGATGACAGTGTTAACGCTCGCTGCAAGTCCCTTACACAGTGCTACTTCTTGCATTTATCACCGAGACCTCTACAGAAAGTGCTCACGACTTCATCTCACAGGAAGAAAGCCTATAAACGTCCTAACTGTAAGTGAGAATATGGTACTTATAGACAATGCTTTGGATGGGCTAGTGTTCCAAACCTGTTATTTAATCATTTATAACTGATATATGCCTACTTACAGCTATTATACAGAATGATCCCAGTGCCACAGTGGTTACAAATAACTCATGCGGACGAAGGTGAAGATTTTGGAATATGATGGAAAGCGTTTTATGCATTTGCAGCGACTTTATTTAAGCCATGAATGAATCATACACTCAGTTCATATTAATTAGGAATACAGACCTCCGTAAATAAATTCCACTTTGAGGAACTTTGAATGGCCGAACTTTTCCATGGGTATAAAACACTGCTCATCTGTAGACATGGCATGCTATAAACAATTACAATACACCAGTCATTCAAGGTCTCATCTATAGGTAAAAGTCTGTCTCCCCCCCCCTCCCTCCCCATGACACCTGTTATTTACCCCGCTCCGCAGGAGGAGGGTGAATTCTCTTTTAGAAAAAAAATGGATGTAAATATGCCCGGGACCCGGTGTGGCTTTTTTTCATACGTGGGTAAACATGAATTTTATTATATTTCCTGAAAGCGAATTTTTTTTTTTTTTAAAAAGTAACAAAAATTACCGTAAAACCTGCGAATATACGATAGAAGCAGCAATGTGGCTCCTATGACCTCACACAAACCATCGTGAGTTTTTTTATTTTTTAACTCAATTGCAAATAAATTCATTTCCATGTCAAGATGACGGAAAGTCACCATCCTTTTCTCTAGCTACTTCAAATGGCAAAATACTATATATCTATAAATATATATATATATAATGTATAATATTTATATCACTCTGTTGACGACATGGCTCGGGTCATCCTCCTCTTCTGTATCTCCCCATATGAATCCATTCTTTTTTTTTTTTTCTCCTTTCTCCAAGTTGACTCTTCCCTGTCCCACCTTGCCTGTGAAGTTGTCTCCTGATTGGTGTGCTGTCTCTCCGTTACGTCACTCGGAATGTGACGTCCAGTCTTCCTGTTTCCTCCAGCTGTGTCTTAAAGTAAATCTTGTGGTAGCGCGGAGCCTCAGCTGAGCTGTGCTTGCAGAACTAATACAGTTACAGGCAGGAGAGTAGCAGCACCAGAGCTCTCTCTCTCTCCCTCTCGCTGTCTCCCTGCTTCTCCGCTCTCTGCCTCCTGTTTGTTCTCTATCAGATTCACACACACACACACACACGCATGCAGACACACACACACACACACACACACATACATACATACACTCCGTCCCTTAGTCATTCAGTCACACACACACGCACACACATTCTCCCTCCCTTGTCAAATTGTACTATTCACCAGCAGACAGCTCAGACCAGTGGTTTGTGTCTATTCCCCGGCAAACAGGATCAGTTCACTGGCTTCCACTCAGTAAGTATACCCTTCAGCGCTGGCTTATCCCAGATAACTTCCCACCCGTGTATTTTTTTAAGGATTTTCCTAATCTGAACAATTTCACCGAATGGGAACTTTACAGAAACGCGCACTCACTCATCAGGGAGGTTACCGGAGTAAGTTCAATTGAGGTTTTATTGTTATTTTAATCTCATTTCATATTTTTGTTCTTCTCTGAGGAACACTGAACAGCAATACGTGTTCTATGTAACCCCCACCCCCCCCCCCCCATAATGCAGGAGTTCTATATACTGTATACTATTATCTTGTAGCGTTCTAAACTAGTGATTACAATTCTTTGTTGTCTGTTTTGGCGACTTCTCGCAGTCCATTTGCTTGCTATTTGCATGTATCCCATACTTCCCCTTTTTATTTGTTTGTTCTTTTATATTTTTTTAATACTTTGTTGCTTCCCGGCCAGTGTAAAATCTACCAGGGATTACTTTTGTGGGTTTCCTTTGTAACCATTGTCACATGTCCAGTCTAGATGGAGGAATTATGCGTGAAAGTTGCTCTGAGAGATCCATTGTGAAGCTGGCCTGAAGTTTGCCCAAGAGGCTCGCTCTCCATCACTGCCGCCTGTCAGAGAGCGAGGACCTGCTTTCTTTATATGGGGTTGCGAGAGGTAGGTTAGAATTCCGTATAAGTGATTGCTGCTGGCACTTTCTGCGCTTGAGAAAAAGCGCCGGCCTGCGCTTCAGTGCCGCCGTTAGTGTCCCGAGCACCGGGAAGGGTTAACGACGGCTGGGCTTTGAAGATGCCGGTAAAGAGACGATACACATTTTGAAAAAGTTTGAATGCAAACCTTGGAGCCCGGTTTAGACGGTCTCCAAACCCCGTGGCAGAGCAGCTTACATTCAAAGCCGCACCAGAGATCAACTCAGATCAAGTGCGCTCGGCAGTGAAATAACTGTTTGCAGCTAGTGGGAAGACTTTCCATTCACAGCGAGCACATGCTGGTACGTTCACAGGGAGCTGCTCAGTCCTGAATTTCAAGACGTACACTTCTGTTCTCTTTTAGAACTTTAGCAACAGGAGGAGGCTGCACCCCTCCCCTTATGCAAACTGCCTGGCGAGGGTCATTTGCTGTGTGTGGGGGTGTGTATGCACCCCTGTCTGATTTTTTTTTTCTGTCTTTTTTTTTATTTCTTTTTTATTCCTGCGATTATAGCTGATTATTTTATTTCATTTGGATCTTTGTAAAGTTGTTTTGCCCTGTGAGACTAAAGTCACTTCAAGGCAGCCGATGATTAATTTGCTATGAAAGATTCTTTTTTTTTGTTTTTTCCTTTTTAACCCCACACTCCCACTCCCACCCCTCCTTTCCCCTATCCCCGGTCTGAAAAGCTATTGTAGAACCATAACAAAACGCGCATGGGCAACACAAGACAGGTGCGCTGTGTCAAGAAAGACAGGTGCAGCTTTTCGTTCAGCAGAATCTTACCAGACGACTATTGTTGAGTGGTTTATGAATTTATGGTCAGTTTCAAGATAAGGAGATCCAGGATTCTGCAGGGACGTGCAAATTAGACCTGGTGAGATATTTTGTATCCAGCTTATTTGCATGCTAAGTACCGGCTGCATTATTAATCAGCATATCACACAAAGTCAAGGTGGTGGTGGTGTGGGGGGGGGGGGGTACTATTATTTTCACTTAATTGCAGACTTTTAAGTGAAACCATATGTTGTGTGTTAGGAGCTGTCACTTACCTGCCCATCACTGAAAATTGCAGCTGTCAACAAATATATTGACTATAAAGAGGGCGAGATTGTTGTCTTTACATTATCATCACTACCTTTATGATTGTGTTTGTTATCCTGTCCCCTGCTCTCCGGTTTATTACATATGTACTTAGCATGGTTCTCCTTCATGTACTTCAGATTTATCATTAATAACATTATTGGTTGTTTTTTTCTTTTAAGTTTGTACTACATGTAGGTAAATTAAAATGTGTTATCATAATAGTATTGTGTACAATGTAGTTCAGTTTTGGTACCTCAGTCCCTGAATGTTTTCAGTGTTAACATTTCATCCCTTCTAATTGCTTCCTCCTGTCCTATGTGATGCCTTTAACCTCCATTGCTGACATGTAACACTTAACGTGGTGTATGTGTATATATATATATATATATATATATATATTATGTGTGTATGATTTAGTGGTCGTGTGCTCGTATGCAACACTACAGTATGTTACTGCTGTTGGCCGGAGGAACCATTTCTGTTGTCAGTGTTTTTGGGCATCAGCGACGAGATTTCGCTGTTTCTCAGCTTACCTTGAACTTTTTGGGGACCAGAACTCTATTTGACCCTTTTTAAATAGCAACAGCTTATCTACAGTATGGCAGTTCCACCTTTCTTCTTTTTTTTTTTTAAAGTTCTATGTCCCTTTGCAAATGTAATACTTCTGCTTTTTATTAATCATACATTGAGGAACTTTAGATATAAAGGTGTAAAATATCATGAAGAGAATAGAAGTGCTTGCTTTTATTGTAGTTCTGTGTCCCATCTGACTGCAGCCGTTTATTTTATAAGACTCGGAGAAGTAACCCTTTATATACCTGGAGCACTAGTAAACTGTTCAGCCCTTTAATTCCCCCATTGCTCCTGCCACCCTCCTAGAAATCCTGTATGAAGAAAGTGTGGGGGGTATCCGGCGCCTTAGCCTTTTTGGTGGGTACCCCGGCCTCTCTCACATCACCTAGCTGGAAGTTTTATACATCATTTTTAGTGTTTAGGTATATTAGTGTGCTGCTGCTGTACATACAGGGAATCATTTCTGAATTAAGTCACGAATTCTGAATTGTTTTCAGTGTCAGGTGAAATGTTCACTAGCTATCATGGTCCCGTATTCTCACCTATGGGAAGGCCATGGATTAAGGTTTGTACTTTGTGGTGACATATATTAAATAGCCAGTAGAAAATTCTGAAACATAATATCTTGGTTAGTTAGTTTTTTTTTTTTTTTGTAGGGATTTTTGAAATTTCATGAGAATTAAAGTTATTTTTCACTTACTGCTTCGTATAAATGTATAAGATTCTAAGCGTTCTGAATGGCAGTACAGGACACAGCAATACACTATGCATGTTCGGTTCTATCATTTTCATTTCAAAATGTATGAGATGTGTGAGTGACATTGTCACAAGTGGAGTTGCCACGGGGCTTACTAGCGTCATCATTTGATTTTGGTTTGTTTTTTGCTAGGACTATAGAGTAGACAGTAAGCAGTCGTACTTTAAAACAAAAGTATTTTCGCTTATAAACTTACACCTCTATATGGTATCATTTGAATCACAAATGCCTACCGGAAAATCAGATCCATTATTTTATCAATATTATTTACTATTTACAGTATAGTAGTTACTATTTTCCATTAGTAGCAAAAACTGTTTCCCAAAGTACCTGTTGGATCTGATAAAACCTTTCAAGCACTTATTCTGAGAAATAACTATGTACGTATGTGTATGTGTGTGTGTATGTATATATATATATATATATATATATATATATATAATATATATATAAAATCTCATACACACTCACACGTACATAGTTTATATATGTCTTAACCCCAGTGAATTTGTACATAAAGTTCAAGTTTACCAATCTTCAATCTGACATTTGAGTATTTATTGTTACATTTATTTGCTATACTTAAGTTATAAAAACGCTTTCATCGGCTTTTGAGAGTTTATTTGAAATACTAGATTGTTGTTGGTCTCTATACCAACAAGACATTAAAAAATGTCAAGATATTTTTTTTCTGAATATTTTTGGTAAATAAAATTATTTTAAGCATTCATTAACATATTTATTAAGATCAGAGCCACTGAAGTGTTTTTAAACCTCAAAAGTTACATACATTTTTTTTATCAGACACATCAGCAACTGGGCCAACTGGTCAAAAAAGCTTTACCGTTAAATAGAGAAAAATTCAGAAATTGCCTGTACTCTAATTTTTTTCAAATTTTTCAATTGACTAGCACCATTACATCTTAAATCTTTTGATAGGCCAATATAAAATAATTTGCATGTCACTCAATTGGGTTCTTTAATTGAAAAAATCGATAACTCAAATTACATAAATAAAGATATGGAAAAGAAAAATGAATCTAATTTATATTGTTATATGTAGCATTAGTATTTACCTAGATTTTAATATGGGCTGTTTGGGATGCAATTATTTAACATTCAAAAAAATTTTTTTTTAAATATAATTATTCTTATTAAATGTACGCTGTGGACACTTACAAATAATAAGTACCTAAAATGGGTCAATTATCAACGGCTAACAGCTGCAAAACTAGAACAAAACAAGCTGTTAAAATATCTCATCGGTTTAAACACATTTTTGTTATTAATTACTGTGTTTTTGTTGTTTTTTTTATTTTTTTTGCATTGTTATGTAATTTCCTGAATGGTGTATTTTAAACAATCCACATAACGAAAATATCTTTGATCACTCATTAACTCTGTTTTTCTTTTTGCATTTTTTTTCTATAGTTTTAAACATTGCATGTAAGAGTGTACTTTAAAATTAACGTATATATTGGTGACATTATTGGTGTTCCTTGTATATATACGTATATCAGCATTCAAGGTTTAATATGTATATGTATTTCACTTGTAATTGTTTTCTTGTGATACTCTAGGTGGGCAGTTAGTTACTTCTGGTTAGCATGTTTGATGTCACTTATCTGTCGGTCACTGCAGAAGGCTAAACAAACATCAGGGAAGCATTCTAAAATAGAGTGAAAGTTAGAAACATTCCAGAGTGTAAATAGTTGAATAAATTGTGAAGAGACTCCTTGGACAGATGTAAAGACAATGTTAACGTGATATATAGTTTCTGAGCGCAGAACCCTTGTTTGCATCGTATGCAAATATATACATAGATTATTTATATATATATATATATATATATATATATATATAAAATCTCTGTACAGTATAGTCTTGAGTCTATGCTGCGCCACACCCCACATGATGAAAGTACGGAGTACCATGATTAGGAGATAAACTGTTCAACCCATTTTTCTCTCTATAACTAATTTTTTTGCTTTCAGAAAAAAACTTATGACCTTGGTAAATTTCTATATGGGTTGTAGTTCACTTTTAAAGACACTGTTCCCACTCTTGGTTGGAACTTCATAAAACTACAGGTTGAGTCTCCCATATCCAAATATTCCGAAATACGGAATTATTTTGGCATGACTGAGATAATGAAACCTTTGATTTTTGATTGTTCAATGTACACAAACTTTGTCTAAGGCACAAATTATTAAAAATATTGTATAAAATTACATTCAGGCTGTGTATAAGGTGTATATGAAACATAAATGAATTTCATGTATGTACACAAACTTTTCTTGAGCCACAAAATTATTGAAAATATTGTATAAAATGACCTGCAGGCTGTGTGTATAAGGTGTATATAACACATAAATGCATTCTGTGTGTATATTTGGGTCCCATTACCAAGCTATTTCATTATGATATGCAAATATTCCAAAATACGGAATATTCCGTTATCCAAAATACCCCTGGTCCCGAGCATTTTGGATATGGGAGACTCAACCTGTATAAACAAAACCTATGCCCTCAGCTTTACCGCTGCCTCCGTAGCCTTGTAAGGTGCTTCAGCCGACTGTAAATCCTCATCTTCCTACATATTGAGACATACTGTATGCCTTGGTAATGACGCTCCTGTCATGCTGAAGTGATGCCTATCTGCATGAATAGTCATCCTTTAAAACTAGCCACAGATGTAGTCCTAGGGAGCACGTAGATGTTTTTACAGGTGAACCGAAAGAGATGGGACCGATTCCAAAAAGTCTGCATGCCGCCTTTGGCAAAATACCCTATAATTGTTAGCATGTGCTATGTTAAGCAAATGCATCATTTAATATTAGGTAGACATGGCATGAGGAAACAAATCTATAATTTTTATGTTTTGGGTTTTTTTTTTTTGCTTATCACAGTTGTATCTCTAAGGAATGAGGTGAAACTGCATCCAAGGATTCCCGCTAGTGCCACCTGACCAGTCACTCCAGGTGTTTTGCAGTTATTTTTTCTTACATCTTATTCTTGGGGAAACTTTGACACTTTGGGAGAAGTCTGATCATCGTCCTTTCTCACAGATTGCCCCACGGCTTCTCTCACTGTGCCGCACGTATTGCAGTTTCCAGGCAGCCCACAGGAAACAAGATGCGGTCTTTTACAAAATGATGGACAGAGATGATGTCACTTAGCATCTGTGGCACATTTTAGGGAGAGATCCATGCACACTGGTAGCCTTTCTCATAAACCCATGCACACTGGTAGCCTTTCTCATAATCCCATGCACACTGGTAGCCTTTCTCATAATCCCATGCACACTGGTAGCCTTTCTCATAATCCCATGCACACTGGTAGCCTTTCTCATAAACCCATGCACACTGGTAGCCTTTCTCATAATCCCATGCACACTGGTAGCCTTTCTCATAATCCCATGCACACTGGTAGCCTTTCTCATAAACCCATGCACACTGGTAGCCTTTCTCATAAACCCATGCACAAGGTCTGGGAGGCTATAAAGGGTTTTATATTAACAAGAAGAAAAAAAACATCGTTAACACAGTGCTAATACGTAACTCTTAATTGGTGATGGTATCTTCCTGTTAAATTCTTGACGCCATTTACCTGTACACAGATCGTGTCCCTCGGTCATTAAGCTGAAAAAAAAAAAAAGGAAAATGTTTTTGACACTGTTTTTATATATATATATATATATATATATATATATATATATATATATATAATCACTTTCACACAAACTTAGCAACAGACATTCATTATTGAAGTGTTCGCATTAGGATACTGTGATCAGGAGTAGAATTTTTTAAATTAACAAATTGTTTAGCCCAAAAGGAGGTCTCTCAGGGACAGTTAGTAATTTCGGCTTCTCTCCTTGTAGTTTTTTTCTCACTTTAGCATGCCAAAAAACAAAAACGAAAAAACAACAACTTGGGCACCAAAATCATGTAAACTGCCCAACATAGTAATGACATAGCAAAGCACACGTTTTGTGGCTGTAAAATGTGTAAATATGTCAGCATATAGACAGCGTCTGTAGTATATGTGACATGTAAATGTTTTCCACATGCCTAACCAAGAGCCTGCTGCCATACTTTCATCTTCCCCCTGTAATATCTGAATGTAATCAATTGGTTGCCTATGCCCGGCTTCTTATAATCTAGTATTTCTTTTGGAGATAAACCATATCCTTTTAAAGCATTTGAGCAAAAGAATCATCATTACCAGTGCTTAAGCAATTTTTTATTTTGTGTTCGTGTTTTGTTGTTGTGTGTTTTTTTTTTCTTCTTAAATCTTAATCCATCTTAAACCAGTGAAGCAGAAATATTTAAAAATGTTTCATTTCAAGCAGAGTGCATAATAAATTGCAATAATTGTAATGTGCCATAAATCCCAAAGCCTATGCATTTTGCATTTTATTCAGGATTGAGGTCAGGAAATTTGGAGAAATTTAAAGAAAATGATTCATCAGTCCTTTTGTTCTGTTGGCCAGGGTCCCAGGATTCTCGAGCTGTGCCCAGCTGACAAGCTTTTGAAGATGGCACAATAACAGTCCAGTGATGCCTGACCATGACAGCGCAGCCCTCTTAAGCAGGCAGACCAAGAGAAGAAGAGTTGACATTGGAGTGAAAAGGACTGTAGGGACAGCATCTGCATTTTTTGCTAAGGCCAGAGCATCATTTTTCAGTGCCATGAATCCCCACGGCTCAGAGCAGGACGTTGAGTATTCAGTGGTGCAGCATGCAGATGGGGAGAAGTCAAACGTACTCCGCAAGCTGCTGAAGAGGGCGAACTCTTATGAAGATGCCATGATGTCTTTTCCAGGAGCAACCATAATTTCCCAGCTGTTGAAAAATAACATGAACAAAAATGGTGGCATCGAGCCCAGTTTCCAAGCCAGTGGGCTCTCCAGCACGGGCTCGGAGATACATCAGGAGGACGTGTGTAGCAACTCTTCAAGAGACAGCCCCCAAGAGTGTCTTTCCCCTTTTGGCAGGCCTCCGATGAGCCAGTTTGATATGGATCGGTTGTGTGATGAACACCTGAGAGCAAAGCGTGCCCGGGTTGAAAATATAATTAGAGGTATGAGCCATTCACCAAATGTGGCCATGAGGGGCAATGAAAATGAAAGAGAGGGAGCCCCCAGGTCTATAAGCCCCCGAGAAAGCTATAGAGAGAACAAGCGCAAACAGAAGCTGCCTCAGCAGCAGCAACAGAGTTTCCAGCAGCTGGTTTCAGCTCGGAAAGAGCAGAAGCGAGAAGAGCGCAGGCAGCTGAAGCAGCAGCTGGAGGACATGCAGAAACAGCTGCGCCAGCTGCAGGAAAAGTTCTACCAGATCTACGACAGCACCGATTCCGAGAACAACGAGGATGGCAACCTCTCCGAGGACAGCATGCATTCAGAGATGATAGACGCTAGGGCCCAGGATTCCATGGGCCGGTCAGATAATGAGATGTTTGACTTAGATCCTGGGCAGTTCATTGACCGTGCACGAGCCCTTATCAGGGAGCATGACCTAGCACCAAATAATCAGCATAAAAGAGAAGGACCTAAAGACAAAGATCATTTCCATAGCACTTTCCATCCTGAAGGTAAACATTTGGCAGAAACATTAAAGCAAGAACTGAACACGGCCATGTCCCAGGTGGTGGACACCGTGGTAAAAGTATTTTCTGCTAAGCCCATACGCCAACTTCCTCAGGTCTTCCCACCCATCCAAATTCCTCAGGCAAGATTTGCAATCAGTGGAGAGAACCATAATTTCCACACTGCCAACCAACGTCTGCAGTGCTTTGGCGATGTCATCATTCCAAATCCTCTGGACACATTTGGTGGCATCCAGATGCCCAATTCCACAGACCAAACTGAAGCGTTGCCCTTAGTCGTACGAAAAAATTCAAACGACCAGTCTGCCCTGGGGCCTCCACCTGGCAGCCATCATCCTTCACTACATCAGTCCCCTCTCTCAGCAGCTGCCAGCTTCTCATCCTCTTCTTTCCGTCATCCATTCCCCCTTCCACTTATGGCTTACCCATTTCAAAACCCATTGGGAGCCCCATCAGCCTTTCAAGGAAAAGACCGGTCATCCCCAGAATCCCTAGACTTGACTAGGGAGACCACCAGCTTGAGGACCAAGATGTCATCCCACCACACCACCCATCACCCTTGTTCTCCAGCTCACCCGCCCAGCTCTACAGAAGGCCTTTCACTGTCCTTCATCAAGTCGGAGTGTGGAGACATGCAAGACATGTCTGACATTTCACCGTACTCTGGAAGTGCAATATCCTTTTTAAAGCATTTAGTAATAAGTAAACTTGAAATGTAATTGTCTTTTTTACTACATACATATCCCAGTAATGTTGGTGAGATATTCTTAAGTCTGATATCATATTCAAACAAACAAGCCAAAAAATTCCTGGCCAGAAGTAAAGGAGGGCTTCAATCTCCAGTATCTGATGTAAGAAGCCCACCTTACCTAGCACCGTGTCCTCTCCTGCAAGCAGCTCCAACTGCAGAATGAAGTATTTTGAATGTTACAGAATAAGACAGAAGGGGGCAGCTGATTGGTCAGGCAGTGTCCAGTCGACCAATCGGCTGCCTTCAACACCCCCCACATTCAGAATTCTCCAGGTATGCAGGAGATTGCAGCACAAAGTAAAGCTAGGTCATTAATCCATGAGATGACACTATATGGTGACCATTTCTAGGTGTCATTTATAGCGTAGTTATAATGTCACAGCTGTGACAGCATTACTCATGCACTGTACAATATAGCACCACAATTATAGAGTATGCTAGCTAATAATGTTACAGACATCCCTTAGAGTCCTTTTTTCAACGTAAAAGTAACTAACCTGCTGCCCTGTGTGTTTGATATGGTCAGAGGGTGTTACCTGTATTTGTAATACGCTGGTAACATGCAGTCAGTGTTCCAATATCTCATATGTCAGTACATTTTGGCAACAGCATGTGCTGACATACCAATCAGATACACAGAATGTTATATAAGTGACCATTAACTTCCCTATAGCGGATGTCAGTGTTATTGTCTGAAACGTTTTATGTGAATCTAAAGTGCTGAAAGTTTTGCATTCTGCCCCCTTGGGTAAGTTATATTAATAGAAGCATGTCCGAGTTTTACCATGGCATAAACGGTCATTTAGAAAGGATTTCATTTTTAAGTATACAATACAACTAATTTTATTTATTTGGAAGGTTTAGCCTAATATTAAAAGTACACATAAATATTTGTCTTTTCAGTAGATTTTTGTCAGGCAGGAAATGTATCGTTGTGTATGTTTTTGGTTTATCTGTCATTGAAGAGAATGAGAGTGATCGGGTAATATCTGCGACAGTGAATATCTTTGGTAAGAATGCAAAGTAACATTTTGTAGTGTTTAAGTAATGAGAAGGACGGTTGCTAATCCTGTAAACACTTAGCTATTATATTATTATTATTATTATTATTATTATTATTATTATTATTATTATTATGCATTTGTAAAGAAGCACATTGCTGGACAATGGGGAACATAACAATGGAAAGTGAGGGTATGCAGGCTACCAGTGAGATGAGTGCGGACTGGAGATGAGGGTGCCTTGTTCCGCAGAGCTTACATTCTTCTGGGGGTAGAGTAGAGTGTCACACTTTTTTTAGACGTAGAGAGTAGAGCGTCACACACAGATTTTAGACATTGGTCTGTTTTTTAAATGATTCTACACAAAAGAGATTTTAAAAGCTATCTCCGCTTTCATGGATTCTTTTTAGGAGTTAAAAGTGCACCATGAACCCCTGGATTCTGTTCTACAATTATTACCCCTATGTTTTCTGTATGAGCTTTGCATGTACAGTCTCTAGCAGAGTGTATATAGCACCTAACTGTGCTTAAACTCCTGACATCTGCGGGAGGCCTACTATACTAATCCTCCGTATATGGAGGTGGTTGTGGGGGGGGGTGGGGGGTTCTCCCTCCGCCACATCAATGACTCAATGGTTTTGAATTGGGTGCAAAAAGGTTTCCTTATAGCGTTGCACGAAACCAGTGATGTCGGCAGAATGATGTTGGGGTAGGGGAGGTGGCGTATATTGAGGCCACGCTATGGCTGGCCTACCAAAGATGGCAGCAGCTTCGGCACAGCTCGGTGCTTTGTACACTGTACTAGAGAGTAGATACAAAAAGCACTGTCTATAACATCATTGCTTTGCTTCAATGACAAATATTTTAAAAGACGTACAGATACACAACCATTACAGAATAAGGGTTATAGTGGCACGTTTAACTCCTAAAACAAATAGCGCAACACACCGCACAACAGGAATGCTATGACGTGGGAGGGGGGCAGGTTAAATGCTGTACGCCATGCTCACAGCCAATCAGATGCCACCCTGTAAGGCAGCGAGTGCCCGGTCGGAGCTGTCAAAACCAGAAGTCAAACCTGGCGGCGCCTAGGCGTACATTGCCCGCCATGTGAATGTACATGTAAGTGCTAGCCCTTCTTAGTATCGCTGTTGTTTGTTTGCTACAACACTGGTGCTTTATGGTATAGTGACACAAGTATATTTTCCAGAGACTAAAATAATAGTAATAAAGGAAGGTTCTGAGCATCATGGGGAATGTATCCCACCTACACCATAGCGGCTGAGATGTACGATCCCGGTATTACACCTAAATGCTAATAACTAGGTGCTTTCCATTCCAGTTTGTTCGGTTTTTGGTGTATATTGTGTCAGATATAAAGTAATATTGGATTTGCGGTGCCTGGGGTCTTGGAGTGGATGATTTCCAGTTTACGTTGTGAATGAGCCCCAGAGAGACTTGGTACAGAGCTTCAATGACACTGGCGGGGTCCTCGTGTCTTACATCCTTAATATTTTATTTTCCAAACAAGATGACAGCGGCAGGTGAGAAGTGTTTGCCCTCAGTAGTTTGTCTCGTATTTGTCATATGCACAAAGCAGCTTCCCTCAGCGAGGGACAACTAAACCCTACAAAGAGGAAGTAAGTCAGCAGCTGACGCTCATCCATCGGAAATCTTAGGAAAGGTTAATTATTATAGAAGAAAATAATGCTTGTGTGGGTGCGTGTGTGCGCACGTATGTGTGTGTGAGTGAGTAAAAAGCAAAGATGCAGGTACTGATTTATTCCAACTGCAAAAAGTTCCCTTCTCCAGGCAGAAGTCTGTTCCGCAGGCTCGGTGCAGCTGCCCGCTATGCATGATTAACCTCTGTTGAGCCTTACATAGAAATCTTTTGTCCTTACGTACACAAAGCAAATTATTTTGGAAAGCCACTGAGCACAATTAAACACAAAATTCAGCTGTATATGGCGACGGAATAGTTGCCTAGACAATTGGCTTTTATTTGTTTCCCGATATGATATTTTGCGTTCATGGGCGCTGATATTGTGACTTGATTGCGCCTGATTCTATTTGATATTCTTGTTTTATTCCCTGGGTGCTCCTATGATAGGGAATTCATTTATTTTTAGGGTTTAGTTGCACGTTGTCAGCTACCTGTTGAAAAATCAGTCACATTCAGCAAACGTTACTCTTTTCCATGCAGTTTTCATAACTTGATGTGAATATGTTCCTACAGTATATAGAAGGTTGGACGGTGTGATCCAGGGCCCAGTGGTACATGTCAGTTATATCACTGCTGTAACAAGCTTCATTGCTCAGTTACATATTAGGATTAATGTACGCAGTTCCGTTATTATTGATGCTTTTACTATAATTACTATTATTTATTAATGTAGCGCCACCAGGTTGCATAGTGCTGTACAGAGAATATTTAATCATTTGCCTCAGCCTGTGTCCTGTTGGAGCTTACAGTCTAAATTCCCCAGCGCACAAGTACACACACTGGCATCCATTTTTGTCAGCACCCAGTCGACCTACCATTATATTAGCTGCAAGGGCAGTCTGGTAACATAACATATCATAGTCAGCGTTAGCGCTGAAACAAAATAAGCCACATTTTCTATTGGATGCTGTTATCAGTCCCAGCTCCTTAATAAATGGACACGATGGTACTAAGAGCAGCTTGATAACATAGTTAAATGATAGATATGAGATAGATAGATAGATAGATAGATAAATAGATAGATATGAGATAGCTATCTATCTATCTATCTCATCTATCTCCTATCTATCTATATATCTGTCTCCTATCTATCCATCCATCCATCCATCTCTCATATCTATCTATCTATCTATCTATCTATCTATCTATCTATCTATCTATCTATCTATCTATCTATCTCATATCTAAGTGATAGATAGATATGAGAGAGACAGATATGAGAGATAGATAGATAGATATGAGATAGCTATCTATCTATCTATCTATCTCATCTATCTCCTATCTATCTATATATCTGTCTCCTATCCATCCATCCATCTCTCATATCTATCTATCTATCTATATATCTATCTATCTATCTATCTCATATCTAAGTGATAGATAGATATGAGAGAGATAGATATGAGAGATAGATAGATAGATATGAGATAGCTATCTATCTATCTCCTATCTATCTATATATCTGTCTCCTATCTATCCATCCATCCATCTCTCATATCTATCTATCTATCTATCTATCTATCTATCTATCTATCTATCTATCTATCTATCTATATCTCATATCTAAGTGATAGATAGATATGAGAGAGATAGATATGAGAGATAGATAGATAGCTAGATAGATATGAGATAGCTATCTATCTATCTCATCTATCTCCTATCTATCTATATATATGTCTCCTATCTATCCATCCATCCATCTCTCATATCTATCTATCTATCTATCTATCTATCTATCTCATATCTAAGTGATAGATAGATATGAGAGAGATAGATATGAGAGATAGATAGATAGATAGATATGAGATAGCTATCTATCTATCTATCTATCTATCTATCTCATCTATCTCCTATCTATCTATATATATGTCTCCTATCTATCCATCCATCCATCTCTCATATCTATCTATCTATCTATCTATCTATCTATCTATCTATCTATCTATCTATCTATCTCATATCTAAGTGATAGATAGATATGAGAGAGATAGATATGAGAGATAGATAGATAGATAGATATGAGATAGCTAGCTATCTATCTATCTCATCTATCTATCTATATATCTGTCTCCTATCTATCCATCCATCCATCTCTCATATCTATCTATCTATCTATCTATCTATCTATCTATCTATCTATCTATCTCATATCTAAGTGATAGATAGATATGAGAGAGATAGATATGAGAGATAGATAGATAGATATGAGATAGCTATCTATCTATCTATCTCATCTATCTCCTATCTATCTATATATCTGTCTCCTATCCATCCATCCATCTCTCATATCTATCTATCTATCTATCTATCTATCTATCTATCTATCTATCTATCTATCTCATATCTAAGTGATAGATAGATATGAGAGAGATAGATATGAGAGATAGATAGATATGAGATATGAGATAGCTATCTTATCTATCTATCTCATCTATCTCCTATCTATCTATATATCTGTCTCCTATCTATCCATCCATCCATCTCTCATATCTAACTATCTATCTATCTATCTATCTCATATCTAAGTGATAGATAGATATGAGATAGATAGATATGAGAGATAGATAGATAGATATGAGATAGCTATCTATCTATCTATCTATCTATCTATCTATCTATCTATCTATCTATCTATCTATCTATCTATCTATCTATCTATCTCATCTATCTCCTATCTATCTATATATCTGTCTCCTATCTATCCATCCATCCATCTCTCATATCTATCTATCTATCTATCTATCTATCTCATATCTAAGTGATAGATAGATATGAGAGATAGATAGATAGATAGATATGAGATAGCTATCTATCTATCTCATCTATCTCCTATCTATCTATATATCTGTCTCCTATCTATCCATCCATCTCTCATATCTATCTATCTATCTATCTATCTATCTATCTATCTATCTATCTATCTATCTATCTATCTCATATCTAAGTGATAGATAGATATGAGAGAGATAGATATGAGAGATAGATAGATAGATATGAGATAGCTATCTATCTCATCTATCTCCTATCTATCTATATATCTGTCTCCTATCTATCCATCCATCCATCTCTCATATCTATCTATCTATCTATATATCTATCTATCTATCTCATATCTAAGTGATAGATAGATATGAGAGAGATAGATATGAGAGATAGATAGATAGACAGACAGATAGATAGATAGATAGATAGATAGATAGATAGATAGATAGATAGATATGAGATAGATAGATATTAGATGGATATGAGAGATAGATAGATAGATAAATAAATGCATACATACATAGTTACATAGATGGATAGAAGATGGTAGATAACATAGTGTTTTGTGATACAACCTTGTATTGTAATGACAGCTACACATTAATAATAAATACGGTTTTCTGTCCCACTGAGTGTCATCCTGTATAAAGTACATTATGCTCCGTCCCACATATACTTCAAATAGAGTAATTTACAGGAGTTGCTGAGTTCCGTGTTGCGTTCCTCTCAGCGCCTTGTCCTGCTGCGTAGATGAAGGTCACAGTCTGAGCACACTCACACCACAAATTGGTAAGGTTTCTGTTTTTGATCTTTTCATTGTGTAACAATTGTGTATTTATAAATAAGCCATATGTATTATACTCTGTAGCATAGCGAGACATCGCCAGAACGTCTGTTCTTAGCTGTGCAAATAGAGACTTCCAACTAATGAGACCCCCCCAAATATTTATTGTGTCCCCCAGTTTATCTGAGAATATCTATTTTTGCTTTTTAAATAGCACTACAAATCAGTTTATGTTAATCAGCACAGACGTCGTTGCCACGCTATAATTCACAACGTAATATCTGTGTATAAAGTTCTACCTGTTATAGTCAGTAGTGCATTGAAATATATTTCTCACCTGACTATATAGCGATCATATAATTACCTACACATTAATTATCATTACATCTTTCTCCTATAGCTCCGGCATAATCGGTGGCTGTGTACAATTGGGGTCATGTAACTGTTAGTGCCTGTGAAAATGACATTCAGTGCACTGTTACAATTCTGGATGTGCTGTAACATTGCATATACTAATTAAAGGCAGATGAGTGTAATCCGGCATAGTAATATCAGAAGAAGGGCAGATCACGTCATTGGATTGTGGGGGATAAGCTTGGCAGTTGCAATAGATAATGCAATGCAAGCACTTTGCTCTGGAAAATCAGTTTGCAAATGACAATTGAAAAACAAGGGAATCTGCTAAAAATAAAATCACGTATGTGCAGTATGTATTGCTGTCTACTAGTTCTGCAATCTTACAGAGTTCTATTGTACTTGTGTTATAGATCCGGGGATGGTGTTTAACTTTCCATGTATCGCCTTCAATCATTTATGTCATAGAAACAAGTTACAATTCAGTATTTATTTAATACTGAATTTTATCTTATTTTTATGACATAAATGATCATTGCAGTTCAGTTTTTTTAGCAATGGGAATATAGCCTGGTATACAAGTATTATAGTGGAGGTGTTATACAGGTGATCTTGTTGCAGCAATCGGGGCAGTAGAACACAAAGAATAAATAACCACCTTAGTCTCATTAAAATGAATTGTATGATAACTGAAGACTAAGGGGTCTATGTACTAATAATCGCGTTACTGCCGAGATTATTATCGGTCCAACTCTCAGGGGATATTTTCATTTTTAATGACAATATCCCTGCTATATACAAAGGGGAACGGTTGCGGTAACCGCTGCCTCTGCGAATTATATCCCCAGCATTTAGGAGAAGTATTTCACGGAAGTGAAAGAATTCCCCGGAGGAAGCTGACACTGCGCATACGCACGGTGTCAGCTTCCGGAGCCGGCCTAGGGCTGTGGGGGAGATGGTGTAAACTACCGTGGCTAAACTCTGAAAAGCTTCCCTTCTTGGAGTTTAGTACATAGGGATTAGATCGTAGTGCCCATTGATAATACTGGGGACTGCGATCTGCAGCACTACTTAGCACTTTACCGGATATTTCTGTAAAATCTCATAAAATTATGCAGAAACTTTATATAGTTTATGCATAATTTTATGTAAAAAAAGCCAGCTTGATACATCGGCCCCTTTAGCTGGGTACACACTCGATCAATGTCAGGCCGATTTGCCGTTTTGCATACGCTCAATATGCGCGTGCCCGCAGTCTCTAGCGACGTAGTCAGGTTTGACGTGCTGCACCTCAAACCTAATGATATCTCATGCGGCCTAAAATATATGTCAATGAAGGAATGTAAGCTCTTACGAGCTGGGCCCTCTTCCCTCATGTGTTTTTCCTTCCTTCACTTATATTGTGCCTGATTCAGACCCACTCGCGATGCGGCTGTCCGCTCGCAAGTGGGTCGATGTTCTGGACTGAGCTCCGTCGTGCGCATGCGCCAGACGCGACGAGCGAAGGAAAGTCCTTCGCTCGTTGTGTCTGATCAAAGGGGGCGTGCTGTCGATGTTGATTGACAGCACGCCCCCTTTGGTAGGCGTGCCTCCCGTCAGAAGCCGGCCCACTGACATCACTAGTGATGTCAGTGGGAGTGATTTTGGCTCTGATAGAGCCAAAATCACTCCGGAGCTTGCGGTTGAAAACCTCAACCGCAGGCTCCGGCTCGCAGTTTCGATGGTCGCGATGGTCACGACCATCGCGGCTATCAAAATGCACGCTCGTATAGCCTGTGGGTGGTGACCCACAGCTATACGAGCGTCCAGGAGGACGCTCCATTTTCATGGAGGCCGGCCCTCATTCAGAGCGTGCGCTCTGCTCAGAGCGTACGGCTCTGAATGAGGGCCATTGTTCATTACTCTATACTCCAATGTTTATATACTATATACTTGTGCTGCAATGTCTTGTACTGTATGTCACTATTATCTTGTTCTGTTCAACTGTTTATGTACTGTTTCTGTACATTGTTTATGTACTGTGTAAGGCGCTGCAGAACCCTTGTGGCGCCATATAAATAAAGGATAATAATAATATATTGTTCCACCCTACTGGTGTGTACGCTCAATCCCCGAAATCGTCGGAAAAGTGGGAACAATTATCGGTCGCTCCTGTGTGTATCCAGCTTTAGGGTTATGTTTACTAAAATGTCTTAACAGGAATAGTGGGGGTGTTACCCATGGCAACCAGTCCGTTTCTAGCTATTATTTTCTAGAATGTACAAGATAAATGATAGTTACATTCTGATTGGTTTGGGCATCCCCTCCACTTTTCCTTTTAAGATGTTTTAGTAAATCTAGCCCCAAATTATTTCACTGCTTAAAAATACTTGTTTAAAGTCTTTTTTTTTTATTTATTTATTTATTTTTACATTTTCATGTTTTGAGTTTAATTGCTATAAATCTTTGAATTAGTCCCAAAGCTTTATTTTGCTCATTTATAGAGGTGTGGCTTGGGATCAAATTGAGGAAAGGCGTTGGCTTGTTTAATATCTGCTCCCCTGTCCATCGTACTCACATGTGTGCATGGGGCCAGTGCAGTTATGTCAGTGAGTACATCCAGCCAGCACACCAGTAAATTAATAGAAGCTGTATTATTAGTATTATTAGTAGTAGTAGTATAATTACTAAATTAATGCATCAGAATATAAGCAAATACTCCTCTGTAAGCAGTGACATATAAAGACTAAGGGGCGGCCTGGCCCCCCCATAATTAAGTATCCAACTCACAGCAAGTAGCAGTGGTGGACACAAACCCACTAGAACAATTCAACATAGCTCCAGTGCGGAGGCAGCTGACCCAAAAATCATCCGTCTCTGCGATACCCTACTCTCGTAGCAGTGAAACTTAGCACTGCCTCTGACTCGGCAGTCATAGCGCACCCGCGTAAACTGGGCTTCAGGCAGGGGCACAAAGCCTGGTGGAAGAATGTGGGCAGGAACGCAGGGACCTTTATCATAGGGAAGAAACAGGGGAGCGGGAGCCATCTGAAGGTGGAGAATGTTCCCTCAGTCAAGCTCCAAAAATGTATATTTTCGGAGCTTGATAAATGTAGGTCCCCACACTAGTGTATGGGGACAGATTGGGGCTGAGAGGTAAGCAGGAGATATCTGTGATACTAGTGTATGGGGACAGATTGGGGCTGAGAGGTAAGCAGGAGATATCTATGATACTAGTTATAGGGACAGCAGGACAGATCGGGGCTGAGAGGTAAGCAGGAGATATCTGTGATACTAGTGTATGGGGACAGATTGGGGCTGAGAGGTAAGCAGGAGATATCTGTGATACTAGTGTATGGGAACAGCAGGACAGATCGGGGCTGAGAGGTAAGCAGGAGATATCTATGATACTAGTTATGGGGACAGCAGGACAGATCGGGGCTGAGAGGTAAGCAGGAGATATCTGTGATACTAGTGTATGGGGACAGATAGGGGCTGAGAGGTAAGCAGGAGATATCTGTGATACTAGTGTATGGGGACAGATTGGGGCTGAGAGGTAAGCAGGAGATATCTGTGATACTAGTGTATGGGGACAGATCGGGGGTGAGAGGTAAGCAGGAGATATCTGTGATACTAGTGTATGGGGACAGATTGGGGCTGAGAGGTAAGCAGGAGATATCTGTGATACTAGTGTATGGGAACAGCAGGACAGATCGGGGCTGAGAGGTAAGCAGGAGATATCTATGATACTAGTTATGGGGACAGCAGGACAGATCGGGGCTGAGAGGTAAGCAGGAGATATCTGTGATACTAGTGTATGGGGACAGATTGGGGCTGAGAGGTAAGCAGGAGATATCTGTGATACTAGTGTATGGGGACAGATCGGGGCTGAGAGGTGATAAGGAGATATCTGTGATACTAGTGTATGGGGACAGATTGGGGCTGAGAGGTAAGCAGCAGATATCTGTGATACTAATGTATGGGGACAGATTGGGGCTGAGAGGTAAGCAGGAGATATCTGTGATACTAGTGTATGGGGACAGATCGAGGCTGAGAGGTAAGCAGGAGATATCTGTGATACTAGTGTATGGGGACAGATCGGGGCTGAGAGGTAAGCAGGAGATATCTGTGATACTAGTGTATGGGGACAGATCTGGGCTGAGAGGTAAGCAGGAGATATCTGTGATACTAGTGTATGGGGACAGCAGGACAGATCGGGGCTGAGAGGTAAGCAGGAGATATCTGTGATACTAGTGTATGGGGACAGATCGGGGCTGAGAGGTAAGCAGGAGATATCTGTGATACTAGTGTATGGGGACAGATAGGGGCTGAGAGGTAAGCAGGAGATATCTGTGATACTAGTGTATGGGGACAGCAGGACAGATCGGGGCTGAGAGGTAAGCAGGAGATATCTGTGATACTAGTGTATGGGGACAGATCGGGGCTGAGAGGTAAGCAGGAGATATCTGTGATACTAGTGTATGGGGACAGATAGGGGCTGAGAGGTAAGCAGGAGATATCTGTGATACTAGTGTATGGGGACAGATTGGGGCTGAGAGGTAAGCAGGAGATATCTGTGATACTAGTGTATGGGGACAGATAGGGGCTGAGAGGTAAGCAGGAGATATCTGTGATACTAGTGTATGGGGACAGATTGGGGCTGAGAGGTAAGCAGGAGATATCTGTGATACTAGTGTATGGGGACAGATCGGGGCTGAGAGGTAAGCAGGAGATATCTGTGATACTAGTGTATGGGGACAGCAGGACAGATAGGGGCTGAGAGGTAAGCAGGAGATATCTGTGATACTAGTGTATGGGGACAGATTGGGGCTGAGAGGTAAGCAGGAGATATCTGTGATACTAGTGTATGGGGACAGATTGGGGCTGAGAGGTAAGCAGGAGATATCTGTGATACTAGTGTATGGGGACAGATTGGGGCTGAGAGGTAAGCAGGAGATATCTGTGATACTAGTGTATGGGGACAGATTGGGGCTGAGAGGTAAGCAGGAGATATCTGTGATACTAGTGTATGGGGACAGATTGGGGCTGAGAGGTAAGCAGGAGATATCTGTGATACTAGTGTATGGGGACAGATTGGGGCTGAGAGGTAAGCAGGAGATATCTGTGATACTAGTGTATGGGGACAGATTGGGGCTGAGAGGTAAGCAGGAGATATCTGTGATACTAGTATGGGGACAGATTGGGGCTGAGAGGTAAGCAGGAGATATCTGTGATATCTCCTGCATTAACTCTATAATGAATGGTGCAATCCTTAATTTCTACACAATTAGGTGAACATTTAAATTTTTACCTATATTTGTAGAAATTATGGTGATGAATTATACCAATCTAAAATGTCTCCAATGCTAAAGCCATAGTGACTGGGTCATTTACATAGATCTCAGTGCATGCTGGTCTCCAGAAAAGGGATGCCACCTGTCAGTAATGGACACACTGTAAGCTGGAAGTTAATTCACCTAAAACTTTATTCCCCGACCTCAACAGAATGAACAAACCAGGAGTTTTACTAATATTCCAGAGAGAGGTACTTGGATAGAACCAGATTCCTGCACAAACGTGACGCCATGCCCCCCCCCCCCCCCAGCGCCAGCCTCCTCCCAACACCTCCCGTTCAGCTGACACCTCCCAGAGGTGAGCAGTATAAAGTCTGCAACTGTGGCGTCTGTGTGTCCCAGGTGCGACTTTCTGTCTGTGTATCCCAGGTGTGACTTTTCTGTCTGTGTGTCCCAGGTGTGACTTTCTGTCTGTGTGTCCCAGGTGCGACTTTCTGTCTGTGTATCCCAGGTGTGACTTTTCTGTCTGTGTGTCCCAGGTGTGACTTTCTGTCTGTGTGTCTGAGGTGTGACTTTTCTGTCTGTGTGTCCCCGGTGTGACTTTCTGTCTGTGTGTCTCAGGTGTGACTTTTCTGTCTGTGTGCCCCAGGTGTGACTTTTCTGTCTGTGTGCCCCATGTGTGACTTTCTGTCTGTGTGCCCCAGGTGTGACTTTTCTGTCTGTGTGCCCCATGTGTGAATTTTCTGTCTGTGTGTCCCAGGTGTGACTTTCTGTCTGTGTGCCCCAGGTGTGACTTTTCTGTCTGTGTGTCCCAGGTGTGACTTTTCTGTCTGTGTGTCCCAGGTGTGACTTTCTGTCTGTGTGCCCCAGGTGTGACTTTCTGTCTGTGTGCCTCAGGTGTGACTTTCTGTCTGTGTGCCCCAGGTGTGACTTTCTGTCTGTGTGTCCCAGGCATGACTTTTCTGTCTGTGTGTCCCAGGTGTGACTTTCTGTCTGTGTGTCCCAGGTGTGACTTTCTGTCTGTGTCCCAGGTATGACTTTTCTGTCTGTGTCCCAGGCGTGACTTTTCTGTCTGTGTGTCCCAGATGTGACTTTCTGTCTGTGTATCCCAGGTGTGACTTTCTGTCTGTGTATCCCAGGTGTGACTTTCTGTCTGTGTTTCCCAGGTGTGACTTTCAGTCTGTGTGTCCCAGGTGTGACATTCTGTCTGTGTGTCCCAGGTGTGACTTTTCTGTCTATGTGTCCCAGGTGTGACTTTCTGTCTGTGTCCCAGGTGTGACTTTCTGTCTGTGTGTCTGAGGTGTGACTTTCTGTCTGTGTGTCCCAGGTGTGACTTTCTGTCTGTGTGCCCCAGGTGTGACTTTCTGTCTGTGTGTCCCAGGTGTGACTTTCTGTCTGTGTATCCCAGGTGTGACTTTTCTGTCTGTGTGTCCCAGGTGTGACTTTTCTGTCTGTGTGCCCCAGGTGTGACTTTCTGTCTGTGTGCCCCATGTGTGACTTTTCTGTCTGTGTGTCCCAGGTGTGACTTTCTGTCTGTGTGTTCCAGGTGTGACTTTTCTGTGTGTACCAGGCGTGATTTTCTGTCTGTGTGTCCCAGGTGTGACTTTCTGTCTGTGTGTCCCAGGTGTGACTTTCTGTCTGTGTGTCCCAGGTGTGACTTTGTCTGTGTGTGCCCCAAGTGTGACTTTCTGTCTGTGTGTCCCAGGTGTGACTTTCTGTCTGTGTGCCCCAGGTGTGACTTTCTGTCTGTGTGTCCCAGGTGTGACTTTTCTGTCTGTGTGTCCCAGGTGTGACTTTTCTGTCTGTGTGTCCCCAGGTGTGACTTTTCTGTCTGTGTGTCCCAGGTGTGACTTTTCTGTCTGTGTGTCCCAGGTGTGACTTTCTGTCTGTGTGTCCCAGGTGTGACTTTCTGTCTGTGTGTTCCAGGTGTGACATTCTGTCTGTGTGTCCCAGGTGTGACTTTTCTGTCTGTGTGTCCCAGGTGTGACTTTCTGTCTGTGTGTCCCAGGTGTGACTTTCTGTCTGTGTGTTCCAGGTGTGACATTCTGTCTGTGTTTCCCAGGTGTGACTTTCTGTCTGTGTGCCCCAGGTGTGACATTCTGTCTGTGTGTCCCAGGTGTGACTTTCTGTCTGTGTGCCCCAGGTGTGACTTTCTGTCTGTGTGTCCCAGGTGTGACTTTCTGTCTGTGTGTCCCAGGTGTGACTTTCTGTCTGTGTGTCCCAGGTGTGACATTCTGTCTGTGTGCCCCAGGTGTGACTTTCTGTCTGTGTGTCCCAGGTGTGACTTTCTGTCTGTGTGTCCCAGGCGTGACTTTCTGTCTGTGTGCCCTAGGCGTGACTTTCTGTCTGTGTGTTCCAGGCGTGACTTTCTGTCTGTGTGCCCTAGGCGTGACTTTCTGTCTGTGTGCCCTAGGCGTGACTTTCTGTCTGTGTGTTCCAGGTGTGACTTTCTGTCTGTGTGTCCCAGGTGTGACTTTTCTGTCTGTGTGTCCCCAGGTGTGACTTTCTGTCTGTGTGTCCCAGGTGTGACTTTCTGTCTGTGTGTCCCAGGTGTGACTTTGTCTGTGTGTGCCCCAAGTGTGACATTCTGTCTGTGTGTCCCAGGTGTGACTTTCTGTCTGTGTGTCCCAGGTGTGACTTTTCTGTCTGTGTGTCCCCAGGTCTGACTTTCTGTCTGTGTGCCCCAGGTGTGACTTTTCTGTCTGTGTGTCCCAGGTCTGACTTTTCTGTCTGTGTGTCCCAGGTGTGACTTTTCTGTCTGTGTGTCTCAGGTGTGACTTTTCTGTCTGTGTGTCCCCGGTGTGACTTTCTGTCTGTGTGTCTCAGGTGTGACTTTTCTGTCTGTGTGCCCCAGGTGTGACTTTTCTGTCTGTGTGCCCCAGGTGTGACATTCTGTCTGTGTGTCCCAGGTGTGACTTTTCTGTCTGTGTGCCCCAGGTGTGACTTTCTGTCTGTGTGTCCCAGGTGTGACTTTCTGTCTGTGTGTCCCAGGTGTGACTTTTCTGTCTGTGTGTCCCAGGTGTGACTTTCTGTCTGTGTGTCCCAGGTGTGACTTTCTGTCTGTGTGTCCCAGGTGTGACTTTTCTGTCTGTGTGTCCCAGGTGTGACTTTTCTGTCTGTGTGTCCCAGGTGTGACTTTCTGTCTGTGTGTCCCAGGTGTGACTTTCTGTCTGTGTGTTCCAGGTGTGACATTCTGTCTGTGTGTCCCAGGTGTGACTTTTCTGTCTGTGTGTCCCAGGTGTGACTTTTCTGTCTGTGTGTCCCAGGTGTGACTTTTCTGTCTGTGTGTCCCAGGTGTGACTTTCTGTCTGTGTGTCCCAGGTGTGACTTTCTGTCTGTGTGTTCCAGGTGTGACATTCTGTCTGTGTTTCCCAGGTGTGACTTTCTGTCTGTGTGCCCCAGGTGTGACATTCTGTCTGTGTGTCCCAGGTGTGACTTTCTGTCTGTGTGTCCCAGGTGTGACTTTCTGTCTGTGTGCCCCAGGTGTGACTTTCTGTCTGTGTGTCCCAGGTGTGACTTTCTGTCTGTGTGTCCCAGGTGTGACTTTCTGTCTGTGTGTCCCAGGTGTGACATTCTGTCTGTGTGCCCCAGGTGTGACTTTCTGTCTGTGTGTCCCAGGTGTGACTTTCTGTCTGTGTGTCCCAGGCGTGACTTTCTGTCTGTGTGCCCTAGGCGTGACTTTCTGTCTGTGTGCCCTAGGCGTGACTTTCTGTCTGTGTGTTCCAGGTGTGACTTTCTGTCTGTGTGTCCCAGGTGTGACTTTTCTGTCTGTGTGTCCCAGGTGTGTCTTTTCTGTCTGTGTGTCCCCAGGTGTGACTTTTCTGTCTGTGTGTCCCAGGTGTGACTTTTCTGTCTGTGTGTCCCAGGTGTGACTTTCTGTCTGTGTGTCCCAGGTGTGACTTTCTGTCTGTGTGTTCCAGGTGTGACATTCTGTCTGTGTGTCCCAGGTGTGACTTTTCTGTCTGTGTGTCCCAGGTGTGACTTTCTGTCTGTGTGTCCCAGGTGTGACTTTCTGTCTGTGTGTTCCAGGTGTGACATTCTGTCTGTGTTTCCCAGGTGTGACTTTCTGTCTGTGTGCCCCAGGTGTGACATTCTGTCTGTGTGTCCCAGGTGTGACTTTCTGTCTGTGTGCCCCAGGTGTGACTTTCTGTCTGTGTGTCCCAGGTGTGACTTTCTGTCTGTGTGTCCCAGGTGTGACTTTCTGTCTGTGTGTCCCAGGTGTGACATTCTGTCTGTGTGCCCCAGGTGTGACTTTCTGTCTGTGTGTCCCAGGTGTGACTTTCTGTCTGTGTGTCCCAGGCGTGACTTTCTGTCTGTGTGCCCTAGGCGTGACTTTCTGTCTGTGTGTTCCAGGCGTGACTTTCTGTCTGTGTGCCCTAGGCGTGACTTTCTGTCTGTGTGCCCTAGGCGTGACTTTCTGTCTGTGTGTTCCAGGTGTGACTTTCTGTCTGTGTGTCCCAGGTGTGACTTTTCTGTCTGTGTGTCCCCAGGTGTGACTTTCTGTCTGTGTGTCCCAGGTGTGACTTTCTGTCTGTGTGTCCCAGGTGTGACTTTGTCTGTGTGTGCCCCAAGTGTGACATTCTGTCTGTGTGTCCCAGGTGTGACTTTCTGTCTGTGTGTCCCAGGTGTGACTTTTCTGTCTGTGTGTCCCCAGGTCTGACTTTCTGTCTGTGTGCCCCAGGTGTGACTTTTCTGTCTGTGTGTCCCAGGTCTGACTTTTCTGTCTGTGTGTCCCCAGGTCTGACTTTCTGTCTGTGTGCCCCAGGTGTGACTTTTCTGTCTGTGTGTCCCAGGTGTGACTTTCTGTCTGTGTGTCCCAGGTGTGACTTTCTGTCTGTGTGTCCCAGGTGTGACTTTCTGTCTGTGTGTCCCAGGTGTGACTTTCTGTCTGTGTGTCCCTTGCTAGTGATGTGGGAGAGGTGAGTGGGATCATATATCTGTATTACAGTGTAGGGTCTGCATAGTGGATGCTCCTTGCAGAATCTGAGTGATTTCCCCAATTATCCAGGTGTGGTGATATGGGCCCTAAGATCAGGCCGGAGAAACTGATCGCTGTTTACATCAATCCTAGTTTTTTGGGGGTTTTTTTCTAACAGGAGAATCTGTGCAACATGTGACACCAAATAGGTGTTTTAGGTGAGAAGCAGAATATTGTGTGTCAGGAGCCGTGCCAATCCTCTGACAGCTTTGTCATACAGTATGAATAGAAGATGAGTTTCCACCTGTGCAGATGTCTCTCCTACACACACTACTTCTGTTGTGCTTCAGTTTGGTAAATGCAAATGCCTCGGCTTGAACTGGGCTGTTTTTCTTAAGATGCAAAAAAGATGCATGGCAAGGAAATCAGTGAGAGCAGGACGACAACTGGCGGCTGTTTCTTTTTGCATTTGAATAAAAAACTTAATATTTGATTAAACATATTCATTTGCAAAGATATCTAGCGCGCTGGTAACCCGGGGCAGGCGCACAGGTGCAGTTGAACACACCCTAATGGGGAAGCACAATGACATTAATAAGAAGAGCTTGTACATAAGAGTCCAGGTGACGTCACTTTAACCCCTTCAGCTTATTGCTCTATTCACATGCACTTTGAAAAGCTCTTCAGCAGTAGGCGTTGTATGATCTACAGATATGTCCACATGGGATCGGTATGAAATACCGCCGAACCCACATCCGGTGGTTCAAATCCCGACGCCGGAAGATCGGCAACATTGAAGATCCCGAGAGGGGATTAAGGTAAGTAACACTAACCCTATCCCCCCCTTCCTAATCCTCCCTTATGGTGCCTATCCCTACCCCCCCCCTAGTGCCTAAGCCTAACCTCCCCCCCCTAGTGCCTAACCCCTCACCCCCGTAACTGCCTAAACCTATCCCCCCCCCCCCGTCCCCGCAGCCTAAACCTAAACCTCCCTTAGGGGTGCCTAACCCCCCCCCCTAGTGCCTAAGCCTAACCTCCCCCCCCTAGTGCCTAACCCCTCACCCCCATAACTGCCTAAACCTAACCCCCCAGTTCTTGCAGCCTAACCCTAACCTCCCCCCAGGGGGTCCCTTCCCCTAGCCTGTCCCTAACCCTCACAGGGGGTCCCTAACCTTAAGTCCCCCCGGGAGCCCTTAACATAACCCTCCCCCCCACGGGTGTCCGTGCCCACTGCCCGGCTCACCTCTGTTCGGTATGCCGGGCTCCCGGCGTAAGGATAATGATAGGCGTCGGGATTTTGACGCCTATCATTAGTCCCCTGTCGGGATTGCACAGTTGGGAAGCCGGCGGTCGGCATTTCGACCGTCTGCTTCCTGTCTGCATCCCGTCCACAGACAATTGTCCTCTGTGCGCTGCACGTCGCGTTACACATAAGGGGTGAGTGGCGTGCGACTCAGTAGCGCTGAGCGTCTTTTCGAGCAACTTTTTCCCTTATAATGTGTCTTATTCGAAAAGCGATTCGAAAAGCGATTAGGACGCACAAGCTGCATTTGGCATGCAGACTGTGGTTTTATCTGCATGCGAAATGCTACGTTACAGTGTCAGCGGCTGTGACACTGTATCATAGCGTTTCACATGCAGATACAGCCGCAGTCACACACAGAATATAGGCATGCTGCAGCCGCTGTGGCACTGTATCATAGTGTTTCACATGCAGATACACCCGCAGTCACACACAGAATATACACATGCTGCAGCCGCTGTGACACTGTAACGTAGCGTCTCACATGCAGATACAGCCGCAGTCACACACAGAATATAGGCATGCTGCAGCGGCTGTGACACTGTAACGTAGCGTTTCACTTGCAGATACACCCGCAGTCACACACAGAACATAGGCATACCGCAGCCTCTGTGACACTGTAACGTAGCGTCTCACATGCAGATACACCCGCAGTCACACACAGAATATAGGCATGCTGCAGCCGCTGTGACACTGTAACGTAGCGTCTCACATGCAGATACACCCGCAGTCACACACAGAATATAGGCATGCTGCAGCCGCTGTGACACTGTAACGTAACATCGCACATGCAGATACACCCGCAGTCACACACAGAATATAGACATGCCGCAGCCGCTGTGACACTGTAACGTAGCGTTTCACATGCAGATACACCCGCAGTCACACACAGAATATAGGCATGCTGCAGCGGCTGTGACACTGTAACGTAGCGTCTCACATACAGATACACCCGCAGTCACACACAGAATATAGGCATGCTGCAGACGTTGTGACCCTGTAACGTAGCATCTCACATGCAGATACACACGCTGTGACACTGTAACGTAGCGTGTCACATGCAGATACAGCCGCAGTCACACACAGAATATAGGCATGCTGCAGCCGCTGTGACCCTGTAATGTAGCGTCTCACATGCAGATACACCCGCAGTCACACACAGAATTTAGACATGCTGCAGCCGCTGTGACACTGTAACGTAGCGTCTCACATGCAGGTACAGCCGCAGTCACATACAGAATATAGACATGCTGCAGCCGCTGTGACACTGTAACGTAGCGTCTCACATGCAGATACACCCGCAGTCACACACAGAATATAGGCATGCTGCAGACGTTGTGACCCTGTAACGTAGCATCTCACATGCAGATACACCCGCAGTGACATACAGAATATAGACATGCCGCAGCCGCTGTGACACTGTAATGTAGCGTCTCACATGCAGATACACCCGCAGTCACACACAGAATTTACACATGCTGCAGCCGCTGTGACACTGTAACGTAGCGTTTCACATGCAGATACACCCGCAGTCACACACAGAATATAGGCATGCTGCAGACGATGTGACCCTGTAACGTAGCATCTCACATGCAGATACACACGCAGTGACACTGTAACGTAGCGTGTCACATGCAGATACAGCCGCAGTCACACACAGAATATAGGCATGCTGCAGCCGCTGTGACCCTGTAACGTAGCGTCTCACATGCAGATACAGCCGCAGTCACACACAGAATATAGACATGCTGCAGCCGCTATGACACTGTAATGTAGCGTTTCACATGCAGATACAGCCGCAGTCACACACAGAATATAGGCATGCTGCAGCCGCTGTGACACTGTAACATAGCGTGTCACATGCAGATACACCCGCAGTCACACACAGAATATAGGCATGCTGCAGCCGCTGTGACACTGTAACGTAGCGTCTCACATGCAGATACAGCCACAGTCACACACAGAATATAGGCATGCTGCAGCCACTGTGACACTGTAACGTAGCATTACATATGCAGATACACCCGCAGTCACACACAGAATATAGACATGCTGCAGCCGCTGTGACACTGTAACGTAGCGTTTCACAAGCAGATACACCCGCAGTCACACACAGAATATACACATGCTGCAGCCGCTGTGACACTGTAACGTAGCGTCTCACATGCAGATACAGCCGCAGTCACACACAGAATATAGGCATGCTGCAGCCGCTGTGACACTGTAACGTAGCGTTTCACTTGCAGATACACCCGCAGTCACACACAGAATATAGACATGCCGCAGCCGCTGTGACACTGTAACGTAGCGTTTCACACGCAGATACACCCGCAGTCACACACAGAATATAGGCATGCTGCAGACGTTGTGACCCTGTAACGTAGCATCTCACATGCAGATACACATGCTGTGACACTGTAACGTAGCGTGTCACATGCAGATACAGCCGCAGTCACACACAGAATATAGGCATGCTGCAGCCGCTGTGACCCTGTAATGTAGCGTCTCGCATGCAGATACACCCGCAGTCACACACAGAATTTAGACATGCTACAGCCGCTGTGACACTGTAACATAGCGTCTCACATGCAGATACACCCGCAGTCACACACAGAATATAGGCATGCTGCAGACGTTGTGACACTGTAACGTAGCATCTCACATGCAGATACACACGCAGTGACATACAGAATATAGACATGCCGCAGCCGCTGTGACACTGTAATGTAGCGTCTCACATGCAGATACACCCGCAGTCACACACAGAATATAGGCATGCTGCAGACGTTGTGACCCTGTAACGTAGCATCTCACATGCAGATACACACGCAGTGACATACAGAATATAGACATGCCGCAGCCGCTGTGACACTGTAATGTAGCATCTCACATGCAGATACACCCGCAGTGACATACAGAATATAGACATGCCGCAGCCGCTGTGACACTGTAATGTAGCGTCTCACATGCAGATACACCCGCAGTCACACACAGAATTTAGACATGCTGCAGCCGCTGTGACACTGTAACGTAGCGTTTCACATGCAGATACACCCGCAGTCACACAAAGAATATAGACATGCTGCAGCCGCTGTGACACTGTAACGTAGCGTGTCACATGCAGATACACCCGCAGTCACACACAGAATATAGGCATGCTGCAGACGTTGTGACCCTGTAACGTAGCATCTCACATGCAGATACACACGCAGTGACACTGTAACGTAGCGTCTCACATGCAGATACAGCCGCAGTCACACACAGAATATAGGCATGCTGCAGCCGCTGTGACACTGTAACATAGCGTTTCACATGCAGATACAGCCGCAGTCACACACAGAATATAGACATGCTGCAGCCGCTATGACACTGTAATGTAGCGTTTCACATGCAGATACAGCCGCAGTCACACACAGAATATAGGCATGCTGCAGCCGCTGTGACACTGTAACATAGCGTGTCACATGCAGATACACCCGCAGTCACACACAGAATATAGGCATGCTGCAGCCGCTGTGACACTGTAACGTAGCGTCTCACATGCAGATACAGCCACAGTCACACACAGAATATAGGCATGCTGCAGCCGCTGTGACACTGTAACGTAGCATTACATATGCAGATACCCCCGCAGTCACACACAGAATATAGGCATGCTGCAGCCGCTGTGACACTGTAACGTAGCATTTCACATGCAGATACACCCGCAGTCACACACAGAATATAGACATGCTGCAGCCGCTGTGACACTGTAAAGTAGCGTCTCACATGCAGACACACCCGCAGTCACACACAGAATATAGGCATGCTGCAGCCGCTATGACACTGTAACGTAGCGTCTCACATGCAGATACACCTGCAGTCACACACAGAATTTAGGCATGCTGCAGCCGCTATTACACTGTAACGTAGCGTCTCACATGCAGATACAGCCGCAGTCACACACAGAATATAGGCATGGTGCAGCGGCTGTGACACTGTAACGTAGCGCCTCACATACAGATACACCCGCAGTCACACACAGAATATACACATGCTGCAGCCGCTGTGACACTGTAACGTAGCGTCTCACATGCAGATACAGCCGCAGTCACACACAGAATATAGGCATGCTGCAGCGGCTGTGCCACTGTATCATAGCGTTTCACATGCAGATACAGCCGCAGTCACACACAGAATATAGGCATGCTGCAGCCGCTGTGACACTGTATCATAGTGTTTCACATGCAGATACACCTGCAGTCACACACAGAATTTAGACATGCTGGAGCCGCTGTGACACTGTAACGTAGCGTTTCACATGCAGATACAGCCGCAGTCACACACAGAATATAGGTATGCTGCAGCCGCTGTGACACTGTATCATAGTGTTTCACATGCAGATACACCCGCAGTCACACACAGAATATAGGCATGCTGCAGCCGCTGTGACACTGTAACGTAGCGTTTCACAAGCAGATACACCCGCAGTCACACACAGAATATACACATGCTGCAGCCGCTGTGACACTGTAACGTAGCGTCTCACATGCAGATACAGCCGCAGTCACACACAGAATATAGGCATGCTGCAGCCGCTGTGACACTGTATCATAGTGTTTCACATGCAGATACACCTGCAGTCACACACAGAATATAGGCATGCTGCAGCCACTGTGACACTGTAACGTAGCGTTTCACAAGCAGATACACCCGCAGTCACACACAGAATATACACATGCTGCAGCCGCTGTGACACTGTAACGTAGCGTCTCACATGCAGATACAGCCGCAGTCACACACAGAATATAGGCATGCTGCAGCCGCTGTGACACTGTATCATAGTGTTTCACATGCAGATACACCTGCAGTCACACACAGAATATAGGCATGCTGCAGCCGCTGTGACACTGTAACGTAGCGTTTCACTTGCAGATACACCCGCAGTCACACACAGAACATAGGCATACCGCAGCCGCTGTGACACTGTAACGTAGCGTCTCACATGCAGATACACCCGCAGTCACACACAGAATATAGGCATGCTGCAGCCGCTGTGACACTGTAACGTAGCGTCTCACATGCAGATACACCCGCAGTCACACACAGAATATAGGCATGCTGCAGCCGCTGTGACACTGTAACGTAACATCGCACATGCAGATACACACGCAGTGACATACAGAATATAGACATGCCGCAGCCGCTGTGACACTGTAATGTAGCGTCTCACATGCAGATACACCCGCAGTGACATACAGAATATAGACATGCCGCAGCCGCTGTGACACTGTAATGTAGCGTCTCACATGCAGATACACCCGCAGTCACACACAGAATTTAGAGATGCTGCAGCCGCTGTGACACTGTAACGTAGCGTTTCACATGCAGATACAGCCGCAGTCACACACAGAATATAGACATGCTGCAGCCGCTGTGACACTGTAACGTAGCGTCTCACATGCAGATACACCCGCAGTCACACACAGAATATAGGCATGCTGCAGACGTTGTGACCCTGTAACGTAGCATCTCACATGCAGATACACACGCAGTGACACTGTAACGTAGCGTGTCACATGCAGATACAGCCGCAGTCACACACAGAATATAGGCATGCTGCAGCCGCTGTTACCCTGTAACGTAGCGTCTCACATGCAGATACAGCCGCAGTCACACACAGAATATAGGCATGCTGCAGCCGCTGTGACACTGTAACATAGCGTTTCACATGCAGATACAGCCGCAGTCACACACAGAATATAGACATGCTGCAGCCGCTGTGACACTGTAATGTAGCGTTTCACATGCAGATACAGCCGCAGTCACACACAGAATATAGGCATGCTGCAGCCGCTGTGACACTGTAACATAGCGTGTCACATGCAGATACACCCGCAGTCACACACAGAATATAGACATGCTGCAGCCGCTGTGAAACTGTAACGTAGCGTCTCACATGCAGATACACCCGCAGTCACACACAGAATATAGGCATGCTGCAGACGTTGTGACCCTGTAACGTAGCATCTCACATGCAGATACACATGCAGTGACACTGTAACGTAGCGTGTCACATGCAGATACAGCCGCAGTCACACACAGAATATAGGCATGCTGCAGCCGCTGTTACCCTGTAACCTAGCGTCTCACATGCAGATACAGCCGCAGTCACACACAGAATATAGGCATGCTGCAGCCGCTGTGACACTGTAACATAGCGTTTCACATGCAGATACAGCCGCAGTCACACACAGAATATAGACATGCTGCAGCCGCTGTGACACTGTAATGTAGCGTTTCACATGCAGATACAGCCGCAGTCACACACAGAATATAGGCATGCTGCAGCCGCTGTGACACTGTAACATAGCGTGTCACATGCAGATACACCCGCAGTCACACACAGAATATAGGCATGCTGCAGCCGCTGTGACACTGTAACGTAGCGTCTCACATGCAGATACAGCCGCAGTCACACACAGAATATAGGCATGCTGCAGCCGCTGTGACACTGTAACGTAGCATTACATATGCAGATACCCCCGCAGTCACACACAGAATATAGGCATGCTGCAGCCGCTGTGACACTGTAACGTAGCATTTCACATGCAGATACACCCGCAGTCACACACAGAATATAGACATGCTGCAGCCGCTGTGACACTGTAACGTAGTGTCTCACATGCAGACACACCCGCTGTCACACACAGAATATAGGCATGCTGCAGCCGCTATGACACTGTAACGTAGCGTCTCACATGCAGATACACCTGCAGTCACACACAGAATATAGGCATGCTGCAGCCGCTATGACACTGTAACGTAGCGTCTCACATGCAGATACAGCCGCAGTCACACACAGAATATAGGCATGGTGCAGCGGCTGTGACACTGTAACGTAGCGTCTCACATGCAGATACACCCGCAGTCACACACAGAATATATGCATGCTGCAGCCGTTGTGACACTGTAACATAGCGTCTCACATGCAGGTACAGCCGCAGTCACACACAGAATATAGGCATGCTGCAGCCGCTGTGACACTGTAACGTAGCGTCTCACATGCAGATACACCCGCAGTCACACACAGAATATAGACATGCTGCAGCCGCTGTGACACTGTAACGTAGCGTCTCACATACAGATACACCCACAGTCACACACAGAATATAGGCATGCTGCAGCCGCTGTGACACTGTAACGTAGCGTCTAACATGCAGATACACCCGCTGTCACACACAGAATATAGACATGCTGCAGCCCCTGTGACACTGTAACGTAGCGTCTCACATGCAGATACACCCGCAGTCACACACAGAATATAGACATGCTGCAGCCGCTGTGACACTGTAACGTAGCGTCTCACATGCAGATACACCCGCAGTCACACACAGAATATAGACATGCTGCAGCCGCTGTGACACTGTAACGTAGCGTCTCACATGCAGATACAGCCGCAGTCACACACAGAATATAGGCATGCCGCAGCCGCTGTGACCCTGTAACGTAGCGTCTCACATACAGATACACACGCAGTCACACACAGAATAAAGACATGCCGCAGCCGCTGTGACACTGTAACGTAGCGTCTCACATGCAGATACACCTGCAGTCACACACAGAATATAGGCATGCTGCAGCCACTGTGACAATGTAACGTAGCGTTTCACATGCAGATACACCCGCAGTCACACACAGATTATAGGCATGCAGCCGCTGTGACACTGTAACGTAGCGTCTCACATGCAGATACACCCGCAGTCACACACAGAATATAGGCATGCCACAGCCGCTGTGACACTGTAACGTAGCGTTTCACATGCAGATACACCCGCAGTCACACACAGAATATAGACATGCCGCAGCCGCTGTGACACTGTAACGTAGCGTGTCACATGCAGACACACCCGCTGTCACACACAGAATATAGGCATGCTGCAGCCGCTATGACACTGTAACGTAGCGTCTCACATGCAGATACACCTGCAGTCACACACAGAATATAGGCATGCTGCAGCCGCTATGACACTGTAACGTAGCGTCTCACATGCAGATACAGCCGCAGTCACACACAGAATATAGGCATGGTGCAGCGGCTGTGACACTGTAACGTAGCGTCTCACATGCAGATACACCCGCAGTCACACACAGAATATATGCATGCTGCAGCCGTTGTGACACTGTAACATAGCGTCTCACATGCAGGTACAGCCGCAGTCACACACAGAATATAGGCATGCTGCAGCCGCTGTGACACTGTAACGTAGCGTCTCACATGCAGATACACCCGCAGTCACACACAGAATATAGACATGCTGCAGCCGCTGTGACACTGTAACGTAGCGTCTCACATACAGATACACCCACAGTCACACACAGAATATAGGCATGCTGCAGCCGCTGTGACACTGTAACGTAGCGTCTAACATGCAGATACACCCGCTGTCACACACAGAATATAGACATGCTGCAGCCCCTGTGACACTGTAACGTAGCGTCTCACATGCAGATACACCCGCAGTCACACACAGAATATAGACATGCTGCAGCCGCTGTGACACTGTAACGTAGCGTCTCACATGCAGATACACCCGCAGTCACACACAGAATATAGACATGCTGCAGCCGCTGTGACACTGTAACGTAGCGTCTCACATGCAGATACAGCCGCAGTCACACACAGAATATAGGCATGCCGCAGCCGCTGTGACCCTGTAACGTAGCGTCTCACATACAGATACACACGCAGTCACACACAGAATAAAGACATGCCGCAGCCGCTGTGACACTGTAACGTAGCGTCTCACATGCAGATACACCCGCAGTCACACACAGAATATAGGCATGCTGCAGCCACTGTGACAATGTAACGTAGCGTTTCACATGCAGATACACCCGCAGTCACACACAGATTATAGGCATGCAGCCGCTGTGACACTGTAACGTAGCGTCTCACATGCAGATACACCCGCAGTCACACACAGAATATAGGCATGCCGCAGCCGCTGTGACACTGTAACGTAGCGTTTCACATGCAGATACACCCGCAGTCACACACAGAATATAGACATGCCGCAGCCGCTGTGACACTGTAACGTAGCGTGTCACATGCAGATACACCCGCAGTCACACACAGAATATAGACATGCCGCAGCCGCTGTGACCCTGTAACGTAGCGTCTCACATACAGATACACACGCAGTCACACACAGAATATAGACATGCTGCAGCCGCTGTGACACTGTAACGTAGCGTCTCACATGCAGATACAGCCGCAGTCACACACAGAATATAGGCATGGTGCAGCGGCTGTGACACTGTAACGTAGCGCCTCACATACAGATACACCCGCAGTCACACACAGAATATACGCATGCTGCAGCCGCTGTGACACTGTAACGTAGCGCCTCACATACAGATACACCCGCAGTCACACACAGAATATACACATGCTGCAGCTGCTGTGACACTGTAACGTAGCGTCTTACATGCAGATACAGCCGCAGTCACACACAGAATATAGGCATGCTGCAGCGGCTGTGCCACTGTATCATAGCGTTTCACATGCAGATACAGCCGCAGTCACACACAGAATATAGGCATGCTGCAGCCGCTGTGACACTGTATCATAGTGTTTCACATGCAGATACACCTGCAGTCACACACAGAATTTAGACATGCTGGAGCCGCTGTGACACTGTAACGTAGCGTTTCACATGCAGATACAGCCGCAGTCACACACAGAATATAGGTATGCTGCAGCCGCTGTGACACTGTATCATAGTGTTTCACATGCAGATACACCCGCAGTCACACACAGAATATAGGCATGCTGCAGCCGCTGTGACACTGTAACGTAGCGTTTCACAAGCAGATACACCCGCAGTCACACACAGAATATACACATGCTGCAGCCGCTGTGACACTGTAACGTAGCGTCTCACATGCAGATACAGCCGCAGTCACACACAGAATATAGGCATGCTGCAGCCGCTGTGACACTGTATCATAGTGTTTCACATGCAGATACACCTGCAGTCACACACAGAATATAGGCATGCTGCAGCCACTGTGACACTGTAACGTAGCGTGTCACATGCAGATACAGCCGCAGTCACAAACAGAATATAGGCATGCCGCAGCCGCTGTGACACTGTAACGTAGCGTTTCACTTGCAGATACACCCGCAGTCACACACAGAACATAGGCATACCGCAGCCGCTGTGACACTGTAACGTAGCGTCTCACATGCAGATACACCCGCAGTCACACACAGAATATAGGCATGCTGCAGCCGCTGTGACACTGTAACGTAGCGTCTCACATGCAGATACACCCGCAGTCACACACAGAATATAGGCATGCTGCAGCCGCTGTGACACTGTAACGTAACATCGCACATGCAGATACACACGCAGTGACATACAGAATATAGACATGCCGCAGCCGCTGTGACACTGTAATGTAGCGTCTCACATGCAGATACACCCGCAGTGACATACAGAATATAGACATGCCGCAGCCGCTGTGACACTGTAATGTAGCGTCTCACATGCAGATACACCCGCAGTCACACACAGAATTTAGACATGCTGCAGCCGCTGTGACACTGTAACGTAGCGTTTCACATGCAGATACAGCCGCAGTCACACACAGAATATAGACATGCTGCAGCCGCTGTGACACTGTAACGTAGCGTCTCACATGCAGATACACCCGGAGTCACACACAGAATATAGGCATGCTGCAGACGTTGTGACCCTGTAACGTAGCATCTCACATGCAGATACACACGCAGTGACACTGTAACGTAGCGTGTCACATGCAGATACAGCCGCAGTCACACACAGAATATAGGCATGCTGCAGCCGCTGTTACCCTGTAACGTAGCGTCTCACATGCAGATACAGCCGCAGTCACACACAGAATATAGGCATGCTGCAGCCGCTGTGACACTGTAACATAGCGTTTCACATGCAGATACAGCCGCAGTCACACACAGAATATAGACATGCTGCAGCCGCTGTGACACTGTAATGTAGCGTTTCACATGCAGATACAGCCGCAGTCACACACAGAATATAGGCATGCTGCAGCCGCTGTGACACTGTAACATAGCGTGTCACATGCAGATACACCCGCAGTCACACACAGAATATAGACATGCTGCAGCCGCTGTGAAACTGTAACGTAGCGTCTCACATGCAGATACACCCGCAGTCACACACAGAATATAGGCATGCTGCAGACGTTGTGACCCTGTAACGTAGCATCTCACATGCAGATACACATGCAGTGACACTGTAACGTAGCGTGTCACATGCAGATACAGCCGCAGTCACACACAGAATATAAGCATGCGGCAGCCGCTGTTACCCTGTAACCTAGCGTCTCACATGCAGATACAGCCGCAGTCACACACAGAATATAGGCATGCTGCAGCCGCTGTGACACTGTAACATAGCGTTTCACATGCAGATACAGCCGCAGTCACACACAGAATATAGACATGCTGCAGCCGCTGTGACACTGTAATGTAGCGTTTCACATGCAGATACAGCCGCAGTCACACACAGAATATAGGCATGCTGCAGCCGCTGTGACACTGTAACATAGCGTGTCACATGCAGATACACCCGCAGTCACACACAGAATATAGGCATGCTGCAGCCGCTGTGACACTGTAACGTAGCGTCTCACATGCAGATACAGCCGCAGTAACACACAGAATATAGGCATGCTGCAGCCGCTGTGACACTGTAACGTAGCATTACATATGCAGATACCCCCGCAGTCACACACAGAATATAGGCATGCTGCAGCCGCTGTGACACTGTAACGTAGCATTTCACATGCAGATACACCCGCAGTCACACACAGAATATAGACATGCTGCAGCCGCTGTGACACTGTAACGTAGTGTCTCACATGCAGACACACCCGCTGTCACACACAGAATATAGGCATGCTGCAGCCGCTATGACACTGTAACGTAGCGTCTCACATGCAGATACACCTGCAGTCACACACAGAATATAGGCATGCTGCAGCCGCTATGACACTGTAACGTAGCGTCTCACATGCAGATACAGCCGCAGTCACACACAGAATATAGGCATGGTGCAGCGGCTGTGACACTGTAACGTAGCGTCTCACATGCAGATACACCCGCAGTCACACACAGAATATATGCATGCTGCAGCCGTTGTGACACTGTAACATAGCGTCTCACATGCAGGTACAGCCGCAGTCACACACAGAATATAGGCATGCTGCAGCCGCTGTGACACTGTAACGTAGCGTCTCACATGCAGATACACCCGCAGTCACACACAGAATATAGACATGCTGCAGCCGCTGTGACACTGTAACGTAGCGTCTCACATACAGATACACCCACAGTCACACACAGAATATAGGCATGCTGCAGCCGCTGTGACACTGTAACGTAGCGTCTAACATGCAGATACACCCGCTGTCACACACAGAATATAGACATGCTGCAGCCCCTGTGACACTGTAACGTAGCGTCTCACATGCAGATACACCCGCAGTCACACACAGAATATAGACATGCTGCAGCCGCTGTGACACTGTAACGTAGCGTCTCACATGCAGATACACCCGCAGTCACACACAGAATATAGACATGCTGCAGCCGCTGTGACACTGTAACGTAGCGTCTCACATGCAGATACAGCCGCAGTCACACACAGAATATAGGCATGCCGCAGCCGCTGTGACCCTGTAACGTAGCGTCTCACATACAGATACACACGCAGTCACACACAGAATAAAGACATGCCGCAGCCGCTGTGACACTGTAACGTAGCGTCTCACATGCAGATACACCTGCAGTCACACACAGAATATAGGCATGCTGCAGCCACTGTGACAATGTAACGTAGCGTTTCACATGCAGATACACCCGCAGTCACACACAGATTATAGGCATGCAGCCGCTGTGACACTGTAACGTAGCGTCTCACATGCAGATACACCCGCAGTCACACACAGAATATAGGCATGCCACAGCCGCTGTGACACTGTAACGTAGCGTTTCACATGCAGATACACCCGCAGTCACACACAGAATATAGACATGCCGCAGCCGCTGTGACACTGTAACGTAGCGTGTCACATGCAGACACACCCGCTGTCACACACAGAATATAGGCATGCTGCAGCCGCTATGACACTGTAACGTAGCGTCTCACATGCAGATACACCTGCAGTCACACACAGAATATAGGCATGCTGCAGCCGCTATGACACTGTAACGTAGCGTCTCACATGCAGATACAGCCGCAGTCACACACAGAATATAGGCATGGTGCAGCGGCTGTGACACTGTAACGTAGCGTCTCACATGCAGATACACCCGCAGTCACACACAGAATATATGCATGCTGCAGCCGTTGTGACACTGTAACATAGCGTCTCACATGCAGGTACAGCCGCAGTCACACACAGAATATAGGCATGCTGCAGCCGCTGTGACACTGTAACGTAGCGTCTCACATGCAGATACACCCGCAGTCACACACAGAATATAGACATGCTGCAGCCGCTGTGACACTGTAACGTAGCGTCTCACATACAGATACACCCACAGTCACACACAGAATATAGGCATGCTGCAGCCGCTGTGACACTGTAACGTAGCGTCTAACATGCAGATACACCCGCTGTCACACACAGAATATAGACATGCTGCAGCCCCTGTGACACTGTAACGTAGCGTCTCACATGCAGATACACCCGCAGTCACACACAGAATATAGACATGCTGCAGCCGCTGTGACACTGTAACGTAGCGTCTCACATGCAGATACACCCGCAGTCACACACAGAATATAGACATGCTGCAGCCGCTGTGACACTGTAACGTAGCGTCTCACATGCAGATACAGCCGCAGTCACACACAGAATATAGGCATGCCGCAGCCGCTGTGACCCTGTAACGTAGCGTCTCACATACAGATACACACGCAGTCACACACAGAATAAAGACATGCCGCAGCCGCTGTGACACTGTAACGTAGCGTCTCACATGCAGATACACCCGCAGTCACACACAGAATATAGGCATGCTGCAGCCACTGTGACAATGTAACGTAGCGTTTCACATGCAGATACACCCGCAGTCACACACAGATTATAGGCATGCAGCCGCTGTGACACTGTAACGTAGCGTCTCACATGCAGATACACCCGCAGTCACACACAGAATATAGGCATGCCGCAGCCGCTGTGACACTGTAACGTAGCGTTTCACATGCAGATACACCCGCAGTCACACACAGAATATAGACATGCCGCAGCCGCTGTGACACTGTAACGTAGCGTGTCACATGCAGATACACCCGCAGTCACACACAGAATATAGACATGCCGCAGCCGCTGTGACCCTGTAACGTAGCGTCTCACATACAGATACACACGCAGTCACACACAGAATATAGACATGCTGCAGCCGCTGTGACACTGTAACGTAGCGTCTCACATGCAGATACAGCCGCAGTCACACACAGAATATAGGCATGGTGCAGCGGCTGTGACACTGTAACGTAGCGCCTCACATACAGATACACCCGCAGTCACACACAGAATATACGCATGCTGCAGCCGCTGTGACACTGTAACGTAGCGCCTCACATACAGATACACCCGCAGTCACACACAGAATATACACATGCTGCAGCTGCTGTGACACTGTAACGTAGCGTCTTACATGCAGATACAGCCGCAGTCACACACAGAATATAGGCATGCTGCAGCGGCTGTGCCACTGTATCATAGCGTTTCACATGCAGATACAGCCGCAGTCACACACAGAATATAGGCATGCTGCAGCCGCTGTGACACTGTATCATAGTGTTTCACATGCAGATACACCTGCAGTCACACACAGAATTTAGACATGCTGGAGCCGCTGTGACACTGTAACGTAGCGTTTCACATGCAGATACAGCCGCAGTCACACACAGAATATAGGTATGCTGCAGCCGCTGTGACACTGTATCATAGTGTTTCACATGCAGATACACCCGCAGTCACACACAGAATATAGGCATGCTGCAGCCGCTGTGACACTGTAACGTAGCGTTTCACAAGCAGATACACCCGCAGTCACACACAGAATATACACATGCTGCAGCCGCTGTGACACTGTAACGTAGCGTCTCACATGCAGATACAGCCGCAGTCACACACAGAATATAGGCATGCTGCAGCCGCTGTGACACTGTATCATAGTGTTTCACATGCAGATACACCTGCAGTCACACACAGAATATAGGCATGCTGCAGCCACTGTGACACTGTAACGTAGCGTGTCACATGCAGATACAGCCGCAGTCACAAACAGAATATAGGCATGCCGCAGCCGCTGTGACACTGTAACGTAGCGTTTCACTTGCAGATACACCCGCAGTCACACACAGAACATAGGCATACCGCAGCCGCTGTGACACTGTAACGTAGCGTCTCACATGCAGATACACCCGCAGTCACACACAGAATATAGGCATGCTGCAGCCGCTGTGACACTGTAACGTAGCGTCTCACATGCAGATACACCCGCAGTCACACACAGAATATAGGCATGCTGCAGCCGCTGTGACACTGTAACGTAACATCGCACATGCAGATACACACGCAGTGACATACAGAATATAGACATGCCGCAGCCGCTGTGACACTGTAATGTAGCGTCTCACATGCAGATACACCCGCAGTGACATACAGAATATAGACATGCCGCAGCCGCTGTGACACTGTAATGTAGCGTCTCACATGCAGATACACCCGCAGTCACACACAGAATTTAGACATGCTGCAGCCGCTGTGACACTGTAACGTAGCGTTTCACATGCAGATACAGCCGCAGTCACACACAGAATATAGACATGCTGCAGCCGCTGTGACACTGTAACGTAGCGTCTCACATGCAGATACACCCGGAGTCACACACAGAATATAGGCATGCTGCAGACGTTGTGACCCTGTAACGTAGCATCTCACATGCAGATACACACGCAGTGACACTGTAACGTAGCGTGTCACATGCAGATACAGCCGCAGTCACACACAGAATATAGGCATGCTGCAGCCGCTGTTACCCTGTAACGTAGCGTCTCACATGCAGATACAGCCGCAGTCACACACAGAATATAGGCATGCTGCAGCCGCTGTGACACTGTAACATAGCGTTTCACATGCAGATACAGCCGCAGTCACACACAGAATATAGACATGCTGCAGCCGCTGTGACACTGTAATGTAGCGTTTCACATGCAGATACAGCCGCAGTCACACACAGAATATAGGCATGCTGCAGCCGCTGTGACACTGTAACATAGCGTGTCACATGCAGATACACCCGCAGTCACACACAGAATATAGACATGCTGCAGCCGCTGTGAAACTGTAACGTAGCGTCTCACATGCAGATACACCCGCAGTCACACACAGAATATAGGCATGCTGCAGACGTTGTGACCCTGTAACGTAGCATCTCACATGCAGATACACATGCAGTGACACTGTAACGTAGCGTGTCACATGCAGATACAGCCGCAGTCACACACAGAATATAAGCATGCGGCAGCCGCTGTTACCCTGTAACCTAGCGTCTCACATGCAGATACAGCCGCAGTCACACACAGAATATAGGCATGCTGCAGCCGCTGTGACACTGTAACATAGCGTTTCACATGCAGATACAGCCGCAGTCACACACAGAATATAGACATGCTGCAGCCGCTGTGACACTGTAATGTAGCGTTTCACATGCAGATACAGCCGCAGTCACACACAGAATATAGGCATGCTGCAGCCGCTGTGACACTGTAACATAGCGTGTCACATGCAGATACACCCGCAGTCACACACAGAATATAGGCATGCTGCAGCCGCTGTGACACTGTAACGTAGCGTCTCACATGCAGATACAGCCGCAGTAACACACAGAATATAGGCATGCTGCAGCCGCTGTGACACTGTAACGTAGCATTACATATGCAGATACCCCCGCAGTCACACACAGAATATAGGCATGCTGCAGCCGCTGTGACACTGTAACGTAGCATTTCACATGCAGATACACCCGCAGTCACACACAGAATATAGACATGCTGCAGCCGCTGTGACACTGTAACGTAGTGTCTCACATGCAGACACACCCGCTGTCACACACAGAATATAGGCATGCTGCAGCCGCTATGACACTGTAACGTAGCGTCTCACATGCAGATACACCTGCAGTCACACACAGAATATAGGCATGCTGCAGCCGCTATGACACTGTAACGTAGCGTCTCACATGCAGATACAGCCGCAGTCACACACAGAATATAGGCATGGTGCAGCGGCTGTGACACTGTAACGTAGCGTCTCACATGCAGATACACCCGCAGTCACACACAGAATATATGCATGCTGCAGCCGTTGTGACACTGTAACATAGCGTCTCACATGCAGGTACAGCCGCAGTCACACACAGAATATAGGCATGCTGCAGCCGCTGTGACACTGTAACGTAGCGTCTCACATGCAGATACACCCGCAGTCACACACAGAATATAGACATGCTGCAGCCGCTGTGACACTGTAACGTAGCGTCTCACATACAGATACTCCCACAGTCACACACAGAATATAGGCATGCTGCAGCCGCTGTGACACTGTAACGTAGCGTCTAACATGCAGATACACCCGCTGTCACACACAGAATATAGACATGCTGCAGCCCCTGTGACACTGTAACGTAGCGTCTCACATGCAGATACACCCGCAGTCACACACAGAATATAGACATGCTGCAGCCGCTGTGACACTGTAACGTAGCGTCTCACATGCAGATACACCCGCAGTCACACACAGAATATAGACATGCTGCAGCCGCTGTGACACTGTAACGTAGCGTCTCACATGCAGATACAGCCGCAGTCACACACAGAATATAGGCATGCCGCAGCCGCTGTGACCCTGTAACGTAGCGTCTCACATACAGATACACACGCAGTCACACACAGAATAAAGACATGCCGCAGCCGCTGTGACACTGTAACGTAGCGTCTCACATGCAGATACACCCGCAGTCACACACAGAATATAGGCATGCTGCAGCCACTGTGACAATGTAACGTAGCGTTTCACATGCAGATACACCCGCAGTCACACACAGATTATAGGCATGCAGCCGCTGTGACACTGTAACGTAGCGTCTCACATGCAGATACACCCGCAGTCACACACAGAATATAGGCATGCCGCAGCCGCTGTGACACTGTAACGTAGCGTTTCACATGCAGATACACCCGCAGTCACACACAGAATATAGACATGCCGCAGCCGCTGTGACACTGTAACGTAGCGTGTCACATGCAGACACACCCGCTGTCACACACAGAATATAGGCATGCTGCAGCCGCTATGACACTGTAACGTAGCGTCTCACATGCAGATACACCTGCAGTCACACACAGAATATAGGCATGCTGCAGCCGCTATGACACTGTAATGTAGCGTCTCACATGCAGATACAGCCGCAGTCACACACAGAATATAGGCATGGTGCAGCGGCTGTGACACTGTAACGTAGCGTCTCACATGCAGATACACCCGCAGTCACACACAGAATATATGCATGCTGCAGCCGTTGTGACACTGTAACATAGCGTCTCACATGCAGGTACAGCCGCAGTCACACACAGAATATAGGCATGCTGCAGCCGCTGTGACACTGTAACGTAGCGTCTCACATGCAGATACACCCGCAGTCACACACAGAATATAGACATGCTGCAGCCGCTGTGACACTGTAACGTAGCGTCTCACATACAGATACACCCACAGTCACACACAGAATATAGGCATGCTGCAGCCGCTGTGACACTGTAACGTAGCGTCTAACATGCAGATACACCCGCTGTCACACACAGAATATAGACATGCTGCAGCCCCTGTGACACTGTAACGTAGCGTCTCACATGCAGATACACCCGCAGTCACACACAGAATATAGACATGCTGCAGCCGCTGTGACACTGTAACGTAGCGTCTCACATGCAGATACACCCGCAGTCACACACAGAATATAGACATGCTGCAGCCGCTGTGACACTGTAACGTAGCGTCTCACATGCAGATACAGCCGCAGTCACACACAGAATATAGGCATGCCGCAGCCGCTGTGACCCTGTAACGTAGCGTCTCACATACAGATACACACGCAGTCACACACAGAATAAAGACATGCCGCAGCCGCTGTGACACTGTAACGTAGCGTCTCACATGCAGATACACCCGCAGTCACACACAGAATATAGGCATGCTGCAGCCACTGTGACAATGTAACGTAGCGTTTCACATGCAGATACACCCGCAGTCACACACAGATTATAGGCATGCAGCCGCTGTGACACTGTAACGTAGCGTCTCACATGCAGATACACCCGCAGTCACACACAGAATATAGGCATGCCGCAGCCGCTGTGACACTGTAACGTAGCGTTTCACATGCAGATACACCCGCAGTCACACACAGAATATAGACATGCCGCAGCCGCTGTGACACTGTAACGTAGCGTGTCACATGCAGATACACCCGCAGTCACACACAGAATATAGACATGCCGCAGCCGCTGTGACCCTGTAACGTAGCGTCTCACATACAGATACACACGCAGTCACACACAGAATATAGACATGCTGCAGCCGCTGTGACACTGTAACGTAGCGTCTCACATGCAGATACACCCGCAGTCACACACAGAATATAGGCATGCTGCAGCCGCTGTGACACTGTAACGTAGCGTCTCACATGCAGATACACCCGCAGTCACACACAGAATATAGGCATGCTGCAGCCACTGTGACAATGTAACGTAGCGTTTCACATGCAGATACACCTGCAGTCACACACAGAATATAGGCATGCAGCCGCTGTGACACTGTAACGTAGCGTCTCACATGCAGATACACCCGCAGTCACACACAGAATATAGGCATGCCGCAGCCGCTGTGACACTGTAACGTAGCGTTTCACATGCAGATACACCCGCAGTCACACACAGAATATAGACATGCCGCAGCCGCTGTGACACTGTAACGTAGCGTGTCACATGCAGATACACCCGCAGTCACACACAGAATATAGACATGCCGCAGCCGCTGTGACCCTGTAACGTAGCGTCTCACATACAGATACACACGCAGTCACACACAGAATATAGACATGCTGCAGCCGCTGTGACACTGTAACGTAGCGTCTCACATGCAGATACAGCCGCAGTCACACACAGAATATAGGCATGCTGCAGCCACTGTGACAATGTAACGTAGCGTTTCACATGCAGATACACCTGCAGTCACACACAGAATATAGGCATGCAGCCGCTGTGACACTGTAACGTAGCGTCTCACATGCAGATACACCCGCAGTCACACACAGAATATAGGCATGCTGCAGCCGCTGTGACACTGTAACGTAGCGTCTCACATGCAGATACACCCGCAGTCACACACAGAATATAGGCATGCTGCAGCCGCTGTGACACTGTACCGTAGCGTGTCACGTGCAGATACACCCGCAGTCACACACAGAATATAGACATGCCGCAGCCGCTGTGACACTGTAACGTAGCGTCTCACATGCAGATACACCCGCAGTCACACACAGAATATAGGCATGCTGCAGCCGCTGTGACACTGTAACGTAGCGTCTCACATGCAGATACACCCGCAGTCACACACAGAATATAGGCATGCTGCAGCCGATGTGACACTGTAATGTAGCGTCTCACATGCAGATACACCCGCAGTCACACACAGAATATAGGCATGCTGCAGCCGCTGTGACACTGTAACGTTGCGTCTCACATGCAGATACACCCGCAGTCACACACAGAATATAGACATGCCGCAGCCGCTGTGACACTGTAACGTAGCGTCTCACATGCAGATACACCCGCAGTCACACACAGAATATAGGCATGCTGCAGCCGCTGTGACACTGTAACGTAGCGTCTCACATGCAGATACACCCGCAGTCACACACAGAATATAGGCATGCTGCAGCCGATGTGACACTGTACCGTAGCGTGTCACGTGCAGATACACCCGCAGTCACACACAGAATATAGACATGCCGCAGCCGCTGTGACACTGTAACGTAGCGTCTCACATGCAGATACACCCGCAGTCACACACAGAATATAGGCATGCTGCAGCCGCTGTGACACTGTAACGTAGCATCTCAAATGCAGATACACCCGCAGTCACACACAGAATATAGACATACCGCAGCCGCTGTGACTCTGTAACTTAACGTCTCACATGCAGATACACCCGCAGTCACACACAGAATATAGACATGCTGCAGCCGCTGTGACACTGTAACATAGCGTTTCACATGCAGATACATACAGCTGCATTCACACACAGAATATAGGCATGCTGCAGCCGCTGTGACACTGTAACGTAGCGTCTCACATGCAGATACAGCCGCAGTCACACACAGAATATAGGCATGCTGCAGCCGATGTGACACTGTAACGTAGCGTTTCACTTGCAGATACACCCGCAGTCACACACAGAATATAGGCATGCTGCAGCCGCTGTGACATTGTAATGTAGCGTCTCACATGCAGATACGCCCGCAGTCACACACAGAATATAGACATGCTGCAGCCGCTGTGACACTGTAACGTAGCGTTTCACATGCAGATACACCCGCAGTCACACACAGAATATAGGCATGCTGCAGCCGCTGTGACACTGTAACGTAGCGACTCACATGCAGATACACCCGCAGTCACACACAGAATATAGTCATGCCGCAGCCGCTGTGACACTGTAACGTAGCGTCTCACATGCAGATACACCCGCAGTCACACACAGAATATAGGCATGCTGCAGCCGCTGTGACACTGTAACGTAGCGTCTCACATGCAGATACACCCGCAGTCACACACAGAATATAGGCATGCTGCAGCCGCTGTGACACTGTAACGTAGCGTCTCACATGCAGATACACCCGCAGTCACACACAGAATATAGACATGCTGCAGCCGCTGTGACACTGTAACGTAGCGTCTCACATGCAGATACACCCGCAGTCACACACAGAATATAGACATGCTGCAGCCGCTGTGACACTGTAAAGTAGCGTCTCACATGCAGATACTCCCGCAGTCACACACAGAATATAGACATGCCGCATTATATTCAGTATAAGCTGATTGTGCATCCTATTCACAACGCTTTGCAAATGAGATGCATTTTAAGGGAAAAAAGTGCACGAATAAACGCCTTGCGCTACCGGGTCACGCCATGGCATGGCGCAACTAGAAGGGCTGTTAGATGTGGACACATCTGTATCAGCAATGCATCCTGTCCGGTTACAGAGACCGGTGAATACATTGTATATGTTTTCATGCAATTCATTCATTCATAGTTTTCATTTCACAAGTGGGAGGATCTCTAACATTACTGCTGGGCTTCATGTAATCCATTGGGGTCATGTTGTCCGACTCTTAGAGAAGACACTGGCGCAAGTAAAACAGCTATACTCTGGTCACACCTGTCTCATGCATCATGTGATGACGACACTGTGCTTTACAGAATTAAACTTTCTCTTTGAACAGTAGTAAGAGGAACATAGACCCGTAAGTGTCCTGCGAGCTGGTTCCCTCTGTAATATCATGGATGCTGTTTTCTAGGGCATGTATTTCTTGATGACTAGGGATGAGAGTAAAGTTCCAGCGACCGTGGCAGCACCATGTTCTGGAAGAACCACAGTGCTCCATTATGCCTCAGGTCACCGATGTTTCTGGCAATGTTACACAACATATAATTATTGGGAATACTTCAAAATAAACAGCTTATCTTAAAATAGTGAATCGCACGGGGTCCATAAAAAAATCTATATAGGGTTAGTTCTTTCTGCTGCTAACGTATTTATGGCATTAGATCTTTTAATATTACAGATGTGTCCTTATACATCTTGGCTGCAGTAGCGCTGATAAGCCCCTCTCAGGGCACCAGGTAGTGTGAGACTCGGCTAGCGCCGGGCATCTTTTTTACCGAAAATGTGTCTCAGTCGCAAGCTGACTATGACGCACCAGCAGACTATGCTGATTAATTTGATAAGCAACACTTATATATCTGTGTGCAACTGAGTCTCTGAATCTGTATACGAAGTACTACAATGTAGCGACCGCAGATTTTTTCATTCCAAGTTCCATTGTGCTTCATATACAGACTCCGGAGAACACAGATATACAGGTGTCACATATCACATTACTCAGCGCAGTCTCCCATATACAGACTCAGGAGCACACAGATATACAGATGTCACATATCACATTACTCAGCGCAGTCTCCATATACAGACTCCGGAGCACACAGATATACAGGTGTCACATATCACTTTACTCAGCGCAGTCTCCCATATACAGACTCGGGAGCACACAGATATACAGGTGTCACATATCACATTACTCAGCGAAGTCTCCATATACAGACTCAGGAGCACACAGATATACAGGTGTCACATATCAAATTACTCAGCGCAGACTCCCATATACAGACTCAGGAGCACACAGATATACAGGTGTCACCTATCACATTACTCAGCGCAGTCTCCTATACAGACTCAGGAGCACAGAGATATACAGGTGTCACATATCACGTTAGTCAGCGCAGTCTCCCATATACAGACTCAGGAGCACACAGATATACAGGTGTCACATATCAAATTACTCAGCGCAGTCTCCCATATACAGACTCAGGAGCACACAGATATACAGGTGTCACATATCAAATTACTCAGCGCAGTCTCCCATATACAGACTCAGGAGCACACAGATATACAGGTGTCACATATCACATTACTCAGCACAGTCTCCATATACAGACTCAGGAGCACACAGATATACAGGTGTCACATATCAAATTACTCAGCGCAGTCTCCCATATACACACTCAGGAGCACACAGATATACAGGTGTCACATATCACATTACTCAGCGCAGTCTCCCATATACAGACTCAGGAGCACACAGATATACAGGTGTCACATATCACATTACTCAGCGCAGTCTCCCATATACAGACTCAGGAGCACACAGATATACAGGTGTCACATATCACATTACTCAGCACAGTCTCCCATATACAGACTCAGGACACACAGATATACAGGTGTCACATATCACATTACTCAGCGCAGTCTCCCATATACAGACTCAGGAGCACACAGATATACAGGTGTCACATATCACATTACTCAGCGCAGTCTCATATACAGACTCAGGAGCACACATATTTACAGGTTTCACATATCACATTACTCAGCGGAGTCTCTCATATACAGACTCAGGAGCACACATATTTACAGGTTTCACATATCACATTACTCAGCGCAGTCTCCCATATACTGACTCAGGAGCACACAGATATACAGGTGTCACATATCACATTACTCAGCGCAGTCTCCCATATACAGACTCAGGAGCACACAGATATACAGGTGTCACATATCACATTACTCAGCGCAGTCTCCCGTATACAGACTCAGGAGCACACAGATATACAGGTGTCACATATCACATTACTCAGCGCAGTCTCCATATACAGACTCAGGAGCACACAGATATACAGGTGTCACATATCACATTACTCAGCGCAGTCTCCCATATACAGACTCAGGAGCACACAGATATACAGGTGTCACATATCACATTACTCAGCGCAGTCTCTCATATACAGACTCAGGAGCACACATATTTACAGGTTTCACATATCACATTACTCAGCGCAGTCTCCCATATACTGACTCAGGAGCACACAGATATACAGGTGTCACATATCACATTACTCAGCGCAGTCTCCCATATATACAGACTCAGGAGCACACAGATATACAGGTGTCACATATCACATTACTCAGCGTAGTCTCCCATATAAAGACTCAGGAGCACACAGATATACAGGTGTCACATATCACATTACACAGCGCAGTCTCCCATATACATACTCAGGAGCACACAGATATACTGGTGTCACATATCACATTACTCAGCACAGTCTCCTATATACAGACTCAGGAGCACACAGATATACAGGTGTCACATATCACATTACTCAGCACAGTCTCCTATATACAGACTCAGGAGCACACAGATATACTGGTGTCACATATCACATTACTCAGCACAGTCTCCTATATACAGACTCAGGAGCACACAGATATACAGGTGTCACATATCACATTACTCAGCGCAGTCTCACATATACAGACTCAGGAGCACACAGATATACAGGTGTCACATATCACATTACTCAGCACAGTCTCCCATATACACTCAGGAGCACACAGATATACAGGTGTCACATATCACATTACACAGCGCAGTCTCCCATATACAGACTCCGGAGCACACAGATATACAGGTGTCACATATCACATTACTCAGAGCAGTCTCCCATATACAGACTCAGGAGCACACAGATATACAGGTGTCACATATCACATTACTCAGAGCAGTCTCCCATATACAGACTCAGGAGCACACAGATATACAGGTGTCACATATCACATTACTCAGCGTAGTCTCCCATATACAGACTCAGGAGCACACAGATATACAGGTGTCACATATCACATTACTCAGAGCAGTCTCTCTTATACAGACTCAGGAGCACACAGATATACAGGTGTCACATATCTCATTACTCAGCGCAGCCTCCCATATACAGACTCAGGAGCACACAGATATACAGGTGTCACATATCACATTACTCAGCGCAGTCTCCCATATACAGACACAGGAGCACACAGATATACAGGTGTCACCTATCACATTGCTCAGCGCAGTCTCCCATATACAGACTCAGGAGCACACAGATATACAGGTGTCACACATCACATTACTCAGCGCAGTCTCCCATATATACAGACTCAGGAGCACACAGATATACAGGTGTCACATATCACATTACTCAGCGTAGTCTCCCATATACAGACTCAGGAGCACACAGATATACAGGTGTCACCTATCACATTACTCAGCGCAGTCTCCCATATATACAGACTCAGGAGCACACAGATATACAGGTGTCATATATCACATTACTCAGCGCAGTCTCACATATACAGACTCAGGAGCACACAGATATACAGGTGTCACATATCACATTACTCAGCGCAGTCTCCCATATACAGACTCATGAGCACACATATATACAGGTGTCACATATCACATTACTCAGCGCAGTCTCCATATACAGACTCAGGAGCACACAGATATACAGGTGTCACATATCACATTACTCAGCGCAGTCTCCATATACAGACTCATGAGCACACATATATACAGGTGTCACATATCACATTACTCAGCGCAGTCTCCCATATACAGACTCGGGAGCACACAGATATACAGGTGTCACATATCACATTACTCAGCGCAGTCTCCCATATACAGACTCATGAGCACACAGATATACAGGTGTCACATATCACATTACGCATCGCAGTCTCCTATATACAGACTCAGGAGCACACAGATATACAGGTGTCACATATCATATTACTCAGCGCAGTCTCTCATATACAGACTCAGGAGCACACAGATATACAGGTGTCACATATCACATTACTCAGCGCAGTCTCCCATATACAGACTCAGGACACACAGATATACAGGTGTCACATATCACATTACTCAGCGCAGTCTCCCATATACAGACTCAGGACACACAGATATACAGGTGTCACATATCACATTACTCAGCGCAGTCTCCCATATACACACTCAGGAGCACACAGATATACAGGTGTCACCTATCACATTACTCAGCGCAGTCTCCCATATACAGACTCAGGAGCACACAGATATACAGGTGTCACATATCACATTACTCAGCGCAGTGTCCTATATACAGACTCAGGAGCACACAGATATACAGGTGTCACATATCACATTACTCAGCGCAGTCTCCTATATACAGACTCAGGAGCACACAGATATACAGGTGTCACATATCACATTGCTCAGCGCAGTCTCCCATATACAGACTCAGGAGCACACAGATATACAGGTGTCACATATCACATTACTCAGCGCAGTCTGCTGGTGCGTCCTAGTTACATCACATTGCAGCTTAGATGCTTTTTTGTCAATAAAAAGATGCCCAGCGCTAGCAGAGTAACACAGGACCTGGCGGCTCATGCCAGACCAGTGGCGCTGTGTGGCGTATTGAGGCTAGATGTATGAGGGCACATTTGTATGCCTGATTCTGAGGCACACGCGAAGCCTGATTCACTACCTTATGCTGTTGCGAGTATACATGTAACCAGTGCAGGTGTTTGCGCGCTGCCCCTTGATTTCACACCGACCGCCACAACTGTCATTTTTAGCATCTGCGCTTGTACCAGCCCCACACTAATTGCAGGAAACAGGCCTCGCTTCCCCGTACGCATGGCTCAGAATCGCACGCAGTATACGATACATGCCCACAACACTCCCGCACGTCAGGGTGCTTGCGTGCAATCGCCATGCCACCGCCCAGTTCACGCTCCTATTTCACAGAGAGACAGATCCGGCAAAGTTGCGTCCGACATATACGTGAAAATGCGGAGATTCGCTTCTGCGCATGCGCTGTATGCAAAACTCACCGAATCAGCCACCGCATGAGCAGTTCGAAAGATCACGTGGCCAATCCCTATGGATGGCATTTTGCACATTACGAAGAACACCTAATAAATGTAAGTATAAATAATAACACCTACATGTACCTGTCCAATAGCAAGCACTGATGTGTGTACAGAACAGTAACGAGCATCTGTCCACCCCCAGCCCGCTGTATGCTCTCCAGCCGCGCACACCCCAGAGCCTTACACCCACCTTTTTGTTGCTGTTGTTTAGTTAAGGCAATATTGTACTTTGTAAACACACAACACAAGTCTCAGGTTGTTTGAACACTGCGTTAGGTTCAGCTGCAGTGCACCGTACCTCTGATCTTTTATGTTCCTGAGCAGATGTCTTTCATTAATTTATGGATTTATCATCTTTGCGTTTTTTTTTCTTTCTTTTTTTTTACACCTGGCAGCTGGCTCAAGTTTCAGCAGTTATTGTCTAATTTGCATTGCACATAGAATTGAATATCATCTGTCTTCACAAAGCTGGGGCTATGAGAACCGAGGCAGGCTGCATGAACTCCGGGACTGGAGACTGTTTAAACATCTCGCACACTTGTCCCCTCCCCCGCCCCCTCTCCCTCCTTAACTCCTTAATATTTATTTGTGCTCATTTTCTTCCCTGGCCTTGAATAGGGGCTTAGCTCGTGTTCCCTACAGCTGTGTGTTTACTGAATCTCGTCCATCGTGACTCATTGTGCGTGTGTAAGTATCCTGGATACAGCCGGCGGCCTTCTTGGAAGAGCGGTTGGGTTTTCAGTGCAATGGCTTAAAAGGGAATTATTTCACCAATTGGTCACTTGCAAAATATTCAGTAGACAGCGTCATGATTCGTAAGTAGGCACTGAGAGAGCTCATCATGGCAGCCCAATGACAGTGATGTGATAAGCGTGTGTGTATAAAATATCTGAATTACATTTAAAGATTGCCCCTTTCTCTCCCAACACTGGGCCTGATTCAGAGTTGGGAATAGAGAGAGCGATACCTGGACAAACCATGTTGCAATGCAAGGGTTGTAAATACACATTTTTTTTATTTTTTTTTGCATGTAGGGTAAATACTGGCTGTTTTTACATGTAGCCCACAAATACTGCACAGCTTTATTATTACTCTACAATTTAGATGTCAGTTTGGACACGTCCCTCCCAAATCTAAATCTCCCTGCACATTTTAAATCTGCCCCCCCCCCCCCTGCAGTGCAGCATGGTGTCACCAAGATGATCAGTTCTGAGATCTCTCTCTGGGCCTGATTCAGAGCCGAACGCTCTGACCAGAGCGCTCGCTCTGAATCAGGGCCCTCCTCCATGAAAATGGAGCGGCCTCCTGGCCGCTCGCATAGCTGTGGGTGACCACCCACAGCATATGCGAGCGTCCATGATGATGGTTGCGATGGTCTTGAACATCGCGACCATCGGGCTTGCGACGGAGACCCTGCGGTAGGGTCTCGCTGCCGCAAGCCCTGCAGTGATTTTGGCTCTATCAGAGCCAAAATCACTCCCACTGACATCACTAGTGATGTCAGTGGGGCCGGCTTCAGACGGTAGGCGCCTCCGTCTGGCAGCTACGCCCCTGGCACGCCCACCAAAGGGGGCGTGCTGTCAATCAACATCGACAGCACGCCCCCTTTGGTGCGAGACCCGGAGCGACGGAGAGCCCGTCGCTATCCGGTTCTCGCGCATGCGCACGACGGTGCTCCCTCCCTCGTGCGCATGCGCAGTGGGGGAACATCGACCCGCTTGCGAGCGCCCCCTCTATTCCCAAGTCTGAATCAGGCCCACAGTCCCCAGCGTCCTTTTCATATTCCTGGGCAGTGCTGCTACCTGTGGCTTTACCGAATAATGGTAACATATTATTTTATTTCCTTTCTGTTTTTAAGAACTTACTTACAGGTGTCTGGATAAGAGATTCCATACAAACTAACTGTAATATTGGGCACATTTGTGTTTGCCATTTAATTATACACTATCCTGTGTGCCCAGGCAAAGGCACATTGTTGTGCTGTGAGACACCAGTGGATTCACAAATATACCTTTTGTTTGTATTTGGCCATGTAGAGATTGCATCACAAATCATTTTATTAGAATAAGAGTGATATATATATGTATATATATATGCTATATGTGTGTGTGTGTGTGTATATATATATATATATATATATATATATATGCAGATTTTATTCTAACACAATAATCCCTGGTGTTGGCGTGGTACAGTATTTTGCATATAATCTTACGCCACGTTAAAACATGCAAACACAAAGATCTGTTTGATCCAGAAGTTTTGACTTTCCTGAAAGTCTTATCTGCGAGCAGTAGGTGACAGCTTGCTGCTGTTATTTCATTTATGCATTCTGACAGATGGCACTGGAGAGTATAATGCACTTTTACACTTCTCTATCAGTCTAATGGAGGTAACTGAACGTTTTCTCAATTCTTCTCTTGGCACAAGAAGTGTGTCAGTGACATTACCTCCCCTGTAATGAGTAACCTCTGAGGCAAAACTGACAAAAGTTTATCTCACAAATCCTGCATATTATTTATTACATTCTCATATATTTTTGTGTCATATCAATTGTATCCATTTTTGGAGTAAATTATATATACAGTTTATTATGCATGTGTGTGTGTGTGTAATATATATATGCAGTGTATATATATATATAGACAGATGTTTGTAAGTATACATAGTATATATACAGTATAAGATAGATAGTTATTAGATAGATATAGACAGATATGAGATAGACAGATAGATAGATAGATAGATAGATAGATAGATAGATAGATAGATAGATAGATAGATAGATAGATAGATATGAGAGATAGATAGATGATAGATATGAGATAGATAGATAGATAGATGATAGATAGATATGAGATAGATAGATATGAGAGAGATAGATAGATAGATAGATAGATAGATAGATAGATAGATAGATATGAGATATAGCAATTATTTTTGTACTGATTTTCTGGATAGTGAAATTTCAATGACAATATATGAAACCTGTATATATTATACATTTTCCAGTAAAAATAAAAGGATACATATCTCTGAATTATATGACCTATAGCCCTAAATATATTTATAGGGTACAGTCCTAGAGGTACATAGGCCGCAGAATCTTTGGTGTCCCCACAAAGTCTGCCAAAGAGTTCAGCTTGATCTCATCTCCTTACTGATAGTGTGTAGAAGTAACCAGGGAACGCAGTAGGGAGAGGACCTGCAGTAATTGACCTTGGGGGGGTACATTGATTCTCTGCACATGCATCTTCATCTCTGATAAATTATAAAGTCATTACTTTGCTGAGGCAATAGCCGGGCCCAGTCTGTGGCACAGATGTGCCCTAAGCAGCCCGGCTTACAGCGCTCGCATATTGCCAAGACGTGCTGGAGGGAAATGAGGAGACCTGAAGGGTCGCGGTTAGTCCGGCTAATAGTGATCTATATATATTTTTTTATTTTATTAAGTACAGATGTGTCCACATACATCTTACCTCCGTGCGCTACAAGTCGCATTAAACATAACGCATAAGCGCCGTATGATTTACGTGTGACTTTTTACCTTCAAATGCGAATAGGATGCAGAAGCAGCTTCAGCTGATTAAAATGATATGCGGCATGCCTATATTCTGTGTGCGTATGCGGGTGTACAGTATCTGCATGTGAAACGCTACGTCACAGTGTTACACCTGCAGACACAGTCGCTGACGCTGTGTCGTAGCATTTCGCATGCAGTTACACCCGCAGTCACACACAGAATATAGGCATGCCGCTTATCATTTTAATCAGCTGAAGCTACTTCTGCGTCCTATTTGCATCACTTTAAGAATAAGACGCATTTGAAGGTAAAAAGCCACATGAAAAGACACTCCGCGCTACCGAATCACGCCACGGCATGGCGCAACTAGAAGAGCTGTATAACGTGCTAGGAAGTAAGATGTATGGGGACACATTTGTAGCAGAGAAGCAGCCATGCACAATATTTAATAATATATATTGTTAACTGGGGGAGCAGAATTTAAGGGGATGCGAGTGCCGCTGAGGGGGGCCAGGTGGCAGCAGGTGTGGATTTGAAGCCGTGCACCTGCAGCCCTTGAGAGACACAGTGCCGACCTCTGTCGTCATTCTAATCCTAATGTGGCCACTTGTGATACCGGTCGCGAGCCAATCGGAGCTCGTGGAATAGCAGCTAATCGCCAGAGCTCCAATTGGCTCGCGACAGGTGCCACATTAGAATGACGGCAGTGGGCACTATATTTCTCTAAAGGAAGGACTGTGGGGCAGGCATGCGGCTGCAATTGTACACCTGCTAGGCTTCAGTCGGAGGAGGGGGATGAGGTAAGAGACTGTGGGGTGGGGGCCATAATGGTGTTAGGGGCATTAACTTTGTGTGGCATTATGTATTAGGGGCATTTCTGTTTGTGGCATAATTTATAACGGGCATTACTGTGTGTGGCATAATGTGTAAGGGGCATTACTGTGTGTGGCATAGTGTATAATGGGCATGACTGTGTGTGGCATAATGTGTAAGGGGAATTACTGTGTGGCATTATGTATAAGGAGCATTACTGTGTGTGACATAATGTATAAGCGCCATACTGTATGTGGCAATGTATAAGTGGCACTGTGTGTGGCATTATGAATAAGGGGCATTACTGTGTGTGGCATAATGTACAAGTGGCACTGTGTGTGGCATTATGAATAAGGGGCATTACTATGTGTGACATAATGTATAAGGGTCATTACTGTGTGTGGCAATGTATAAGTGGCACTGTGTGTGGCATTATGAATAAGGGGCATTACTATGTGTGACATAATGTATAAGGCATTACTGTGTGTGGCATTATGTATAAGGGGCATTACTGTGTGGCATAGTGGTGTAAGGGGCATCACTGTACGTGACATAATGGGGGAGGGGGAGCGCCAAATTACTGCCTTGCCCTGGGTAACGAAACTCCTAGTTTCGGCCCTGTATAAACGTGCTGTATATATGTATATGTTTATTTATTTGTTATGATACCAGTAATATAAAATGTATTTGTTTCATACTGCAGTCATGCTAAACAGCCCCTCTCGGTGTGCCAGGTCCCATGTCACTCTGCTTGTGCCGAGCGTCTCTTTAGCATCCTAGTCACAAAACTATGAGACTGAGACGCACCCGGAGACTGCGCTGATTAATGTGATATGCGACACTTGTATATCTTTGTGCGACTGAGTCTTAATCTGTATAGGAGGTGCTACGGTGCAGCAGATGCAGCTTCGTTCCACACCAAGCTCCGCTGTGCTGCGTTTACAGACTCACTCGCACATAGCTATACAAGTGCCACATAACTAAATAATCAGTGCGTGTGAATAAAACGCATAAAAGATGCTTGGCGCAAGCAGAGTCGCACAGCGCCTGGCGTCTCACGCACGTGACATATGGCGTATTGAGGTAAGGTGTAACGGGACGTATCCGTTCCCTGTCTCTGTGCAGTTAATCAGGAAAGTGGACATTTCTTCTGCAACGTACAGTATATATCAGATTTCCCCGCAGGATGTGTGTTAGTAAGCTCACAGTATGTTTCCAGTTATTTAGGGTGATATTATGGTTGTAGATTATAGTAGTTACAGGATTTGTTCTATTAAATGTACCATACAGTGGATGGAGCAATGGTTTATCATGTGATATAATATAATAAATGCAGTTATACCAGGCTGACAGCGGGTATCAGATAAGATATTCCTGGACACGATACAAAGCCCAGGAACAGCGCCCCCAAGTGGCTAAGTAGTTACTGTTGGACAACACACTGCTTTGGAAGTAGGTAATGTTTTGTACCTGTTATAAATGGTTTTCAGATGACTGTCGTTGACACGCTTGTCTATCTTTACAAGACGTTTTCCTTGACTAGCGCAATTCTACATGCAGGAAGGTCTGTCTCCAAATCACTTGAAAAAGGCCAAACTGATGTTTTTCTACACACGCTACCCAAGTTCCAACATGCTGAAAACATACTTCTCGGATGTGAAGGTAAGACCTCATGTAAGTTAGGAGCACTTACTATACTACTTCTGTCAAATAAAAATATATAACAGTTGAACATGGCAACCATACAGATTATTGCTATCATTTATCTAAAATGTTATAAAAAAAATGATTGCTTGAATCTGATTGGTTGGTACAGTATGTGCAAGTTTTAATAACTATACCATAAATCTCAGGCAAAGTAGCTGTCTCTTACTAGCATCTCCCAGTATTACACTATTGGTGATATCATTGTATGTTTTGGGTGGCTTCAAAGATTTTTGTGTATATAAAAAAAAAGCTATGAAGTAATAAAATATTTTATAATTGCGGAGAGTTTGCTACTGCTTGGTAAATATAACACATTACGTTATTGTTTTTAATAATGATTTTAACAATAAATTCTGGTTTGTGCCAATATGATTTAAATATAAACCCATTTGCAATTACTAAAGGCTTTTCAAGCTTACGTCCCAAATCCACAATTGTTTAAGATTTTGACCTAGATTTATAAAACGATACGATATTGCTCCATTAATCCCGTGCTGTTTTGAGGGGCTCATTTATCATATTATATATATATATATATATATATATATATATATATATATACACAGTACTTACAGATGCCTGTTCGCACATTCCAGTCTTCTGCTTAATTTGATAGGTTGAAATTTTGCAGCAAAGGCCGTCATTTTGTGGCCTGAGCCAATGTCAGCGTGTGAATGTCAGCGCAGCCCACAAAATGGCTCCCGATGCCTCCACTGTGTGTGTACAAAATGGCAGGCACCCCTCAAAATTTATTCTGGTGTTCCAGTTGTCCACACACAGTGGAGGCAGCAGCAGCCATTATTTGTGCCCTAGGAACACCTGAATACGTACATTTGTAATACTGTCAATAGATTATTTGGGAAATATAGAGGTAAAGTAGGTTGGGTTAGACGCCCTTCTTGTGCTACTACGCACCTGCTCAAATGAGCTCATTAACGGTTCAGGAGCCCTAAAACGCCAATATTTCCACTATGTAAGTGCATTTTACGGCCGTGAAGGGTATAAATGATATAAAACCACATACATATAAGGGCTACAGTTGTTTGGTAATATCTTGTAAACAGTGTTATATACAGCCCGCAAGCTGCAGAACGCACCTCTCTGCCATTTTAGGCTAACTGCGGCGCCATCCAAAGACTCGTTTAACGGGAATCTTTTGTGCTTAGAAAAACAAGGAAAATGTCTTTGATTTGACAATCTCCTGAAATGTCCCACATATACTTGTAAATCTCATCCGATAACTTCGATTTTATACGTAGCAGCTCCTGAAGCTCTTTATAACGCCAAACCCGGTCCTGTTGTGTTGTTTTTTTTTGTTTTGTTTTCAAATAATAATAATTAATTGTTCAAATTACGCCTCCAGATGGTGTCTCCTTTCCCATCCCTGTTGTACAATGTTACTGCCTATGCTGACAGGCGGGAATAAAACGCCATTGTATCCTCAACGTGTCCAAATAAAGACATGTTTAGCATTCCAAGTCATAATCCTGATACAATCTAAGGAAGCCCTAATAAATGTCTAGAGCCACAGAGCGCTGCGTGAAGGTCCCTCTAATTGTCCCGGGCGCTCAGCTTTCCCATACTTGTGCTGACATCAGCAGTCAGTAGCGTGGCACTTTCCCGTTCTGCAGAGCACAACCACACTCTGACGTTCCCCCCTGCACTCGCTGCTGAGAAAACAAAAGTGTTGATTGTCTCTTATTTACAACTTAATTTGTTGTCGATGTCGTCTACACGGAGCATAAGGAGGATGAACAGAGTGACATATTCAGGGCACATTATTCAAATGAGGCTATGAAAGGCGATGACTTCCAGCTGCATGCCCCCGCAATCTACACAATATCAGGCCCTCCTGTTTTTTTGGGAGTTTTTTTTTTTTTTTATTCATTACTTTTTTTTTTTTTTTTGGGACGCAAGTAATTATTTCTTCCCATTGACTTGAATTTGTGTTAACAACTTTTAAGTTCGGTCGGGTTTTCAATTACGCCTGTGGTATCATTATCTGTCTAGCGCCGTAAACATTCATTTAGCCGTAAGCCAACAGAATTATTCGGTTTGAACACACAAAATTCAGTTGCGACGACTATAAAAAGTGCGAGTGTGGGATTGAGACCTGTAGAGTCTGGCAGAACGTAACCTCTGGTAGTGGACGGATGAAAGATCAGCCCTGTAATGCCCCCAATAATATATGGGATGCCACCTGTCTCTGTTTGATTTCTTAATAGAACAGCAGATGGGTTACATAATTGGAGACGATAGTTCTATGACAGCCATTGAACACTCCTGGAAATCCCCAGCTGAATTGCGCAATTTATCACGATCGGCTGAGGGCTGGGTGGCATCAGGGCACACCTGGGTAGGATGTGAGCCAATCACATGACACATCCATTCCCAGTATGTCCTCTCTGTCATGGTAACCATACAATATAAGATTCTGCATTATTTAACTATTAAAACATGCCTACCTACACTTAGATTAAATGTAATGTTGTGTTCAGATGCTGATCCCATTTTTTCTTTCACCTGCAGAGACCATCAAGTCTCTGGGGCTCATCCACCTAGGCGCTGCTTCCTAGCAATTAGTGTAGCGTGCCCCTGGTACGTTAGTAACCCACCTATTTATCTTTCTTGATATGATTCTGTAGGATTTAAGCCAAAAATCCACCTAGACACATCGATGCGTTTAGTTGGCTTTGCTCATTCGCGGAGTGAGAAATGGCGCGTGTCATTCTTACTCTTCCTGAACTTTGTCTAAATCTAAAAAAAAAAAAAAAAATGTCCTTATCTCTAATAATGCTCTAGAATAAAAAAAATAAAACACCATGTTTATAGACAAGCCTTTAGACCTGTGATGGTAGCCTGATAGACTTGTATGTGGCCCCCTGACATCAGCCATTCGCCCAACCCAAAATGTCCCCACATGCCTCTCAGACCTTCCCCTTGTCTCATATGTTCCCTCCCAGCCCCAGTTGCCACAGAAGGTCTCCCATACCCCAAATATCATCACTTGCCACAAAATAAACCCAGATGGCCACAGATCCAACATGTACTTCAAGGTCTCCTTCACTCCTCACATTTGACTGAGGGCCCCCCATTTACCTCATATGCCACCGAAATTCCACCCCCATTGTGCTTCCACTAACGCCTCAATTTACTAATCTAACGACCACTAATCACGGTGCCTAAGGAACTCTGAATTCTGCTAACTTTGGCCTTGATTCAGAGCCACTCGTAAGCAGCAGCTTGTTCGCTCCGAGCGATGTTTGCCCAACTGCACATGCGTACGGATCGTTATACGCATGTGCGAACCAGTCAGTGCGGCCGAAATTCATGTGCTCGCAAAATAGCGAATGCCTGATAATTTGAGTGACAGAATGAGGCGTATGTGGGTGGTAACGGGGGAAGGTGCTTGAAAACGGGGAGAGGAGATCAGAACGCAGGCGTGCTTAAAGGTCAAAACGGGCATTTTATGGGTGTGCATAATTAAAACAGCAGCGTCATTGACCACGTCACTGGGTTATTTTCTAGCCAGAACTGCTCGCAAGATTGTGGTAGCAAAAACCAACCACAAGAATAGCGAGCAGTTCATACCCTGTTCGATGTACTCGATTAATCTAATAAATAGCGGACATGACGTAGGATACGAGCGGCCAGGGGGCGTAGTTTCCCAAAAAACGACCGCAAGTTTTGTACGCTCGTTCAGACCTAGAGGCGTGAACAGACCGCAAACAGCGAACGGTTCATTTGAATTGCCACCCCTTTTTTCAGGACGAGCGAGCGCAAATAGCGACCGGCTCTGAATCAGGCCCTTTGCTAAAAGTTCCATCAGACAGGAATCACAATCACAGCTCTTCCCCATGGGAGAGTGAGACCACCAACGCAGACCACGCTGCAGCCCCTTCACCTACTCTGATCTTAGATGCGCTGCGCAGTGCGGAGGACGCTACAAGAAGCCTACGCTGCTTTTATGAATCATATACGCAAGAAATATCTTGACATCATAACTGTGGCAGCATCAATTTATTTAAACGAGGCTGGGCCACAGAAGCCTGACATGGACGCAATGATAAAATTATAAAAGGCACTTTTAACTTAAAGCAGATGTCTGCCTTAAAAGCTTTATTAAGTTTGTATACAGCTTAGCAGATATGATAGGGACACGGCCACCTGTCTTTTTCTGTCATCTGTAATCGCTAATTTTATATTACTGCAGAGCTTTAAAAAGAAACAAACACTTCTTCATTTGTGCTCCGCACGCAGGCTTAACCATTAGGGGAAACGCAAAAATCACGGTGACTTTGCAACTCTGCGTCTGTCTTATGTACAGTGTATAATAAGCATTAGCCTTGCACTGTCAGCGAGTATTGTTTGTTATGCAGGCAGATTGCACGGTCAGTTCTTTTGCAGGCATTTTAGGGCAAACCAAATGTGCGTCTTTGCAGAATGGTCCTTTCTTTAGGTAGAAGGAGACGACACAGGTTTACACAGGAGCCCTATAAGGATCATAGATCTCTATGGAGAGTTGTCCACATTAAACCCACACACTGGACCTCATTCAGAGCCGGTCGCACAGAGCGTGCGGTCGGTCTGAATGAGGGGAGGACCTCTTGAATTTTCAAGACGTCCTCCTTTGCGGTGGTAAGGCTGTGGGTTAACACCCACAGCCTTACGACCGCCTAAGGTGATGGTCGCGATGGTCAAGACCATCGCGACCATCGGGGCTTACGACGAGACCCTAGGGTAGGGTCTCCCTTGTCGTAAGCCCCGGAGAGCTTCTGGCTCTGTCTGAGCCGGAAGCTCTCCACTGACATCACTAGTGATGTCAGTGGGGCCGTCCCCAAACGGTAGGCGTTACCATGGGAACGCCCCCGTTTGGGCTGCCACCCCCCCGGCCCGCCTTCCAAACGGGGCGAGCTGTCAATCAACATCGACAGCTCGCCCCCTTTGGATCGAGACCCGCTACGACCGACGCTGTCGGTCGTAGCGGGTCTCACGCATGCGCACGCCGGCGCCGTCGTGTGCATGCTCTGTGGGGGGCCATCGACCCGGTCCGAGCGCATCGGCGCTAACGACCGGGTCTGAATGACCCCCACAGTTAGTACGCATGCACTATTGGGGGTTCACCTGCCTATTTTAACTCCATAGATTTTAAAGTTTATTTCAACCCGTAACGGACACATAATATATATTTACACTCTGTGCACTTTTGTTTAAACAGTCACTCAGTTACTATCCATAAGCTTGTTTAGGAACTGCAAAACAAATCAGACAATGCATTTATAACATATACAGAAGATTCCTTGAAATTAGCGAGTGCCACCCCCTTCATTAATTTCCCACAAAAGGAAATCTCCGTTCTGACGTGGCTGCTAATTTAGGAGCATAAATTACACCCAGAAAGAAAGGCCCCCTATCAGTATACCTCTTCATATGTCACAGAGCTTGGACACAGTATACCGTGGGCATAGCCACAACCCCCATTGGACCTTTTTAGCTATTCTGTAGGGAATGGGTATATAATGCCGGCTGTCGGGGTGCCTCCTGTCAAAATACCAACAGCAGCATCCCGATGGTTGGTATACTTAACCTTCTCCCCCTAACTCTCCCTTTTTATAGCCTAATCCTCCCCGTTAGTGCCTAAACCTGTCTCCCCCCTTAGTGCCTAACCCTACCCCCCCAGTGGTGCCTAACCCTCCCCCCTAGGGGTGCCTAACCCTTGCCCCTTCCCCAAAAACCTAGCCCCCCTACGCTGCCTAAACCTAAAACTCCCTCCCCCCCACCCCCTGCACGGCTAAGGGCGCCGCAGACTTACATCGTTCAGGCTGGCGTCCTTCTGGATTCCGGTATCGGGATTAAGATTGGCGTTGGTATTTTGACGCCTATCTTAAGTCCCATGTCGGACTTTCAGCGTCGGGATTCGGACCGGCGGCATGTCGTCCGCCAGTCTGATAACTACATCCCCTTCTGTAGTACTAGATCACCCAAACCTCCGTCCCGCCTCCTAAGACGCCCTAAAGTTGCTGCAGTGGTGACTCAGCTGCATGAGGCACCAGATCACAGCTTCTATCAACTTCTCCCGAGTCTGGATGTACGAGCCGACCGCCATCAAAATCAGGGCTATGAGGCACCACTGCAGCTGCGACACCTTAACCCGCAAATGTGCCTACCTGCTAAACCTAGGGCAGGGCGCAGGACCTCATTCAGAGTTGGTCGAAGCTGCCGCACGGTCGGACGCCACCGATGTTCGCTATACTGCGCATGCGTAAAGTTCGCAATGCGCGTGCGCAAACTAGCCGCTACGATCAGAAATTTCTCTCTCCTTGAACACAGCCAGGTCGGTAGTTTGAGTGACAGATGGAGGCGTTTGTGGGTGGTAACAGGGGAAGGTGCTTGAAAACGGGGGTGTGGAGATCCGAACGCAGGCGTGCCTAATTATGCGAACAGCGTTTTGTGGGAGTGCATACGGTATATGGGAGTGCATAATTAACAAAGTAGCGTCATGGCACATGTGACATGGGAGGTTTTTACACTGACATGATCGTAGAGCTTAAGAGAGGGTATGGTCAACCTTAAGCTCTACGACCAGTTCCGATGGTTCCCGATGGTCTCGATTAATCCTTATATGCCCGGAGATGACGTGCAATGCGTACGAGAAGGGGGCGTATTTTTTTGTCTTCCGACCGCTTCCTCCCCTTGGTCGGCCAGCTACCGATCCGAACTTAGGGACGCAACTTGCGAGGGAATCATTTGCATATACGGCCCCTTTTCGCGTACGACCGAGCGGCCGCTTCGACCGACTCTGAATGAGGTCCACAGCATTTGCATTCGGGCTGCGCTTGTGTGTTCATAAGTCAACAAATGTTCAAAATAATACTTTAGAAAACATCTGATTGCCGGGCTACATGCAGAATATAGCGTGTTATTTCCAATGATTCGCTTTATCATAGGTATACAGCGTTGTTTCATTTTTTATTTGTTCTTAGTTTCTTCATTGTTGAGTCTCATTTGTGTCCTTGCTTTTCTGTATTTTATTAGGAAGGGTCTTAGGGCCAGATTCAGATTTGAGAATAGAGTAAGTAACTGTGCATCTTAGTAATACCACGCTGCACTGCAATTAGGCTGCAGTAGAAAATGGCAGTAAGATGCTGTTACTATTGGCAATGCCTCCTTTGCACCAGTTTCCATAAATAACCCCAACAGTCATACTGTATGAAGAGAGCAGATCACGGCGCTCATAATTCCATGTTACACAATAAGGCACCTGCTGATTGTACTGTAGGATGACGCTTTCTATTTGTATACAGCAGAACAGTCACATGATACACTTTGCTATCCCCAAAACCTCGCTCCAAATCCATAGTTTCAATATTAGAAGATCATTAAATGAGTCTCCTCCCATTCATTTGCATACTGGTGCCATTGGAGAAATAGGCGAGGTACAACAAAAAAACGGTACCAATTAGCAATTGAAGTGTTTCAGAATCAGATAACAGGCTTTGTATACCTATCTCCTTGTTGTCTTAGGGCCTGATTCAGAGCCGCTCATAAGCGGCCGCTCATTCGTTCCGAGCGATGTTTGCCCAACTGCGCATGCGTACGGATTGTAATACGCATGCGCGAACCAGTAAGTGCGGCCGAAAATCGTTTGTTCGCTAAATAGCGAATGCCTGCTATTTTGAGTGACAGGAGGAGGCGTATGTGGGTGGTAACAGGGGAAGGTGCTTGAAAACGGGGAGTGGAGATCCGAACGCAGGCGTGCTTAAAGGTCAAAACGGGCGTTTTATGGGTGTGCATAATTAATACAGCAGCGTCATTGACCACGTCACTGGGTTATTTTATAGTCAGAACTGCTCACATGATTGTGGTAGGAAAAACCAACCACAAGAATAGCGAGCAGTTCATACGCTGGTCGATGTACTCGATTAATCTAATAAATAGCGGACATGACATAGAATGCGAGCGGCCAGGGGGCGTAGTTATCCAAAAAACGACCGCAAGTTTTGTTCGCTCGTTCAGACATGGAGGCGTGAACAGACCGCAAAGAGCGAATGGTTCACTTGAATAGCCACCCCCTTTTCAAATAGCGTCCGGCTCTGAATCAGGCCCTTAGTGTGGACGTAGGCTACGTGTATAAAAATGCATGTTTTGTAAATATTTGCATGGTAAATCATGGGTGACAGCTGTGGTGGTTAAGTTAGACTTTACGTGTTTCCATCAATGCAATGTAATATAAAATTGGAGGAGAGGGGCTTCTAATTAGACCAGTTTTATGAATGTGCCTGAACAGGCCATGACACGTTATGTCGTTACCTCCACCCTGGAGTTACAGTGAGATGGAACCTAACCACAGGGTTAATATTCATCAATAAATCATTTTCCTTCATCCTCAGGGCCCACACACATAAGTCGCGCAGGCAGGGGGCACTGTAGGTAAATGTAGCCACTCCCACTAAACCGCCATATTGATTTAGGCCAAGTCCCCCGTACATGCGAAAGCATCTTCTGTATAACATATTGTGCTGCACGTGCCTTAAATGCTTCATTAAATCACCCTGACACAAAGCTATAGACACACTCCTATAATTATAATACAAAACACAAATAAATACACATATTGCTCATAAACAACGTTGTATTAAGCCTTTGATGAGGACGCATAGCACACGGATAGCTAAAACGTGAAAGTGGGTGTTTGTACACATTGTGACAAGTCCCTTTTCCCCTGTGACTCCCTCTGTAATGCCCCAGTGACAATTGCTAACTTCAACCTCATTAAATCTTGATAGAAAGGCACCAGGGGGGCCGAGCATAAAGACTCCCTTTATCTTATATCACTCAGCATCTTGCCTTCTCCCAAACCTTCTCTGCCCTCCTCAGCCATACCCCCGGCGTGGAGACGCGCTTTATAACAAGTGCTATAAAATGATGTTTTTCCTATGACATTGTGGTTCTGCTGTATAGAGAATTGTTTCCCGACCCCTAAGTGGTTAATTACCATTAATAAGTGCAAGAACTTGGGGGGTAATTCTGCATTGAGGGCAGATACGTATGTAACAGCCCCATTGTGTAGCGCATATACAGGTTACTCTCAGGCAGGGAAGATTGCCTTAAATCAGATTGTTTGCTGTTAATCTTATCGTGAAAGTATCTCTTCTCAGCTGCGCACATTCCATAAGTCTCTGGGGAAAGGTTGAAACAATTGATGAAGTAATTTGGATAATATGAGTTCCCTGATATTTATTTGCTAGCACAGGTCAGCCGTCACTCAGGTGGATTGCGGACTTCCCACACAGTACTTGCTTGCAAAGCCTAAATATGATATAAAAGTATTATTATAGTGATTAATCTTTAATCTGCAAGCATCTCCTTCAGCACTGCTCAAGATGAGAATGCTACTCTAAAGAGCTTACAATCTAGTGGAAAACAGATCAGAAAGGAGACAGGAGGGAGGCAGTAAGGTGACACAGTGTAAAGCATACAGTATATTGGTTGCTAATGGGGAAATATTCCAGGTGAGTGAGGCTAGTCATCACATGATTAGATTATGGCTTCTATTTTTAAAGACGCAGCGAGAGCAAAGATTTTCTGTCGTCATTATGGCCACAGCTTATTACTACAATGTCACCGGGACCCACCGAGTGATACTCAGCTCCCCGGAAGGTTTTGGCTAACAGTGGTAAAGTTGAAATTACCATTTCACCAGCCATATGCACATGCGTGACCCTGCTTAGAAAGATCATACGATACATGCGCTGGGCACAGGAAGCCCGGACTTGGGCTCCTAGTTCCAACCCCCCCTTCCCCCTCCTAAAAAAAAAAAAACAGTTAAAATAAAAAGTTTTTATATTTAGAAGAAAAATCAGTGGGCTGCCACTGCTATCCTTGGATGGCAAAGTGATAAGAGCGTCCTGCAGGTGTAGCGCCAAGGAGAATATGTAATAGGTAGCGAGCTGCAGGTTTAGCGCCAAGGAGAATATGTAATAGGTAGCGACCTGCAGGTGTAGCGCCAAGGAGAATATGTAATAGGTAGCGACCTGCAGGTTTAGCTCCACGGAGAATATGTAATAGGTAGCGAGCTGCAGGTTTAGCGCCAAGGAGAATATGTAATAGGTAGCGACCTGCAGGTGTAGCGCCAAGGAGAATATGTAATAGGTAGCGAGCTGCAGGTTTAGCGCCGGGGAGAATATATAACAGGTAGCGACCTGCAGGTGTAGCGCCAAGGAGAATATGTAATAGGTAGCGACCTGCAGGTTTAGCGCCAAGGAGAATATATAATAGGTAGCGACTGCAGGTTTAGCGCCAAGGGGAGTATGTAATAGGTAACGAGCTGCAGCTGCTGGAACTCCTGCAAGTCTTCCCATATTTTTAAAGCAGCAATCATTTAAAAAAAATTTAAATGATTGCCACTTTAAAAATACAGGAAGGTTCGCAGGAGTTCCCGCAGCTGCTGCAGTTCGCTACCTACATTATTACATATTCTTCTTGGCACTAAATATACAAAGCACGGCATTTCAAAGACGCCACATTTTCTGCATGTATTGTAGTTAATATCATTGCCCCTCTAAGTCCAGTGACCAAAACCACCGAAAAGGGAAGAGGGGAAGCATTAGAGTTACCTGGGAGGGGTGAGTAAGAGGGTATTAGGGAGGAAGAGGGAAGGAGGACCTGTGCAGGGAGGGCATGTAAGAAGGTGCAACATTGCTGACGGATTTGTAGGTTAAGACTACGGTTACGAACTGTATCCTGTACATGACAGGCATCTAGTGTGCTGACAGATACATTATATCCCCTCTGAAATGTAATATATACTGCAGTTCTGACTCCATTAAAGGGCAAGTAACTGCTTCATATTATGCAGTAATCTACATTCATCCTGAATTCTGCACTTTTCCTTACGTAGGATGTCGCACAAACAACTTTTAACCCACAGAGAAAAAAAAAAGAAGATTCCCTCCAGCACACTTCAGCAATATCAACAAAAATACTTGAATCCTACATGATAATAGAAATTCAGAGGTGTTCGTTAAAGAAGGTGATAGTGAAGTGTAAAGTATAGATGTGTAAAGATAATCAATAAGTGTTAATAAAATAAGGAAGAACTAAAATTACATGAATTATACCCCTTTTACACCAGAGCAAAAACCTGGGTTTTTGCTGGGTCTACCCGGGTCGCAGCTCAGTGTAAAAGGGTCCCTGAAAAATAACCTGGGTCAAGTGACCCAGCAATCCAACCCAGGTAGCTACCAGGGTTGGACCCAGGATGGACCTGGGTAATGGTGCAGTGTAAACGGTTCAACCCGGGTTATCTAACCTGGGTCATGCCTAAAATGAGCTGATTGGTGGTTGTGGGGCATTCACCTCCCACTTTTTATGACCTCACAGGTTTAGCAGGGCAGACCTGAGTTCAGTGTGAACAGCGCTGACCTGGGAGTAACCCAGATCGAAGCTGCAGTGTAAATGGGTCTGACCTGGGTTTTTGGTGGAAAAGAGGTATAATAAACAAATAGAGAGGTGATAAAAAAGTATCTATGTGAATTAAGTGGTGATGCCCTGAAAAAGGCCCAGCCAGAACAACTCCGGGGGCCCCACGCCCAAACGCTCACCCCAAAATAATTATTGCTACCTAATAGTAGCACCCACTCTGGGTCATATAATTACAAATTAATGTACTGTATAATAACAGCACATGTATAAGCCGAGAGCTTACACATCTTTACACATCTATACTTTACACTTCACTTTCACCTTCTTTCCCCTTTACGTGTGATGCCCTGGGGATGGTCCTTGGCTGGAATTTTTTGGGGTGCCTTGCGCCTCGGACGTGAACCCCTTAATGTTAGGGACGCCAGTATAGAGGGGCCTTGACGATGACCTGGCGCTTATTCATATATTTGTAAATGTATGTAACCAATACCTCTGAATCTCTATTATCATGTAGGATACAAGTATTTTTGTTGATATTGCTGCAGTGTTCTGGAGGGAATCTTTCTTTCTCTGTGGCTCAGTGTAAACCCCGCCCTGTACAAGCACCTGTGCTATGTCATTAAGCTGACGTGAGTGACCACCATACTTTTTGTTTGCAACTTTTAACCCCACGTTGAGCGATGGAGAAAGACAGCCGTACCCTGTTTTATCTTTTCCAATCCCGTATAAATGATTGTGTTTTGTCTTTGCAAACTCAGTTTGAGCAAAATATCTTTCATTTTTGAAAACATACACTGACTAAAGTAAACCATACGCTAACATAAAACATTGGCCCTCATTCAGAGCCGTACGCTCTGAGCAGAGCGCACGCTCTGCATGAGGGCCGGGCTCCTTTTTCATGGAGCGTCCTCCTGGACGCTCGTATAGCTGTGGGTCACCACCCACAGGCTATACGAGCGTGCATTTTGATGGCCGCGATGGTCGTGACCATCGCGACCATCGAAATTGCGAGCCGGAGCCTGCGGTTGAGGTTTTCAACCGCAAGCTCCGGAGTGATTTTGGCTCTATCAGAGCCAAAATCACTCCCACTGACATCACTAGTGATGTCAGTGGGCCGGCTTCTGACGGGAGGCGTTCCCGTGGGAACGCCCCCGTCAGGGAGGCACGCCCCCGGCACGCCCACCAAAGGGGGCGTGCTGTCAATCAACATTGACAGCACGCCCCCTTTGATCGGACACAACGAGCGAAGGAAAGTCCTTCGCTCGTCGTGTCTGGCGCATGCGCACGACGGAGCTCCCTCCGTCGTGCGCATGCTCAGTGCAGACCATCGACCCACTTGCGAGCGTACAGCCGCTCGCGAGTGGGTCTGAATCAGGCCCATTGTTCAATATAAACAGGTTATTTGTTCCATTTCCAACTTGGTTTGTTCATCCTACCTTGCCACTTTCACTAATAACATTGCATGGTCTGTCTAGCTCAAACTGATCATGTGCAACAATGCCTTTATACTGCAGTATCTGGGTAGATATATTTGCATTGCCTTTAAGTGTGAAACTGCTCTGTTTCGGTTGCTTTTTGCGCACGCACGCCGCACGTGCGCACTGGGCCACCATCGACCCGCTTGCGAGCGCATAGCGCTTGCGAGCAGGTCTGGATCAGGCCCTGTGTCCGATTGTATAACGGCTTTGGTGAAAAGCACAGAAGGAAGCCAGAGAGTAGGCAAAGGCATATAAGAAAGGGATTTGTAACTTTAGCATCATTTAATCCAGAGTTGTTAGCATCTCCATTATAAAAAAAAAAATGATTATATTATGTCCAACATGCTGATTAGTTTTGACTAATTGAGAAGTTTCCCTTACATTGTGGGTACCTTGTGCCGTGGGAAAGGCTCAGTCACAGTGACTCTTGCGGGGTGGAAACACAGGCTCTGTTTAATTGTGATTCATTTTAACACTGGCGCATTAGTGCACTACAGATGTCTTCGCCTGTCTCTTTAGAACAATTGTTCCTTCTTTCCCTCTCTCTCTGGAAGACAAAAGAGAATAACAAACACTTAGGAAAATGAAAGAAAAATGCTCCATTATTTACACTTCTGCAGAAAGTACAGCGACACACAGCCACTGGCAGAACGCTCTATTGTCACTTAAGTATAAAAAATTGATCATGTCATAATTTATTTTCATCTTTTAGTTCTAAAACAGGGCCCGCAACACAGTAAAAGGGTTGTAAGAACCACGATGAAGGTGGTGACAGCTCGTGTTTAAAATTAAAATACTGTATGTCAAAAAAATCTATAGCTGTGACACACATTTGTAAAACACGCAGCTATCGCTCTGCACTGGCAAAGCATGGTTGTGTGGTACATTACTCACTTTACTTCCCCTCTATTTATATTTCTCTTTATTTTAGATGCTAAGGATATCACAGTGTATTTATTACATTGTGTTTCCAGAAGTGCGGCATATCTGCCCTCTATATAACATGTAGGGGCTCCAATTCAATCAGCCGCGGGTTCTGTGCCCTGGGCTCGCGGGTTAATGCGCATTTTGCAGGATATTTTCATGAAGCTGCCTCCCAGTTCCTTTACAATTCAGTTACAAATAGCAAGTTGTGGATGTCGCACATTAATTAGTGCGCTACCTAAAATTGCCAAATACTGTAAGATAACAGGACAGTGTAGGAGGCTGTTAGCCGCCATAAGCAAAGTATTAGAGGCTGGAAAACGGGTGATTTTTGCAATTTGAATGATGGAAAAATCCTAACCAGCAAGTATATTACAGCAGATTAAAGTGCCTAGAGGAGGGGTGTTCAACATGCAGCGTGCCGACTGCCAACTTCGCTAATTGGGTATGCTAAAACTGTGGAAGGGCGTGCTAGGATCTGTAGTTCCACAGCAACTGGAGGAACGCATGTTGAATATCCCTGGTCTATAGCATTTTGGGGTGCATTAAAATGTATCTCTATAGTGATTTTTTTTTTTTAAGTTGAAAAAAACACTTGGAAATCTCATCTGCAAGTTCAAAACCCCATTTCCCATCACTGCAACACCTAACATACCTGTCCCACATCATTACACCCATATTTCTGCTTTTTAGATGATAAGTGCCACGTTTTTATTGGCCATTGGGACGGGTGTCCTAGGGGGAGGTGCGGTATGATGTGTTGACATGAGAACGACGACATGGTCATACTGTCGACATTGACCATGTTGACACTAATGAAATATAGACATATTAGAATGGCGACATATTGTCCCTAGTGGCCCAGCGGCTTCTTCCGGGTCCTCAGCAGTCATGTGACTGTCACTTCCGGCGGAGTCATCTAACAGAGCAGCGTTCTGGTACTGTCCCCCTATCCCTAATCTATGTAGCCGTCTACGTTGTGGTGTCATCTATTGGCTACCTCCCTTCCTAGGAGTACTGCACTGTGTCCTGACATTTTTGGCCTAACATAAGGATTTTTCCCTTCCTCTCTCTTAGTCTGGACTCTGGAGTAGAAAACTAAAAGCTGCATTACCTCCCATCCAGATACGTGTTAACGCGGATTTGTAATGGAGTCACGGCCGCAGGGTGTTTAGTCCGCGATGAGCAATATATGGCCGACTGGCGTCTATTTAAATCAGCTCCATAAAGTACTGATTGATAAAAACATTATTCCCTGTATCACACAATATTAAAACTGCTTAGGTTGTTCATTCAATTGGCTGCAGACACTTTTTCCCATTGTTACAATCCGCAAATAACAATTTGGACATACTGTACGTCTAATTTGTACTTATAAATGCCCCTATACTGTACAGCTCCTGTTATGCCTGTAGGTTTTCTCAGTGCTGCGTTGCACAGTACAGTAGGTGGCCATGTTATCACTAATTAGCTGGTTATGTTATGTACTGCACACCGGACCTTGGTAATATGTAAGGCTTTTTCCATATTAATATATTTTGTGAGTTTGCACTGAGAAAGCAAGCACTATCAATTGCTGTCATATGTAGTAGTGATTGCATGCATCAACAGATTGGATAAAGTTATTTACTATTATAATGGTGGGTAAGGCTCCCCTACAGACATGTGAGCCTGAATACACAAGGATAATTAAAATGACCTATTTCTGTTTTTAACAATGATTTTATCGGCGTCTTCATATTTTAACGCCTACAAAGCAAAACTAACAGATTGTTTTAGTTTCGTGCCCCTGCAAAGTCTGATGCCCGGACTGGACTCTGAACAAACTCTTCCCCATAACCACTGACACTTGAGATTTAGTTCTTCTAACCCTCTTCTCTCTTTGGTCATTCTCACAAAATTGATTTCTCCTTCCCTGAGTCTGGCTATCTCCCTTCACCCCTGGCCCGCCTTCTTTAATGCTCATCTCCATCTCACACCTTTGATCTAACATCCCCGAAAAGTTGCATTTTGCTCAGAAACCCAGATAACAGCTTTCTGCTGGAAAATGGGGCATCTCGGGTCATCAAAACTTGGTATCTCAACCTTTATGTCACTCTCATAGGGTGTAGTAGGTATTACCGCCGGCCACATGGTTCAAATCCCGACAGCGGCAGCCCGGCAAGGGTGAAGATCCCGATCGCCCCTAAGGTAAGTATCGCTAACCTAATTCCACCCCCTAACCCTAACCCTCCCTTAGGGGTACCTATTCCCCCTTCCCCGCTGCCTAAACCTAAGTACCCCGGGGGGTGCCTAACCCTAACCTCCCCCCCGGGGTGCCTAACCCTAAACCCCCCTTTCCCTAGCCTAAACCTAACCCTCCAAGTGCGGTGCCTAACCCTGTCCCCCCTTGAGCCCTACACCTAGGGCTCTTGGGGGGACTTAGGCGTCGAATTTTCGACACCTGTCATTAGTACCACGCCGGGATAAGAGAGTTTGGAAGTCGGTGGTCGGCATTTAGACCGTCTGCTTCCAGACTACATCCCCCCCTCAAGATATCCAGAAAAAGAGCAATGTAACACACACAAGAGACTGGTGTTACAAGTCTTTCAGCTGTCCCAATTTGTAGCGCTTCCCTACTGCTTCTGCCCATGTTGTATCTGCTCTGTATCCCCCGTCATACCCTGGTTTAACAAAAAAGTTAAATATTTTTCCTTACGGCCTGTTGCTAAATGTTGGCGCGCTCGCTCACTTCTAATCGCCCTCGTTAGGTCATTCACATCCTTTCTGGAGAAGAAAAAAAAGCCTATTTTATTATTATTATTCTTCCCTACAGTTCTCCCAGTCCATGCGAGACAATGTCTTGTAACAATACAGGAGCCTAATCTCCATGTCAAAGCGATTTTCATTCCCCAGTGCACAGGCCGCTATCATTTTGTAATGTTTTGTTTCTTCTTTTTAAAAGAATTAAAAAATAGGGGAGGGTGGGGGGGTGTCCTGTCGTCCTTATCTCAGCGTCTGGAAATTTGGACAGCGTACTTTTTAATGCTCAGATAAAATGGAAAAAGGACTCCCAAGTTCAGCAAGTCGTAATGGGTTTAAGTCCTGCCGCGATCGGCGACCAGAAGATCAGATAACCGGGGTCCTTCAGTTGTCTTTTTAATCAGGTTCCCCGCAAGGCTGGATAGAGACAGAACAGACACACACAGCGAAAATATAATTCTTGGATAGGTTAAGTACATGTTTGAACTCTCACAAGCAGAAGCGATTTGATGATGACTTAATCATTTTCTGGTCAATTATCGGTAAGGACCCTTGCAACTGCACGGCAATTATGTCGCAAGATGGCCTTCTGGGACAGACACCAGTCTCCCTGCTCCTGTTTTCCTCAGATTCCCTGCCACGAATTTTCACTCACTTCATTATCTCGGTTAACATAGAAACAACTTTCTGTGCAGTAATTACAGCCCCAATGCACACTTTAGCTGTCATCTTGATGGAGGTCTGGATGTGCTCATGCCAGTGTCGGATAAGTGTTCTTTGTTGATTTTTGATTAATGTACACGTCTTCCTGGAGCTTAGGGAAAGCGAATGCTTGTGATGACAAAGGGCAGGGGGGTTTACATATCAGATTGCATGATTTAAAGCTACGGGTTTATTAGCTTTGGCTTGGCAAACCAGGGTTTTCGTTTGTTCTTTAAAGGCAAATTCTAGCTAAACTACACGTCACTCCTTTTGTCCAGGAAATTTTTATAATAGTTGCAGATGCATGTGTATGTGGCTGCATGTTACAGCAGATGAAAGGAAGAAGTTTGTCAATGTAACATAAAGTTTACAGATTCAAAAATATTGTAGCCATTAACAGTGTAGTCGTTGCCTAGATACAGCCGAGGCAGCCATTTTGTGGGCTCAGCCATTGTTTGTGAGGGCACAACCTAATCATCAGTGAGGAACTCAGGCATTTTGGGGTAACTTTACTTAAACTTGTTAGAAAGAAATTTGGTGCTGTTGCCCATAAAGTCTAATTAGATTATAGCTATCATTTATCTTGAATGTACTAGATGAATCATAGCAAGAGTCTGATTGGTTACCATGGGGATGCACCTCCACGTTTCCTTCTTTGAAGTTTTCGTAAAGCTACACCTTTAACGTGGCCCATAACCACCAAGGGGGTGTGGCCACACATCGTAGGGGTATGTCCAGCACTTTCAAAGTCCCGGGCCTACCCCAGCCACCTTCCCCTCTCCTAAGAGTACCCCTTCAGTGCCACAGGCGGCATCGGCAGGTTCTTGTTACATCTCTGCGCCAACAGTCTGCTTTGAGGAACAGCAGTGAATGGAAGATATCTCCCAACTTTCCACCCTAGATCGGGACAGTTGGGAAGAATGAATGTGCTCCAACCATTGGTCCTTTCCCCCTAACCTACCTCCGCTGAGCCCCAGACTCCCGAACGCTATCACAACCCATCTGAATGCATGTAAATAAAGTCATTACATTCCACCAGTAAATACTCATGGCCAGACTGGCACATATGAAATGAAGAAAATTATAAAACCTACTGTATAACTATAGTATGATACTCAAAGCATGTCCCCACCTGCATTTCTGTCACCGGGTGCTCAGGCCTAAGCAGCCTTTCCCCAAAGCTAGGCCCGATTCTGTACCTACGCTGTATATATCCTGCGTGTACTGTACTGTTCCACCTAGTTTTCCTGACCTACAGCAATACGGCAATTCTTTTCTCCAAATGTGCCACTAAAGCCCTAGTATTGTATCACTAATTATTACTTGTTTATAGCTCCAACCACACGATCTATCCAGTGTCTTTACATAGGTGTATTTCCCAATATCGCTTTCTAAATCCTCCACCTCCCAATGCCGTGAGCGTGGGATCAATATCTCATGCTGCGCAGCCAGAACGCATCCTTCTTGTAGAAACATTAATCCCTATTGTGTCAAGAACCAAAAACAATATTTCTTTCGGTTTTCGAGGACCACAGTATAGAGCATTTTCACTGTAACTGCCCCTTTGATACATTAGTAATCATATTCAACCTGACATCTAGAAATAGGATGTAACTCGTGCAGGGCAGTATCACAGTGTGGTTGGATAACTGACATAACACTAACTCACTCTGGGGCCTATTCATTAAACCTAAAAATTCTCTAGAGATAATTAGGTTTAGAACTCGCATGGAGTTCTACCTAATTATAGGTGGAATTCATCATTCCACCTCTCCATAAGTATCTATTCCGAAAAGCTGTCATTTTTGCGATGACAGCTTTTCGGGAAATAGATACTTTTCCCTGCCTACACTACCTTATCGCATCTGGAAACAGTGCTGCGCATGCGCTGTTACATCTGTATCATGCGCAGCACTGCCTACAGATGTGGTAAGTTTGTGTATCCCCCCTCTGCTCACCTCCCCCCCCCCCTCCCCGACTTACTTGTCCGCGCAGGAGCCTCCGGCTCCGTCCTGCTGGTCTGTCATGTGGTTTCCCAGCAGACCACATGACAGATTAGAAAAAAAAAGTTTTTTGTTTTTTTTTCTAAACTTTCTTGTGCTCTGCTGGGGAGCACACATGTCCGACCAGCCTCCGGAGCCTGAGGACGGAGCAGAGCACCGGAGGGACTCGTCGGGGGACCTGCACACGCGGATACAGGTAAGTCGATTCTGCTATTCGCCACCTCACAGTGGCGAATATTAACTGCATCAAATTCCGAAAATTCATAATTTTCGGAATTTGATGAATACCACAATTTCCACATCCTCATACTAATGTACTAATGTATGGGGAGTGTGGAAATTAACGCAGGGGAACTTAGCAAGGAGATATCTGTAAATAATAAATAATAATAAATAATGTTATTTAAGGAAAATGTCCTTAAAAACGTTATTTTAGTGTTGATGAATAGGCCCCTCTGTTCTGATCTTAAGAACATCTGTATTTATTGTTAAAATAAGGATACAAAGACTTAAAGGCACATGTCAGGTTAGACAACACTGCGTTGCAGTAGTTATACTTCCTCTGCTTGCATCTATTTGTATTTCTTTATTTCTATAGCTAATTCTATGAATAAATTGTAGCACGTAGCCAGAATGGAAAACGCGTCAGGTTTTTGTGGGACCCACAAAGAGTCCGGATGTAGGATGCTTGATAGGCAGCTGTATAGGGCGCCGACTGCATTTCACCTGGACAGTGTGACGTCTTTTAGGACACAAAAAGAGAAGTCTGCCAAACCCTTCTTTGTTATTTCAATACTTAAATATAGGTTGAGTCTCCCATATCCATAATGCTTGGGACCAGGGGTATTTTGGATAACGGAATATTCCGTATTTTGGAATATTTGCATACCATAATGAGATATCTTGGGAAAGGGACCCCGATATACACACAGAATGCATGTATGTGTTATATACACCTTATACACACAGCCTGCAGGTCATTCTATACACCTTATACACACACAGCCTGTAGCTCATTCTATACACCTTATACACACACAGCCTGTAGCTCATTCTATACACCTTATACACACACACAGCCTGCAGCTCATTCTATACACCTTATACACACAGCCTGCAGGTCATTCTATACCCCTTATACACAGCCTGCAGGTCACTCTATACACCTTATACACACACACAGCCTGCAGGTCATTATATACACCTTATACACACACAGCCTGCAGCTCATTCTATACACCTTATACACACACACAGCCTGCAGCTCATTCTATACACCTTATACACACACACAGCCTGCAGCTCATTCTATACACCTTATACACACACAGCCTGCAGCTCATTCTATACACCTTATACACACACACAGCCTGCAGCTCATTCTATACACCTTATACACACACACAGCCTGCAGCTCATTCTATACACCTTATACAGACACAGCCTGCAGGTCATTTTATACACCTTATATACACACAGCCTGCAGCTCATTCTATACACCTTATACACACACACAGCCTGCAGCTCATTCTATACACCTTATACACACACACAGCCTGCAGCTCATTCTATACACCTTATACAGACACAGCCTGCAGGTCATTTTATACACCTTATATACACACAGCCTGCAGCTCATTCTATACACCTTATACACACAGCCTGCAGGTCATTTTATACACCTTATACACACACACACACACAGCCTGCAGCTCATTCTATACATATTATACACACACACAGCCTGCAGCTCATTCTATACACCTTATACAGACACAGCCTGCAGCTCATTCTATACACCTTATACACACACACAGCCTGCAGCTCATTCTATACACCTTATACACACACACAGCCTGCAGCTCATTCTATACACCTTATACACACACAGCCTGCAGCTCATTCTATACACCTTATACACACACACACACACACAGCCTGCAGCTCATTCTATACACCTTATACACACACACAGCCTGCAGCTCATTCTATACACCTTATACAGACACAGCCTGCAGGTCATTTTATACACCTTATATACACACAGCCTGCAGCTCATTCTATACACCTTATACACACAGCCTGCAGGTCATTTTATACACCTTATACACACACACACACACAGCCTGCAGCTCATTCTATACATATTATACACACACACAGCCTGCAGCTCATTCTATACACCTTATACAGACACAGCCTGCAGGTCATTATATACACCTTATACACACAGCCTGCAGCTCATTCTATACACCTTGTACACACAGCCCGCAGGTCATTATATACACCTTATATACACACACAGCCTGCAGGTCATTATATACACCTTATATACACACACAGCCTGCAGGTCATTATATACACCTTATACACACACAGCCTGCAGGTCATTATATACACCTTATACACACACACACAGCCTGCAGGTCATTTTATACACCTTATACACACAGCCTGCAGGTCATTATATACACCTTATACACACACAGCCTGCAGGTCATTCTATACACCTTATACACACACACAGCCTGCAGGTCATTATATACACCTTATACACACACAGCCTGCAGCTCATTCTATACACTTTATACACACACACAGCCTGCAGGTCACTCTATACACCTTATACACACACAGCCTGCAGCTCATTCTATACACCTTATACACACACAGCCTGTAGCTCATTCTATACACCTTATATATCCACACACAGCCTGCAGCTCATTATATACACCTTATACACACACACAGCCTGCAGCTCATTCTATACACCTTATACACACAGCCTGCAGGTCACTCTATACACCTTATACACACACACAGCCTGCAGCTCATTCTATACACCTTATACACACAGCCTGCAGGTCACTCTATACACCTTATACACACACACAGCCTGCAGGTCATTCTATACCCCTTATACACAGCCTGCAGGTCACTCTATACACCTTATACACACACACAGCCTGCAGGTCATTATATACACCTTATACACACACTGCCTGCAGCTCATACTATACACCTTATACACACACACACAGCCTGCAGCTCATTCTATACACCTTATACATACAGCCTGCAGCTCATTCTATACACCTTATACAGACACAGCCTGCAGGTCATTATATACACCTTATACACACAGCCTGCAGGTCATTATATACACCTTATACACACACAGCCTGCAGGTCATTATATACACCTTATACACACACACAGCCTGCAGGTCATTTTATACACCTTATACACACAGCCTGCAGGTCATTATATACACCTTATACACACACAGCCTGCAGCTCATTCTATACACTTTATACACACACACAGCCTGCAGCTCATTCTATACACCTTATACACACAGCCTGCAGGTCACTCTATACACCTTATACACACAGCCTGCAGGTCACTCTATACACCTTATACACACACACAGCCTGCAGGTCATTCTATACACCTTATACACAGCCTGCAGGTCACTCTATACACCTTATACACACACACAGCCTGCAGGTCATTATATACACCTTATACACACACAGCCTGCAGCTCATTCTATACACCTTATACACACACACACAGCCTGCAGCTCATTCTATACACCTTATACATACAGCCTGCAGCTCATTCTATACACCTTATACATACAGCCTGCAGCTCATTCTATACACCTTATACACACACACACAGCCTGCAGGTCATTCTATACACCTTATACACACAGCCTGCAGCTCATTCTATACACCTTATATATACACAGCCTGTAGCTCATTATATACACCTTATACACACAGCCTGCAGGTCATTCTATACACCTTATACACACAGCCTGCAGGTCATTCTATACACCTTATACACACACAGCCTGCAGCTCATTCTATACACCTTATACACACACAGCCTTCAGGTCATTATATTCACCTTATACACACACACAGCCTGCAGCTCATTCTATACACCTTATACACACACACAGCCTGCAGGTCATTCTATACACCTTATACACACAGCCTGCAGGTCATTCTATACACCTTATACACACAGCCTGCAGGTCATTATATATACCTTATACACACACAGCCTGCAGGTCATTCTATACACCTTATACACACACAGCCTGCAGCTCATTCTATTCACCTTATACACACACAGCCTGCAGCTCATTATATACACCTTATACACACAGCCTGCAGGTCATTTTATACAATATTTTGTATAATTTTGTGGCTCAAACAAAGTTTGTGTACAGAAATGAAATTAATTTATGTTTCATATACATCTTATACACAGCCTGACGGTAATTGTATACATTATTTTTAATAATTTGTACTTTAGACAAAGTTTGTGTACATTGACCCATCAAAAATCAAAGGTTCTAGTTTCTCAGTCATGATAAAATGATTCCGTATTTCAGAGTATTCCGTATTTCAGAATATTTGGATATGGGAGACTCAACCTGTATTCAAGGAGATTTTATATTATTGTAACCAAGTTCGGCGTTCCTTGGCTATGTGCATGGGCTCGCACACCGATGGGCTGAGCACATTAGCTTGCTAATGACTTTGAAGTTGCAAGACACAAAAAATTATATATATATATATATATATATATTTATATATATAGTGGCATGGCATTCTCGATGGAATAAAACCAGATAACTAAGCGAGGTTTATGGGGACTGTGTAATGAGCAAGCATGGCAACAAGAAATTACGTATTAGCGCTGATTCCACTAAAGTTCAGTTGAGATTATTATCTGTGCCAGCAGCGCCATCCCGACACACAGATGCAGCCCAGGCTCCAGTTACCAAATGTTTTCATTGTACGGTAGAGACTGCCTTCTATATAAAGTGCATCTCGAGAGACCCGGCGAGGATGAACATGACTGCCTTTTTAGAGCAGAAGACTGCGCCGCCAACCTTGCCTCTCCTTCGTCCAAACCCAGCTGTACCTTTGTATTATCTCCAGTAACAGAAGGTCTGGATGACACTCTTATTATAGTTTACTTGACTTTAGAGGGATCTACGCTGTAATATTAGCTCAGACAATGCCACATGTGCTTGTCCCTCTCACGGACACTCACTTATAAATGTTATAGGAGTGCATTATTTTCCGTTCCCCTTATGTTAGCCTAAGCCTAAAATGATGGCGGCCAAATGTGTGTCTGCTTTTACCTTTTTGTTCTTAGTACTTTTTGTTTTAATCTCTTTCCATAAATGTTTTTTTTTTTTTTTTTTTGCAAGTATTTTATGAAAGAAGCAATTCCTTTTTGCTGTGATTAATTAATAAGAATCCAAATCACCTACAGAGGGTCACATGTTACAGCGATCTCCACTCGCGGTCAACAGTTTTAGAACGCCCCCATTTTCCCAGCTCTTATTGAAGTGACCCCAGTATAATTTAGCAGTGTATTCTGAAATGAAAGCATAGAACAAATAAACAATTGGAGATAAAAACAATATATAATGTACATTTTTGACACATCAAAGCGGCCGCCTTTTGCAGATATAAACCCGGACACACAGGTGGCATTCTTCCTACAATGGAAATCGAATAGTGTTCTATAAGTTCTTCCCAGCAAATGTGCTGCACCTCTAGGTGGCTTTTCTTTCACCCTTCTGTCAACTTCATCCCAAACCAGCTCTATGGGGTGTAAGTCTGGAGGCTGTGCGGCTATTTCATGATTTTTTAGGAAGGTGGCTCTGACATAGCTTGCAGATGAGTTTTAGGTCATTATCTTGCTGTAGGATGAACCCTTGCCCAACTAGGCGTAGACCATGGTGCTGTAAATTGCTGTGGTAGCCCATTTGGTTCAGGGTGCCAATCACTCTGTGCCACTGACTTGGGATCCAGCAGAAGATCCCCAGCCCATCACGCTCCCTCCGCCATGTTTGGTAGTTGGTGTTACAGGGGTTTATTTGCACAACGTGTCTTGCTATTAAAAGCATTGCCCTTTTACATTGTACCGCTGCAGGATGGTGTACAGCAACCCTGCATGATCAACTTTTTATTCCTCAGTCCAGTGGACCTTCTCAGAGGCGTCCCTCCCCGCAATATCACCCGGTGCGGGGAGGAACGCTGTGTGCACGGCAAAGCCGAGCGCCGCGAGAAAGTGGCCTCACATGCAGGGGGCATGGCCACACATGTAGGGGGCGTGGTCTCGCGGCCCGAACCCCCGTGGTCCCATGTTTCTTACCGGGGGGGGGTGCAGGAGGCGCGGACTGTGTCAGGAGCCGAGTGCTGCACTTAATACTACAGTACAGCACCAGGCTCCTGTCACTGAGGGGGAGTCTGCACCTTGGTGTCACCCCTCGGCGGGTGACACCCAGGTGCGGCCCGCACCCCCATTGTGACGCCACTGGACCTTCTCACAGTCCTCAGTAGCCCATTGGCAGTGCGTCATGGTCCAGGCAGAACAGCTGTATGTTCTTAGCTCATCCTAATTGTTTTTAAAGCTCTAGCAGTTTCCGGCATAGCTTTGTATCATTTCAGGTTATCCATTGGACTCAGACTGCTTAAATGTCAATAAAAACTGGAAAAATGGCGGTCTTCTACAACTTTTGGCCGGCAGTGTACTGTATATGGGGCGGAGATTACATTTATCGGCCTTCCCAATCTACTGGAAATTCCATATTTAGTTTTACTGTGCAATAGTTCTTGATTTTAACAGGAGCTGTTGTTACAGTATCGGCGCACGGATTTAACTCATTTGTCTGAACGACCATTTTTGTCTATTTTCCAGTGTTTGGGAACAAATGGCTGATTGTCATACTGTACATTACCAAGTTATCCTTCTACCCAGCCAGATTGGACAGATAATCTTATAGCGTGTACCTATCTTCAGGATTGCATTGGTTTGTTATCAGGTCGTTCTTCTTTATCAATACAAGGGATTAATTTATGTGTTGGTGGCAGCATGGTTGCACATTGATCAGCACTGCTGCCTAGCAACATTGGAGCCACAAGTTCAATTCCCAACCTGGGCACTATTGATGTGTAGCTGGTATGTTCTCCCCATGTGTGCCTGGGTTTTATACAGGGTGTGTGTCAAAGAATTTAGACTGTAAACTCCAACCAGGGAGGGACTGGTGTGAATTAGAGACATGCACAGCGCTGGGCAATGAATGGCGCCATGTAAATAAACGGTAAAGGTAATATATTATTTTTAATCGGCAGAGCTGAAGGACATTTACAGTAATAATCAGTGTGGAAGTAGCAAGGTCATCTGAATAAACCCAGACCTTTGCAACGTCCCATATAGAGAGGCAGGTTTAGGAGAACTGTGTTATATAAGGAGGAATATGTCACCTATTGCAGATTATTGTACCCTGTATAAAAGTACTCCTTTTGGTGATTTATAATTAGCAATTACGTGTATGCTCTATATTGCTCATGTAATGATCTTGTTCTTGTTACAGTTCAACAGATGTATTACCTCTCAGCTCATCAAGTGGTTCAGCAACTTCCGAGAGTTCTACTACATCCAGATGGAGAAGTACGCCAGGCAAGCTATCAACGACGGGGTAACCAGTACAGAGGAGCTGTCCATCACTCGGGACTGCGAGCTGTACCGGGCCCTGAACATGCACTATAACAAAGCCAACGACTTTGAGGTATGTGCATTATCTGTATAGACCTTTCCCGTGATGTACACGTGTGACCTCTGGGGAACGCTGCCGCTGGGAGCAACTAGCGGTACAAGTCCACAAGTCATATAAAAGCCTGACCTCTACCCAGCTATCTAAACCCGTTACCAGGCGGCAGGGGGGCACAAGGTCAACTCCTCCATTTTTCAGTCACCCAGTGACTGTTACATACATTTTGGTGTTTTTACCACACAACACTTTGCAGTACCTCATTTTCTATTGTTATAACAGTATTGTGTTTTTCATTGTGAAGTGAGTTGATGACATTTTAAAGGGCTGTAATATAATTATATTTTGGCTTATATATATTTTATATATATATATATATATATATATATATATATACGGGCTTCTGGTAAAACAATTATAAAATCTAGTTAACATTTCACAAAGCTATGAAAGCTGTAGATCCTTGCGATTAAGCTGGCAGTGTGGGGGGAGGTTTTTATCCCTATGCCTGACAGTTTTCATGTCTATGGACAGTAGAACAGCGTGTACGCAGCTACATAGCACATGTAAGTGCATCATTAAACATGAATGTTCTAGGAACTATTCTATGCATATGTGTGAATGCTCATTTTGGAAATGTCTGAGTCAATGCACTTTAGGTGGGGGCATTTTTATTTATATATTTAATATGAATTCAGCACAAGGAACATACAGTCAGCTGTTCTCCCCTATGGATGGTAATACAGGGCACCATTAGCTCGGTGATTTTATCAGCTGAGTCACCCCATAATAGCATGTAGGAACCATCCAATTACATGCCATGTAGGGGCGAACTGGCGTTGGGACGGTAGGTTAATACCGGCAGCGACACCCAACTGTACATTGTTCATTTTACCTCACGCACCTCATGTTGGGCTATGTGTGTAGCGTACCTGCCCGTACCTCACGCCTTAACATGCAGTCTTACATTACATATAATTTATTGCCCCCATGTACTTCTTTAAAGGTGGGCAGGTATGTAGGTGTCAGGCCGATGCAGCAGCTTCAGTAATATATTGCTCACCTTTCTTCTATGAGAATATTAAGTGATATGAAGACAACATGTAAGTAATGTAAGGCACCCTTAAACCAAACCCAGGCAGCACCTAAGTATTCAGCGCGCTCCGTAATTGCTCTATACTCTCTTAGTGGGTGTTGTTACCCAGTGTTTCCCACTTGCTGGTCCGAACAGGAGAAAGTTTTGACTAATGTTTGAATTTGCATTTCTTGTGTCCAGGTTTGTTGCAGAGCTGATGAACTTAGGAGGAGGGGTACAGCGTAATTATTCTCATGCCACAATGTTATCATACAATCAGATTGTAAAGATACATACTGACAGGCCTCTCGTAGGGCAATACAGATTTTTGAGGGATAATTTGGAGTGTGATGAAAGCGATCCCTCTGTCGTGGTCCCACTTTCTGCCCCCGACATCATGCTGCTACATTCACAGACAATGAGAGTCCCAGTGCAGAGCATTGTCATGCTGGGGCCACCGTCATGGGGACCCTGAAGCAGCACAGTGTTGAGGACTGAAGGCAGGGCCAAAAAATGGTTCTGCTTGCGGCCTGCTCCAAATTGGACCCCTTTTCTGCAGGGACCCATAAAGCACAGAAGATAGGTGGTCTCAGAGAAGGTAACTCCCCTGGTATGGCATTGCGGAGTATAGGGTGGGTAGGGGACTATTGAAAGACATTATTATATGTGGCAAACTTCAACTACATGAAGCCTATCCAAAGTCTATATTCTATATAAGGAACAGATTTCCAGTGCTAGTATATCTGTCCTTTTATACTTAGCACATGCTGGTTCTATACACTGGAAAATGCCTGCTGGGGTGGTAAAGATCACTTACCCACATGTGGGGGTCGTGTCTGATATAGAAGACAGGCGGACGCAACAAAAATCTTCTCGGTTTCCCCAGCATCACTGTATTTACAATTATTCCCTCACACCTCCTAAATTCTCAGACACATCTACATCTGGCTTATGGCGAATAGTTCACAGCTTCCGTTTTAGCGCTGACTAACTTTGCAATAGGTACCTTGCACGATTCTCCAGTTGGCACCAGGGCAGGATGTAGCAAAGCTGCGCTGGGAATGTTGGATTAGTGTCAGAAACAGTAACACTGCTAGAGGACTTTAAGGACTGCAGCATAGCTTTGTTATTACAGGACTGCAGCATAGCTTTGTTATTACAGGACTGCAGCATAGCTTTGTTATTACAGGACTGCAGCATAGCTTTGTTATTACAGGACTGCAGCATAGCTATGTTATTACAGGACTGCAGCATAACTGTCTTATTACAGGACTGCAGCATAACGTTATTACAGGACTGCAGCATAACGTTATTATTACAGGACTGCAGCATAACGTTGTTATTACAGGACTGCAGCATAACGTTGTTATTACAGGACTGCAGCATAACTGTCTTATTACAGGACTGCAGCATAGCTTTGTTATTACAGGACTGCAGCATAGCTTTGTTATTACAGGACTGCAGCATAGCTTTGTTATTACAGGACTGCAGCATAGCTTTGTTATTACAGGACTGCAGCATAACTGTCTTATTACAGGACTGCAGCATAACTGTCTTATTACAGGACTGCAGCATAGCTTAGTTATTACAGGACTGCAGCATAGCTTTGTTATTACAGGACTGCAGCATAACTGTCTTATTACAGGACAGCAGCATAACGTTATTACAGGACTGCAGCATAACGTTATTATTACAGGACTGCAGCATAACGTTGTTATTACAGGACTGCAGCATAACGTTGTTATTACAGGACTGCAGCATAACTGTCTTATTACAGGACTGCAGCATAGCTTAGTTATTACAGGACTGCAGCATAACGTTGTTATTACAGGACTGCAGCATAGCTTAGTTATTACAGGACTGCAGCATAACGTTGTTATTACAGCACTGCAGCATAGCTTAGTTATTACAGGACTGCAGCATAACTGTCTTATTACAGCACTGCAGCATAGCTTAGTTATTACAGGACTGCAGCATAACTGTCTTATTACAGGACTGCAGCATAGCTTAGTTATTACAGGACTGCAGCATAGCTTAGTTATTACAGGACTGTAGCATAACGTTGTTATTACAGGACTGCAGCATAGCTTAGTTATTACAGGACTGCAGCATAATGTTGTTATTACAGGACTGTAGCATAACTATTATTACAGGACTGCAGCATAGCTTAGTTATTACAGGACTGCAGCATAACTGTCTTATTACAGGACTGCAGCATAGCTTAGTTATTACAGGACTGCAGCATAACGATGTTATTACAGGACTGCAGCATAACCTTGTTATTACAGGACTGTAGCATAACTGTTATTACAGGACTGCAGCATAACCTTGTTATTACAGGACTGCAGCATAACTGTGTTATTACAGGACTGCAGCATAGCTTAGTTATTACAGGACTGCAGCATAACTGTGTTATTACAGGACTGCAGCATAACTGTTATTACAGGACTGCAGCATAGCTTAGTTATTACAGGACTGCAGCATAACGTTGTTATTACAGGACTGCAGCATAACTGTGTTATTACAGGACTGCAGCATAACTGCGTTATTAAAGGACTGCAGCATAACATTGTTATTACAGGACTGCAGCATGACGTTGTTATTACAGGACTGCAGCATAACGTTGTTATTACAGGACTGCAGCATAACTGTGTTATTACAGGACTGCAGCATAACGTTGTTATTACAGGACTGCAGCATAACGATGTTATTAAAGGACTGCAGCATAACGTTGTTATTACAGGACTGTAGCATAACTGTTATTACAGGACTGTAGCATAACTGTGTTATTACAGGACTGCAGCATAACTACGTTATTAAAGGACTGCAGCATAACTGTGTTATTAAAGGACTGCAGCATAACTGTGTTATTACAGGACTGCAACATAACTGCGTTATTAAAGGGAGCCCAACTACATAATGTGCTGCTCATCCCAGTTTGTCCTCTATGGGCCTGATTCAGAAATGGATGCCAATGCGATCGCAGCTGCGATTTCACACGCAACGCAGAAGCGAAAATATGATCACCCGAGTATAAGGACGCACACTGCTGCCTTCTTACATGCGTGTGACGACGCATACCTAAATATCGGTAACTTCGCAGCACATCGGCGGCCATCTTAGACCTGCCGCAACCTTGGGAGCTCTTCAGACACGCAGCGCTGCATATGCACTCGCAGTGGCTAATTTATGCAGGACCATGTAACGGCGTTTAAATGGACAGACACGCCTGCGTTTCTCAGACCACTCCCCCCAAATGCTGACAGCCTGTCACTCACTCTGCGATGGATTCCTATGTGCGCCCGTGACCGCAGTGCTGATACGCATGCGCAATGGCTAACAATCGCTCGATTACGCGTGCGTAATCGCCTTTGCTTCCGTCTCTGAATCAGGCCCTGTGTTGCTGGTGACTAGGACACGGGTAACTGTGTAAAAGTAAATCTACTTTGTGTCTTTAAGAAAGGTCATTAATACCAAATTTCCCCAAATTTCTACAGTAATATTAAACCACTGAGAGCAATAAAACCTGCTTGTATTACTGTGACTAAAAACATATTGATAATAACAACTCTCCTTATGATCTTATATTATCGGCCAGTGTACATGTACCCCGCCTCCTGCGCCCGGCATCGCTCAGCACGTCACTCAGTACATGGAGCTGTCCAGCTGATGCTGAATGTGGCTGTAACCTTCCCCCTTATTGCTACGGTAAAGAATAAAAATCGCCAGCTAGTGATGAAATTGGATACGGAGGGATTTTTTTTTTTTTTCTTTTAGCAAATGGAGCATTTGCCATATTTAGCTGCACCCGTTCCTTCCAGACACAGTTTGCTGATCCCTCAGTGTGATTACCGCCTGAGATGAGGCTGTTTCTGTGAAATCACCGTCCTGCCCTTTATGTGGCTTTCTTACCCCCCAGCCTGCTTTTCAAATCGCCTTGACTTTCACTTGCACTTGTGATATAGGTTAAGTACTGGAGATGATTAAGCAGTGAACTCGCCCTGTCATAAACTGTGTGGCTGACTTGCAGCTCCCAGTAGTGTGCCCTGCATCAGGCACTTAAAAGCAAAGTCACATTGCACGCAGGAGAAGATTTTGGCCTTGTCATTTTAACTGTAGCCTTATGGCCAATGCCCAACGGTGCTTACAGCACCAGAATACAACGGCTCACATTATTCTCTACCGATGACCCAAAATTTCAGACAACCGCTCCTTGCTCACGTTTTTATTTTGATACACAGGGAGGGGGAAAGATGGCAAATAATTCAGCGACAAAGCAAAGTTATCTAGAACAAATTTCTGTATCATCTGTATGCGATGGTTTTCAGATGTAACGTTAAGTGTCTTCACTAGACTGTCTGGACCGGTGCTTATGTGTGGAAAATGTGTCTATCCCTCATTTAGAGGAAGTACAAGTTGTAACAAGGTCTTTGTACGTAAACTTGCAAAAAGGAACATTAAGGAGCGGCCTTAAAGCATGACAAAGGTTTGGGGGGGGGGCAGTTTCTGAGCTGAAGGTGAGGGGGTCAGGGAAATGGCTGACAGGCGCAACGAGCCTTTAAATGTAAATAATTCTGTGTATTTTTTTTATTATTATTATTATAATTATAATACAAAAACTAAGCAGAGTAAAAACCACAGTTGCACCAAAGAACGTGTATATACTGTTTAGAGGAGATGTCGCTGAAGTGTAAAGGGCTGCGTACTTTGTGCAGCTATAGAGCGGATTACAGCCAGACGACAGAGATATCATGTGAACGAGCCATTGCGTCCCGGCATGGGGTTTTAGGGCCTGATTCAGAGTCGCTCGTAAGCGGCCGCTCGTTCGCTCTGAGCGATGTTCGCACAACTGCGCATGCATACGGATTGTAATACGCATGCGCGAACCAGTCAGTGCGGACGAAAATCGTTTGTTTGCAAAATAGCGAATGTCTGCTATTTTGAGTGACAGGAGGAGGCGTATGTGAGTGGTAACAGGGGAAGGTGCTTGAAAACGGGGAGTGGAATTCAGAACGCAGGCGTGCTTAAAGGTCAAAACGGGCGTTTTATGGGTGTGCATAATTAATACAGCAGCGTCATTGACCACGTCACTGGGTTATTTTATAGTCAGAACTACTCGCAAAATAGCGGTTGAAAAAAACCAACCACAAGAATAGCGAGCAGTTCATACGCTGTTCGATGTACTCGATTAATCTAATAAATAGCGGACATGACGTAGGATGCGAGCGGCCAGGGGGCGTATTTTTCAAAATTTCGACCGCAAGTTTTGTTCGCTCGTTCAGACTTAGTGGCGTGAACAGACCGCAAAGTGCGAACGGTTCATTTGAATAGCCACCCCTTTTTTTTAAACCAACGACCGCAAATAGCGAGTTAGCAGACATCCCGGTTCTTTCAGTCCAATCTCACATCCATCCAGCATCTGAAGGTGTATTACGCATCATAATGTAATAGCATCTGTTGTATCACCTGTAGCATTCACCAGAGACCGAAAGTCACACAAAAAAGCTGCAGCCAAGTCCGCGCCTTGCTGGCAGGACCCTCTCCTGCCCATTAATTGTGCCCCTCGAGCTCACCGATCACCGTAATAAAGTGGCCAAAGTGCCCGTCGCCTTTGTTTTACCCTCAGTCATTACCCCCGCTGCCCCCCTCTTGTCCTAATTTGGGTCATCGGCTCCAATCGAAAACCCGCCGAGATACGCTTTAAACGCTGCGTCTCTGTTAGTTCTACTATACCGTGACCCTTTTCTCAACGTCCTTAAAGAAAAAAAAAAGTACAGTGTAATGTTGCTTTGCTCACCTTATTGTTCTTTGTTGGGGTGAACAAAGCATTTCCTACAGTGGCTATAGCACATAATTATACAGCTTTCAGTAGCAGCGTCTTGGCACATATCAGAGTTCAGAAGAGGCTTTGCGGAAAAAGAAAAAACCTATGTTTTGTGGCAGCCTAGGGAGGGTCTCATCTTTCCTTCAGAAAATAGTTCAAGGCTCTTCTGTCAGGCTCCTCTACTTAGAGCTCCCTCTCCTCCTGCTTCATAAAGTTTAAAGGGGATTCAGTGGAGCCCTGTGATCTCTTTCCTTTGAAAGATTGTGCACAGAGCAGTCCTTTGACTTCAAGAGTTCACAGATTCATGTCTTTAGGTATCATGTGTCTGACCTTATCAGTGGCTCTATTTAATGTCGGAGAAAAGTCTAAACTCTTTGTGTGTTGGTCTGTTTTGCATCTGTGAAATAATTTGGTGAAAAGACCGTCCTTTTTAATTCGCCGCAGAGAAGCCATTTCTGACTGTAACCTACCCTGTGGATCTTTTTTGGGAGAGAGGGGAGGGGGGTTCCTCCACCCCTTGTGCCTTCTATACGGACGATTTCACCTTCAGAGTACAATTATGCGATAACAGCACCCCCCCCCCCCACCCTCAATACAAAACAAACCGTTTTCACGTTCCGCCTTCCCACCTCTGTTGGAAGAGTCGGCCTCCTTGGTGCGGGCTTCCTCGCTTTCCTAACAAGCACTGAACGGATCCTGCTACCTAGACGCCCGGGCCGGCCAGCAGTTGGCTTTCTCTCGCTGTGACCTACCCTTAAGGCCCTCGTAATTAATTGTTCTTTAGAGATTAGGAAAGTTCAAAGACAGTGTGTGCGGCGGGTGATGTCTATTGTCTGACATTCATTTCTCCTTCATTCCCGCAAAAAAGGTTATCAAACGGCCCAGTACAGGGCTCATTTCTAACCACTGCTGGTGATCATTAATACAGCGTTCAGTGCACAAATCAATGGATGAGAGGGGTGCAGTGTATGTACAAAGGCAAACAATTGCTGATATGGTGCATTTTAAGCTATCGTAAAACACATTGAGATGCAAAAATCATCACAAAGCTCCCGGCTTTAAGAGGGTAAAAAAAATATTTTGCAGAGAACCCTAAATTATCATTCTTTAGGTGTTATTAAAGCATATCTGGTGCGAAACAGGAGACACTGCGACTTCTTTTACACTCTCCATCCCCTCGCGCCCCTTTGCGCTCGTGCATTGGGTTTGTGCAACGGAATGGAGCCTTCAGCAAAGGAACGCGTTGAATCACGGCGATGTGCAGCTTATTCTCATACGCACTTGTGTCTGATACTTCTCGGAAACGTTTTCTATATGCACACGTGATTTTAAAATGAAGAGAGAAATGATGCAATGCAAATTATATTCATTACTGTTTGGGGTGTAACAAAGCTTTTCACAAAAAGCCTTAATTTGGATACTGTAGCACTTCAAAGGCGCTGTCCCCAATTACCGTCCCTCGAGCTTCGTTTCCTCAGCCTAGTCGCGTCAGTAAGGCTGTAATATGCCAAAGTATTTATGATTTTGGTGTATTTTAAATGTTTAAATAAAAGCAGCATCAACGTCCCTTTACTTTCAAGGGTTGCTAAAGGCACAGGTTCTCAAACTCAGGGCCTGATTCACAGCCGGACGCTCTGACGTAGCGCTCGCTCTGAATCAGGGCCGGCCTTCTGTTTTTTTTATGGAGCGGCCTCCTGGTCACCCACAGCTATAGCGAGCGGCCAGGAAGATGGTCGTGATCGTCAAGACCATCGCGACCATCGGACTTACGACGAGACCCTTGTGGTAGGGCCGAAAGCACTCCCACTGACATCACTTGTGATGTCAGTGGTGCCGGCCCCAGACGGTAGGCGTTCCCATGAGAACGCCTCCGTCTGTGCAGCCACGCCCCCGGCCCGCCCGCCAAAGGGGGCGTGCTGTCACTCAACATCGACAGCACACCCCCTTTTGGTACGAGACCCGGAGCGACGGTTTGCCCGCCGCTATCCAGGTCTCGCGCAAGCGCATGACGGAGTCGTCTCCGTCGTGCGCATGCGCACTGGGCCACCATCGACCCGCTTGCGAGCGTATAGCGCTCGCGAGCGGGTCCTCAGGACCCCAAACAGTACATGTTTTCCAGGTCTCCTCACAGAATCACAAGTGACATAGGGCCTGATTCAGAGCCACTCGTAAGCGGCAGTACGCTCGTTCCGAGCGATGTTCGCACTTATGCGCATGCGTACGGTTTATAATACGCATGCGCGAACCAGTCAGTGCGGCCGAAAAACGTTTGTTCGCTATATAGCGAATGCCTGCTACTTTGAGTGACAGGATGAGGCGTATGTGGGTGGTAACGGGAAGGTGCTTGAAAACGGCGAGTGGAATTAAGAACGCAGGCGTGCTTAAAGGTCAAAACGGGCGTTTTATGGGTGTGCATAATTAAAACAGCAGCGTCATTGACCACGTCACCTGGTTGTTTTATAGTCAGAACTGCTCGCAATATAGTGGTAGGAAAAACCAACCACAAGAATAGCGAGCAGTTCATACGCTGATCGATGTACTCGATTAATCTAATAAATAGCGGACATGACGTAGGATGCGAGCGGCCAGGGGGCGTATTTTTCAAATAAACGTCCGCAAGTTTTGTTCGCTCGTTCAGACATGGAGGCGTCAACACACCGCAAAGAGCGAACGGTTCATTTGAATAGCCACCCCCTTTTTCTGAACGAGCGAGCGCTAATTGCGTCCGGCTCTGAATCAGGCCCATAATTAGCTCCACCTGTGGATCTTTTAAAATGTGCCAGTGAGTAATGAGTACACCTGTTAACTTAATGGGTGACCTGGAAAATGTGACCTATGTGGGGTCCTGAGGACCGAGTTTGAGAACCTCTGCCTTAAAGTATTCAGGGTAAATTTGCTAAGCCGCGTTTTATCAAAGCCGTCAATGATCGGCAGCCTCGGACGATGGATTTAGGACGGTAACTTGATAAACCGGAGGTTACTAAATCTACCCCTCGATAAGGTTTACGTTATTTTTGTTATGAGAGCAATAGACGAGTGCAGTTTACTTTAGTGCGATGTAAAACTAGAGGCTACATAAAGCAGATACACAGGAGTCGCAGATTACAGGGGGCAACTGCGCAAACGGCAAATAAATGTATTGCCTGGTGGGTGCGACCTAAGAGGTGCGCTTACACCTATCCAGGCGCGGTGAACGCAGAATGCGTTGCACATATTTGCAGTGCGTCGTCTGACAGTAAATATTTTTGCCATCTTGAATCCAGTGAAATGAATCTGAGATTAGCATTTTGCACAATTCACAAGTAACTAGACGATATATTGGACGATTTGTCATTTTGAGGCGAATCGAAACGACAAATTACATCCACCTCGTCTAGTGTGTCCGCACTATTGCGCGCTGCCATGAACCCTTCATCGCATCTTCACATCTGACTGCAGTGCAGGCAGACCTCCAGATCTGACAACAGTGCGTCTGGATGAGACGGAGGAACGATATATCAGGCGGTCGTACACCAGAGTGTGTACGGACCGCCCGATATATATTGTGCCGTCGCTGGGCACACACATCGTCTAGCGTGTACCCAGCTTTACATCGGAAAGACTCCTACAGCACTTTACACATCTTGTTTGGTTGTGTTTCTGTTTGTTTGATTCAATGAAATGTGTGTTTCACCAACATATCATGACTGTTTGCATAAACACAATTAAACATTATCCTAAGTGGCGGGACGGAAACGTTCTTTTCATCTAGATCGCATTTGCAAATGGCCATATTGTTTTTATTTGTTTTGACAAATACTAATTACAATTGCTGGAACAAAATCGTGTTTAGCGAAGCCAGTCTGAATGGAACGGTAATTTGAGAAGCCCAGTTGTAAAGTTACAGTAGTTACAGAAAATTAGATTTTTTTTTTTTTTTCTTCCTTGGAATTTTATATGTTGTTTTAAAGATTGTGCTATTATCGTACAGCTGTTGTATTGTTATTTAAACAATCGTTTCCACAACATCATTTCTGTCGCTTTATTAAACAACATAAGCGTGGGTTGCACATGTGGCGAGACGTGTCAGCAGATGGGAGCGTTAAATCTGTTACCGCGAATAAACACACTGATGCCCGCCTATTAACCATACTTGTCTGCTTTTTTTAAAAACATATTTTCAGGGAGATGAGCACGTAGCGCCTAGGTGCGGTGTGTCGTCAAAAGGGGTGTGTCCTCGTCTACCCAAGAGGCATTTCTAGCTCCACCCATCGGCTTATCTAGTCAGCCTAGCGTTGTCTCCAACAGGTAGATCCTATCGTGCTGCAGGCAGCATCCTTACGCCATGTTGTTATAGTGCGTGTCTGACTTAATTTTAGCTCTCTTCCTTTGATTTATATATTTTGTTTCCGCCAGCCCAATGAGTTTAATGCGACTTGTGCGTACGCCAGCACAACTGAGGTTACTGTCACTTACACCCTTAGCAATGTGACCCCCCCCCTCACCCTGCTGTCACTCTCCAGACTGAGACCTGAAGGTGTCAGACAGTTTGCAAGAATCATCAGAGCGTCACGAAAATCAAATTTGGAAATGAGACTGCCGCCTGTGATGAGACGATAGAGAAGTCTGTCTGCATGGCGAGCCTGCGCCGGGCCATAACGTGCGCCCTGCGAAGAGGTTTGTTCTGCTAAACAACAAACACTTCCATCAGCCGCTCATGCAACAGGTTGTCTGTACTTAAGAAGAAACTGTAGATAGTATCGTACGTAGACACAGCTAATACAGTAATGCAAAAAGCTCTCATCAAAAATTAAAGCTATTCTTATGAATCTTTAATCGGAAGCGATGAAAAGGGACACTGGCGAAGCCAAGTGTTTTGTTTCCACCTTCTCGTCAGGGTTGCTCGTCATTGTCTTTCCACTTTCTCAAGCAGACGTTCACTTTGAAACTGACATAAGTCATTTCTTAAACAGACAGGCAGCTGCCCCAATGTGAACACCTAACGTATTCAGCGCTGTCAGGTGACGAGGCCTCTCAGCACTTTTCCAGGCCCTCGCTTATTTCCATCACAATAAGATCATGCTTCCTGCAGGCAATATTTAAATCTTCCAACAGGAGCAAGTCACTTAGACACGAACAATTACATACAAACAAATAAGCTCTTACAATGCAGCGGCTGGCGCACTTGTGCCCTTGACCTCGGTGGCATATATATTTTGCTTTTTTATTTATCTGTCACGGACAGTAAATTCGCTGCCAGTGGACAAAACCGGTATTAAAGTGCGACGGTTTGTTCCTCGTATTTTTCTTCTATACACTTTACTATGCAGTTTGAATCATTGGGCCTCATTCACAGTAGCCTTGATATTAGGAGTTCGACCTACAATCTTAAAGCCTATTTAACACGTTTTAACTTTGGTATTCCAAAAATATAATTGATGTAAGCGAACGGAGACACTCATTTTTCGACAAGCGTTTGCCTTACTTCGTGTAAGTTTCAGCGCTGACGACCAGTAACGCTCTGTAGGGTCCTAGCAGCGTTCTAGGGGAGTGAATCCGTGAGTCCCTGGCGTTCTCTGCTGCAGGGAGACTTTAAGAACACACCGCTAAAAGCGAAGATTAAAATGTTTTGTCTACGCTATTAACACGTGCGCGAGCACTAAAAGTGTTGAGGCATCTGCTTAATGGGTTACCATTTTGTTTGTGAAATCTTAAAAATACTCTTTAAAAACAGAATTCAAAACAAGGTTTTTTTTGGTCATCCAAGTTCAAAAATTATTGGTATATATGGGAAACTGTAGGTCGGCCGAGCTGGAGTCCAATTACTAATATAACAGATAGCAATTTTACAACAAACGCATAAAAATATATAAAGAAGTATTACCGCAAGCAAAGTGAGAATCTAACGTTTGCTGCTTCCAATTAACATCTATCAAAAAATGAGGAAATATAGATGTTTGGGGCCTGATTTTAAGTTGCGCGCTAGTTCAAATGCGCCGGTATCTTGCAATTTTTTTTATTTTTTTTTTACTGTGTAATCATTGCGAGCTGCATACACATGTCTGCAAACTCACGTTCCAGCCAGTGCCGCACACAGCGCCGCTGTTTCTCTGCAGACTGCTAAATGGCTGATTCTGGGTGGGAACTGGACAGCACCAATGCGACACCAGCAGGAGTCATACGTATTCTGTGTAGACGGGGTAGGTGTAAATGCAGATGATAATGGTGCATGGAGTAGTGGGGCGGTGCGATATATGCAGGTGCGCATTGTCACATTCTGTTCGCAGTGGGCGGATGTAGTTGCATTCGGCATTGCGAGCGACTCAAAGTCAGGCCCTTAAATCTAATTTTAGGAACGTAGAATTTGACGGCAGATAAGAACCACTTGGCTCATCTAGTCTGCTCCATTTTTAAAACATATTGTTACCTCAACCCTTATTGATCCTTACTTCTTATGAAGGATATCCTTATGTCTATCCCATGCATGTTTACATTGCTCTACTGTCTTAGGGCCTGATTCAGAGCTGAACGCTCTGACCAGAGCGCTCGCTCTGAATCAGGGCCCTCCTCCATGAAAATGGAGCGGCCCCCTGGCCGCTCGCATAGCTGTGGGTGACCACCCACAGCATATGCGAGCGTCCATGATGATGGTCGCGATGGTCTTGACCATCGCGACCATCGGGCTTGCGACGGAGACCCTGCAGTAGGGTCTCGCTGCCGCAAGTCCTGGAGTGATTTTGGCTCTATCAGAGCCAAAATCACTCCCACTGACATCACTAGTGATGTCAGTGGGGCCGGCTTCAGACGGTAGGCGTTCCCATGGGAACGCCTCCGTCTGGCAGGCACGCCCCCGGCACGCCCACCAAAGGGGGCGTGCTGTCAATCAACATCGACAGCACGCCCCCTTTGGTGCGAGACCCAGAGCGATGGAGAGCCCGTCGCCCGCCAGGTCTCGCGCATGCGCACGACGTAGCTCCCTCCGTCGTGTGCATGCGCAGTGAGGGAACATCGACCCGCTTGCGAGCGTCCTGCGCTCTCGAGCGGGTCTGAATGACCCCGTTAGCTTCTACCACCTCTGATGGGAGCAATTCCACTTGTCCACTACCCTTTCTGTGATGTCATTTTTTCTCAAATTTCCCCTGAACCTACCACCTTCCAGTGTCAGATCATGTCCTCTTGTTCTAATACTTCTCTTTCTTTGAAGAATGTCTTCTTCCTTTACCTTGTTAAAACCCTTTATATAGAGTTAGAGTAACATAACATGGTATAGAGTTAGAGTAACATTTTTTAGGAGTTAAGGTTAGGCCAGGGGTGGGGAACCTTTTTTCTGCCGAGGGCTATTTTGATATATATAACACTATTTGCGGATTCGGTGCAGGCCACAACCCCTCTCCGTTTGATGTCACAAGGGGCGGGGCCACAATCACCGGTGATTACAGCAATGCCTGGAGCATCCTGAGGATGCTCCGGGGAGCTGCAAGGGCAGTGGTGTGACCATCTTAAGCGTCCTAAGGACGCTCCAGGCGGCTCTGCTGCATAGATTCTGGCTGCAGGGGGGGAATTAGGTTTAGGCTACATGGAGGGAGGGGTAGGGTTAGGGTACTTGCTGGCAGGTGTCAGTAACCCTGTCGGAATGCTGGCATTGGGATTCTGACCACCAGGGTACTGAGCGCCGCTATCTCGTACCCAACCCGTTCTTTTCATGAGCCCACTAAGTGTGCCAGCTAAATGCCCTCTAGCCTCCATGCATTGCTTTAGATGCGCCGAGCTGAGCCTCGACTGGACGCATACGCATCTGATCATTACACCACAAATACGATTTTATTGTACTATAGATAAAGGAGGCATTATCAGTAGTGACTGGAGAATCAGATGATATGATGACATCTGAACCAAATGCCTGGTCCTGTGTAACCATTCTCCAGCCCACGTTACAGCCTTTGAGTTAGTAAATCTCTGACATTTCTCTGTCTGTTTTGGGGTATTTATTAGAGCTGGTACAGATGATACTTTGCCATTCTCCTCTCGGGCTGGGAATATGCATTTGGAACGTTAAGGACTTGAATTTATTTTCCCCGTTTTCACCTTGTGTACAGTCTGGTCTGTGACACTGATGGTGATTATGTCATTATTTTTCTCTGGGGTCTTTGGCACATCTGCAGAACTGATGTACATCTTCTTTGTTACACTGGCATACGTCCCATATCACCAATGCTTCATTAGCCTTGGTGACTGCCTTCTTGCCAGACAAGAATGCCCAAATCTCAGCTCCTTTTGTGTGTGCTTGTTCCTTTATTCATCCTTGAATTTCTTGTGCTTTTTTTTTTTTTTTTTTATCTCCTTGTATTTCTAAAGAGCAGATGTCTCTGCCGCCCCCCTCTCCCATATCTCCTGAGTCTCATAGGCAGAAGAAAAGTGACTCTGTAACCCCTGTGGGGCCACGATGACCGAAAGTGACCTTTAGCCCAGGTTTTACCTCGTTGGTAAAAAAAAAAAAAAAAGATAAAATAAATTTACATATTTGGACCGTTATTTTATGTCATAAGGAACCATGTAGCCGAATACCGCAGTTGTGTATCTGGGGTGTAGGGATGGGGGGGGTGTAGAGTCTTTATAAGGTGGACTCAGGTCAGTCTACTGCCCCGTGTTTCTCATGTGGGGGATTATTGCAAAATGAAAACGACCAAAGCTCTCTCCAGTATAACTCTTATCGTATTAAAGGTTGTTTGCGCAGCTTTGTAGTGTGTGTAAGCAGAACGTTTGAAGGCCATATAGCTGCTAAACCTTGGTTGCAACACAGTGACCCCTTTGGAAACCAACTTTATCTGGATGAGAAAAGTCAGTTCTGTTTAACAAACTATCAGTCAGTGTTTATCTAGAAACTGAAATCCAAGTCATACGCTATTGATCTTGTTCGTTTCCAAAGACTGCTACTGAATTTAGAAAACAACCCTGATCATTGGGCTATTGGAGGCTTTGTTAGTTGCATTCTTTTGCTAACCCCAATAAAAGACTTCCTACAAAATAAAACACTTCCTCCAAATGGTGGCTACTAGGTAACATCTGCTACATTTAACCATTTTTTTAAAAACTATGGGCCATTCTTAAATGGCCATGCTGAAGTTCCTATATCTCCCAATGGTCTTATTAAAGATGGCGGCCTCGCCCTGTTTTGGTTAAGTTTTGAGAAAAAAAAACATCTTATTGTACTGACATTTCCAATATCTGAAATAGGGAAACTGTTACTTAATTTCAATATAGGAATTGTATTTCTCTCTGGGACATAATTAATTGCCATAAAGCATCTAATAATGATATAGAATATCATTCATATTTTGGAGAACGTGGAATGGACTGGATACGTGTAGGATAGAGCAGTGGTTCTTATTCTTCAGTGTGTTACGGCAGAAAAAAAGTTTAAGAACCACATACATGATCCAAAATGTTAAATATATGGAAATTAAATGTAATGAACCTTTGTATTGTTGTACCCAAAGCAGGCTATAAAATCGGGAAAGCACACTCTACTCCCCTCCTCTGATGATTGGCCAGAGCGTGTCCTGGAGCGGGGGGGGAGAGCGGGAAAGCACACTCTCCTCCCCGCACTCTGATGATTGGCCAGATCGTGTCCTGGAGTAGGGGGGAGAGCGGGAAAGCACACTCTCCTCCCCTCACTCTGATGATTGGCTAGATCGTGTCCTGGAGCATGGGGGAGAGCGGGAAAGCACACTCTCCTCCCCTCACTTTGATGATTGGCCAGATCGTGTCCTGGAGCAGGGGGGAGAGCGGGAAAGCACACTCTCCTCCCCTCACTCTGATGATTGGCCAGATCGTGTCCTGGAGCATGGGGGAGAGCGGGAAAGCACACTCTCTTCCCCTCACTCTTCCGATTGGTCAGAACGTGTCCTGGAGCGGGGGGGGGCGAGAGCGGGAAAGCACACTCTCCTCCCCACGCTCTGATGATTGGCCAGAGCGTGTTTTGGAGCAGGGGGGAGAGCGGGAAAGCACACTCTCCTCCCCTCACTCTGATGATTGGCCAGAGCGTGTCCTGGAGCAGGGGGGAGAGCGGGAAAGCACACTCTCCTCCCCTCACTCTGATGATTGGCCAGATCGTGTCCTGGAGCATGGGGGAGAGCGGGAAAGCACACTCTCCTCCCCTCACTCTGATGATTGGCCAGAGCGTGTTTTGGAGCAGGGGGGAGAGCGGGAAAGCACAATCTCCTCCCCTCACTCTGATGATTGGCCAGAGCGTGTTTTGGAGCAGGGGGGAGAGCGGGAAAGCACACTCTCCTCCCCTCACTCTGATGATTGGCCAGATCGTGTCCTGGAGCAGGGGGGAGAGCGGGAAAGCACACTCTCCTCCCCTCACTCTGATGATTGGCCAGATCGTGTCCTGGAGCAGGGGGGAGAGCGGGAAATCACACTCTCCTCCCCTCACTCTGATGATTGGCCAGATCGTGTCCTGGAGTAGGGGGGAGAGCGGGAAAGCACACTCTCCTCCCCACGCTCTGATGATTGGCCAGATCGTATCCTGGAGCAGGGGGGAGAGTGGGAAAGCACACTCTCCTCTCCTCACTCTGCCGATTGGTCAGAACGTGTCCTGGAGCGGGGGGGGGGAGAGCGGGAAAGCGCACACTCCTCCCCTCATTCTGTTGATTGGCCAGATCGTGTCATGGAGCAAGGGGGAGAGCGTGAAAGCACACTCTCCTCCCCTCCTCTGATGATTGGCCAGATCGTGTCCTGGAGTGGGGGGGGGGAGCGGGAAAGCACACTCTCTTCCCCTCACTCTGATGATTGGCCAGAGTGTGTTTTGGAGCATGGGGGAGAGCGGGAAAGCACACTCTCCTCCCCTCACTTTGATGATTGGCCAGATCGTGTCCTGGAGCAGGGGGGAGAGCGGGAAAGCACACTCTCCTCCCCTCACTCTGATGATTGGCTAGATCGTGTCCTGGAGCATGGGGGAGAGCGGGAAAGCACACTCTCCTCCCCTCACTTTGATGATTGGCCAGATCGTGTCCTGGAGCAGGGGGGAGAGCGGGAAAGCACACTCTCCTCCCCTCACTCTGATGATTGGCCAGATCGTGTCCTGAAGCATGGGGGAGAGCGGGAAAGCACACTCTCTTCCCCTCACTCTTCCGATTGGTCAGAACGTGTCCTGGAGCGGGGGGGGGGGCGAGAGCGGGAAAGCACACTCTCCTCCCCTCACTCTGATGATTGGCCAGATCGTGTCCTGGAGCATGGGGGAGAGCGGGAAAGCACACTCTCCTCTCCACACTTTGATGATTGGCCAGATCGTGTCCTGGAGCAGGGGGGAGAGCGGGAAAGCACACTCTCCTCCCCTCACTTTGATGATTGGCCAGATCGTGTCCTGGAGCAGGGGGGAGAGCGGGAAAGCACACTCTCCTCCCCTCACTCTGATGATTGGCCAGATCGTGTCCTGGAGCAGGGGGGAGAGCGGGAAAGCACACTCTCCTCCCCTCACTCTGATGATTGGCCAGATCGTGTCCTGGAGCGGGAAAGCACACTCTCTTCCCCTCGCTCTGATGATTGGCCAGAGCGTGTTTTGGAGCATGGGGGAGAGCGGGAAAGCACACTCTCCTCCCCTCACTCTGATGATTGGCCAGAGCGTGTGTTGGAGCATGGGGGAGAGCGGGAAAGCACACTCTCCTCCCCTCACTCTGATGATTGGCCAGATCGTGTCCTGGAGCATGGGGGAGAGCGGGAAAGCACACTCTCCTCCCCTCACTCTGATGATTGGCCAGAGCGTGTGTTGGAGCATGGGGGAGAGCGGGAAAGCACACTCTCCTCCCCTCACTCTGATGATTGGCCAGAGCGTGTCCTGGAGCGGGGGGGGGGGTGCGGGAAAGCACACTCTCTTCCCCTCACTCTGATGATTGGCCAGAGCGTGTGTTGGAGCATGGGGGAGAGCGGGAAAGCACACTCTCTTCCCCTCACTTTGATGATTGGCCAGAGCGTGTGTTGGAGCAGGGGGTTAAAGCACTCTCTCCTCTCCTTGCTCAGCTGTTTGCTTGAAGTGCGTCCTGTAGGACCCATCCTCTTATTTTTTTGTCACACTACTGTCATTGTGTGTGACACACTAAGGGATTGCAATGCAGTTTAAGAACCCCTGGCATAGAATATGGAGAAGTCTCTGTGTTGGAGGGTGTTACGGTCTTGTAGTTTCACAATGCAGCAGTAACTCTTTAGGTGCCAGCAGTAATGCATTTATAGTCATTTGGAAATGTTTAGGTGTTTATCCATGAGGTTTTCATCACAGCGGAGGCGTTTCTTTTCTTTGCGCACCCGCCACTAAACCTTCTGAAGGACATTACTTGATTCAGTCTCTCGGAGCCTAAAATAGCTGAAAGCCGTTTACAGTGACGTAGGTCACAAGGTTACGAGAACCATCTTGTCTCGTGTCAGGTCATGGGGACACATACATATATTTTTGTGAATGTTGGATCAATTTGTGTTTTTATTTTAGTGGCCCTTTAAATAAAAAATCACAAAATGACGTAGGTGTAGACTTGCTTATGGGCAAATTCCAGCGCAATGCGTAACGTGGAGAATATTTTTCAGGACCATTTAGAACATATTCGCTCATCTCTTATGCCAGTTTTTGATTGTTACCCGCGTTTGTTACCTTGATCTAAAAGAGGGGGGAGATTTATCAAATCTTGGAGAGAGATAAAGTGTAGAAGTTTCCCCCACCAACCAATCGGCCTCTGACTGTCATTTTATAGGCTGTGCTAAATAGATGACAGCAGCTGATTGGTTGGCTCCACTTTATCTCTCTCCAAGATTTAATAAAAAAAATAAACCTTGTCACCTTTTGGGCTACTTTCCACATCTACACTAAAGCAAGTGATGCCGGTACTATGAGTTAGTAAAGGAAGAACACTGGCATAGGGATCAATGATCTTCGAACGTTTTGCGGTTGTAGTGCGCGCCCCATTCACTTCTCTTCAAAGCAACTGTATCAGCAAGTCACCAAATCACTTTTATTAACAAACAAAATATGTTACACTAACAACCAATAAGACTGAACGCACGTACTGCAAAATATATTTTACTTTGCATCTGACGTCATTGTTTGTTCCCACTGCCCTTTTGCCTCCTCAGTTTGCCAGCCAGGTCCTCTCCAAGTTTGGTCCAACAGAAGACAACGTGTGCTGCTCTAAAGGGAGAAAGGTTTCTCCTCAGTCAATATTTACAGGGCAAACAGCCGGGGGTAGCACAGTTTGCTGAAGGGAGTCATGTGAACACAAGGGTGAATGAATCCTCGGTGAAGTGCTTGAACTGTTCGTCTCTCTTCCTCAGGTGTCATTTCATCTTACTCTGTGTTTTCCCTTCGGCCTCTCGCTATTTGGGTTTCTTTAGATAATTGCAGCGTGGACTGTAGGCTCTTGTCCTGCTGTGTTAGAGGACCACAACATGTGAAATATACAGATGTCCTAATGAGTATGTGTGTACACTTGCTACATGCGCTCTCACAAAATAATTATTGTTACCATGTATCCTTGCCGACACTATGTGGTAGATGGCTACATTGAGACATATATATGGGCTCATGAGCGGCTTCTAGTGGCCAAATTATAGTGAAAAATACTAGTCATCTACATTCTCGTCTTCACTTTAGGGCAAAGTTTATCTTACACTGAGGAATTTAATTTCCCTTGGCAATAATATATCAATATATGACGCAAAATATATAATTATATAGTTTCATGTGATTTGAATAGAGGTTTGTTTCTCCCACCTGTGCACAGACAGCGATGACTGTTTCTTCCCCATTTTGGCCGGTAGTAATTACTCGGCTCTACGTTAAAATAATAAAGAAAAATTAGTAAAGCGCACGTGAAAATAAGTTTTCAATTTGCTTAATTGGAAAAGGGGCTTCTGTGGTAACGCAAAGCCAACATATTCCCTTAGCCTCCGGCGGCGCAGAACCAGAGTTCAAGGGGAGTTTTTTCGTTGTTTTTTTTTTTTTTCGTTTTGTTTTGTGAATCGGTTGTAAAAACCCATCTGAAATATTCATGCAGAATTGTCTGAGAAGCAGTTTGTGTTTTATTTACTGCTCAGGAGAACAGCCTCAGTGGATTAGTTCTACAATACCCATAACAAAGGCACGACAGCTGATGCATGTGATGTTAGGAGGTGACAAAACAGTTAAAGTATGCTGCTGGCTTCAAGCAAACCAGTCAGCAGATGCAGACAAAAGGATTTGTGACCAGAATAACTCCAAGCCGAGCAGTCAAGAGGATCCAAAATACCAATACCCTTTTCTCCTTCACCTTGTCTTCTCCTTACTGTCAGCATTGTATTGCCCTTTTATAGTAAAGAAACCAATAACTCAGGATTTGCCGGGATCCCGCCACTGGATCCTTACCCCCGTCCTCCGGGTGCTCTAATTAGATGTGGGCTTAACCCCTACGTCATGTATTTAATCAACAAAGGCAAATGGCGTATGGGGGTCACCACCTAGGGTCCCCCTTGAAGGAGAAATGTTTCCTATCTTTTATATAAACAAAGAGGGGACATAAATTCCACGGGAAGATCGGAGTCGTGGTCACCTGGGGGTCAGATGTGCGCAGTAGGCTGATCTTTGACAGAACAGCGCTCTTGTTTTACGTGTATTGTACGCGGGGTTGTCAGCTGGGGAAAGTGGTCGAGGACAGCGCACACTGCGGAAGAAGCCATTTTGAGGACTTTCATGGCAATGCAGCTTCTTAGTCCACTGGAAGCTAGAGACAACCCAAAGGCACTGACCAGTCACCTAACAATTAGTCTAGCCCACAAAATGGCTGCCTCCACTACGCATCTGATGGATGCAAGTGATGGCTTCAGGGCCGTCGTGAAAAATTGTCGTCCCAGGTATATAGGGGAGGGGACCACATGCATGGAAGTGTGGCCACACTGCATATATGTGCCACTGAAGGGGGCATATCCATACTAGGGGGTTGACTGTGACTCTTTCGCGGGTCGGGGCCTCCAGACCCCCCCTCTCTGCACCCCTGGATGGCTTCTCCTCTCTGCACCCCTGGATGGCTTCTCTCTGCACCCCTGGATGGCTTCTCCTCTCTGCACCCCTGGATGGCTTCTCCTCTCTGCACCCCTGGATGGCTTCTCCTCTCTGCACCCCTGGATGGCTTCTCTCCACATAAAGCCATTTTTTGTAATGTAAATTAATATTGAGGGGAAAAAAAGGTTTAGGAAATATGTAAAACCAACCTTTGATAAAGGACTGATACTAATATCTCTCAAAGTATCTTTTACACGTACAGTAGGAACAGGAAACCGACGCTAATGAACTTTTAATTGCCCTATTTGTAATATGCGTTGTTCTATCTAACAGTTATTTCCACCAGTCAGCAGTCAGCATTGATCGTAGTGCAATAGCAGTAAAATCCCTGGTTTATGTGGATAGCAAACCCACGAGGGGTTAATCCTTCCCCATGGCGGAAAGTGCTTGGCGGCCACTCAGAAGATAACAGCCTGCCACCTTTTTGCACTGGGCCGGTGAATCTGAAAGAGCGCACCGAGCCCAGTGAGACGACGCCTGCGTTATGTGATAATACCATAGTGCGGGAAGCTGCAGACAAGCCTGCGCTTATTTTACAAAGTGTTCATACCGAGCCGATGCTCCTTCAGAAAACAGGAGAGGCTGTCTTCCGTTTAACCTTTGTCATTCCCTGCCTATTCTCTGTGACATTCATTCAGCTGCCAGAAGCGCTTGGCAAGGCTGGGGCCGTACACGCGTCCCAGTGACCGCTAACCTTGGTATGTCCTGACACTTATGATGTGTATCTGCAGGACACAGAAGGCAAGCAGGCTGCTATGTCAGGCTTTTATTGTGGGCTGCAGATGCTGGGGGACAGTCAGTTTCATAAAATAAATCAGCCTTGAAGGTAAAGCAACTGAGGAGGAGAGAGGGGGGATCTTGTGCCGCATGATTCAAACAATGCAAAGTCCTGGATGGAAAATACATCCTCACTAAGCTCAGGATCTCTACAACTTTATCTTCAGCCTTTTCCTGGAGGGAACAACTTTTGCTCCACAACAAAGTATCTTTTTAATAAAGTGTCAAACAAAACAACGTAACTAAAACCGTTTTATAAACTTGGGCATTTGGGTGGCTTGCATCAGAGGGTCCCGTAATCCTAGTGACAGACCGTTACCGTAATGTAGATGCTCTAAGTGTTCTGCACGGTGACTGCCAGCCACGCGTTTGGGGAGTAATTACACTTACCGCAGTAAGAGAGAAGGGCGCTCGTAGCTATTTTCTTACATAAGTAATAATAACTCTGTCCAGATGTTGGGTCAGATTGGCACGTCAGCTGCTGTGGAACTACAAGTCTCAGCATGCACTGGCAGCCTTTGTTGACATGGCGTGCTTATACTGTACTTGTAGTTCTGCAAGAGCTGTAGGGTTAGTGTTGCTATGTTCTAGTAGATTAAAGGCCCTGATTCAGAGCCGGACGCTCTGACCAGAGCGCTCGCTCTGAATCAGGGCCCACCTCCATTAATATGGAGCGTCCTCCTGGACGCTCGTATAGCTGTGGGTCACCACCCACAGCATATACGAGCGTGCAAAATGATGGTCGCGATTGTCTTGACCATCGCGACCATCGGAACTGCGAGTGAAAGCCTGCGGTTGGGTTTCTCAACCGCAAGGCCAGGAGTGATTTTGGCTCTATCAGAGCCCAAATCACTCCCACTGACATCACTAGTGATGTCAGTGGGGCCGGCTTCAGACGGTAGGCGTTCCCTTGGGAACGCCTCCGTCTGGCAGGCACGCCCACCAAAGGGGGCGTGCTGTCAGTCACCATCGACAGCACGCCCCCTTTGATGAGACACTCCGAGCGAAGGAAAGTCCCTCCGTCGTGCGCATGCGCAGTGGAGAACATCGACCCACTTGCGAGCGTACTGCCGCTCGCGAGTGGGTCTGAATGACCCCCAAAGTGCGCAATATTTTTCTATGCTAAGTTGCAAAATGGAGTTTGGGTAACAGCGTAATGCATCACGTCTCAGCCCCGTGCTGCCCTTTCCAGCCACTTACGTTATTGGCGTTTGTGTAAGGCGCAGTGCATATTAGCTGTAAACTAAACATGCCTTATTGTTAAATATTCATATGTAACGGGCATCTGTAAAAAGTCCCCTGACAGCAAGTACAATTCCTCACCAGTACCAGTTAGTGCCGTGGATGAAAACCTGTTCAGAACTTATTTGCAAACACCCGCGGGGCAGGATACGACGCCACTAGCAGAGGAACCATCAACTCTTTATTCACTGTATTGATGAAGAGTTTGAAAACGATATTGGGATGGGCGCACTTCGCCTGTGCGTGGATCGTAGCATTCGGGAAGATTCAGGCACTTGTCTCAGCTGGATTTTTTGTGGGGTTGCTTTGGTAGAGGCAGGAGGGATGCAGTTTGTTCATTAAAACTTTTACATTTTGGGGCCCTACATTTTTTTTTTTTACATATTAGATGTAATAATGATGAATTTGATACTCAATAGGCCTATTTAATAAGCTGGATTTACATGTCTGCGATGTTACATCCAATATTGCACAGTTAAGCTGGGCACAGACTATACAATGTATCTCAAAATATATCGTCCCGATGGCAATTGGAACAATATATCAGACATATCGTATAGTATGTACCTCCGATCTGTCAGACCCTACAGTCGTTCATTGCATCATCCTATTCGCTCTCCTGGGCCGATGCAATGAACGGGGTGGTGCACTTACCTGCGGCATGTAACGACTCATTGCGCCATCATACGCTAGATCGCATATTGTGTGCGGCGTATTTGCGCACAGCACTATGGGGTCTATTTACTAAGCCTTGGATGGAGATAAAAGTGAACGGAGATAAAGTACCAGCCAATCAGCTCCTAACTGCCATGTCACAGACTGTGTTTGAAAAATGACAGTTAGGAGCTGATTGGCAGGTACTTTATGTCCGTTGACTGTATCTCCATCCAAGGCTTAGTAAATAGACCCCATTATGTTACTAAGCAAGGCCCTTTCTCACTTACAGTACAATATGACGTATGCCGGGTACACATCGGGCACATCGTCTAGTGTGTACCGGCCTTTATTCTGGTAGTTTGTAAAGGACGATAACGGATGGGTATGTATAAATAATTAACGTCAGGCTATTAAATAGTCCTTCTGTGCTTCCTTCCCCACTGATACAGAGCCTATTGCTGCACATATATGAGCTATTGATCTCCCGGCTCATGTGCATATTAGAGCACAGCAGTACAAGCCCCTCTTTTGCCTCGGTCCCTCCTTCCTAGGATTTCAGCAAAATTATCTGCGCTCATTCTGTAGGGAAATTCTTACAGAGATCTCCAGCCTTCACACGCTTAACTTCCTTCCCTATTCTTTTACAAAGATGAACATTGGGTATTAAAACCTCTATAAATAGCGCTCTTAAATGCAGATGACAATAGCCGGCTGCCATAATTAGAATGTGCAGGTGCTTGGTAAGCCCTGTCCTCGCTAGGAAGAACTGTCTCACTTTCCTTTGAAGAATCAGGGACTGGAAACTAAAAACTTTTACTAATGCCATTGTCTCCTTGTATCAGCAGGTTCCGGAGAGATTCCTGGAAGTGGCGCAGATCACATTACGAGAGTTTTTCAATGCCATCATTGCAGGCAAAGACGTTGATCCTTCCTGGAAGAAGGCCATTTATAAGGTTATCTGCAAGCTGGACAGCGAAGTCCCCGAGGTCTTTCGTTCCCCCAACTGCCTACAGGAGCTGCTGCACGAGTGATAATCCCACTGCTGGTTCTGAATGTACAAAACTGACTTTCCATCGCCCCTTCTGCTCTAACGCCCGTCCCCCCCTGGTTCCGTGTGTGTGTGTGTGTGTGTGTGTGATTTACATTGTGCATTCATGTGTACTTGCAATACACATGCATATAGAATCTGTAATGTAATTTATTTATATCTTTTTCGTTTTAATTCTAAGAAAAAAAAAAGTGATTTGCTATTATATATACATCATCCTTCACTACATGGTTTATTGAGCTGCCCGTTATTATAATATTATTATTAGCCCAGTAAGGAAAGCATCTACACAGAGAGGAGATAGACATGTAAATAGTATTTTAGGGCATTTTCAATGTGACATGCGAAGCAAAATCCTATGTACGTACTGTTATTTTATTTTTGTTTTTGTAATTCTGTGGATTTCTCATTTGCTTTTTTTCTACAAAAAAAAAAAATCAGCTGGTTATGATAAACCTATTTATTACTAGGGTCAGGTTGAAGTGTAGCCGTCACCCACGGCCATTTTGTGTGCGGAACTGCAACCTAGCAGCTCACTCAGTACTAGGGACAACCCCCCGGGATATTATTCACAAAGTGTCTTGGGCCTTAGCAATGTCTCTAGTTTCTAGTGAATGGACAGGCTGAATATTGGCGCACCCACAAAATGTCTGCCTACACTCTGACGTCTACACTTTAACCCAGGACTTCCCGACAGGAAGGAATCCATGTCATCTCATTTAGGGTCTTTCAGGCAGTGTCGGGGTGTGCTTTGAAGTAGGGGTGAGCGGGTTCGGTTTTACTCGGATCTTTTTATTGGCTATCGCCGAACACGTGTTTTGGATAGCGAATGAAATCGAGCCGAAATTGCGGTAAAGTGGCGATAAGAACCGAGTAAAACCGAACCCGCTCACCCCTACTTTGAAGAGTCGTTCTAGTTATATTTGCACATTGTGATGTTTTTTTTTTTTTGATACTTGACCACATGTGCTAGCAGACAAGACAAGCGGCCATCTTATCCTTTTAAAGGACAGTACCACCATTTTGTGTGACAGGAAATTCACCTCATAGCACAAAGCTGCTGGCTACAGTAGTGACACGATGCAGAACATTGTAGAGCCTGAGTTCTGATTTGGGTGAATGTCCTTCTGTCTACAGGTTTAAACACTATGGATGTATTTTGCTCTGTTTTGGACACAAAAATTAACTGGTTTTGGGTGCCGACGCCACACGCACCGATTATGTGATCTCTCCCAGATATAAATATTTAGTGCCAGCCGTGACTGCATGCACCAATCTGCCCCATATAAGGGTCGTGTAAAGCTATGGACAGCAGAACTACCCCTGTCACTGTGAACTACTAGTAATATTCCTGTCATCACTGGAAAGTAAAAAACTTCATATTTTGCTGCTATTCTCCCCCCCCCCTCCCCCTGCTAGACATTTGGGGGGTTAAATCTAGAAAAAAAATAATGTAATAAAATGTGATATATTTTATGCATTAGTTAGTATATGGCTCTTTCCACGTAGAGAGATAATCACGGCATAGAATAAGTGTAGGGTTTCTAAGCTGCACTGAGAGATTGGAGTGTCTTACAGGACATATTTTGGCGCGCTTTGAAAGGCCGCACGTAGCGTTTTATCTGCGGAATGTGGTTTGTTCTTAACATGATTTATCTGTATGTAAAATATTATCCGATATTTTGCTTGTGAACGGGGTGGAGAATTATTTGGTCATCCTGCAGGATTCTGTAAGGTCTGTATGACTTAACAGACTGTTATTGAGGAGAGCGCTTTATTTTACAATATCCTGTACATTCAACTGAAAGTGACAACATATTGTCCCAGGAACCACAGTAAGGAAGCCCCATAGTAAAGGGGACCTCACACCAGATGTAATTTGTCATACAATGCTGGATCATGCCCTTGTTCTAGAGCCGTGCTCCCTAGTGGCCGTGTCATTGGCACTTATTAAGCCCTGTTTTAAAATACCTTGGACTCCCATGTAATTATTAACAGCCTAATCTATTTTGCAAGATCTGGATACAAGTATCCTGTCTTTGGTTCCACAATCTGTTCGGATGTGGAAGGAATAGGCGCCTCGCTGGCAACTCCCACTGTGCTCACACTTTGCTACTTATCACTGAATAAAGTCTAATATATTTCATTGTTATCCTCCTATATTTGTTAGTTGTAACACTAGTCTATACAACAGCAAGTTGTCATTTTTGGGATTTTGCTACTTAGTAACACTTTGGGTTTATAATCATACTTCTGCCTCTGCCCAAACGTTTAATCTAATATCTTAAAGCATAATAAAATATACAACAGCGAAAGGGTTAGGTAACCCCCGATCCATATGACAACGTATATTGTGACGCAGAGAGGGGGCAGGACCAGAGCAGAACGCACAACGCCAAAAGGTAAGAAGTGAGCCAATCACATCTAATCCTGGGACGACGTAATGAATCAGGGACATCCTGCTGTACAGTCCCTTGGCTGCAATGCGGCCGAGCTTTACCTACCACTCTAATGGGTATACCGTTGGTGCCCTATTCGCATTTTTTTTTTTTTTCGTTACATTTGTTATTGCATGCCAATCTGTACACCAGTGATTTACGGTTCTCACCGCTCTTTTATTGCAATTAATTTGGACAGGAAATTTAGTGGCCATTTTCTGTTATTTTTTATATTTTTTTTTACCCTTAAAGTAGAACTTTCTTCCTTATCTTACTACAAGCGGTGGTCTCGTAGACTCCATCAGGAGATGCCATTTTTATTTTTAGAGATAAAAGATGTGCAGTGGAATCCAAGTCATCTGGCATGATGGCGCACAATTCTTCATATGCAGAGAAAGCAGTTTGCTGGCACATGTCATGTGTACCATCATAGATGTGCTGTTTTCCGTCATGGAAGTTGGGCTGTCAAGGCGGGTGCATTGTCAGGTGATATGGGGTGCTATGATCTGTATAAAATATAGCATTTCACACTACATAGGATGTGAAGTGATTTATTCTCTGGGGAGGGAGGAGTAGATTTACTAAAACTTTTTTTTTTTTTTTTAAGAAAAGTGGTAGTTGCAGCCAACCAGATTGTAGCTTTCATTCATCCAGTAAACTCTAGAAAATGATAGCTAGAATCTGATTGCTATGGGCAACACCTACCCATTGATCTATTCTGATACCTGTGATTTATAAGTATGGTCCATACTTATATTATTGTGGGGAAACCAGTTTGTATAGAAAATTTCTAGCATAATTACAAGTTGGAATCCAGAAAGGGGATTCTGTATTTTTAGCTATAGAGGTAAATTGTGACTTTGTGAACTGAAGCACTTTAACTAAATTGTGCACACGGATTGTGAATGGTCAGTGTCGGCTTTACAGCTGTATGACTATTACAGACGTCATCCGCAGAGGGAGGGGTTAAACACTGCAAGTAGCATATTTTGTACCTTTACTAGAATAGAATTTTCTAGAAATACGCCACTTTAAATCGTACCCATCACTTTGCTAGAAATTAGCCCACTTAAATTGTACCCATCGGCCATGCACCGTGGACCCGGCCATTTTATGGGCTGAGCCAGTATTTCACCTGAATGCCGCCCTTTCAACTGTAACATCCCTAAGGCATCAATGTTACTTCCACTCCTAGTGAATTGTCAGGCCGAGGTTACGCAGGGCCTCGTGCCTCTGTGGTTACACTAATTCCCGAACCCCAGGTGAATGGCACTCTCACCAATATTTGCCCACCTGCAAAATGGCTGCCTTTGAGGCATTCGTGACAGAACATTGTATCGTAATCGTTTCAATTTCCCAGGATGACTTTGAAAAGTGAAAATTTATACCTGTCTGGCCACATAGCTAACCTGATCTCTGCAATTTCCCTTAATTCACAGCAAATTCTGCTGAGATATTCTAATATATGAAACCTGATACTGTCAGCACAAAATCTTAAAAATATATATACTGCTGTCTTCAAATTAACCAGGGCAATTCTATGATGCCCTGTGATTATATAAAAGCACTGGCGTGACAATAAGCACACAATGCCGCACATTATACACTGGTGGCAAGACTGTATTTCATTGTAGTGCTATAAAATAACCTGATAATGAGCAATATAATGTTATATTGTCATTCAATGCACTGTTACTCTTAGAAGCACACACATAGTTGGTAAAATTATAGGGATTATAGTTTTTTCCACCTTAATTTAATTAATTATCTTGTATGTATTCCCCAGCATCTACAGTGCCCCCCCTCATTCTTATATTTATTCATTTCAGCTAAGTCTTTATATAATCAGTTGTTCATTTTTCCATTGCTCAGTTTCATGACTCTGCTGTGGTCTCAGCACTGGCTACAAAAGTATCCACAGAGCAGCTCTGCCTGGTATCCCAAGACAGCAAAAATAAACGGCACTGCCTGATTATATAAAGACATTTCTGAAAAACACAGACGGGATGCAGAAAGCACCAGCGATGTATTGGTAAACATTGTAGGAGGGCCTGTGTAAGCCAATAATTACAAGTATTATGATATGCGTGGTTGTTGCGGTGGTCTTAGCACGCGATTGTCTTTATAAAGAAGGCTCCAGTTGGTTTTCTATATAAATGATGTAACACGGAGCTCATCCTGCAGTCTGAGAATCCATTAATACCTGAAGGCTGCTGTGTAATAAATCTCTGGACAGATAAGTTAGACATTTCAGTAACTATAAGGAGATTTACAGCTGAGTTATGGCTCTTTTGCTTGTGTACTTATCAGTGAATGAATGGCTATGAGGTATTAGGTCTATGGGCACAAGGGTTTTCATGGATAAAGTCATTTCAAGGCCATCTGCACCCTGCGGAAGATCATTGCAAATTATTTAAAACCTATTATTTTACATCATAACATTTGTATGTTCTCTTGCTTTGCTCTCAGTGACATAGCAATGTGCCTATTAAACGTGACCACACCAGCAATTATAGGCTCTACAGTTTAGCCGTGTCCTCTTGTGCCTTGCACAGCTTACAGTTTCTTCATGTAGATCTGAGGTAGGAAACCTCTGGCCTTACATCTGTCCTGGAACTAGGTGTCCCCTAGAATATTCCCTGGTAAGGCATTCTGGGACTTGTAGTCTCCCACAATAGCTTGCAAACCAGAAGGCTGCACCAAGTCTGCTATTGATGTTCAGCAGCTGCAATAAGCACTATACTTTTATTGGCTGTTTATTATAATCTATGCATATTTGTATGTGACATGAAGGGGGTTGGTGCATTAAAAAAATATATATAGTTTTTAGGGGGATTAGGATAAAGGGAAAACGTAATTGATAATTATTTGCCTTTTTTTTTTTTTTTCATTTGAGCATTTAAACTTCCTGAATCTGATTTTTTTTTTTTTTTTAATCTGGCGCAAATCTTCTGAAGCTTAAGAAGTTACAGTAGTTGTAAAAGGAAAAAAAGAAGCAATATTTGATAAGATGTGAAATGCTCTTTGTATGCGCACAAATTTATAGAGAGAGCAAACCAGAGATAACAAGCTCTCTCTGTCTCAATCTGTAATATTGCAATGGATTATTTAAATGGATGGTGTCTACGTTGAAAACGCCCCTCCCTCTCCTGTTACTACAATAAAACTTTTAAAAGAATGAAAAGTTGAAGCAATCAGATTCTGGCTGTCATTCACCTAGCACACTCTGAAAAATGATAGCTGGGATCTGATTGGCTGCTCTGGGGAACACCTCTCAATTTTCTCATTTTTCAACCTGTATGTCCTGGTATTTTCGGTGAACTTGTGAGAATATATTTGGATCTAGTTATCATTTTTCCCAAGAGTTGTGCCTCTGAGTATTATGCCTGTGGACTATCTTGTTGATTTTACTTATGCGTGGGTGAATACAATGTATAAAATGGATAGGGTTGTTTTTTTTGGGGGGGGGAGTTTGTTTTTTTAATAAAAGTGTATATATTTGATTATGTACTCTAACAAGGAATTGAAAATAAAGACATTTAAATTTGTTTGTATAAAAATATGCGAAAAAAATAAAGATGAGTTGTAACATGCTTTGTTGAAAATTTAGCATTTTAAAAGCAGCACTATATTTCTGTATGCATAAATAGTAAGGAGTACATAAAGAAAGCAAGTGTTCTATAAATGTGTACTGAATATATGTATATATATATATATACATATACATGGTACATAATTCATATGTAGACATCAAAGCCTGTGACAAGGTGTCTACTAGAGTGACCAACATGCCTTTATGACACTCTAGATAATAAAAGTAGTAAATTCATTGAGAGAAAAAAATAAAACACTTTCACCAGCAACATTGTAAAATACAATTAAAAAATGTTTTATAAAACTGATGCATTATCCTTAAAAACACCTTGAAAAAATAATTTGCTAAATGTATCATAGTCAAGTACAGTATATTAATTGTGTATCTATTGCTACAGTATATTTTATTTCTGCTCCTGGCTGTATATTTAACATCTCGGGTTGATGTAATTTTTGGTTGTTTTTTTTCCCCCTTATTAAAAAAAAAAAAAAGAAAAAAAACTGCATTTGTGAGAATAAAGCAGTTTTATTGCACTTAGCACAATCTCTTTTGACTAAAGTAAATCTTAGTTTTATAAACTAGAACGCACCATTTTTATAGGGGCGTCAGAAGTCGAGTTCTGCAAAGCATTGAGATTTAACCCTCCAGTTGCTCTTGGTTTCTGTACAAATTGTTCATAATTATACTAACGTGGTATTTTATTACCAGTAAGATCCTTTCATCTTAGTCCCTTTTATCTTAGCCAAAACCACTACAATAAAATTGTTTTTAAGTACTGTATATTTTAAACCAACTCTTGATATCAATCGCTTGCTCCCACTGTTTTGATATGATAAAGGAAAAACTCATTACCCAGATGAGTGAAAGGGTGGAACATAAATTAAATTAAATCTGAGTTTATGTGTGTGTGTAAATAATTATAAATTGTGATGAAACACTGCCTTTATATTATTTAGCAATATGTTGTAAATAGCATTATTATGCTCTTTTTGTAATGAAGATCATATAATTTTAAGATAGTATAATGAATGAAGTTTCGTTTTTCTTTTCTAGTTAGAGGCAATTTTTCAACTGTGGATTTTTTTTGTCAAATGTTCTGAAAACTTTGCATAATTTATTGGTTTAATTTATCCTAATTTATTTGATGAAGGTGTACATTTTTTTTTAATGCCAAGGATTTACTGTAATGATATTTGAATACACAATTAAAATAAAATGGCCATTCCATAAATGGAAGAAAAAATTGTTGCAGTAGACAATTGATTTCCAAATTTGATGCTTGGCAGCTACTAAATTTCTGAATAAAATTCAGGTGGTGGTGGGGGGGGGCAGGGTATTATATTTAGTGTGTTTTAAGCTTTTGTATACTCTCCAGACTTTTACCTTTTCGCTTTGTACCACTTAAAAAAATTCAGTAGTTCAATTGCCTTGTGTGCCTTCCATCTTCTCTAAACTGAATGTATGTGCAGTATATATGCAAGCTTGTGCAAAATAAAATATAAATTACAAGCTCATTGTAGTTCATTGTAGTTACTTATACAAATTTTTGTCCACCATAGATGGGGACGTACCGGGAAATGCAAGGGCTATATTTAAATGATGGCCGGCCTACTGTCTAGCACATGATTGCTATAGGTCACATTACTCTTTTCCAGGTAGAGACATTTTCTGAATATTCCCCAATTCTACCTGGAGAAGACCACCAAAAAGCTTCCATGGAAGAACTTCACTTCTTCACATTCTTTTTGCCAGACTCAGACCTGCCATTATAGTTACACATGGTTCCTACAGCACATCTGATTAAAGGGTCATCATGGGAAAACATGATTACACATAATTTACTAGATTGTAGTGTATTCAGTAATAATGGCTGTGATGGATTAAGACTGTCTTTAGGGGGCCGTTCCACCACCGGCAAATAATTATTTTCATGCCTTAAACACCCATTTCCACCAACTTTCATTACGACACTATCTGGTCACATAGGATCGTACGGGATCAACTATACTCTGATAAATCACATAATGCTCCCACATAGACGTATCCCACAGGCTAAATCAATGGTTTGACCCAGAAGTGGATTTGCTCAAGAATCATTGCAGCAAAAAAACAGTTCTGCATGTTGGGTCTTTTATGTTAAACTGACCTGAGATTGTAAAATAAGTCCGGCGTGGATTGGAAATAACATTGGAATCTAATCAGAAACTTCATCAAATGGTGAAGAGAATCTTTAAAAGAACTAATAGACCTCACAGATTGTAACTTACTCATTTGTGAAGACATTGGACATGAGCCCTAGTCCAAACACTTAATATGTACTTTTACTTTTTGCTATTTGTTAAATTATTAATTTAATTACAATAATTGACCTAAAATGTTGTTTAGAAATTGCGCCCACTGTAAAGAAATGAGTCACACACTGACATTCGTAGAAGATACTGTATTTTTATTTCTGTCACATAATTAATTGCCGATTCAGTTGGAGTTTTCCGAAATGTGAAAATGCAGTTTAATAAAGAAATTAGAAATATGGCGATCGGCAACACAATGCAGCTAATATTAGCATAACCTTCAATCCAGAATGCCCTCCGTCTGATGGGTAGAGCGCCATTTTCTAACCAGTAATACAATAGAGGGAGAGGATAGAGGTAGGACGCGTCACACAGAAATTATAGCATTCATTAACAAGAGGTCAAAAGACACATCAATCACTATACATGACATTTCATTGGAGCTTCCCATTTCTAATTCAAATCAAATGAATGGAAGAAATTAAATTGCAAGTGCAAAGTGCCAGATGAACCTCCGGATTTAGCACCTTAAATAGCTACAAGTTTGACGGCATGGCACTTCGCACTTGAAAAGGATCGAGGAGGATCCGAAACGCGTTGTGCTGATACTGCTAAGGGTCCCCCAGGAAGGACTCTTCCAAATGATAGACTCTTAGCTTGGTGGTGTGTAGTAAAACCGGCCTGTAATCTCAGGACCTGGGAACACTACTATGTTTGCTCACACTAGCAGCCTTGAATGGTATGATCCAGGGGGATTCAGTATATATTACTGCATTTTATCATCTTATTATTGCACTGTATGCATTGCATATGGTATTACACTGATGGTATAACATTTATGGAAGCTATATTTTAATTGATATTATGTACAAATAAATTCACCTTTTTAACCTTGAAGGTTTATCGTTTTATGGTATAAAGGTTTATGGGTCAGTGGGAGCTAATGGTGAAATCATAATTGGATCAAAGGTGAACTTCTTTCATAAAGGATCGCATTTATTTCTTTCATAACATCATCTGCATTGTAATCACCCACTAAGTAGGGATTGTCCGAAATTCCCCCCTTAAGGGGGTGAAAAGTGGTCAAATGTTTCTTGACCGAGGTGATTTAGTGACAAAGCAAAACATCCCAGGGGGATGTAGAGAATATGCCGGCGGACGGAATGCCATCCGTCAATATACCGATGCTGGAATCCCACCGCCTGGCAAAATGTAGACGCTGCTATCCCGAAAGGGATCAGGATACCGGTGTCGGCATCTTGACCACCAGAATCCCGAATGAAGGTAGGTATGGGGTAAATATGTGTGTTAGCCCTGGGAAGGGGGGATTAGGTTTAGTGCCCTCAGGGGGAACTCCCCAGGGAGGGTTAGGCTGTGGGGAGGGGCATTAGGGTTAGGCACCCCCCCGGGAGAGTTAGGTTTAGGGTGCTGGAAGGGGAGGTTAGGGTTAGGCACCACTAAGGGAGGGTTAGGAGAGCGTTAGGTTATTTACTGCCACTGTCGGGATTCAGCACCTACACGCTTACAGCTAGTCAGCCGCCGGTATTTCATACCCAAGCCGTCCCAAGTGCTGTGGGACTGTAAGCTCATTGCCTGGGTTGAGTGGTGACTTTAGAGGTGGGGCTGCAGCACAGTCCAATATTCAAATAGGGGAGCCACACCAACTGCCAGTGATGTTTGGGGTGGCAGTTGGTGTGGCTGCTCTATTTGAATATTGCACTGCGCTGCAGCCTCACCTCTGGTGTTTCCACTGCTAAGGACTTTGGCCCTGATTCAGAGCCGGACGCTCTGACCAGAGCGCTCGCTCTGAATCAGGGCCCACCTCCATAATTATGGAGCGTCCTCCTGGACGCTCGTATAGCTGTGGGTCACCACCCACAGCATATACGAGCGTGCAGGATGATGATCGCGACCATCGCCACTGCGAGCCGAAGCCTGCGGTTGAGTTTCTCAACCGCAAGGCCCGGAGTGATTTTGGCTCTATCAGAGCCAAAATCACTCCCACTGACATCACTAGTGATGTCAGTGGGGCCGGCTTCTGACGGTAGACGTTCCCTTGGGAACGCCCCCGTCTGGGAGGCACGCCCACCAAAGGGGGTGTGCTGTCAATCAACATCGACAGCACGCCCCCTTTGATCAGACACAACGAAAGTCCTTCGCTCGTCGCGTCTCGCGCATGCGCACGACGGAGCTCCCTCCGTCGTGCGCCTGCGCAGTGCAGACCATCGACCCACTTGCGAGCGGACAGCCGCTCACGAGTGGGTCTGAATCAGGCCCTTTATTCACTAAGTCCCGGAGAGAGATAAAGTGGACGAAGATAAAGTACCAACCAATCAGCTCCTGACTGTCACTTTACAGGCTGTGTTTGAAAAATGTCGAGCTGATTGGTTGGTACTTTATCTCTCCCCACTTTATCTCTCTCCAAGGCTTAGTGAAAAGACCCCTAGGTTTTTTTTCCATTTGGATACTTCACTTGCTTTGGATGAGAATCATCATCTGAGGGAGGGGGCAGAAGGGGAGAACAGGACAGGTGGAGGAGATGTAGGAGACAGAGAAGTTCTATGCCACTGAGGCAGGAGGCATCCTGGATAACACGCTTTTGTACAAATGTGTTCCTGGTTTTTTTGCTCTTAATGCCAATAAAAATAGTTTGCAAACGAAAACCTTTTACTAAATCTTGATACTAGTATGCTCCTTTACGCCAGAGGCATAAAATAAACTAAGTATATGAACTGTTAAGATGGTATGAAGGAAATTAAAATATCTAAGGTCAGCCCAGGTAAAATCGGGTACATCAGCTAAAACAACTACTGTATATTATCGCAATGTGATCTTAATTCTTTGCTGATAGTTTCTCAGTTTGATACTTCTTAATGAAAATATGGTGGGGAAACAATAAAGTTTATTTCTGGCGTTTTATGGTACGTTTTTATCAAGCAACTTTTTTTTTACAGCATATAATTCAATGTTCATGCAATTACATACCTACACCACTAGGGATGCCTCTTGGAACCCAACAGCTAGCGCTACTGTCACAAGTGTCCTTATTATAGTCGCCACTGAGTCACATGTGCAAGATACATCATGTCAGAAAGGGTTAGTTAGTGAGAGGGGGATAGGACTCCTGATACACCATAATGTAATCAGTGTACACTAGCTATTGTACCTAATGTAGATTTTGCAGGTTTCCATTAAACCTTCTATTGGATTAGCAGCGTTGTGTGTGCAAATCACATTTACTATATAATAATAAGGAAAGTCAATGTGTTCTAAGTCTGGCAGAATATTGTTAGATATTTATTTAAATATATATGTAAGCAGCAAAGTATGGTGGAAAGAAATGGCGGCCAACAATGCACAATAACAACTACCAGCATGCATTGTAGGCAGATACCGCCCACATCAGGGTGGTACAGCCAACTAACCAGTAAACGAAGGTGAGCTCACCCACACTTAAACTATTTCACCTGGATTTGTGGCCTGACCTCCATTCCCCCCTCTTAATAGACAAACCACCAAGCAAAGACCAAAACTCAAGGGGGGAGAGGGTGGGAAGACTGATAACAAAAAGGCTTTGTCCCCCAACCCCTTGATTTAAATAGACAAAAACAGACGTACCCCTAAAGACACCATAGGACAAAGAGGTCTTGTGATGAGCACAAAAGCCTGCCCCCATCCTATAGTTTTAAACAACCTCATTCTTATGTCAATCATTTGGATTCTCTTGTGACCTCATTCATTAGTTACTTCTAATAATTTCTTCCGATATCGATATAGATTCTGATATAGTTGGTTGGATCGATCAATGTAAGCAATACTTTTATTACTATAGTTCCTTTGGTGCAGTCCACCGTGGTATACTGCTGGTAAATTTTTAGTCCTGTACTCGGGGTGTCAAAGTATGTGTCTAGCGGGGCGGCGTACCATATCCCCCAGGTGCACAAACTTACCATCGGCGTCCTTTCTTGGTCATCTCCAGGTAAGCGATGTCCTCTACTCCGTCCTCGTCACGGTCTCCGATCCCCCAGTCTTCTGCTCCGCTAAGGCGACAGCGTGCGTGTGCTTGTAGCGCGCTCACTGGGATGCAGCGTCCTCACCGGTGCTCTGCGAGACTTCTGGGTAGCTGTGCTCTCGCAAGATCACGTAGTTCTCCGGGCTCAGCAGGTGTAATGTGGTGGCTCGACTCGGCGCCGCATGGAAGCTAGAGGAGTAAGACCCAGCAGTGTGTAGGTATAGAGATGTCTATACGTGGTAGTCTCCAACGCATATCGGCTATTCAGCTTCCTCAGGGATTAATGTGCGCCATCTTAAGTGCGGCTATTTATTGTAGTCTGTTGCGACCACCATCTTGGTTGAGGTCTCGTGAGGTCATTCTAGTGTGGCGGCCATCTTTGTAAGGGGCATGTGAAATCATCTGTAAGATGGTATCTTGGAAACTAACATTGGCAAAACACTACTTCAACAATACGTACACACAGAACCAACAGGAGCAGAATAAATATATGCATACAGACCTCAGACCCAAATCCATATTTTATCCCCAACATCTAAAGGGCCATCTCATTAACAGCTTCGAGTCCCTACTTACGAAAGATATCGACCATATACAATGTAACTGTAAAGGCAGATCAATGAACATCACAAAGGCAGAAATAGAATCACAGGAACTAAGTGAGAATAAAAACTTTATCATCAAACCTGCCGACAAAGGCAGGAGTATAGTTATAATGAACACTTCAGACTACAACCAAGAATCACTAAGAATCCTTAGTGACAACACCTACAAACTGCTAGATAGGGACGCCACGACACAATTCCAGAAAACCCTGAGGGACTTACTTAAATCAGGCCACGATACAGGAATTCTGACTAAGAAAGAACACGAATACCTTGATATAGCACACCAGTAATACCGTTTTATTTCCTGCCAAAAGTGCACAAAAATATGGATAACCCGCCAGGACGTCCCATTATATCTGGGATCGATTCAATTTCTGCAAATCTGTCCAGATATATTGATACCTACTTACAACCATATGTAAAGAAACAAAGATCATTCATAAGAGATACTGCAGACATATTGAAAACCCTGCAAGAGGTGGAGTGGTCTATGGCTGTGTACAAGTGATGTCACATCGCTATACACAGTCATAGATCACACACAAGGACTAGAAGCTACAAAACTCTACCTCACACAAGACTGCATCCTACAAATGGAACAAACCAAATTTATCACTGATGCAATTGATTACATACTCCACCACAACTTTTTTTGGTTTAGGGGGAAGTACTACTGCCAGAAAACCGGAACAGCCAGGGGAACTAGATTTTCACCGAATTATGCCAACCTCTTCATGAGTTTTTGGGAAGACAATCACATCTGGTCTGGTCCTATGGCGGCGCTATATAGATGATGTATTCTTCATCTGGGAGGGGGGCGAGGAATCACTAACAGATTTCCTGATACATATCAACAGCAACAACTACAACCTAATATTCACAACAAACTATAGCCACAATAGTGTCAATTTCCTAGACATAACAATATACACAGAAAACCATCAGCTTCACACAAAAACATACAATAAGCCAGTAGACGTGAATAGCTATATTCTATCTAGTAGTGGATACCACCACAATTGGCTTAAGAGTATCCCGATTAGCCAATTCACTAGAATAAGACGTAACTGTACCCAAATACAAGATTACAGAAGACAAGGCCAAAATTTTAAAGGACAATTTCTTGCCAAACAGTATGACGGACAAAACAGTGGAGGAAGCATACCAGAGAATGGAGAACACAGAGAGACAGACATTACTCTCATACAAAAATAAGAACACCAATGAGAATAACCCCTTTAAGACTGCCTTCATCACAAGGTTCAGCAAAGACACCAAACAACTCCAAAAAATCTTAAACAAACATTGGCACATTCTCAAAGAAGATGATATTCTGTCAGATCTTTTACCATCCAGAACACAAATAATATATAAAAAAGCCCCTGACCTAAAACAGCAACTCGTCAAAAATCACATCAAGACCAACCCCTCAAGACAAGCCACTCTAGGGAATACACACATTAAGAAAGGATATTATTTCTGCGGAGAATGCAGGAAACTGCAAAGAGGAACGCATGACCACAAAAAGAACTGAACGTTTTATGTCCAATACCACCAATATGACATATAAAATACAACAACCCATTAGTTGCAACAGTACAGGGGTGATATACACCCTTCCTCATTCAGAAGCCAGGAACATAACCCCACACTCCTTATCCCCCTGCTCTAGATCAATATCACCTCCACACTACATCAACCCTAATAATCTCATTCTCCTCTCGCCTCTTCACTCTGTCCCTCTCTCCTGTTCCCTCTGGAACGCCAGTTTTGTCTAATAAACTGGTCTCCGTTCATGAGCACTTCATCTGCAATGCCTTGATTCTCCTTGCCATCACCAAACCCTGGATTTACCCATCTGACACCACTGCTCCTGCAGCTATCTCCTTTGGGGGCCTCACATTCTCTCACACAGCCTGGCCTGGAGGTTTCCAGGGTGGTGATCTTGGGGTTCTGCTATCCTTGGGTCACTCCTACCAAGTCTTACCTTCTGAGCCCTCCATCTCATTATTTCCATTCGACACTCATGACATTTGCCTCTTCCAACTGCTTCGAGTAGCTGCCTTTTTTGTCTCCCTGGCCGTCGTTCAAAATTCCTCCATCACTTGGCTTCCTGGCTCGTAATCTTCAAATGGGCTCTCAAGACCCATTTCTTCCTTAATGCTTTCCAAAGCTCATCCTAACCCACTACTCTATGCTCCTTCCTCACTATCTAGCCCATCTGTGTCACCCTGTTTGTCTGACCCTCCCCTTAGTATGTAAGCCCTCTTCCCTCAGTGCTTTTTCTTGCCTTACTTTTACTTTCATTTACAATGGCACCTAAAACTTGGTTCTGAAACCCTGCTGCTTATTTAGGTGTTATGCAGCATTGTTTATAAATCATGTACTTGTCCTGCACTGTCTGTACTGTTAATAACTGTTGTTTTGTGTGCGCATTTGTTTCTGTATTTTGTAAGGTGCTGCGGAACCCTTGTGGCGCCATATAAATACAGGATAATAATAATACCTGATTCAATGCCCCTGCAATCTACAGTATGTTGGACGATCTCATGAGAGCGCAGCTACCCAGAAGTCTCGCAGAGTACCGGTGAGGACTCTGCTTCCCAGTCAGCGTGCTACAAGCACACGCACACTGTCGCCTTAGTGGAGCAGAGGATCGGAGACCATGACAAGGACGGAGAAGAGGACATCACTCACATGGAGGTCACCAAGAAAGGACGCTGAGGGTAAGTTTGTGCACCTGGGGGATACGGGACGCCGCCCCTCCAAACACATACTTTAACACAACGCGTACAGGACTATGCATTTACCAGCAATATACCACGGTGGACTGCTGGTGGATTGCACCAGAGGAACTATAGTAATAAGAGTATTGCTTACATTGATCGATCCAACCAACTATACCGGAATCAATACACGCACCCACCACTTGTTACTATTAATAATTAGACCAATACTAAGGAATCCACACTCAACCCCTTCCCACCTACCCCAAATCACCTATTGGATCATAGGGGCACTGTGACCCCAAGTTTTACAATTTAAATAAATAACCCAGTGACCTTTTCATACAATATCATGTTGTGCATTATATTACGTGTAGCGCCGACCTCCAAGACAAACTATATACTAACATAATATAAGAACTGAATGATTATATTAATATAAACAAGTATTTTATTATTCTTTTATCAAATAAATAATATAACAATGTATCTGCATCATGAACAGAATACCAATTAAACCCCTACTTATGTCATTCTCTAATACTAAATACCACTATACGGCATTCCAAAATAGGAATCATATCACCAACATGAATATACATTCTGATGCATAGTAATATGTAAATATACTAAAATACGCAAATTAATTTATTCATGACATCATCGCGGGTAACGGATCCCCGCTGAACAACCAAATTAACCGGCGACATCAGAATTTGAATCTCCACAATATGCGACAGGAGTCTATCAGAGACGGAGAGGGTTGGGGATAACAGATTGACAAATGAGCTTAGACTCATAGGGATAAATACCGGACATGACAAGCACTCTGGTTGCACTGCCTTGAAAAAGCAGCCCCAGGCGAAACGTGCGTCGGTGTTCCCTGTATGCTGCCGGTTACCGCACAATTGTATGCGGGCTATTAGTTCACTGCACCCACGTATGGGACAGAAATATAGATACCCATAAAAAGTGTTTAAGATCCTGACTGACTCTTTAACATTGGCAATTAGAGAAAATACTTTGTGCAATTGGCATATATTCACAATGCCTACGGAGAGTGACTGTGACTCACTGTTAATTAATAGATGAGATACCTTTTTTCACCCCTCAACCAAGGGTTAAGATATTATTATAACCATTTCTAGCAGCGCAACACGCATTTTTGGTTATTCAAGTACCACTGTATAAACAGAGAGTGACTGTGACTCACTGTGAATCATTTTGGATGCTTGTTACTATCTACCGATAAAGAAACAATTGTAGTCATTTCCTAATAGTGCTGTATATGTTTCTGGCTGATCTGGCATAACAGCACAATATATAATTACCAAGTTTATGTGCACATGATCATTATAGATGATGCACGGATTATACTGTAAACACCAATGAATGCACATTGTCTCCAATGAATTGGTACTGTGTAATGTGGATTAAATAATATTAATAGGTATTTTCCTAAGTATCCAGGAGCTGTATTACCGCTTCTTACCCTCTCCTGTACAATTGTGCTCTGCAATTCGGTATAAACCTCTATTCTTCCTAGCCTGCTGTTATTGAAGCCTTCCAGCTGGTTTTCTGCTGTTTGTGACTCTACGTGTGGATCCCAGTTCTCTGTGCCATATTATTCCATATATTTGGCTAATAGGCCTAAGATTGCAAGCCTCTGCGCTGCCAGGTTTGAAAAATTCTCCATAATCTTCCTGGACCCTGTCCTTGTTGTGATGTAGACCTTGGCTGTTTCTGACTGTGCAGTTCCCTCCTGTAGTGTCCACGCCCTCTCCAGTTACTCTGGAACAACTTCTTTAAGCTACTGTATCACTAACTCAGCGAAATGGCTGGCGGATCTCATGGCAAAGACTCATATTGATAATATATCCTTTATTCATCAAGACATGAAAAGGCTAAGGAACAGGATGGGAGAGACAGAGAATCATTTATCTACTATAGAGAATTGCACTTCTTTGGAATCTCAGATGGTCTCATGCCAGCAGAAGCTAAATGACATTGAGGTGCGCCTTTGTCACATTAATGTCTGCTCCAAGTGGATACCCAAGAAGGTTGAGGGTGACACTCCTGAGCAGTTGTTGGAATCCTGGCTGACATACAGTATGTGTTTGGAAAAGACTCCTTTACCTCAAAGTTTGCTTTTGATTGTGTACATCGCATTCCTATTCAGCCTCTTCTGTCTGGTGCTCGACCAAGGACATTCACAGCTTTACTACAAGGATCGTGATGCTATCCTCCGTTTTGACCCTGGGGTGTTCGTGCTCCTTATTGAACTATGTAAAACTCATTTGATTTTTTTTTTGTCCTAAACTATTGGAGATTTTTGAGGCCCTCAGACTTGGGCTCCCTCTCCCCAAGATGGCTGAGGCTCTCATTGTTGTCATTCCAAAACCAGACAAGGATCCTATATATCCTGACTCCTGCCACCCCATCTCATTATTTCCCACTGACATGGAATTTTTGGCAAATATGTTGGCTCTCCGGCTTAATAAGGTTATACTTGGTATCATTCACCATGATCAAACGGGCTTTATGCAAGGCAGATCCAGCACCATTAATCTTAGGTACTGTGGTTGTTTCCCTTGAGGTACCCAGGGCGTTTGACTCGGAGGAGTGAATGTTCCTCTGGGAAGTACTCTCTAGATGTGGGATAGACCCTCACTTTCTGGCCTGGATTAAACTAATATATTCCTGTCCTGCTGCACGGGTTAGTGAATGGTTTTCTTATGGAGTCCTTTATATTGGAAAGAAATGCACACTGTCCCTGTTGTTATTCGCCATTGCTATTGTTTCATTGGCCTGCGCAGTTAGAGCCTCCTCAGTAATTTCCGGGTGGATGATTTTGGCGAGTGAGGAAAAAATCGTCTTATACACTGATGATATGATTTTGTTTTTAACACAAATGGAAAGCTCTCTGCCTGCTCTGCTCAATCTGATTGATAGTTTTGGTTCCTACTCCGGTGTCTGAATTAACTGGAATAAATCTGTTGTTTTTCCTCTTCTCCTCACCGTTGCTAAGCCATCTATCTATAATTTTCCCCTTCGGTGGTGTACACAGTTTAAATATTTTAGCATTCAGTTTGCCTATAACGGACTGGGATTTTTGTGGACCTGGGGTGGAAACAGAAGTGGAAGCAGGAACAGATTTATTGGAAAATTGGTTGTTTTATATGGATATTAGTAGACATGAAAATATACAGATAGTAACTAGAGTCCAAATGTAAATAATTTTAGAACCGGGGTATGTGGATGATAGGTCACTGTAGTGGGAGAGGACAAAGTCAATGTCCAGAAAAGAGGCAGAGATGTTTGAAGTGAAATCCAGAAATGATGCAAATAGGGCTGAATGAGATATCCTGATATCCTGTAGAATGACTTGAATGAGATATCCTGATATGCTGTAGAATGACTGAATGAGGGGTTAACGACAGGTTCAGGACACAGAAATGGGTAACCTGTGGGAGACAGGGCAGTCACCACCGGACTGGAGGCTGTGGTACTGGTCAGAGCGGTGCTGGGAGATCTGTGGTAGCTCACTTAGCTGACAGGAGGCAGAGGTAGCACCGGAGCAGAAACAAGGCTTAGGAGCACAGGGAACTCTCTCACAGCAAGCTGTGGAACACATTGCACTGGCAACTACAGGGAGCTCCAAACCCCCTTAAGTACCCAGCAGCAGAGCGTGAGTGGCTGGGAGAGATCACCTAATGCATCAGGATAGGCTCACTAGGTCACATGCCCTGAGGCAAGATGGCTGCGCCCAGACACCCGCAGAATGGTGATGCTGATAACCTTACCCCTGCCAGCAGGACTCGCAGACATCAGACCTCCGCGCGTACCCAGCGCCAGTCTCCAAGTACCAGCTCCCCCGCCGGAAGGGGCACGCCACAGCATCCACAATGGTAAGCACCACAGGGTCCTGGGGACAGATACCCTATTCGTGACATTGCCCATTCATTCTCCGGCTGAGTTTATCCTGTGAATATTTGAGGACTAAGGGCCTGATTCAATACGGATCTCAACTGCAACACCGAACGCAGATTGGTCGATGGTGCGTATTGCGCATTCTTATGCAGTGCGCGTGTGCAGCGGCTGAATTGCGATCGCATTGCGTTAATGCAGAACACAGGGATCCATCGCATTTGGGGGTGGTGACAGGGGAGTGGTAGGAGAAACGTAGGCGTGCCTGTTCATTTGAACACCGTTGCATGGGCGTGCATAAATTTACCACTGCAAGGGCATATGTAGCTTGTGTACTCACTGCGTGTGACGAGGTTAGCAATTTCTGAGTAAGGTCAGGGCTGCTGTAAATGTGCGTGAGTGGACGATGTTACTCATGAGTGGACGATGTTACTCATGAGGGTGATGATGTTACTCGATGTTACCGATGTGTACGCAGGACTGAGAGGTATTACAGATGTGAGAAAGCAGTAGTGGGTGTCTATGCTGGCTGAGCTGTGGCTGATGTTACAGATGTATACACAGGACTGTGAGGTATTACAGATGTGAGATAGCAGTAGTGGGTGTCTATGCTGGCTGAGCTGTGGCTGATGTTACAGATGTATACACAGGAATGTGAGGTATTACAGATGTGAGATAGCAGTAGTGGGTGTCTCTATGCTGGCTGTGCTGTGGCTGATGTTACAGATATATACACAGGACTGTGAGGTATTACAGATGTGAGGTAGCAGTAGTGGGTGTCTATGCTGGCTGTGCTGTGGCTGATGTTACAGGTGCATACACAGGACTGTGAGGAATTACAGATGTGAGATAGCAGTAGTGGGCGTCTCTATGCTGGCTGTGCTGTGGCTGATGTTACAGATGTATACACGGGAATGTGAGGTATTACAGCTGTGATAAAGCAGTAGTGGGTGTCTCTATGCTGGCTGTGCTGTGGCTGATGTTACAGATGTATACACAGGAGTGTGAGGTATTACAGATGTGAGATAGCAGTAGTGGGGTCTCTATGCTGGCTGTGCTGTGGCTGATGTTACAGATGTATACACAGGACTGTGAGGTATTACAGATGTGAGATAGTAGTAGTGGGCGTCTCTATGCTGGCTGAGCTGTGGCTAATGTTACAGATGTATACACAGGACTGTGAGGTATTACAGATGTGAGATAGCAGTAGTGGGCGTCTCTATGCTGGATGTGCTGTGGCTGATGTTACAGATGTATACACAGGACTGTGAGGTATTACAGATGTGAGATAGCAGTAGTGGGTGTCTCTATGCTGGTTGAGCTGTGGCTAATGTTACAGATGTATACACAGGACTGTGAGGTATTACAGATGTGAGATAACAGTAGTGGGTGTCTCTATGCTGGCTGTGCTGTGGCTGATGTTACAGATGTATACACAGGACTGTGAGGTATTATAGATGTGAGATAGCAGTAGTGGGCGTCTCTATGCTGGCTGAGCTGTGGCTGATGTTACTGATGTATACGCAGGACTGTGAGGTATTACAGATGTGAGATAGCAGTAGTGGGTGTCTCTATGCTGGCTGAGCTGTGGCTGATGTTACAGATGTATACACAGGACTGTGAGGTATTACAGATGTGAGATAGCAGTAGTTGGCGTCTCTATGCTGGCTGTGCTGTGGCTGATGGTACAGATGTATACACAGGACTGTGAGGTATTACAGATGTGAGATAGCAGTAGTGGGTGTCACTATGCTGGCTGAGCTGTGGCTGATGTTACTGATCTATACACAGGACTGTGAGGTATTACAGATGTGAGATAGCAGTAGTGGGTGTCTCTATGCTGGCTGAGCTGTGGCTGATGTTACAGATGTATACACAGGACTGTGAGGTATTACAGATGTGAGATAGCAGTAGTTGGCGTCTCTATGCTGGCTGTGCTGTGGCTGATGGTACAGATGTATACACAGGACTGTGAGGTATTACAGATGTGAGATAGCAGTAGTGGGTGTCTCTATGCTGGCTGAGCTGTGGCTGATGTTACTGATGTATACACAGGACTGTGATGTATTACAGATGTGAGATAGCAGTAGTGGGTGTCTCTATGCTGGCTGTGCTGTGGCTGATGTTACAGATGTATACACAGGACTGTGAGGTATTACAGATGTGAGATAGCAGTAGTGGGTGTCTCTATGCTGGCTGAGCTGTGGCTGATGTTACAGATGTATACACAGGACTGTGAGGTATTACAGATGTGAGATAGCAGTAGTGGGCGTCTCTATGCTGGCTGAGCTGTGGCTGATGTTACAGATGTATACACAGGAGTGTGAGGTATTACAGATGTGAGATAGCAGTAGTGGGTGTCTCTATGCTGGCTGAGCTGTGGCTGATGTTACAGATGTATACAGAGGACTGTGAGGTATTACACATGTGAGATAGCAGTAGTGGGTGTCTCTATGCTGGCTGAGCTGTGGCTGATGTTACAAATGTATACACAGGACTGTGAGGTATTACAGATGTGAGATAGCAGTAGTGGGCGTCTCTATGCTGGCTGAGCTGTGGCTGATGTTACTGATGTATACACAGGACTGTGAGGTATTACAGATGTGAGATAGCAGTAGTGGGCGTCTCTATGCTGGCTGAGCTGTGGCTGATGTTACTGATGTATACACAGGACTGTGAGGTATTACAGATGTGAGATAGCAGTAGTGGGTGTCTCTATGCTGGCTGAGCTGTGGCTGATGTTACAGATGTATACACAGGACTGTGAGGTATTACAGATGTGAGATAGCAGTAGTGGGCGTCTCTATGCTGGCTGAGCTGTGGCTGATGTTACAGATGTATACACAGGACTGTGAGGTATTACAGATGTGAGATAGCAGTAGTTGGCGTCTCTATGCTGGCTGTGCTGTGGCTGATGGTACAGATGTATACACAGGACTGTGAGGTATTACAGATGTGAGATAGCAGTAGTGGGTGTCTCTATGCTGGCTGAGCTGTGGCTGATGTTACTGATCTATACACAGGACTGTGAGGTATTACAGATGTGAGATAGCAGTAGTGGGTGTCTCTATGCTGGCTGAGCTGTGGTTGATGTTACAGATGTATACACAGGACTGTGAGGTATTACAGATGTGAGATAGCAGTAGTTGGCGTCTCTATGCTGGCTGTGCTGTGGCTGATGGTACAGATGTATACACAGGACTGTGAGGTATTACAGATGTGAGATAGCAGTAGTGGGTGTCTCTATGCTGGCTGAGCTGTGGCTGATGTTACTGATGTATACAAAGGACTGTGATGTATTACAGATGTGAGATAGCAGTAGTGGGTGTCTCTATGCTGGCTGTGCTGTGGCTGATGTTACAGATGTATACACAGGACTGTGAGGTATTACAGATGTGAGATAGCAGTAGTGGGTGTCTCTATGCTGGCTGAGCTGTGGCTGATGTTACAGATGTATACACAGGACTGTGAGGTATTACAGATGTGAGATAGCAGTAGTGGGCGTCTCTATGCTGGCTGAGCTGTGGCTGATGTTACAGATGTATACACAGGACTGTGATGTATTACAGATGTGAGATAGCAGTAGTGGGCGTCTCTATGCTGGCTGAGCTGTGGCTGATGTTACAGATGTATACACAGGACTGTGAGGTATTACAGATGTGAGATAGCAGTAGTGGGTGTCTCTATGCTGGCTGAGCTGTGGCTGATGTTACAGATGTATACACAGGACTGTGAGGTATTACAGATGTGAGATAGCAGTAGTGGGCGTCTCTATGCTGGCTGAGCTGTGGCCGATGTTACTGATGTATACACAGGACTGTGAGGTATTACAGATGTGAGATAGCAGTAGTGGGCGTCTCTATGCTGGCTGAGCTGTGGCCGATGTTACAGATGTATACACAGGACTGTGAGGTATTACAGATGTGAGATAGCAGTAGTGGGCGTCTCTATGCTGGCTGAGCTGTGGCTGATGTTACAGATGTATACACAGGACTGTGAGGTATTACAGATGTGAGATAGCAGTAGTTGGCGTCTCTATGCTGGCTGTGCTGTGGCTGATGGTACAGATGTATACACAGGACTGTGAGGTATTACAGATGTGAGATAGCAGTAGTGGGCGTCTCTATGCTGGCTGAGCTGTGGCTGATGTTACTGATGTATACACAGGACTGTGAGGTATTACAGATGTGAGGTAGCAGTAGTGGGCGTCTCTATGCTGGCTGAGCTGTGGCTGATGTTACTGATCTATACACAGGACTGTGAGGTATTACAGATGTGAGATAGCAGTAGTGGGCGTCTCTATGCTGGCTGAGCTGTGGCTGATATTACTGATGTATACACAGGACTGTGAGGTATTACAGATGTGAGATAGCAGTAGTGGGTGTCTCTATGCTGGCTGAGCTGTGACTGATGTTACAGATGTATACACAGGACTGTGAGGTATTACAGATGTGAGATAGCAGTAGTGGGCGTCTCTATGCTGGCTGAGCTGTGGCTGATGTTACAGATGTATACACAGGACTGTGAGGTATTACAGATGTGAGATAGCAGTAGTTGGCGTCTCTATGCGGGCTGTGCTGTGGCTGATGGTACAGATGTATACACAGGACTGTGAGGTATTACAGATGTGAGATAGCAGTAGTTGGCGTCTCTATGCTGGCTGTGCTGTGGCTGATGGTACAGATGTATACACAGGACTGTGAGGTATTACAGATGTGAGATAGCAGTAGTGGGTGTCTCTATGCTGGCTGAGCTGTGGCTGATGTTACTGATCTATACACAGGACTGTGAGGTATTACAGATGTGAGATAGCAGTAGTGGGTGTCTCTATGCTGGCTGAGCTGTGGCTGATGTTACTGATCTATACACAGGACTGTGAGGTATTACAGATGTGAGATAGCAGTAGTGGGTGTCTCTATGCTGGCTGAGCTGTGGCTGATGTTACAGATGTATACACAGGACTGTGAGGTATTACAGATGTGAGATAGCAGTAGTTGGCGTCTCTATGCTGGCTGTGCTGTGGCTGATGGTACAGATGTATACACAGGACTGTGAGGTATTACAGATTTGAGATAGCAGTAGTGGGTGTCTCTATGCTGGCTGAGCTGTGGCTGATGTTACTGATGTATACACAGGACTGTGATGTATTACACATGTGAGATAGCAGTAGTGGGTGTCTCTATGCTGGCTGTGCTGTGGCTGATGTTACAGATGTATACACAGGACTGTGAGGTATTACAGATGTGAGATAGCAGTAGTGGGTGTCTCTATGCTGGCTGAGCTGTGGCTGATGTTACAGATGTATACACAGGACTGTGAGGTATTACAGATGTGAGATAGCAGTAGTGGGCGTCTCTATGCTGGCTGAGCTGTGGCTGATGTTACAGATGTATACACAGGACTGTGAGGTATTACAGATGTGAGATAGCAGTAGTGGGCGTCTCTATGCTGGCTGTGCTGTGGCTGATGGTACAGATGTATACACAGGACTGTGAGGTATTACAGATGTGAGATAGCAGTAGTTGGCGTCTCTATGCTGGCTGTGCTGTGGCTGATGGTACAGATGTATACACAGGACTGTGAGGTATTACAGATGTGAGATAGCAGTAGTGGGTGTCTCTATGCTGGCTGAGCTGTGGCTGATGTTACTGATCTATACACAGGACTGTGAGGTATTACAGATGTGAGATAGCAGTAGTGGGTGTCTCTATGCTGGCTGAGCTGTGGCTGATGTTACTGATCTATACACAGGACTGTGAGGTATTACAGATGTGAGATAGCAGTAGTGGGTGTCTCTATGCTGGCTGAGCTGTGGCTGATGTTACAGATGTATACACAGGACTGTGAGGTATTACAGATGTGAGATAGCAGTAGTTGGCGTCTCTATGCTGGCTGTGCTGTGGCTGATGGTACAGATGTATACACAGGACTGTGAGGTATTACAGATTTGAGATAGCAGTAGTGGGTGTCTCTATGCTGGCTGAGCTGTGGCTGATGTTACTGATGTATACACAGGACTGTGATGTATTACACATGTGAGATAGCAGTAGTGGGTGTCTCTATGCTGGCTGTGCTGTGGCTGATGTTACAGATGTATACACAGGACTGTGAGGTATTACAGATGTGAGATAGCAGTAGTGGGTGTCTCTATGCTGGCTGAGCTGTGGCTGATGTTACAGATGTATACACAGGACTGTGAGGTATTACAGATGTGAGATAGCAGTAGTGGGCGTCTCTATGCTGGCTGAGCTGTGGCTGATGTTACAGATGTATACACAGGACTGTGAGGTATTACACATGTGAGATAGCAGTAGTGGGTGTCTCTATGCTGGCTGAGCTGTGGCTGATGTTACAGATGTATACACAGGACTGTGAGGTATTACACATGTGAGATAGCAGTAGTGGGTGTCTCTATGCTGGCTGAGCTGTGGCTGATGTTACAGATGTATACACAGGACTGTGAGGTATTACAGATGTGAGATAGCAGTAGTGGGCGTCTCTATGCTGGCTGAGCTGTGGCTGATGTTACTGATGTATACACAGGACTGTGAGGTATTACAGATGTGAGATAGCAGTAGTGGGCGTCTCTATGCTGGCTGATGTTACTGATGTATACACAGGACTGTGAGGTATTACAGATGTGAGATAGCAGTAGTGGGCGTCTCTATGCTGGCTGAGCTGTGGCTGATGTTACAGATGTATACACAGGACTGTGAGGTATTACAGATGTGAGATAGCAGTAGTGGGCGTCTCTATGCTGGCTGAGCTGTGGCTGATGTTACAGATGTATACACAGGACTGTGAGGTATTACAGATGTGAGATAGCAGTAGTTGGCGTCTCTATGCTGGCTGTGCTGTGGCTGATGGTACAGATGTATACACAGGACTGTGAGGTATTACAGATGTGAGATAGCAGTAGTGGGTGTCTCTATGCTGGCTGTGCTGTGGCTGATGTTACAGATGTATACACAGGACTGTGAGGTATTACAGATGTGAGATAGCAGTAGTGGGTGTCTCTATGCTGGCTGAGCTGTGGCTGATGTTACAGATGTATACATAGGACTGTGAGGTGTTACAGATGTGAGATAGCAGTAGGGGGTGTCTCTATGCTGGCTGAGCTGTGGCTGATGTTACAGATGTATACACAGGACTGTGAGGTATTACAGATGTGAGATAGCAGTAGTGGGCGTCTCTATGCTGGCTGAGCTGTGGCTGATGTTACAGATGTATACACAGGACTGTGATGTATTACAGATGTGAGATAGCAGTAGTGGGTGTCTCTATGCTGGCTGAGCTGTGGCTGATGTTACAGATGTATACACAGGACTGTGAGGTATTACAGATGTGAGATAGCAGTAGTGGGTGTCTCTATGCTGGCTGAGCTGTGGCTGATGTTACAGATGTATACACAGGACTGTGAGGTATTACTGATGTGAGATAGCAGTAGTGGGTGTCTCTATGTTGGCTGAGCTGTGGCTGATGTTACAGATGTATACACAGGACTGTGAGGTATTACAGATGTGAGATAGCAGTAGTGGGTGTCTCTATGCTGGCTGTGCTGTGGCTGATGTTACAGATGTATACACAGGACTGTGACGTATTACAGATGTGAGATAGTAGTGGGGGTCTCTATGCTGGCTGAGCTGCTTTTCGGCTTTGCAATTGCATTAATTAGCATATGGACCCCTATATGTGTTACACAACTCTCCTGTCGATGTCCCTCTATCTCAGTCTCCCGTCTATGTCCCTCTTTCTACAATTGCTCGATATGCGACTTCATTCATATGGGGGAATAGATAGTATTTGTCCTCTGCCTTTGGCCTTATTTATCATTTGTTTTTTATATATTTACAGCTTAGACTGCCCTCTGTGCACAGTGGGGGGGAGGTGCCCCTGTTCTTTCTGAATCTCTAGTCCGATTGTTAATTTGTGCCCTCTCTAGTTTCTCAAGTATACTCCTCTCTTATTTCTCAGATTGAGGCCCCTGGGCTGTACACCCTTAGATTTCAAAGGGTTCTGGAGCTGGGTTTTCTGAAGGAAGAGGATAGGAGATTCCTGTTGGGTCCCCCCGGGCTGCCACGGCGTATGCCAGATTTCAATAAATCCAACTTTATATTCTGCATAGGGTTTACCAGACTCCTGTTTGACTTCACGGTTTTGGGGAGTTGTCCTCGGGCGCCTGTCCCAAATATGCAGAACCCTATGCGGGTTTCTGGTATTCACTCTGGTCTTGTCCATGAGTTGCCTCCCTTTGGTCTCACATGTATACATGAATCTGGACTCAGGATTTCTTCATGGGAGGCTCTGGTCAATGTCAGTATCTCACATGAACGCTTCATGTATCACAAGCAGAAATGTCCTGTTAACTTTGATAGAGATTGGGCCCTCTGGCAATCATATGTTATACAGGGACCTATTCATCAACCGATAAATGGCCCGGAAACCATGCAGAAATGCTAGTTTCGGTATATTTAGGTTACCAGGCTATTCATCATCAGGGGTCCCAAATGGACCCCCTGATATTCAGCAAACTCTGAAAACTGAAAGTTTTCGGAGTTTGCTGCCGAGAACAAGCATCATCTTCAGACGGCGCTCGTTCTCGGATCCCCACTCCTTCCTATTGGAAGAAGTTCCGGGGATGCGAAGAGGGATCTGAGCGGTTTCCTCTGCCGCCTCCTCACTACCTCCCCGTGGCTGTGCGCATGCGTAGCCGGGACGACAGGGAGGAGGTAAGTAACGCAGCTACTTCTGTAGCTGCGATACTAACTGCAGGGGACAGCTGCTTTTCAGAACAGCTGTCCCCACACTGCAGCAATAATGAATTGCTCCGGTGTCGCTTTCCCCCCGCTGCGAGTTGGATATTTCAGTATCCCTCGCTGATGAATAAGCCCCTGAGCCTCTTACTTCTGACCAATCTTAGCTCCCTGGGGTTATGTCTGCTTGGTGTCCTCATCAGTCTCCTTATTCCTTGCAACTGTTTTGATATTGCTCCGTACTTGTAATGCATACTATTTAATATTTGTTTATGATACTGGGGTCTATTTACTAAGCAGTGTTAGGAGACAGAGTGAAAAGTGATAAGAAAGTGATAAGGTACCAGCCAATCAGCTCCTGTCATCTCACAGGCTGTATTTGAAAAATGACAGGAGCTGATTGGCTGGCACCTTATCACTTTCTTATCACTTTTCACTCTGTCTCCTAACACTGCTTAGTAACTAGACCCCTATATGCTGTATGTTGTGTGTCTACTATACGCTCCGATTGCTCCTATTTTTTGGAATAATGACATTTCACTAAATTTATACTGCTATGGCCGGTATTCAATAACTCGCGATAATATCGCTATGAAGCGCAAAATCCTGTTTTTGACATCATTGCGGGTTTTGAAATACTTTCGGTCTTTATGTTTTCACGCTATCCAATTAAAATGTGAAAGGTCCACCCATTCTAGCAAAAATAAGCCAATCGCGTGATGCGGGAGGTGGGGACTTCGGGTGGCGTTAACTTATCTGCATTTTGACGCTCTTCACCGGTGTATATAAGATCTGTTTGGGCGTTGGCAACCCACCATTTTGATCTGACTGCAGTGTGAAGAGAGTGTTAGTACAGCCCCAGATCAGTTTGGCTTTTGCTTTTGGCCGGCACTTTACGCCAGATATACAGCCATGTACAGCGCCAGGCTGTAAGGGCACCATCTACTGAGCCTCCCGCAGCAGCCGCAGTGCTGCCCGCCCCCAGTGCTACAGCCGGTGCCGGAACACTCTTGGTGATTGACAGCACAGACACAGCTTTCCTCAGCTCCTCCCCCCAGAGTGACACAGCTTCTTATTGCAGCCGGTGCTCGGCTGGAGGGGGAAGAGGGGCCGCGCTTTCCTCAGCACCTCCCCGTCCCACCTTATGGTGCCCCACCTTCCTCCTCTCTCTGAAAGGCTGTGCTTGGGTGTCGGGGATCCTACGTCAACATCTCGTGACCGTCCCCGGCGTTACCTCCAACGAGCAGCAACTATCCATGTGCTGCACTGAAGTTCTGGGCCCAGGTAAGAACATTGAAATACAGTATTAGTCATCCACTGGCTGTCACCCTCTCCCTGCCACCCAGTACTGTCACCCTCTCCCTGCCACCCAGTGCTGTCACCCTCTCCCTGCCACCCAGTACAGTCACCCTCTCCCTGCCACCCAGTGCTGTCACCCTCTCCCTGCCACCCAGTGCTGTCACCCTCTCCCTATCACCCAGTGCTGTCACCCTCTCCCTGCCACCCAGTGCTGTCACCCTCTCCCTATCACCCACTGCTTTCACCCTCTCCCTGCCACCCAGTGCTGTCACCCTCTCGTGACATCACTCTCTCCCTGCCACCCAGTGCTATCACCCAGTGCTGTCACCCTCTCCCTGTTGTCATCCTCTCCCTGTCACTTCTACCTGTCGTTACCCTTTCTCTGTCACCCTCTCCCTATAGTCACCCTCTAACTTTCACCCACTGCTGTCACCCTCTCCTGACATTACACTCTCCCTATCACCCACTGCTGTCACCGTTTCCTGAAGTTGCCCTCTCCCTGCCACCAAGTGCTGTCACCCTTTCCCTGTTGTCATTCTGAGAAGGTCCACACGGGCCCCCGGGTCCAGGGGGGCCCACACCGCACACCCTGCACTAGGGGTGTGCACCGGCCACTTTTCGTGTTTTGTGTTTTGGTTTTGGATCTGGATCTTTCTTCGTGTTTTGGATCTGGATTGGTTTTGCCAAAACCACCCTTCCGTGTTTTGGGTTCTGGGTTTTGTGTTTTGGATCTGTATTTTTTTTTAAAAAAAGCATAAAAACAGCTAAAATCACAGAATTTGTGTTTTTCTGGTCCTATGCTATTATTAACCTCAATAACCTTAATTTCCACTCATTTCCAGTCTATTCTGAACACCTCACACCTCACAATAGTGTTTTTATATCCAAAAGGTTGCACCGAGGTAGCTGGATGACTATGCTAAGAGATACGAGTGGGCGGCACAAACACGTGGTCCATCTAGGAGTGACACTGCAGTGGCAGACAGGATGGCAGTTTGAAAAACTAGGCCCCAAACAGTACATAATTCAAAGAAAAAAAAGAGGTGCAAGATGGAATTGTCCTTGGGCCCTCCCACCCACCCTTATGTTGTATAAACAGGACATGCACACTTTAACAAACCAATCATTTCAGCGCCAGGGTCTGCCACACGACTGTGGCTGAAATGATTGGTTCGTTTGGGCCCCCACAAAACAAGCTGGCAATTAATCTGTCCCTGCACAAACTGGCTCTACGGAGGCAAGATGTCGTCCTCATCCTCCTCATCCACCAATTCCTCACCCTCTTCAGTGTTGTGTACATCCTCATCCTCACAGAGTATTAATTCGTCCTCGCTGGAATCCACAACCACAGGTCCCTCTGTACGTTCAGGAGGCTGGTCTTTATGAACATCATCTCCACATTTTGTGGAAGCAACCTCCTACGCCTTTCACTGACAAGGTTCCCGGCTGCACTAAACACTCTTTCGGAGTACACACTGGAGGGGGGGCAACTCAGGTAAAATAGAGCCACTTTGTACAGGGACCTCCAAATTGCTTCTTTTTCCTGCCAGTACAGGTATGGACTGTCTGACATGCCTACTTGGATGTTGTCACGATGTAATCCTTTAACAGACAGACACACGCTTGTCGCTGCTGCTTTAAGGATGCAGGTGCGGCTACAGCCCACACATTTCACAAAGACAGAAAAAAAAAGAATATTTTTATTGTTTGTGGAGCGCACTTTGAGGGTTACACCACCCTTTAACAGACAGACGCACGCTTGTCGCTGCTGCTTTAAGGATGCAAGTGCGGCTACAGCCCACACAATTCACAAAGACAGAAAAAAAAATAAGAATTTTTTTATTGTTTGTGGAGCGCACTTTGAGGGTTACACCACTCTTTAACAGACAGACGCACGCTTGTCACTGCTGCTTTAAGGATGCAGGTGCGGCTACAGCCCACACATTTCACAAAGACAGAAAAAAAAGAATATTTTTATTGTTTGTGGAGCGCACTTTGAGGGTTACACCACCCTTTAACAGACAGAGGCACGCTTGTTGCTGCTGCTTTAAGGATGCAGGTGTGGCTACATCCCACACATTTCACAAAGACAGAAAAAAAAATAAGAATTTTTTTATTGTTTGTGGAGCACACTTTGAGGGTTGCACCACCCTTTAACAGACAGACGCACGCTTGTCGCTGCTGCTTTGAAGACAGTATCATATGCAGTGACAGTAGACTTGTCAGAAATTGTTGGCACGTCCTTCAGTCCGGACCAGATGTCCAAACCGGCCCTTGACTTATGACACAGGCGCACGCTTGACGCTGCTTCTGTGTTGATGCACGTGCGGCTACATCGCACACAAGTCACAAACACATACAAAAAATAGTTTTTTATTTTTTGGAGCACTTTGAGGGTTACACCACCCTTTAACAGACAGACGTACCCTTGTCGCTGCTGCTTTGAGGATGCAGGTGCGGCTACAGCCCACACAATTCACAAAGACAGAAAAAAAAGAAGAATATTTTTATTGTTTGTGGAGCGCACTTTGAGGGTTACACCACCCTTTAACAGACAGACGCACGCTTGTCGCTGCTGCTTTAAGGATGCAGGTGCGGCTACAGCCCACACATTTCACAAAGGCAGAAAAAAAAATAAGAATTTTTTTATTGTTTGTGGAGCGCACTTTGAGGGTTACACCACCCTTTAACAGACAGACGCACGCTTGTCGCTGCTGCTTTAAGGATGCAGGTGCGGCTACAGCCCACACATTTCACAAAGACAGAAAAAAAAAGAAGAATTTTTTTATTGTTTGTTGAGCGCACTTTGAGGGTTACATCACCCTTTAACAGACAGACGCACGCTTGTTGCTGCTGCTTTAAGGATGCAAGTGCGGCTACAGCCCACACAATTCACAAAGACAGAAAAAAAAGAAGAATATTTTTATTGTTTGTGGAGCGCACTTTGAGGGTTACACCACCCTTTAACAGACAGACGCACGCTTGTCGCTGCTGCTTTAAGGATGCAGGTGCGGCTACAGCCCACACATTTCACAAAGGCAGAAAAAAAAATAAGAATTTTTTTATTGTTTGTGGAGCGCACTTTGAGGGTTACACCACCCTTTAACAGACAGACGCACGCTTGTCGCTGCTGCTTTAAGGATGCAGGTGCGGCTACAGCCCACACATTTCACAAAGACAGAAAAAAAAAGAAGAATTTTTTTATTGTTTGTTGAGCGCACTTTGAGGGTTACATCACCCTTTAACAGACAGACGCACGCTTGTTGCTGCTGCTTTAAGGATGCAAGTGCGGCTACAGCCCACACAATTCACAAAGACAGAAAAAAAAAGAAGAATATTTTTATTGTTTGTGGAGCGCACTTTGAGGGTTACACCACCCTTTAACAGACAGACGCACAATTGTCGCTGCTGCTTTGAGGATGCAAGTGCGTCTACAGCCCACACAATTCACAAAGACAGAAAAAAAAGAAGAATATTTTTATTGTTTGTGGAGCGCACTTTGAGGGTTACACCACCCTTTAACAGACAGACGCACGCTTGTCGCTGCTGCTTTAAGGATGCAGGTGCGGCTACAGCCCACACATTTCACAAAGGCAGAAAAAAAAATAAGAATTTTTTTATTGTTTGTGGAGCACACTTTGAGGGTTACACCACCCTTTAACAGACAGACGCACGCTTGTCGCTGCTGCTTTAAGGATGCAGGTGCGGCTACAGCCCACACATTTCACAAAGACAGGAAAAAAAAGAAGAATTTTTTTATTGTTTGTGGAGCGTACTTTGAGGGTTACACCACCCTTTATCAGACAGACGCATGCTTGTCGCTGCTGCTTTAAGGATGCAGGTGCGGCTACAGCCCACACATTTCACAAAGACAGAAAAAAAAATAAGAATTTTTTTATTGTTTGTGGAGCACCCTTTGAGGGTTACACCACCCTTTAACAGACAGACGCACGCTTGTCGCTGCTGCTTTGAGGACAGTATCATATGCAGTGACAGTAGACTTGTCAGAAATTGTTGGCACGTCCTTCAGTCCGGACCAGATGTCCAAACCGGCCCTTGACTTATGACACAGGCGCATGCTTGACGCTGCTACTGTGTTGCTGCACGTGCGGCTACATCGCACACAAGTCACAAACACATAAAAAAAATAGTTTTTTATTTTTTGGAGCACTTTGAGGGTTACACCACCCTTTAACAGACAGACGTACGCTTGTCGCTGCTGCTTTGAGGATGCAAATGCGGCTACAGCCCACACAATTCACAAAGACTGAAAAAAAAGAAGAATATTTTTATTGTTTGTGGAGCGCACTTTGAGGGTTACACCACCCTTTAACAGACAGACGCACGATTGTCGCTGCTGCTTTGAGGATGCAAGTGCGGCTACAGCCCACACAATTCACAAAGACAGAAAAAAAAATAAGAATTTTTTTATTGTTTGTGGAGCGCACTTTGAGGGTTACACCACCCTTTAACAGACAGAGGCACGCTTGTCACTGCTGCTTTAAGGATGCAGGTGCGGCTACAGCCCACACATTTCACAAAGACAGAAAAAAAAATAAGAATTTTTTTATTGTTTGTGGAGTGCACTTTGAGGGTTACACCACCCTTTAACAGACAGACACACGCTTGTCGCTGCTGCTTTAAGGATGCTGGTGTGGCTACAGCCCACACATTTCACAAAGACAGAAAAAAAAATAAGAATTTTTTTATTGTTTGTGGAGCATACTTTGAGGGTTACACCACCCTTTAACAGACAGACACACGCTTGTCGCTGCTGCTTTAAGGATGCTGGTGTGGCTACAGCCCACACATTTCACAAAGACAGAAAAAAAAATAAGAATTTTTTTATTGTTTGTGGAGCGCACTTTGAGGGTTACACCACCCTTTAACAGACAGACGCACGCTTGTCGCTGCTGCTTTAAGGATGCAGGTGTGGCTACAGCCCACACATTTCACAAAGACAGAAAAAAAATAAGAATTTTTTTATTGTTTGTGGAGCGCACTTTGAGGGTTACACCACCCTTTAACAGACAGACACACGCTTGTCGCTGCTGCTTTGAGGATGCAGGTGGAATCTAGACGGGATTTGGAACCGGGGACACACTACCTCCATCAATTGTCTAAATCCCACTGCACTAATGGTGGATACCGGACGCACGTCTAACACCAACATAGCAGTCAAGGCCTCAGTTATACGTTTTGCTTCAGGATGACTGCTGTCGTACTTCATCCTTATTGCTAGGGACTGTTGAAGGGTCAATTCTTTAGTAAAAGTAGTGGTGTTCCTACTTCCTCTCTGGGATGATGAACAACTCCCAGCAGCAGCAACAGCACTAGGAGGAAGTGGTTCTTGATCTTTCCCTATTTTATTTTTATCGGAAAAGTTTGGTCCTCCATTTATGTTAAATTGATATATACGTGTGGCTAAGGCGCACACAAACACAGAAAATATTTTTTTATTTTTGCTGGAGAGTAGCGCACTTTGTGGGGTACACCACCCTTTAAGAAATGAGCCAGCCGGCTCTTTACTTATGGGACACAGGCGCACGCTTGGCGCTGCTCCTTTGTTGATGCACGTGCAGCCACAGTGCACACAATTCACAAACACAGAAAATATTTTTTTATTTTGTTTGGAGTGTACTTTGGGGGTTACAGCACCCTTTAACGGTCAAGCCAGCCGGCCCTTTACTTATGACACAGGCGCACGCTTGGCACTACTTTGTTGATGCACGTGCGGCTACTGCGCACACAATTCACAACCACAGAAAATATTTTTTTATTTGGTTTGGAGTGTACTTTGGGGGTTACAGCACCCTTTAACGGTCAAGCCAGCCGGCCCTTTACTTATGACACAGGCGCACGCTTGGCACTACTTTGTTGATGCACGTGCGGCTACTGCGCACACAATTCACAAACACAGAAAATATTTTTTTATTTGGTTTGGAGTGTACTTTGGGGGTTACAGCACCCTTTAACGGTCAAGCCAGCCGGCCCTTTACTTATGACACAGGCGCACGCTTGGCACTACTTTGTTGATGCACGTGCGGCTACTGCGCACACAATTCACAAACACAGAAAAAATATATTTTTTTTTAGCACTTGGGGGGAGCACCCCTGATGGACAGAGCACCCCCTGGACAACACTACAGCACCCCTTTAGGACTGGGACACTGCACAGGACTTTGGAGTGGACACAGCCCCTATGGACAACTGACTGCACAACACAGTCCAGCCAGCCCCTATGGACTGAAGTAGTGGACACAGCCCCTATGGACAACAGCAGCACAACACAACACAGCCAGCCCCTATGGACTTTGAAGTAGTGGACACAGCCCCTATGGACAACAGCAGCACAGCGCAGCACAACACTACTCTGCAAAACACTGCACTACACTACACAGCCCAGCCAGCCCTAACTCCCACCCTCCCTCTTCACTGTCCACAGCCGAGTGAGAAAATGGCGCCGTTGCGGGTACCTTATATCGGATCCAAAACCCGCGAGATCCGGAAGGCAGGATGATGACGTTTTGCCTCGATTTCAGATCCGAGTCAGGCGGGAAAAGTCGAGCCTGACTCGGATCGGCCTCGGATCGGGGGGGCTCGGGGGGGTTCGGATTTCAGAAATCCGAACCCGCTCACCCCTACCCTGTACCCATAGGTAATTATACTTACCTCTCCACCGATTCCCGAAGTGCTGCTCCACAGTGCCGGACCGGCGCTGTAGAGCAGCAAACACTCATTGGGAAAATGGTGGCGGCCATTTTCCCAGTGATCTGCGCATGCGCAGAAAAGATGTCCCCGGGAAAGTAGGCACGGGCACCATTTTCCTGGAGACCCGCGCATGTGCTGTAGATTCTGGCATGAAGCCAGAATCTACAGGGCTCAGGGCCGCTGAGCCGCCATCAGAGAGGAGGGGGCCCAAACGGAGGCTGCACACGGGCCCCCTCCTCTCTTACAACGGCCCTGCCTGTGTGTGTGTTTTTTATTTGTCATGTGGGGCCACTCGCAGTGGGGGTTAATGTGTGGGTTTTTTTTCCCTTTGGGGCCATTGTATATTACTACCAAGGATTATGTATGGTCTGATGCAGAAGAAGGTCCATGTGGGGTGACACTATGAGTTACTGCCTTCAGTTACACCAATCCTAGTGACGCCACTGAGTATAATATTAAATTATAACCATATGTAGGTCTTTTGTTCAGATTCCCTTTTGTAATTGTTACATCATTACATGTACTCCCGAAATTTCACACACTGAAATATGAGGGTTAATTTCACCGGGAGCACCAAAATCTATATCCGCTTACCAAAAAAATTAGGCTCGGGCCGGCCCTTTTGACAAGGACACCTTTTGGTGAATGAGGTCACAGCAAAGAGAGAGAGCAGCATTCCAGGATCCAGGAGAGAGAAGACAGCGTCTGGGAGCAGAGGAAACGGCGTCTGGGAACAGAGGAGACGGCGTCTGGTAGCAGAGGAGATGGCGTCTGGTAGCAGAGGAGACGGCATCTGGGAGCAGAGGAGACGGCGTCTGGTAGCAGAGGAGACGGCGTCTGGGAGCAGAGGGGACGGCGTCTGGGAACAGAGGAGACGGCGTCTGGTAGCAGAGGAGACGGCGTCTGGGAGCAGAAGAGAAGGTGTCTGGGAGCAGAGGGGACGGCATCTGGGAGCAGAGGGGACTGCGTCTGGGAGCAGAGGAGACGGCGTCTGGGAGCAGAGGAGACGGCGTCCGGGAGCAGAGGGGACCGCGTCTGGGAGCAGAGGAGACGACGTTTGGGAGCAGAGGGGATGGCGTCTGGGAGCAGAGGGGACGGCGTCTGGGAGCAGAGGAGACGGCATCCGGGAGAAGAGGAGATGGCGTTTGGGAGCAGAGGGGACAGCATCTGGTAGCAGAGGAGAAGGCGTCTGGGAGCACAGGAGACGGCGTCTGGGAGCAGAGGAGACGGTGTCTGGGAGTAGAGGAGACGGCGTCTGGGAGCACAGGAGACAGCATCTGGTAGCAGAGGAGAAGGCGTCTGGGAGCACAGGAGACGGCGTCTGGGAGCACAGGAGACGGCGTCTGGGAGCAGAGGAGACGGTGTCTGGGAGCAGAGGAGACGGCGTTTGGGAGCAGAGAAGATGGTGTCTGGGAGCACAGGAAACGGCGCTTGGTAGCAGAGGAGAAGGCATCTGGGAGCAGAGGAGACGGCGTCTGGGAGCAGAGGAGACAGCGTCTGGGAGCAGAGGAGACGGTGTCTGGGAGCAGAGGAGACGGCGTCTGGTAGCAGAGGAGATGGCGTCTGGGAGCAGAGGAGACGGAGCCTGGTAGCAGAGGAGATGGAGCCTGGTAGCAGAGGAGATGGCGTCTGGGAGCAGAGGAGACGGAGCCTGGTAGCAGAGGAGATGGAGCCTGGTAGCAGAGGAGATGGCGTCTGGGAGCAGAGGAGACGGCATCTGGGAGCAGAGGAGACGGCGTCTGGGAGCAGAGGAGATGAAGTTTGGGAGCAGAGGAGACGAAGTTTGGGAGCACAGGAGACGGCGTCTGGCAGCAGAGCATCTCCTGGCCTCCCCTATCTCTTCCCTGTCCCTTCCCCATGAGACCATGGCCCTCTCTCAGGTGCACTATATTATGTCCCTATTTATCCCCAGCATCTCCTGGCCTCCCCTATCTCTTCCCTGGCCCCTCCCCATGAGGCCATGGCCCTCACTCAGGTGCACTATATTATGTCCCTATTTATCCCCAGCATCTCCTGGCCTCCCCTATCTCTTCCCTGGCCCTTCCCCATGAGGCCATGGCCCTCTCTCAGGTGCACTATATTATGTCCCTATTTATCCCCAGCATCTCCTGGCCTCTCCTATCTCTTCCCTGGCCCTTCCCCATGAGGCCATGGCCCTCTCTCAGGTGCACTATATTATGTCCCTATTTATCCCCAGCATCTCCTGGCCTCTCCTATCTCTTCCCTGGCCCTTCCCCATGAGGCCATGGCCCTCTCTCAGGTGCACTATATTATGTCCCTATTTATCCCCAGCATCTCCTGGTCTCTCCTATCTCTTCCCTGGCCCTTCCCCATGAGGCCATGGCCCTCTCTCAGGTGCACTATATTATGTCCCTATTTATCCCCAGCATCTCCTGGCCTCCCCTATCTCTTCCCTGGCCCTTCCCCATGAGGCCATGGCCCTCTCTCAGGTGCACTATATTATGTCCCTATTTATCCCCAGCATCTCCTGGTCTCCCCTATCTCTTCCCTGGCCCTTCCCCATGAGGCCATGGCCCTCTCTCAGGTGCACTATATTATGTCCCTATTTATCCCCAGCATCTCCTGGCCTCTCCTATCTCTTCCCTGGCCTTTCCCCATGAGGCCATGGTCCTCTCTCAGGTGCACTATATTATGTCCCTATTTATCCCTAGCATCTCCTGGCCTCCCCTATCTCTTCCCTGGCCCTTCCCCATGAGGCCATGGCCCTATTTCAGGTGCACTATAATATGTCCCTATTTATCCCCAGCATCTCCTGGCCTCCCCTATCTCTTCCCTGGCCCTTCCCCATGAGGCCATGGCCCTCTCTCAGGTGCACTATATTATGTCCCTATTTATCCCCAGTATCTCCTGGCCTCCCCTATCTCTTCCCTGTCCCTTCCCCATGAGGCCATGCCCCTTTTTCAGGTGCACTATCTTATGTCCCTATTTAAAAAATGGGAGGGGGAGAGGGCACCAATGCTCTCTCTGGTACAGGGCACTTTAATTCAAGTTACGGCTCTGCAGTCTGTTGCTCGAGCACCAGATTGAGCATGGTTAATTAGAAGAGCAGCCAACTTTATTGATATGTGCCTGAAAGGATGCACACATGTTAAAAGGAGTACCTTCAAGGAAGTCTCTATATAATAAGCTTCCATTTTAGTTTGCCTAAGAAAACCTAAGCACACTGGAGACAGAGGAGAAACATGCACAGCACTGATAGGATAGAAATTCCAGGAGATTTATGTTACTCAAGATTATTGGAACTGATGTGTGTGCAGGTGTTGCTATTGCAGAGTAATGTAGGCACACATCAGCGGATGACTCACACTATGAATAGCCCAGTTACTTACCCAGTGGTGTTGGTTTATTAAGAGATAGTAGGTACAGCCGTACTCCCTGTTACATGTACACTGGTGATGGAGCGGAGCTGTGGTCTATGCAGCTCACCAGCCAAACAGTGCATGCTGCAAACGGGTAATGTTGCAGCATCTGTTCACCAGTGTAGAGAGTGCCTGGGGGCTGCCCAGCATCTCGGAGAGTGCTGGGCACGCCCCCACAGTGGCATAAACTCCGCTTGGCTCCGCCTCTTTTTCCAGAGGCTTCGTCCCTTTTCCGAGAACACTTATCCCCTTTTTAGGCACCGATCTGTCCCTCTTCAGGCAACCTAAAAGTTGGGAGCTCAACAGCCATCTTGGGACAGAGCACAAAGCCTCCCTGGAGAACAGGAAGACAGGTCATTCCACTAACAACAAAGGTCATTCCACTAACAACAAAGGTCATTCCTCTAACAACAAAGGTCATTCCACTAACAACAAAGGTCATTCCACTAACAACAAAGGTCATTCCACTAACAGCAAAGGTCATTCCTCTAACAACAAAGGTCATTCCACTAACAACAAAGGTCATTCCACTAACAGCAAAGGTTATTCCACTAACAACAAAGGTCATCCACTAACAACAAAGGTCATTCCACTAACAACAAAGGTCATTCCAGTAAAAGCAAAGGTCATTCCACTAACAACAAAGGTCATCCACTAACAACAAAGGTCATTCCACTAACAACAAAGGTCATTCCAGTAACAGCAAAGGTCATTCCACTAACAACAAAGGTCATCCACTAACAACAAAGGTCATTCCACTAACAACAAAGGTCATCCACTAACAACAAAGGTTATTCCACTAACAACAAAGGTCATCCACTAACAACAAAGGTCATTCCACTAACAACAAAGGTCATACACTAACAACAAAGGTTATTCCACTAACAACAAAGGTCATCCACTAACAACAAAGGTCATTCCACTAACAACAAAGGTCATTCCACTAACAACAAAGGTCATCCACTAACAACAAAGGTCATTCCACTAACAACAAAGGTCATCCACTAACAACAAAGGTCATTCCACTAACAACAAAGGTCATCCACTAACAACAAAGGTCATCCACTAACAACAAAGGTCATTCCACTAACAACAAAGGTCATCCACTAACAACAAAGGTCATTCCACTAACAACAAAGGTCATCCACTAACAACAAAGGTCATTCCACTAACAACAAAGGTCATCCACTAACAACAAAGGTTATTCCACTAACAGCAAAGGTCATCCACTAACTGTTTTTTATATGTAGTGCAAAACAATTTCAAAATGGTGAAAAACTATAAATAGAGGTTGGGTTATTAGACAACATAGGCCCATATTCAATATGTTTAGCACCCGCAATACTTTTTCGCCTGGCAGACTATATCGCGTGTTTTGGGTGCGGAAACTTTTCGCGTGCGTCACCGCGATTCCCCGTATTCAGTATGAAGGTACGCAAAAAAGTCACCTGGCGATACTTGAACAGACGGAAAGTTCTCTCCAAAATGGGGTAATCAGCCTGACACCCCCCAAAAGATGCACTGACATGGGGGATCACTATGGATACCCCTGAATAGGCCTGCTGAAGGTATTTGGGGTACTGAAATGTTCTCAATAGATTTTAATTAGCGTCTTTGCATAAGTGGTGAAGAATAGCATTTAGCAGGGTTTTTTGGTGAAAATAACTATTCCCAGCAAATTTGGGGTACCTAAAAATGGGGGACAGCATATTTAAAAGTTGCTAAAGTAAAGTTTAAAAAATCTTGAAAAATCCACATGCTGCATGCATCTGCAATCAAAAAAACACCTGGGGCATACATGGGTACCCATCTGGAGTCGATTTCGCTAGTTTTTAATTGCGTCCCCCAACTTTCATATTTTTTTTGCCCCCAAAATGAAAGTACTTTTTTGGGGTTTTGTAAAGTCTTTTTTTTTTTTTTAATTTGACACAGTTGACCTTTGGGGGACTGTCTTAAGCCTGCACGGGGGTTCCCGCAACGTTGCACCCCAAAACCCCAATTCTGCACTTTTTTCCGCCTGCTTTTGATAGGCGAAACTTTTTCGCCTATTACATTGCATTAACTTTCCGCCTAGGCGGAAAGTCTTTCAAATTGAATACGGCGATACTTTTCCACCTGGCGAAATGACGTCATCAGCGAAACTTTTTCGCCAATCTCGGCTTTTTGCTCCAAATTGAATACGGGCCATAGTGTAGCAGGCAGTCAGAACATACTGCAATAAGTCTCAGCATGTGTCATTGTGGAAAATGTATCAAATTTTCTATAGAGGAGAGGTCACTCGTAGCAACCAAGAAAATCATACTTGCCTACTTTTGAAAATGCATTTCAGGGAGAGTGTGAAACCACCACCTACTGTACTCTATGAGTGTGGCGGTAAAGTGGGCGTGTACTGCTACATCTGAGAGGCGTGTCATACATGTGATAGGCATGTACTGCTACATCTGAGAGGCGTGTCATACATGTGATAGGCTTGTACTGCTACATCTGAGAGGCGTGTCATACATGTGATAGGCTTGTATTGCTACATCTGAGAGGCGTGCAGTGGCGTAACTAGGGCAAGGTGAACGGGGTGTGTGTCCTGGGCGCCGTTGGACCGGCGGCATGGGGGGGCGCCGCCGGCCACGGTACCGGACTGCCCGCCCTAGTTAGCCAGTGTAGCGCCGACCGCAATGAGTGCGGTCAGTGCTACACATTTACACAGGACCGGCGCTAGGCTTCCAGCGCCGGTCCTTTGCTGCACACCTGAGCCCGCTCCCTCCCCCTGAGCACTTGCCCAATAGCGCTAGGCGGCGGACTCAGGCTGTGCATAACACACGCATCGCCGCCAGCGCTGCCAGCGATACGTGTGTTAAACAGCAGCCAATGAGAGTCAGATAGACTCTCATTGACTGCTGCAGCACCCACTGCAAGAGCCGGACTTTCGTCCGGCTCCTGCAGTGGGTAATGGGACAGACGTCATAATACTGAGCGCGCCAGCCCAGGATGACTGGCGGGCGTTGGCGGGAGCGGCGTCGCGGACCGGAGCAGCAGCAGCGTGGATTCAGGTAAGTATATTTTTATATATATTTTTTTTTTAACCTATCTGCACTACTGGGGGCACAACGGGGAGGAGGTGGCTACTACTGGGGGGACCTCTACTGGGGGTGGGGGCACAATGGGGGAGGGGTGGCTACTACTGGGGGCACCATTATTGGGAGGACCTCTACTGGGGGGGCTACTACTGGGGGCACTTAATCGGGAGGGGGAACCTCTACTGGGGACTACTACTTGGGGGGGAACTACCACTGGGGGCATTATAAAAGGGGCCTACTACTAGAGGCACTGCACTCAGGGGACCACTACTGGGGGCAATAATAGGAAGGGCCACTACAGGGGGCACTGGATAGAGGGGATCACTACTGGGTGCCTGCATAAGGGGACCACTACTGGGAAAACTGTATGGGGGGGGACTACTGCTTGGGGCACTATATAGTTACGCCACTGGAGGCGTGTCATAATATTGACACATCCAAATGTAAATGAGCCCCAAAGCAGTTAGTAAGATCTATTTGTTGATGAAAACACACTGATACTGTACAGAAAATATATGTAGCCATAGGGATCATTGTGCCTTATACCCAATGCAGGGAAATGACACTAATGATCCCATTTGAATCTATATATCTCTGTTTTTTTTTTAACATAACAGCTAAATAATGGGGGTAAGGTGCAATCAGGGAGATTACTGGACTCTTCAGGGAGACAGGGAGATTGCTGCTATTTCAGGGAGTCTCCCTGACAATCGGGGAGAGTTGGCAAATATGAAGAAACCACACCACCTGTCCTGTTTCACAAGGTTTAAATTGTCTCCCCCCTTATAGTCTATGGCAGTGTTTCCCAACCTCGGTACTCAAGGCACACTAACAGCCCTGGTTTTAGTGATACCCATGCTTGAGCACAGATAGTTAAATCAATATAACTGAGGTACTAATTAAGACACCTGTGCTCAAGTATGGCTATCCTGAAAACCTGGACTGTTAGCGTGCCATGAGGACAGTGGTTGGGAACCCCTGGTCTATGGCATAGATAATGGGATCTGGCTCCGGCAGCAGTACGAAACCTTGAATCAGATTTCCACAGGTATCGGGCAATATTTTCATTATAAAGGCAAGGATGGATGGGTCTTTGATCAGGCTACAAGCGGCCATATACTGTGTGGGCAGCACTCGGCTCCTGACACAGTGAGGGAGCTGGCACTGCACACAGACTGGTCCCCGGGGGCAGTCCGCATCTCCAGGACCCCCGGAGTGACTAAAACAGGGGTATAGCCTGTGAGGCAACGCCCCCTACCAGCGAGGCCACGTCCCCTACCAGTGAGGCCACACACCACAAGGAGGGACGCCTCTGGGTGAACGGATCTCACGGATTTCAGAATACTGCACATGGACTGTATAAGAAAATTGGCGACTGATTCATGCGCCGAAGTAGGTATACGCCCACAGCAGGAGACCGCAAGTGCGGGCGGATTGACCCGTCTATGAACAAGGCCACTCTTCCCGTGATACCTCTATGCAATAACTGGACGGCGACCGTGCGATCGCATGGAGCTGATCTGTCTCTCCTGGGAATGCCGGAGGAGTGTGAGTGTCATGGGAGTGTGGTTGGCGTGTAAGCGTTGCGGACGTAAAGTGGACGCCTACTTCAGACCAATCTTTTGCATCCAGCATGTGGACGTGATAACAGTGGGCGGGACAGGTTTCCTCATGTAGGCGCACAGATGTTCGTACATACACGAGCGGATTTTCACAATAGCATAAGGAAGTAAGTAGGATGCTGTACGGAAAAGTGTCCGTGGTTGGCGTCTGACTCAGGCCACAGTATGACTCCATTTTTCTGTAGTGCTAAACAGCTTTTGAACGGGATTGGTAGTTGTTTGCTGAGGATAAATAAAAAAAAGTTATATAATAAAGATATTATAGACATTAGCAGCAAAAATAAGAGATTTGTAAAAAAAAACAAAAAACTATTAGAGCATAATATGGAGACATGTCCTCTTTATATTCACCTGTCGCATTACTGTATTGTTTAGCATGGTGTCCTTTTATCCTGAAAGACAAGCCATGGTCCCCTTCTCCGGATACTTCCATAAAACAACGCCCTGTCTTCCAATTAAGGCTCGTGAGGTAAATTAGTCCCGGATAATTACTGTACAGTATGTGTACATTCTCTGCGAGCTCTCAGGGCGATGTAAAGACTGACGACCCTCCAGGGCCAGGGGTTGGGGTCAGAATGCGTTACGGCATTAAGGAGTCATTACATCTCTGACCTCCGCCGCGCAGAACAGGTGAATGCAATCTCTGATAGCCCTTTGATGAAATGTTCATAATTGGGAACAATTTATGTCCAATCACCGCGAGCCTGAACTTTGGGAAGTTAAGTGACTAGTTTAAATTGATGACAAAGATAAGTGTCACTGCAGCTACAGTTCAATAATCATAGACATTTTGATTAGGATGTGCTTAATTATGATAACTAACGGGCCTAGCGATGAGAGTATAACTGCTGCTGCCTTCGATAATGTTCTAGTTATTTCACAATTAACTTCTACACGGGAGGGCCTGGCACCGGGAATCTTACTATCAAATTGCTCGGTAGGCAGTTTCTCTGCCTATAATTGCCATAAAGTATTTTTTTTTATGTTTTCCTGGTATATAATTTCCCCATGACATGTTCTAAGCCGGCCTTAGCAAATACCCACATATTGCAGTAAGCTATCTGCGTGCTGGTCAGTGGCATTTAGAATGCAATATTTACCTCACAAAACCTAAATTATAGAGACATAAATGCAAATTGGACATTACATTGCTCAATCATGATAACAAGTGATAATATTATTACCGAAAAAGTACAGATTGTTCCGTAGTTATCAAGATCTTTACTGTGTTTCACGAAAACACTAATTTAACAGGTTTCCTTTTTTCCATCCTGGAGATTGATCTTGGGGAACTTCAACTACGTGGCCATAAACCAAAAAAAAAAACAGTATAAAGTGTATTAAAGCAAAAATAATACAATATGCATGAAAACTACATTATAAAATGCAACTTTAATTTTTGCAATCCTGTCTAGCTGTTAGATTTCCTTCTACGGAGAAACCCTTTGAAATCTCCGCTGTTTTTGCTGCCCTATTAAAAAAAAAAAAAAAATATGCAATGTCGTCCCTGATCAAAATATACATAAAACGAACCGTAACAGTGAAAAGCAAATATGCTGATTTCAGATGCCAAGCTTCGCGTATCGGCTGGTCTCCGTTTGATACATATTTCAGCATAAAAAAAAAATAAAGAACAACACGATGATGTCACTTTGATCTGCCAAAGAGTGATCAATACAAATAAAGTTGGCCTTCTATTGGATGTTGACCCTATTTTATGTGAACATGAATGGGGCCTTCAAAGAATAAAACATCAATAGCTTTAATAACAAACACACATTTTTTACGTACATCAAATAGCACCGGAATAAAGGGGACTTAAACTAGTGTTGAACTCAGAACTGGAGCAGAACAAAAAAAAAAAAAATTACTAGAAAAACATAAAGGATTAAAATGAAAATGTAAAAAAAAAAAAAATTGCAAAAAAAAAAAAAAATTACAAAAAAAAACCCAACAATGTAATCTGTGCTCTGCTGGAAAATGTTAAAGTTATCGCTGCACAAAGAACCTCTGGAGCGGCCTGCCTTCCAAAATTTCTATTGCACTCTCTGCTGTTGCTTGTGTATGGCAGAGGCAGCATCTTTGTATTATACGAACAGTCTGCTTCATAATCAAATACCATCTGTCGCTACATCTGAACTTGTTTTCAACATCTGTGCGTTCTGGTCTTAACAAAGCTTTAAAAACCAATTCAAAAACTTTCACAGATCACTGACTAAATATGTACGTTTACCATTTTTCATGTTAGCTTAAAATATTCCTTCAGTGGACACGTCCCCCCTAGACCGGCGATTGCAAAGACACGTTCACTAGTTGCTCTAATAAGCTTATTTCCTAATGGCCTCAGGCAGCCAAGTGCAGAAAGAGGGACACTTGCTTAGACACCAAAAAGACCAATCGTGTAGTTTCTTTGGTGCCAATGAAGTCCCCACTTGCCAATGAGGAACCTGAAAGTTGATAAGCGACCATACCCCAATTACTCAAAATGACACTACGGATAAAACTGCAACCAAGGGGAGAATCAACTGGATGGCTTAGACGCTGCTTAAGTGTGTTTGAGCAAATGGTGAAGTGAAATGCTGAGTGGCCCCCGGGGGAGTTTGCTATGTAGTTACTTTGAACTGGTTTCAGAAAAACACAGAAAGTACATCTTTGCAGAACTTGTAGCCAGACCACTGGCAGATGCTGACCAATTCTGCTCGTGTATACATCCGTTACACAACACTAAAACAGAGATTGAAATTTTTTAATTTAGTCAAGGCAGTTGGGCTAAAATTATAGCTTTTTCTGAAACCATTAAACGGCGCTGCCTAATGAAGTAGAAGACTGGCACGCTGGATGCTGATGAGATGTCGCTGATTCCAAGTTACAGGACGAGGAGTGTAGGCAAGCATATCGCCGAGTCCTCCCTCTGTAGTTGTATAATGAAACCAGAATAGCAGGGAGAGGAGATAAACACGTCTCCATCCAGACAGGCCGGGCGCACGGATGGCTTCTCCCTATCTGCAACCTTTTATTTTGGAAAGCACCTTTTATTTTATTTTTTTTTGTCAGAGGCAAACGTGTCATCACTAGAAGAGAACGCAGAGAGGATTTTAAATGGGCTTTCACAGGGAATGTAGCTTAAGGAGTTTTGAGGTATCGTCAAGGCAGGTCGGTAAGCAGGAGGAGGAAGAGACACATTCACTAATTGAGTCCATTGATAGATTCCGGTATAAACGCTGCTCTATTTATATAGCTGCTCCAGGCAGAGTGGCTCTTAAAGGTGCACAGCCTATCATTTCGCCTTCTTGAGGTCAGCGTAGAGCAGAGGAAAGTTCGCCTATAGGTCAATGTAATAACACCCTTGTGTTACCTAATGGATGACATGTGGGAGGCACGGGCCCTCTCCCAGAATAATTACTTTTTTTTTTTCCTCCATGCGTAAAGCCTTTGTAGAGATGGAAATGCAAAAATCATTTTCCTAATAGCAGAGCACAAACTGTACAAAACATCAATAAGGGCCATTATAATAAGTAATGAAGCAAAGATGTAAAAGGTGGGGAAAACTTAACAAACTCGTGCTTCAATAAACACGTTATTAAATAACATTTCAATAAAAAAAAAAACATTACGCAGATTGTAAGCTTACGAGCAGGGCCCTCTTACCCTTATGTATGTCTTTTACATATGTCTTGTATGGATGTTGGTCTTTTACAACCCAGTAAAATGTTAATGTTGATTCAAATTGTAAAGCGCAACGGAATTTGCTGCGCTATATAAGAAACTGATAAATAAATAAAATAATAAATAATAACGTAGGTATCACCTCGTGGTACCTAAGTCCTTGTATAATTACTATGTAGAATTACTAGGTGTGTTGTACAGTATTATGTTGGACATGAACAGACAGCTCAAGCTGGCAACGTGTCCATCCTAGAACCAGCACGGTGAATCGGTTCTAAAAAGCAAAAGTTTGCTGGAATTCTTCAAAAAAGAGATGATTTTGAGACATTCTCTACCGCAGGGGTCAGGGAACTTTTTTACTTTTTACCCCAAAATATATTTATTTACGCCAACGTTACCCCCTTGATTTGAAAAAGGAAATCATATAGTAGTGCCACCATATAATGCCCCTGTAGTAGAGCCCGTATATAATGCCCCTGTAGTAGTGCCCCATATAATGCCCTTGTAGTAGTGCCCCCATATAATGCCCCTGTAGTAGTGCCCGTATATAATGCCCCTGTAGTAGAGCCCCATATAATGCCCTTGTAGTAGTGCCCCCATATAATGCCCCTTTAGTAGTGCCCCATATAATGCCCCTGTAGTAGTGTCCCCATATAATGCCCCTCTAGTAGTGCCCCCATATAATGCCCCTGTAGCAGTGCCCCCATATAATGCCCCTGTAGTAGTACCCCCATATAATGCCCCTGTAGCAGTGCCCCCATATAATGCCCCTGTAGCAGTGCCCCCATATAATGTCCCTGTAGTAGTGCCCCCATATAATGCCCCTGTAGTAGTGCCCCCATATAATGCCCCTGTAGCAGTGCCTCCATATAATGTCCCTGTAGTAGTGCCCCCATAGTTATGCCCCTGTAGCAGTGCCCCATATAATGACCCTGTAGTAGTGCCCCATATAGTGCCCTTGTAGTAGTGCCCCCATATAATGCCCCTGTAGCAGTGCCCCCATATAATGTCCCTGTAGTAGTGCCCCCATAGTTATGCCCCTGTAGTAGTGCCCCCATATAATGCCCCTGTAGTAGTGCCCCCGTATAATGCCCCTGTAGCAGTGCCCCCATATAATGCCCCTGTAGCAGTGCCCCCATATAATGTCCCTGTAGTAGTGCCCCCATAGTTATGCCCCTGTAGCAGTGCCCCCATATAATGACCCTGTAGTAGTGCCCCATATAGTGCCCCTGTAGTAGTGCCCCCATATAATGCCCCTGTAGTAGAGCCCCCATATAATGCCCCTGTAGTAGTGCCCCCATATAATGCCCCTGTAGTGCCGCTTGTACAAAAAAAAAAACACTTTCCTTAATCCCCGCTCCTGCATCCGCCACCGTCCTGTCCGCCCGGCTGCTCCTCGGAACTATAGGAGAGACGTCATGACATCTCTCCCATAGTGCGCATGGAGAGCGGCGGAAGCTGGAGTTCAGAAGAGAACTCCGGCTAACGCGGCGCTGCAGGGAAGGAGCCGGGAGCCCGCTGGTAATAACATCTCAGCGGGCGTCCAGCTTAGAGCCTCCCTGCGGCACAGCCGGGCATGCATATGAATCATTCTATATTATAATGATTCATATGCATGCCCGGCTGTCCGTCCATTACCCCCAGGAATATTATTTTTACCCCATGTGGGGTAATTTACCCCTGTTCCCTGACCACTGCTCTACCGTGTTTATGTCGATTCTGATATGAGCCAGTTCACAAATGTGCGCACAGTTTCACAGACAGTTTTGAGCTAAATCTGATAAATTTTGGAGGTTTTAAATGGCAATCCTCAAAAACAAATAGGAATCTAAGGGCCGTATTCAATTGCAGACGAAAAGCCGTTCTTGGCCGATGACGTCATTTCGCTTGTCGGACACTTTCCGCCCAATTCAATTGCAATGACTTTTTGCTAAGCGGAAAGTCAATGCATTCAGATAGGCGACAAAGATTCGACTCTGAATGGAGGCGGAATAAAGTGCAATTTTGGGGTTTTGGGGTGCAAAGTTGCGGGAACCCCCGTGCAGTGTTAGGACAGTCCCCCAAAGGTAATCTGCGTAAAAAAGAAAGTATAAAAAAACTTTAGAACACCACAAAAAAGTACTTTTGTTGTTTTGGGGGCGAAAAAGTGCAAAGTTGGGGGACAATCTTAAAAACTAGCGAAATGGACTCCAGGGGGGTCCCCAAGTATGCCCCAGGTGTTTTTTACTTTGTAGGTGTTTGCGGCAGGTGAATTTTCCATGATTTTTAAAACTTCACTTTTGCAAGTTTTAAATATACTATCCCTCATTTCAGGTACCACAAATTTGCTGGGACAAGTTATTTTGCAGAAAAAATATTGCTAAATGCTATTCTTCACCCCTCATGCAAATACGCAAATTAGCACCTATTGAGACCATTTAAGTACCCCAAATACCTTCAGCAGGGCTGTTTGGAGGTATCCATACTGATCCCCAATGTCAGTGTATCTTTTGGGGGGTGTCAGGCTGATTTCCCCAAAACTGACAGCACTTTTCGCCTGATTGAGTTTCACCGGGTCCCGTTTTTGCGTCCCTTGGAATTGAATAAGAAGAACAGCTGTGATACTTTTCCGGACCCAAAACCAGAAATGTAGGCAGAAAGTGCACCACTGCCAATTGAATATGCCCCTAAGCATCAAATGGGGACCTTTGTAGCATTTTTAAAAGTAAAAAAAAGTTAAAATACCTTTTTAATACATTTTAAATATTATGTAAATACTGAACATGAGTCTAAACTTAATTGATGAATGTGAACTACAAATGGTGAACCTAAACAGCAGCCGGGCAGCATCAGCCATAAATTTAGTATACAAATTCAAATTGGGATCTATTGATGATTTGCCGCAAAATTGGTTCGTAGCCATTGAACCAGTGACATGTTTAACCATTGTGACATTTTTGTGGAGCGGGAGCACCTTTGTAGAACACAATAAATACTCACGCACTGGAGGAGTGGACTGAGCAGGTTCTTATAGTGGCTGGCTGATTATGAGTTATCGGTGCTGGAGGTTAGTGGTAACACCTGAGAGAGGTGTTATGTCATCTCACATGCCCACACTACTCAACTATAACAAATGATTGTAGTGAGTTTTTGTACTTTCGCACTTTCTTCACAACCATCATTTGCCCATGCATATTAGTGTGCCATTCTGAAGCTAGATTAATAGACTGACCAGCACTCTAGATCTACAGTAAGACTGTTGCTTCAGACTTGTGCATGTTCCACTTTATGTATTGTCAGAGGTGCATCTTATCAATGTTAGTAGTAAATGAGATGCTTTACCCTATTCATACACAACATAATGAATTACACAAGAGAGAATAGTGTTTAATTAAGAAATGAGTCGCAATTTAGATATATAATGTAATGAAATACATAACTTCCCATGCCTCTTGCTTACACCTTTAAAGAAATGAGAATCTTGTTTAATGCAGTAGTCCCCATGTAAATGACGGCATGCGGTCAGGATACCGGCTATCCTGCTTGCCAATATCCCTCACTCACATCCCAACATGGGACTAAAGATAGGGATCAAAATCCTGACACTTATCATTAGCCCTAGCCCCACTACTAACTACCGAAAACCGACATATATCTAGCCAAGGGGGGGGGTTAGCTTTGAGGACCCCCGGGGGGACTTATGGAAAGGCACCCCATGGGAGGGTTAGGGTTAGAGTAGGGAAAGGGGGGGTTAGAGTTAGGCACCACTAGGGTGGTTCAGGGTTAGGCCCCCCCACTGGGAGCGTAAGGTTTAGGGTGCGGGGAGGGGGGGGCAGTTTTAGGCACTAACGGGGGAGGTTAGGAACTAGGGAGGAGGTTAGGGTTAGTGTAGGGAGAGGGTTAAAGTACTTACCAGCTGCAGTCAGGATTTCGACCTGTCGGGCTGCCGCTGTCGGTATTTTATCCGGTGGCTAAATAGCCGCCGGCATTACATACCAATTCCAAATGCCAATTCATGGCTGTGGCTGCTAGATACTGATTTTGGTGACAAAAAACAAAAATATACATTTATAAAATATAACAGGTTAAAGCAGGTGAAAGAATTCTCACTATATTGGAGATTGATCACTAGAATGTTTGTTGCAATGTACTGTATAATGATCACTTGAAATTCCCTCTGTTGTATAGTGATCACTGGAATTCTCCCTGTATTGATCACTAGAATGATTACATAATGAGCAATTGAATCATCTCTGTATTGAATAGTGATAACAAAAATGTTCTTTGTAGTGTACACTGATCATTAGAAAGTTATCTGTTTTGTATAGTGATCAATAGAATTATGTCTGTATTGCATAGTGATCACTAGAATACTGGGCCTGATTCAGAGCCGCTCGTAAGTGGCCGCTCGTTCATTCCGAGCGATGTTTGCAAAACTGCGCATGCGTACGGATTGTAATACACATGCGCGAACCAGTCAGTGCGGCCAAAAATCGTAGCGAATGCCTGCTATTTTGAGTGACAGGAGGAGGCGTATGTAGGTGGTAACAGGGGAAGGTGCTTGAAAACGGGGAGTGGAATTCAGAACGCAGGCGTGCTTAAAGGTCAAAACGGGCGTTTTAAGGGTGTGCATAACTAATACAGCAGCGTCATTGACCACGTCACTGGGTTATTTTATAGTCAGAACTGCTCACAAGATTGTGGTAGGAAAAACCAACCACAAGAATAGCGAGCAGTTCATACGCTGGTCGATGTACTCGATTAATCTAATAAATAGCGGACATGACGTAGGATGCGAGCGGCCAGGGGGCGTATTTTTCCAAAAAACGACCGCTCATTCAGACCTAGAGGCGTGAACAGACCGCAAAGAGCGAACGGTTCATTTGAATAGCCACCCCTTTTTTCAGAACGAACGACCACAAATAGCGTCTGGCTCTGAATCAGGCCCACTGTCTGTATTACACAGTGATAAATAGAATGCTTTCTGTATTGTATGGTGTCACCAAAATGCTCTTTGTATTGTATAGTGATCAATAGCATTCTCTCTGATTGCAGTGGTCAGTAGAGTATTCTCTGTATTGCAGAGTGATCAATAAAATACTTTTTGTATTGTCATCGCTAGAATTCGCTATGCATTTAATAATGATCACTATAATGTTATCTGTATTTTATAGTGATCACTAAAATGCTCTCTATATTGTAATTTGATCACTATAATACTCTCTGTATTGTATAGTGAATTTTAGAATGTTATCTGTATTGTACAGTGATCACTATAATTATCTCTGTAATGTATAGTGATCAATAAAATATAAAATTATAAATAAAAACGTACTTCTATCTTAATTATAACTATAATTAAATTATAAAATAAAAATCTCGCATCCAGATGTTTCCCATTCACAAGAGAGAACTCGGGCAATGTAATGGGTTGCGAGTTTGAAGCTCACACTGGCAGACTTACCAAAATTGCAAACCCAATAGACCGGGCTCAGATAGGCGAGTCTAGCCTGAGCAGGTGCCAATAACACAGAAATGTGCACAGATCCATGAGATACTGTACGTGCATGTTTCTGTGTTAAAAAAAAAAACAGTTTAATGAAAAAGAAATGACGTGCACCCCACTCCAGAAGCATAACCATCCCCGGGCTCTGTAGAGCCTGTCCTGGTTTTTAAAATACAGGGAACAAAATGCGTTGTATTTTAAGAACCATCACAGGGTAGTGCTGAGCCGGTCCTGGTTGGCTGGCGGCTCCTGCAATGACAGGAGACACGTGGGTTCCTGTCATTCAAGTGTAGTGCTGGATTCGGGTATTGGTTTTTTTGTTTTTAAGCCCCTGGATGCCTACATGGACCGAAGAAGATGTGATCTACGCTAGGAATAGGTGAGTATTGATTATTTTTTAAAGATGTCGTAGATTCTACTGGAGAAGGGAACAAGATTGACTACAGGGATTCTAGGTGAGTATGCGTGAATGTGAGTGTGAGTGTGAATGTGAGTGTGTATGTATGCTTTAAGAAAACTTTACTGTCACGGTGTGTGTGTCTTATGTTTATTTTAATATTTATTTTCCAGGTGAACTACAGGTACCAGCGGGCCCTTAATGCCCTTGATGCTGGTACTTGTGGTGCTCCAAGTACCAGCATGCAAGAGAGACTTGCTGGGACTTGTAGTTCTCCAGACAATATTATTACATCTATTTTTACACTACACTTATACACAATCAACCCGGCACCCACCGACCAGGGGTGTCAGGGATAGTTCCGGGCTATCAGCCCAGGCCTGGTGTGCCCCTTTATTGGGGGTTACCCACTGCCCCAAAGATCCCCGGCCTGGGTTGACTAGCAGTCACGTGTAATGTTTTGGCTGGGGGACCCGATGAATGGGTTCCCCTGGCTGTGGCATTACACCCCCGCTAGAAATACTGCGGTGCTGGTTATGAAAAATACAGGGGACCCCTACTCATTTTGTCCCCTGTATTTCCACAACCAGGACAGGCTCAGCAGAGCCCTGTGCTGGTTCTTAAAATGCAGGGGACCCCCTACGCATTTTTTCCCCTGTATATTAAGAACCAGGACAAGCACTACAAAGCCCAGGCTGGTTATGCTTCTGGGGGAGGTGGCACATCCCCAGTGTTTAGCCACCTCCCAGTCACCGCCCAGGAGCGCCCAGCACTTTCCTATGACATTTCTAATATTGCGCGTCTCAATAGCAGCAGCGCCTTTCTGCGCACACTCCATATGACACAAGCATCGTTAGTATTTTTAGGGTATTTCATCTAGCAAAAATGTGCCAACATCGGCATTGCATGCGACTCTCAATCAGTCCCCGAGTGTACTGTGCAGTATACAGCCGATGCTATTAACACAGCGGGGTGAGATATATACAAACGCAATTATGCATGCGCGCTTTCAAGGAAGGAGTTCAGGACACATGTCAGACACAGAGCTTCTGACACAAATCTGTGGCTGCCATAAATACCAGGACTTGGAAGAAGGTAGAAAGTAAAAAAAAAACACCCCTGAGGTCATCTATTTGTATTTATTTATATTGGGAGTGACCCTCTACAAAATATGATTATATCACTACTAGAAAGAGCTCCTACCCGAAAAGGTTTCTGTAGCTGAAGACTTAACAGCATTGTTAACGAGAGGTCACACCAGTGATGTCATGTTATGTTAATTTAACATTGCTAATAATACATTTTAACATTATCAACAATAAATATATTGGCTGAATATTAAAACCGAAAGGCTGGTTACTATTTATTGGGTGACTTCTTGGTGCGAGGAAGAAGATTTTAAGCTACATTTACCTTAAACCATCACCAAAAAGGAAAAAGATAAGAATTGTTATTGAGTTGGAAACGCTATGGGTGGTGCGCACCATTGGACACGTTATAGGTGGTGCACACCATTGGACACGTTATAGGTGGTGTGCACCATTGGACACTCTATAGGTGGTGCGCACCATTGACATTCTATAGGTGGTGCGCACCACTGGGCATGCTATAGGTGGTGCGCACCATTGGACATGCTATAGGTGGTGTGCACCATTGGACATGCTATAGGTGGTGCGCACCATTGGGCATGCTATAGGTGGTGCATACCATTGGTGGTGTGCATGGTGTAGGTGGTGCACGCCATTGAACATGCTATAGGTGGTGCGCACCATTGGACATGCTATAGATGGTGCGCACCATTGGACGCGCTATAGGTGGTACGCACCATTGGACACCCTGTAGGTGGTGTGTACCATTGGTGCTCTCTATAGGTGGTGTGCACCATTGGACACGCTATAGGTGGTGCACACCATTGGAAATGCTATAGGTGGTGCGCACCATTGGCACACTATAGGCGGTGCGCACCATTGGACATGCTATAGGTGGTGCGCACCATTGGTGCTCTCTATAGGTGGTGCGCACCACTGGACACGCTATAGGTGGTGCACACCATTGGACACTCTATAGGTGGTGCGCACCATTGGACACTCTATAGGTGGTGCGCACCATTGGACACTCTATAGGTGGTGCGCACCATTGAACACTCTATAGGTGGTGCGCACCATTGGACATGCTATAGGTGGTGCGCACCATTTGACACGCTATATGTGGTGCGCACCATTGATGGTGTGCATGCTATAGGTGGTGCGCACCATTGGACACGCTATAGGTGGTGCACACCATTGGACACGCTATAGGTGGTGTACACAACTGGACTGCTATAAGTGGTGCGCACCATTGGACACGCTATAGGTGGTGTGCACCATTGGATACGCTATAGGTGGTGTGCACCTTTGGACACACTATAGGTGGTGCGCACCATTGGACACACTATAGGTGGTGCGTACCATTGGACCCACTATAGGTGGTGCGCATCATTTTACATGCTATAGGTGGTGTGCACCATTGGAAATGCTATAGGTGGTGCTCTCCTTTGGCACGCTATAGGTGGTGCGCACCATTGGCACGCTATAGGTGGTGCACACCATTGGACACGCTATAGGTGGTGCGCACCATTGGACACCCTATGGGTGGTGTGCACCATTGGTGCTCTCTATAGGTGGTGTGCACCATTGGACACGCTATAGGTGGTACGTACCTTTGGGCACAGTATAGGTGGTACGCACCTTTGGACACTATAGGTGGTGCGCACCATTGGACACACTATAGTTGGTGCGCACCATTGGACACACTATAGGTGGTACGCGCCATTGGACACACTATAGTTGGTGCGCACCATTGGACACACTATAGGTGGTGCGCACCATTGGACACACTATAGGTGGTGCGCACCATTTGACACACTATAGGTGGTGCGCATCATTGGACAATTTATTAAAATTAAGTGCTCCCTGGGAATATAAAATCTGCAATTACTGTTACCAATAACCTGACATTCGCTCTGATAGTTTCAGAAAACAAAGTAGCCTCCTGCGCAAGAAAACAGAGGTAACTAGACTCTCCCCCCTCCTCCCCCCCCATATGCCCCATTGTGTAAGACACGCGCAGCCACTAAGGGGTTAATCATAATTAAGATGCTATGGAGATGATATGCACAGGAGTGGTGTGGGTTGCTGACCTGTATGTTTTTATAGCCACTCACATGCCTGTGACAGCCTCTAGGACAATAGGGAGAGAGACCTTTTGGCCCCTCGTTCCTTACAAATGAATCCTTTGTTAGCACAAAGAGCCACTTCTGGCTGACATACTTGTAATATCTTCTACTGTCCTTCTGTCTTAACAAGAAGCATATGTATCAGACAAGCAGTATTCCCTGGGGGGCTGACCATGCCTTCATCTGAGAGCCGGCAACACTGGGAATGCCTGGTATGGTGACAAGTCTCTGAGCAAGCCTTCCACCATTCACCGGCTCAGTTTCCTATAACAACTGTGTCTACAAGATCTTATTCTTAATGAAGCTCAGCGCTACAATAGATTCCTGCTACATTGTGCCTTAAATATATCTGTGTTGATAAGTTCATGAATAGAAGGCATTTGCTCAAAGGTCACATTTGTTTCAAGTTGTCTGGAACATATAAAGCACTTCAGACAGATTAGATCCAGTGTAATAACAAGAACCGCTAAGGCATGGAATAAAAGGTTTATTTCGCTGGCGTGTTGGGCTCGTTAGCTGGCTGTCACTCAGTGTGAGGCTTCACAATGTTTTACTTCTTTGTTGCAGTTACTGGATACAGGATACGCCTTTATACCTATGGGAAATCGCAATAAATTGGCCGCGCTAAGCTATATTTAAAGTTAGTTTCAGAGATTAGTAATGTTAACAAACTGAGTTTTGTGCCCAGTGACAGATTGGGATTAGAAGGTTCTAGGATGGAGGCTGGTTATCATAACAAATGTGTATATTCAAAGGCCCTCTGACCCCTGATTGGATCACACAGCCCCGCTAATCACTCTCTCCCATTGCTATGTATAATAAGTGCACTTACTACAACCTCATGTAGAAGACTCCTACCTCCACTGTAAGCCTGAGAGCAGGCCCCGCTCACTGGTATAACCCAGTGTCGTTTTATTACTGTTTTTTTTCCCAGTTATAAAGCATTACAGTACTAGCTGCCCGGGTTTAAATCTTCAAGTTATTAAGTTATAAGCATCCCAGACCAATTGCCACCACTCTGTCAGTTTTCATCCAAATCATCAAGTGGAAGGCCCAGGACAGGCTCCCCAGGTCAAAGTTCTGCGCAGCAGCGATATATAACATATACTAATGCAGCAGGCAATGACAGAGGAGAGAAGACGCCTCCTGCCAGTATCTCATCTCAGCAGCGATATATAACATATACTAATGCAGCAGGCAATGACTGAGGAGAGAAGATGCCTCCTGCCAGTATCGCATCTCAGCAGCGATATATAACATATACTAATGCAGCAGGCGATGACTGAGGAGAGAAGACGCCTCCTGCCAGTATCGCATCTCAGCAGAGATATATAACATATACTAATGCAGCAGGCGATGACTGAGGAGAGAAGATGCCTCCTGCCAGTATCTCATCTCAGCAGTGATATATAACATATACTAATGCAGCAGGCGATGACTGAGGAGAGAAGATGCCTCCTGCCAGTATCGCATCTCAGCAGCGATATATAACATATACTAATGCAGCAGGCGATGACTGGGGAGAGAAGATGCCTCCTGCCAGTATTGCATCTCAGCAGCGCTATATAACATATACTAATGCAGCAGGCGATGACTGAGGAGAGAAGATGCCTCCTGCCAGTATCTCATCTCAGCAGCGATATATAACATATACTAATGCAGCAGGCGATGACTGAGGAGAGAAGAAGCCTCCTGCCAGTATCGCATCTCAGCAGCGATATATAACATATACTAATGCAGCAGGCGATGACTGGGGAGAGAAGATGCCTCCTGCCAGTATTGCATCTCAGCAGCGATATATAACATACACTAATGCAGCAGGCGATGACTGAGGAGAGAAGATGCCTCCTGCCAGTATCTCATCTCAGCAGCGATATATAACATATACTAATGCAGCAGGCGATGACTGAGGAGAGAAGAAGCCTCCTGCCAGTATCGCATCTCAGCAGCGATATATAACATATACTAATGCAGCAGGCGATGACTGGGGAGAGAAGATGCCTCCTGCCAGTATTGCATCTCAGCAGCGATATATAACATACACTAATGCAGCAGGCGATGACTGAGGAGAGAAGAAGCCTCCTGCCAGTATCGCATCTCAGCAGCGATATATAACATATACTAATGCAGCAGGCGATGACTGGGGAGAGAAGATGCCTCCTGCCAGTATCACATCTCAGCAGCGATATATAACATATACTAATGCAGCAGGCAATGACTGAGGAGAGAAGACGCCTCCTGCCAGTATTGCATCTCAGCAGCGATATATAACATACACTAATGCAGCAGGCAATGACTGAGGAGAGAAGATGCCTCCTGCCAGTATCTCATCTCAGCAGCGATATATAACATATACTAATGCAGCAGGCGATGACTGAGGAGAGAAGACGCCTCCTGCCAGTATCGCATCTCAGCAGAGATATATAACATATACTAATGCAGCAGGCGATGACTGAGGAGAGAAGATGCCTCCTGCCAGTATCGCATCTCAGCAGCGATATATAACATATACTAATGCAGCAGGCGATGACTGAGGAGAGAAGATGCCTCCTGCCAGTATCTCATCTCAGCAGCGATATATAACATATACTAATGCAGCAGGGGATGACTGAGGAGAGAAGATGCCTCCTGCCAGTATCTCATCTCAGCAGCGATATATAACATATACTAATGCAGCAGGGGATGACTGAGGAGAGAAGATGCCTCCTGCCAGTATCGCATCTCAGCAGCGATATATAACATATACTAATGCAGCAGGCGATGACTGAGGAGAGAAGACGCCTCCTGCCAGTATCTCATCTCAGCAGCGATATATAACATATACTAATGCAGCAGGCGATGACTGAGGAGAGAAGAAGCCTCCTGCCAGTATCGCATCTCAGCAGCGATATATAACATATACTAATGCAGCAGGCGATGACTGAGAAGAGAAGATGCCTCCTGCCAGTATTGCATCTCAGCAGCGATATATAACATACACTAATGCAGCAGGCGATGACTGAGGAGAGAAGATGCCTCCTGCCAGTATCTCATCTCAGCAGCGATATATAACATATACTAATGCAGCAGGCGATGACTGAGGAGAGAAGACGCCTCCTGCCAGTATCTCATCTCAGCAGCGATATATAACATATACTAATGCAGCAGGCGATGACTGAGGAGAGAAGACGCCTCCTGCCAGCATCGCATCTCAGCAGCGATATATAACATATACTAATGCAGCAGGCGATGACTGAGGAGAGAAGATGCCTCCTGCCAGTATCTCATCTCAGCAGCGATATATAACATATACTAATGCAGCAGGCAATGACTGAGGAGAGAAGACGTCTTCTGCCAGTATCACATCTCAGCAGCGATATATAACATATACTAATGCAGCAGGGGATGACTGAGGAGAGAAGGTGCCTCCTGCCAGTATCGCATTTCAGCAGCGATATATAACATATACTAATGCAGCAGGCGATGACTGAGGAGAGAAGACGCCTCCTGCCAGTATCGCATCTCAGCAGCGATATATAACATATACAAATGCAGCAGGCGATGACTGAGGAGAGAAGATGCCTCCTGCCAGTATCGCATCTCAGCAGCGATATATAACATATACGGTACTAATGCAGCAGGCGATGACTGAGGAGAGAAGATGCCTCCTGCCAGTATCACATCTCAGCAGCGATATATAACATATACTAATGCAGCAGGCGATGACAGAGGAGAGAAGACGCCTCCTGCCAGTATCGCATCTCAGCAGCGATATATAACATATACTAATGCCGCAGGCGATGACTGAGGAGAGAAGATGCCTCCTGCCAGTATCTCATCTCAGCAGCGATATATAACATATACTAATGCAGCAGGCGATGACTGAGGAGAGAAGATGCCTCCTGCCAGTATCACATCTCAGCAGCGATATATAACATATACTAATGCAGCAGGCGATGACTGAGGAGAGAAGATGCCTCCTGCCAGTATCTCATCTCAGCAGCGATATATAACATATACTAATGCAGCAGGCGATGACTGAGGAGAGAAGATGCCTCCTGCCAGTATCACATCTCAGCAGCGATATATAACATATACTAATGCAGCAGGGGATGACTGAGGAGAGAAGGTGCCTCCTGCCAGTATCGCATCTCAGCAGAGATATATAACATATACTAATGCAGCAGGCGATGACTGAGGAGAGAAGATGCCTCCTGCCAGCATTGCATCTCAGCAGCGATATATAACATATACTAATGCAGCAGGCGATGACTGAGGAAAGAAGATGCCTCCTGCCAGTATCGCATCTCAGCAGCGATATATAACATATACTAATGCAGCAGGCGATGACTGAGGAGAGAAGAAGCCTCCTGCCAGTATCGCATCTCAGCAGCGATATATAACATATACTAATGCAGCAGGCGATGACTGGGGAGAGAAGATGCCTCCTGCCAGTATCGCATCTCAGCAGCGATATATAACATACACTAATGCAGCAGGCGATGACTGAGGAGAGAAGACGCCTCCTGCCAGTATCTCATCTCAGCAGCGATATATAACATACACTAATGCAGCAGGCGATTACTGAGGAGAGAAGACGTCTTCTGCCAGTATCTCATCTCAGTAGCGATATATAACATATACTAATGCAGCAGGTGATGACTGAGGAGAGAAGATGCCTCCTGCCAGTATCGCTTCTCAGCAGCGATATATAACATATTCTAATGCAGCAGGCGATGACTGAGGAGAGAAGATGCCTCCTGCCAGTATCGCATCTCAGCAGCAATATATAACATATTCTAATGCAGCAGGCAATGACTGAGGAGAGAAGACGCCTCCTGCCAGTATCGCATCTCAGCAGCGATATATAACATATACTAATGCAGCAGGCGATGACAGAGGAGAGAAGACGCCTCCTGCCAGTATCTCATCTCAGCAGCGATATATAACATATACTAATGCAGCAGGCGATGACTGAGGAGAGAAGATGCCTCCTGCCAGTATCTCATCTCAGCAGCGATATATAACATATACTAATGCAGCAGGCGATGACTGAGGAGAGAAGATGCCTCCTGCCAGTATCGCATCTCAGCAGCGATATATAACATATACTAATGCAGCAGGCGATGACTGAGGAGAGAAGACGTCTTCTGCCAGTATCTCATCTCAGCAGCGATATATAACATATGCTAATGCAGCAGGCGATGACTGAGGAGAGAAGATGCCTCCTGCCAGTATCTCATCTCAGCAGCGATATATAACATATACTAATGCAGCAGGCGATGACTGAGGAGAGAAGACGCCTCCTGCCAGTATCACATCTCAGCAGCGATATATAACATATACTAATGCAGCAGGCGATGACTGAGGAGAGAAGATGCCTCCTGCCAGCATTGCATCTCAGCAGCGATATATAACATATACTAATGCAGCAGGCGATGACTGAGGAGAGAAGATGCCTCCTGCCAGCATTGCATCTCAGCAGCGATATATAACATATACTAATGCAGCAGGCGATGACTGAGGAAAGAAGATGCCTCCTGCCAGTATCGCATCTCAGCAGCGATATATAACATATACTAATGCAGCAGGCGATGACTGAGGAGAGAAGAAGCCTCCTGCCAGTATCGCATCTCAGCAGCGATATATAACATATACTAATGCAGCAGGCGATGACTGGGGAGAGAAGATGCCTCCTGCCAGTATCGCATCTCAGCAGCGATATATAACATACACTAATGCAGCAGGCGATGACTGAGGAGAGAAGACGCCTCCTGCCAGTATCTCATCTCAGCAGCGATATATAACATACACTAATGCAGCAGGCGATTACTGAGGAGAGAAGACGTCTTCTGCCAGTATCTCATCTCAGTAGCGATATATAACATATACTAATGCAGCAGGCGATGACTGAGGAGAGAAGACGCCTCCTGCCAGTATCGCTTCTCAGCAGCGATATATAACATATTCTAATGCAGCAGGCGATGACTGAGGAGAGAAGATGCCTCCTGCCAGTATCGCATCTCAGCAGCGATATATAACATATACTAATGCATCAGGCGATGACTGAGGAGAGAAGATGCCTCCTGCCAGTATCTCATCTCAGCAGCGATATATAACATATACTAATGCAGCAGGCGATGACTGAGGAGAGAAGATGCCTCCTGCCAGTATCTCATCTCAGCAGCGATATATAACATATACTAATGCAGCAGGCGATGACTGAGGAGAGAAGATGCCTCCTGCCAGTATCGCATCTCAGCAGCGATATATAACATATACTAATGCAGCAGGCGATGACTGAGGAGAGAAGACGTCTTCTGCCAGTATCACATCTCAGCAGCGATATATAACATATGCTAATGCAGCAGGCGATGACTGAGGAGAGAAGATGCCTCCTGCCAGTATCTCATCTCAGCAGCGATATATAACATATACTAATGCAGCAGGCGATGACTGAGGAAAGAAGATGCCTCCTGCCAGTATCGCATCTCAGCAGCGATATATAACATATACTAATGCATCAGGCGATGACTGAGGAGAGAAGATGCCTCCTGCCAGTATCGCATCTCAGCAGCGATATATAACATATTCTAATGCAGCAGGCGATGACTAGGGAGAGAAGATGCCTCCTGCCAGTATCGCATCTCAGCAGCGATATATAACATATACTAATGCAGCAGGTGATGACTGGGGAGAGAAGATGCCTCCTGCCAGTATCGCATCTCAGCAGCGATATATAACATATACTAATGCAGCAGGCGATGACTGAGGAGAGAAGACGCCTCCTGCCAGCATCACATCTCAGCAGCGATATATAACATATACTAATGCAGCAGGCGATGACTGGGGAGAGAAGACGTCTCCTACCAGTATCGCATCTCAGCAGCGATATATAACATACACTAATGCAGCAGGCGATGACTGAGGAGAGAAGAAGCCTCCTGCCAGTATCGCATCTCAGCAGCGATATATAACATATACTAATGCAGCAGGCGATGACTGGGGAGAGAAGATGCCTCCTGCCAGTATCACATCTCAGCAGCGATATATAACATATACTAATGCAGCAGGCAATGACTGAGGAGAGAAGACGCCTCCTGCCAGTATTGCATCTCAGCAGCGATATATAACATACACTAATGCAGCAGGCAATGACTGAGGAGAGAAGATGCCTCCTGCCAGTATCTCATCTCAGCAGCGATATATAACATATACTAATGCAGCAGGCGATGACTGAGGAGAGAAGACGCCTCCTGCCAGTATCGCATCTCAGCAGAGATATATAACATATACTAATGCAGCAGGCGATGACTGAGGAGAGAAGATGCCTCCTGCCAGTATCGCATCTCAGCAGCGATATATAACATATACTAATGCAGCAGGCGATGACTGAGGAGAGAAGATGCCTCCTGCCAGTATCTCATCTCAGCAGCGATATATAACATATACTAATGCAGCAGGGGATGACTGAGGAGAGAAGATGCCTCCTGCCAGTATCTCATCTCAGCAGCGATATATAACATATACTAATGCAGCAGGGGATGACTGAGGAGAGAAGATGCCTCCTGCCAGTATCGCATCTCAGCAGCGATATATAACATATACTAATGCAGCAGGCGATGACTGAGGAGAGAAGACGCCTCCTGCCAGTATCTCATCTCAGCAGCGATATATAACATATACTAATGCAGCAGGCGATGACTGAGGAGAGAAGAAGCCTCCTGCCAGTATCGCATCTCAGCAGCGATATATAACATATACTAATGCAGCAGGCGATGACTGAGGAGAGAAGATGCCTCCTGCCAGTATTGCATCTCAGCAGCGATATATAACATACACTAATGCAGCAGGCGATGACTGAGGAGAGAAGATGCCTCCTGCCAGTATCTCATCTCAGCAGCGATATATAACATATACTAATGCAGCAGGCGATGACTGAGGAGAGAAGACGCCTCCTGCCAGTATCTCATCTCAGCAGCGATATATAACATATACTAATGCAGCAGGCGATGACTGAGGAGAGAAGACGCCTCCTGCCAGCATCGCATCTCAGCAGCGATATATAACATATACTAATGCAGCAGGCGATGACTGAGGAGAGAAGATGCCTCCTGCCAGTATCTCATCTCAGCAGCGATATATAACATATACTAATGCAGCAGGCAATGACTGAGGAGAGAAGACGTCTTCTGCCAGTATCACATCTCAGCAGCGATATATAACATATACTAATGCAGCAGGGGATGACTGAGGAGAGAAGGTGCCTCCTGCCAGTATCGCATTTCAGCAGCGATATATAACATATACTAATGCAGCAGGCGATGACTGAGGAGAGAAGACGCCTCCTGCCAGTATCGCATCTCAGCAGCGATATATAACATATACAAATGCAGCAGGCGATGACTGAGGAGAGAAGATGCCTCCTGCCAGTATCGCATCTCAGCAGCGATATATAACATATACGGTACTAATGCAGCAGGCGATGACTGAGGAGAGAAGATGCCTCCTGCCAGTATCACATCTCAGCAGCGATATATAACATATACTAATGCAGCAGGCGATGACAGAGGAGAGAAGACGCCTCCTGCCAGTATCGCATCTCAGCAGCGATATATAACATATACTAATGCCGCAGGCGATGACTGAGGAGAGAAGATGCCTCCTGCCAGTATCTCATCTCAGCAGCGATATATAACATATACTAATGCAGCAGGCGATGACTGAGGAGAGAAGATGCCTCCTGCCAGTATCACATCTCAGCAGCGATATATAACATATACTAATGCAGCAGGCGATGACTGAGGAGAGAAGATGCCTCCTGCCAGTATCTCATCTCAGCAGCGATATATAACATATACTAATGCAGCAGGCGATGACTGAGGAGAGAAGATGCCTCCTGCCAGTATCACATCTCAGCAGCGATATATAACATATACTAATGCAGCAGGGGATGACTGAGGAGAGAAGGTGCCTCCTGCCAGTATCGCATCTCAGCAGAGATATATAACATATACTAATGCAGCAGGCGATGACTGAGGAGAGAAGATGCCTCCTGCCAGCATTGCATCTCAGCAGCGATATATAACATATACTAATGCAGCAGGCGATGACTGAGGAAAGAAGATGCCTCCTGCCAGTATCGCATCTCAGCAGCGATATATAACATATACTAATGCAGCAGGCGATGACTGAGGAGAGAAGACGTCTTCTGCCAGTATCTCATCTCAGCAGCGATATATAACATATGCTAATGCAGCAGGCGATGACTGAGGAGAGAAGATGCCTCCTGCCAGCATTGCATCTCAGCAGCGATATATAACATATACTAATGCAGCAGGCGATGACTGAGGAAAGAAGATGCCTCCTGCCAGTATCTCATCTCAGCAGCGATATATAACATATACTAATGCAGCAGGCGATGACTGAGGAGAGAAGACGTCTTCTGCCAGTATCTCATCTCAGCAGCGATATATAACATATGCTAATGCAGCAGGCGATGACTGAGGAGAGAAGATGCCTCCTGCCAGTATCTCATCTCAGCAGCGATATATAACATATACTAATGCAGCAGGCGATGACTGAGGAGAGAAGACGCCTCCTGCCAGTATCACATCTCAGCAGCGATATATAACATATACTAATGCATCAGGCGATGACTGAGGAGAGAAGATGCCTCCTGCCAGTATCTCATCTCAGCAGCGATATATAACATATACTAATGCAGCAGGCGATGACTGAGGAGAAAAGATGCCTCCTGCCAGTATCACATCTCAGCAGCGATATATAACATATACTAATGCAGCAGGCGATGACTGAGGAGAAAAGATGCCTCCTGCCAGTATCTCATCTCAGCAGCGATATATAACATATACTAATGCAGCAGGCGATGACTGAGGAGAGAAGACGCCTCCTGCCAGTATCTCATCTCAGCAGCGATATATAACATATACTAATGCAGAAGGCGATGACTGAGGAGAGAAGACGCCTCCTGCCAGTATCTCATCTCAGCAGCGATATATAACATATACTAATGCAGCAGGCGATGACTGAGGAAAGAAGATGCCTCCTGCCAGTATCGCATCTCAGCAGCGATATATAACATATACTAATGCAGCAGGCGATGACTGGGGAGAGAAGATGCCTCCTGCCAGTATCGCATCTCAGCAGCGATATATAACATATTCTAATGCAGCAGGCGATGACTAGGGAGAGAAGATGCCTCCTGCCAGTATCGCATCTCAGCAGCGATATATAACATATACTAATGCAGCAGGTGATGACTGGGGAGAGAAGATGCCTCCTGCCAGTATCGCATCTCAGCAGCGATATATAACATATACTAATGCAGCAGGCGATGACTGAGGAGAGAAGACGCCTCCTGCCAGCATCACATCTCAGCAGCGATATATAACATATACTAATGCAGCAGGCGATGACTGGGGAGAGAAGACGTCTCCTACCAGTATCGCATCTCAGCAGCGATATATAACATATACTAATGCAGCAGGCGATGACTGAGGAGAGAAGATGCCTCCTGCCAGTATCTCATCTCAGCAGCGATATATAACATATACTAATGCGGCAGGCGATGACTGAGGAGAGAAGATGCCTCCTGCCAGTATCTCATCTCAGCAGCGATATATAACATATACTAATGCGGCAGGCGATGACTGAGGAGAGAAGATGCCTCCTGCCAGTATCGCATCTCAGCAGCAATATATAACATATACTAATGCAGCAGGCGATGACAGAGGAGAGAAGATGCCTCCTGCCAGTATCTCATCTCAGCAGCGATATATAACATATACTAATGCAGCAGGCGATGACTGAGGAGAGAAGATGCCTCCTGCCAGTATCTCATCTCAGCAGCGATATATAACATATACTAATGCAGCAGGCGATGACTGAGGAGAGAAGACGCCTCCTGCCAGCATCACATCTCAGCAGCGATATATAACATATACTAATGCAGCAGGCGATGACTGAGGAGAGAAGATGCCTCCTGCCAGTATCACATCTCAGCAGGGATATATAACATATATTAATGCAGCAGGTGATGACTGAGGAGAGAAGACGCCTCCTGCCAGTATCTCATCTCTGCAGCGATATATAACATATAGTAATGCAGCAGGCGATGACTGAGGAGAGAAGAAGCCTCCTGCCAGTATCGCATCTCAGCAGCGATATATAACATATACTAATGCAGCAGGCGATGACTGGGGAGAGAAGATGCCTCCTGCCAGTATTGCATCTCAGCAGCGATATATAACATACACTAATGCAGCAGCCGATGACTGAGGAGAGAAGACGCCTCCTGCCAGTATCTCATCTCAGCAGCGATATATAACATATGCTAATGCGGCAGGCGATGACTGAGGAGAGAAGACGTCTTCTGCCAGTATCTCATCTCAGTAGCGATATATAACATATACTAATGCAGCAGGCGATGACTGAGGAGAGAAGACGCCTCCTGCCAGTATCACTTCTCAGCAGCGATATATAACATATTCTAATGCAGCAGGCGATGACTGAGGAGAGAAGATGCCTCCTGCCAGTATCGCATCTCAGCAGCAATATATAACATATACTAATGCAGCAGGCGATGACTGAGGAGAGAAGATGCCTCCTGCCAGTATCGCATCTCAGCAGCGATATATAACATATACGGTACTAATGCAGCAGGCGATGACTGAGGAGAGAAGACGCCTCCTGCCAGTATCTCATCTCAGCAGCGATATATAACATATACTAATGCAGCAGGCGATGACTGAGGAGAGAAGACGCCTCCTGCCAGCATTGCATCTCAGCAGCGATATATAACATATACTAATGCAGCAGGCGATGACTGAGGAGAGAAGACGCCTCCTGCCAGTATCGCATCTCAGCAGCGATATATAACATATACAAATGCAGCAGGCGATGACTGAGGAGAGAAGATGCCTCCTGCCAGTATCGCATCTCAGCAGCGATATATAACATATACGGTACTAATGCAGCAGGCGATGACTGAGGAGAGAAGATGCCTCCTGCCAGTATCACATCTCAGCAGCGATATATAACATATACTAATGCAGCAGGCGATGACAGAGGAGAGAAGACGCCTCCTGCCAGTATCGCATCTCAGCAGCGATATATAACATATACTAATGCAGCAGGCGATGACTGAGGAGAGAAGATGCCTCCTGCCAGTATCACATCTCAGCAGGGATATATAACATATATTAATGCAGCAGGTGATGACTGAGGAGAGAAGACGCCTCCTGCCAGTATCTCATCTCTGCAGCGATATATAACATATAGTAATGCAGCAGGCGATGACTGAGGAGAGAAGAAGCCTCCTGCCAGTATCGCATCTCAGCAGCGATATATAACATATACTAATGCAGCAGGCGATGACTGGGGAGAGAAGATGCCTCCTGCCAGTATTGCATCTCAGCAGCGATATATAACATACACTAATGCAGCAGCCGATGACTGAGGAGAGAAGACGCCTCCTGCCAGTATCTCATCTCAGCAGCGATATATAACATATGCTAATGCGGCAGGCGATGACTGAGGAGAGAAGACGTCTTCTGCCAGTATCTCATCTCAGTAGCGATATATAACATATACTAATGCAGCAGGCGATGACTGAGGAGAGAAGACGCCTCCTGCCAGTATCACTTCTCAGCAGCGATATATAACATATTCTAATGCAGCAGGCGATGACTGAGGAGAGAAGATGCCTCCTGCCAGTATCGCATCTCAGCAGCAATATATAACATATACTAATGCAGCAGGCGATGACTGAGGAGAGAAGATGCCTCCTGCCAGTATCGCATCTCAGCAGCGATATATAACATATACGGTACTAATGCAGCAGGCGATGACTGAGGAGAGAAGACGCCTCCTGCCAGTATCTCATCTCAGCAGCGATATATAACATATACTAATGCAGCAGGCGATGACTGAGGAGAGAAGACGCCTCCTGCCAGCATTGCATCTCAGCAGCGATATATAACATATACTAATGCAGCAGGCGATGACTGAGGAGAGAAGACGCCTCCTGCCAGTATCGCATCTCAGCAGCGATATATAACATATACAAATGCAGCAGGCGATGACTGAGGAGAGAAGATGCCTCCTGCCAGTATCGCATCTCAGCAGCGATATATAACATATACGGTACTAATGCAGCAGGCGATGACTGAGGAGAGAAGATGCCTCCTGCCAGTATCACATCTCAGCAGCGATATATAACATATACTAATGCAGCAGGCGATGACAGAGGAGAGAAGACGCCTCCTGCCAGTATCGCATCTCAGCAGCGATATATAACATATACTAATGCCGCAGGCGATGACTGAGGAGAGAAGATGCCTCCTGCCAGTATCTCATCTCAGCAGCGATATATAACATATACTAATGCAGCAGGCGATGACTGAGGAGAGAAGTTGCCTCCTGCCAGTATCACATCTCAGCAGCGATATATAACATATACTAATGCAGCAGGCGATGACTGAGGAGAGAAGATGCCTCCTGCCAGTATCTCATCTCAGCAGCGATATATAACATATACTAATGCAGCAGGCGATGACTGAGGAGAGAAGACGTCTTCTGCCAGTATCACATCTCAGCAGCGATATATAACATATACTAATGCAGCAGGGGATGACTGAGGAGAGAAGGTGCCTCCTGCCAGTATCGCATCTCAGCAGAGATATATAACATATACTAATGCAGCAGGCGATGACTGAGGAGAGAAGATGCCTCCTGCCAGCATTGCATATCAGCAGCGATATATAACATATACTAATGCAGCAGGCGATGACTGAGGAGAGAAGATGCCTCCTGCCAGCATTGCATCTCAGCAGCGATATATAACATATACTAATGCAGCAGGCGATGACTGAGGAAAGAAGATGCCTCCTGCCAGTATCGCATCTCAGCAGCGATATATAACATATACTAATGCAGCAGGCGATGACTGAGGAGAGAAGAAGCCTCCTGCCAGTATCGCATCTCAGCAGCGATATATAACATATACTAATGCAGCAGGCGATGACTGGGGAGAGAAGATGCCTCCTGCCAGTATCGCATCTCAGCAGCGATATATAACATACACTAATGCAGCAGGCGATGACTGAGGAGAGAAGACGCCTCCTGCCAGTATCTCATCTCAGCAGCGATATATAACGTACACTAATGCAGCAGGCGATTACTGAGGAGAGAAGACGTCTTCTGCCAGTATCTCATCTCAGTAGCGATATATAACATATACTAATGCAGCAGGCGATGACTGAGGAGAGAAGACGCCTCCTGCCAGTATCGCTTCTCAGCAGCGATATATAACATATTCTAATGCAGCAGGCGATGACTGAGGAGAGAAGATGCCTCCTGCCAGTATCGCATCTCAGCAGCAATATATAACATATACTCATGCAGCAGGCGATGACTGAGGAGAGAAGACGCCTCCTGCCAGTATCTCATCTCAGCAGCGATATATAACATATACTAATGCAGCAGGCGATGACTGAGGAGAGAAGATGCCTCCTGCCAGTATCTCATCTCAGCAGCGATATATAACATATACTAATGCAGCAGGCGATGACTGAGGAGAGAAGATGCCTCCTGCCAGTATCGCATCTCAGCAGCGATATATAACATATACTAATGCAGCAGGCGATGACTGAGGAGAGAAAACGTCTTCTGCCAGTATCTCATCTCAGCAGCGATATATAACATATGCTAATGCAGCAGGCGATGACTGAGGAGAGAAGATGCCTCCTGCCAGTATCTCATCTCAGCAGCGATATATAACATATACAAATGCAGCAGGTGATGACTGAGGAAAGAAGACGCCTCCTGCCAGTATCACATCTCAGCAGCGATATATATCATATACTAATGCAGCAGGCGATGACTGAGGAGAGTAGATGCCTCCTGCCAGCATTGCATCTCAGCAGCGATATATAACATATACTAATGCAGCAGGCGATGACTGAGGAGAGAAGATGCCTCCTGCCAGCATTGCATCTCAGCAGCGATATATAACATATACTAATGCAGCAGGCGATGACTGAGGAAAGAAGATGCCTCCTGCCAGTATCGCATCTCAGCAGCGATATATAACATATACTAATGCAGCAGGCGATGACTGGGGAGAGAAGATGCCTCCTGCCAGTATCGCATCTCAGCAGCGATATATAACATACACTAATGCAGCAGGCGATGACTGAGGAGAGAAGACGCCTCCTGCCAGTATCTCATCTCAGCAGCGATATATAACATACACTAATGCAGCAGGCGATTACTGAGGAGAGAAGACGTCTTCTGCCAGTATCTCATCTCAGTAGCGATATATAACATATACTAATGCAGCAGGCGATGACTGAGGAGAGAAGACGCCTCCTGCCAGTATCGCTTCTCAGCAGCGATATATAACATATTCTAATGCAGCAGGCGATGACTGAGGAGAGAAGATGCCTCCTGCCAGTATCGCATCTCAGCAGCAATATATAACATATACTAATGCAGCAGGCGATGACTGAGGAGAGAGGACGCCTCCTGCCAGTATCTCATCTCAGCAGCGATATATAACATATACTAATGCAGCAGGCGATGACTGAGGAGAGAAGATGCCTCCTGCCAGTATCTCATCTCAGCAGCGATATATAACATATACTAATGCAGCAGGCGATGACTGAGGAGAGAAGATGCCTCCTGCCAGTATCGCATCTCAGCAGCGATATATAACATATACTAATGCAGCAGGCGATGACTGAGGAGAGAAGACGTCTTCTGCCAGTATCTCATCTCAGCAGCGATATATAACATATGCTAATGCAGCAGGCGATGACTGAGGAGAGAAGATGCCTCCTGCCAGTATCTCATCTCAGCAGCGATATATAACATATACTAATGCAGCAGGCGATGACTGAGGAGAGAAGACGCCTCCTGCCAGTATCACATCTCAGCAGCGATATATAACATATACTAATGCAGCAGGCGATGACTGAGGAGAGAAGATGCCTCCTGCCAGTATCTCATCTCAGCAGCGATATATAACATATACTAATGCAGCAGGCGATGACTGAGGAGAAAAGATGCCTCCTGCCAGTATCACATCTCAGCAGCGATATATAACATATACTAATGCAGCAGGCGATGACTGAGGAGAAAAGATGCCTCCTGCCAGTATCTCATCTCAGCAGCGATATATAACATATACTAATGCAGCAGGCGATGACTGAGGAGAGAAGACGCCTCCTGCCAGTATCACATCTCAGCAGCGATATATAACATATACTAATGCAGCAGGCGATGACTGAGGAGAGAAGACGCCTCCTGCCAGTATCACATCTCAGCAGCGATATATAACATATACTAATGCATCAGGCGATGACTGAGGAGAGAAGATGCCTCCTGCCAGTATCTCATCTCAGCAGCGATATATAACATATACTAATGCAGAAGGCGATGACTGAGGAGAGAAGACGCCTCCTGCCAGTATCTCATCTCAGCAGCGATATATAACATATACTAATGCAGCAGGCGATGACTGAGGAGAGAAGACGCCTCCTGCCAGTATCACATCTCAGCAGCGATATATAACATATACTAATGCAGCAGGTGATGACTGAGGAGAGAAGACGCCTCCTGCCAGTATCGCATCTCAGCAGCGATATATAACATATACTAATGCAGCAGGCGATGACTGGGGAGAGAAGATGCCTCCTGCCAGTATCGCATCTCAGCAGCGATATATAACATATTCTAATGCAGCAGGCGATGACTAGGGAGAGAAGATGCCTCCTGCCAGTATCGCATCTCAGCAGCGATATATAACATATACTAATGCAGCAGGTGATGACTGAGGAGAGAAGACGCCTCCTGCCAGTATCTCATCTCAGCAGCGATATATAACATATATTAATGCAGCAGGTGATGACTGAGGAGAGAAGACGCCTCCTGCCAGTATCTCATCTCAGCAGCGATATATAACATATACTAATGCAGCAGGCGATGACTGAGGAGAGAAGACGCCTCCTGCCAGTATCTCATCTCAGCAGCGATATATAACATATACTAATGCAGCAGGCGATGACTGAGGAGAGAAGACGCCTCCTGCCAGTATCTCATCTCAGCAGCGATATATAACATATACTAATGCATCAGGCGATGACTGAGGAGAGAAGACGCCTCCTGCCAGTATCTCATCTCAGCAGCGATATATAACATATATTAATGCAGCAGGCGATGACTGAGGAGAGAAGACGCCTCCTGCCAGTATCTCATCTCAGCAGAGATATATAACATATACTAATGCATCAGGGGATGACTGAGGAGAGAAGATGCCTCCTGCCAGTATCGCATCTCAGCAGCGATATATAACATATACTAATGCAGCAGGCGATGACTGAGGAGAGAAGACGCCTCCTGCCAGTATCTCATCTCAGCAGCGATATATAACATATACTAATGCAACAGACGATGACTGAGGAGAGAAGACACCTCCTGCCAGTATCTCATCTCAGCAGCGATATATAACATATACTAATGCAACAGGCTATGACTGAGGAGAGAAGACGCCTCCTGCCAGTGTCACATCTCAGCAGCGATATATAACATATACTAATGCAACAGGCGATGACTGAGGAGAGAAGATGCCTCCTGCCAGCATCGCATCTCAGCAGCGATATATAACATATACTAATGCAGCAGGCGATGACTGAGGAGAGAAGATGCCTCCTGCCAGTATCTCATCTCAGCAGCGATATATAACACATACTAATGCGGCAGGCGATGACTGAGGAGAGAAGATGCCTCCTGTCAGCATCGCATCTCAGCAGCGATATATAACATATACTAATGCAGCAGGCGATAACTGAGGAGAGAAGATGCCTCCTGCCAGTATCTCATCTCAGCAGCGATATATAACATATACTAATACAGCAGGCGATGACTGAGGAGAGAAGACTACTCCTGCCAGTATCACATCTCAGCAGCGATATATAACATATACTAATGCAGCAGGCGATGACTGGGGAGAGAAGATGCCTCCTGCCAGTATCGCATCTCAGCAGCGATATATAACATATTCTAATGCAGCAGGCGATGACTAGGGAGAGAAGATGCCTCCTGCCAGTATCGCATCTCAGCAGCGATATATAACATATACTAATGCAGCAGGTGATGACTGAGGAGAGAAGACGCCTCCTGCCAGTATCTCATCTCAGCAGCGATATATAACATATATTAATGCAGCAGGTGATGACTGAGGAGAGAAGACGCCTCCTGCCAGTATCTCATCTCAGCAGCGATATATAACATATACTAATGCAGCAGGCGATGACTGAGGAGAGAAGACGCCTCCTGCCAGTATCTCATCTCAGCAGCGATATATAACATATACTAATGCAGCAGGCGATGACTGAGGAGAGAAGACGCCTCCTGCCAGTATCTCATCTCAGCAGCGATATATAACATATACTAATGCATCAGGCGATGACTGAGGAGAGAAGACGCCTCCTGCCAGTATCTCATCTCAGCAGCGATATATAACATATATTAATGCAGCAGGCGATGACTGAGGAGAGAAGACGCCTCCTGCCAGTATCTCATCTCAGCAGAGATATATAACATATACTAATGCATCAGGGGATGACTGAGGAGAGAAGATGCCTCCTGCCAGTATCGCATCTCAGCAGCGATATATAACATATACTAATGCAGCAGGCGATGACTGAGGAGAGAAGACGCCTCCTGCCAGTATCTCATCTCAGCAGCGATATATAACATATACTAATGCAACAGGCGATGACTGAGGAGAGAAGACACCTCCTGCCAGTATCTCATCTCAGCAGCGATATATAACATATACTAATGCAACAGGCGATGACTGAGGAGAGAAGACGCCTCCTGCCAGTGTCACATCTCAGCAGCGATATATAACATATACTAATGCAACAGGCGATGACTGAGGAGAGAAGATGCCTCCTGCCAGCATCGCATCTCAGCAGCGATATATAACATATACTAATGCAGCAGGCGATGACTGAGGAGAGAAGATGCCTCCTGCCAGTATCTCATCTCAGCAGCGATATATAACACATACTAATGCGGCAGGCGATGACTGAGGAGAGAAGATGCCTCCTGTCAGCATCGCATCTCAGCAGCGATATATAACATATACTAATGCAGCAGGCGATAACTGAGGAGAGAAGATGCCTCCTGCCAGTATCTCATCTCAGCAGCGATATATAACATATACTAATACAGCAGGCGATGACTGAGGAGAGAAGACTACTCCTGCCAGTATCACATCTCAGCAGCGATATTTAACATACTACTGCAGCAGGCGATGGCTGAGGAGAGAAGACGCCTCCTGCCAGTATCACATCTCAGCAGCGATAAATAACATATGCTAATGCAGCAGGCGATGACTGAGGAGAGAAGATGCCTCCTGCCAGTATCACATCTCAGCAGCGATATATAACATATACTAATGCATCAGGCGATGACTGAGGAGAGAAGATGCCTCCTGCCAGTATCGCATCTCAGCAGCGATATATAACATATACTAATGCAGCAGGCGATGACTGAGGAGAGAAGACGCCTCCTGCCAGTATCTCATCTCAGCAGCGCTATATAACATATACTAATGCAGCAGGGGATGACTGAGGAGAGAAGATGCCTCCTGCCAGTATCTCATCTCAGCAGCGATATATAATATATACTAATGCTGCAGACGATGACTGAAGAGAGAAGATGCCTCCTGCCAATATCGCATCTCAGCAGCGATATATAACATATACTAATGCGGCAGGCGATGACTGAGGAGAGAAGATGCCTCCTGCCAGTATCTCATCTCAGCAGCGATATATAACATATACTAATGCAACAGGCGATGACTGAGGAGAGAAGACGCCTCCTGCCAGTATCTCATCTCAGCAGCGATATATAACATATACTAATGCTGCAGACGATGACTGAAGAGAGAAGATGCGTCCTGCCAATATCGCATCTCAGCAGCGATATATAACATATACTAATGCTGCAGACGATGACTGAAGAGAGATGATGCCTCCTGCCAGTATCTCATCTCAGCAGCGATAAATAACATATACTAATGCAGCAGGCGATGACTGAGGAGAGAAGATGCCTCCTGCCAGCATCGCATCTCAGTAGCGATATATAACATATACTAATGCAGCAGGCGATGACTGAGGAGAGAAGATGCCTCCTGCCAGTATCTCATCTCAGCAGTGATATATAACATATACTAATGCAGCAGGCGATGACTGAGGAGAGAAGATGCCTCCTGCCAGTATCTCATCTCAGCAGCGATATATAACATATACTAATGCAGCAGGGGATGACTGAGGAGAGAAGATGCCTCCTGCCAGTATCACATCTCAGCAGCGATATATAACATATACTAATGCAGCAGGCGATGACTGAGGAGAGAAGACGCCTCCTGCCAGTATCACATCTCAGCAGCGATATATAACATATACTAATGCAGCAGGGGATGACTGACGAGAGAAGATGCCTCCTGCCAGTATCGCATCTCAGCAGCAATATATAACATATACTAATGCAGCAGGCGATGACTGAGGAGAGAAGACGCCTCCTGCCAGTATCTCATCTCAGCAGCGATATATAACATATACTAATGCAGCAGGCGATGACTGAGGAGAGAAGATGCCTCCTGCCAGTATCTCATCTCAGCAGCGATATATAACATATACTAATGCATAAGGCGATGACTGAGGAGAGAAGATGCCTCCTGCCAGTATCACATCTCAGCAGCGATATATAACATATACTAATGCAGCAGGCGATGACTGAGGAGAGAAGATGCTTCCTGCTAGTATCACATCTCAGCAGCGATATATAACATATACTAATGCAGCAGGCGATGACTGAGGAGAGAAGATGCCTCCTGCCAGTATCTCATCTCAGCAGCGATATATAACATATACTAATGCATAAGGCGATGACTGAGGAGAGAAGATGCCTCCTGCCAGTATCACATCTCAGCAGCGATATATAACATATACTAATGCAGCAGGCGATGACTGAGGAGAGAAAACGCCTCCTGCCAGTATCGCATCTCAGCAGCGTTATATAACATATACTAATGCAGCAGGCGATGACTGAGGAGAGAAGATGCCTCCTGCCAGCATCGCATCTCAGCAGCGATATATAACATATACTAATGCAGCAGGCGATGACTGAGGAGAGAAGATGCCTCCTGCCAGTATCTCATCTCAGCAGTGATATATAACATATACTAATGCAGCAGGCGATGACTGAGGAGAGAAGATGCCTCCTGCCAGTATCGCATCTCAGCAGCGATATATAACATATACTAATGCAGCAGGCGATGACTGAGGAGAGAAGATGCCTCCTGCCAGTATCTCATCTCAGCAGCGATATATAACATATACTAATGCAGCAGGCGATGACTGAGGAGAGAAGACGCCTCCTGCCAGTATCACATCTCAGCAGCGATATATAACATATACTAATGCAGCAGGCGATGACTGAGGAGAGAAGACGCCTCCTGCCAGTATCGCATCTCAGCAGAGATATATAACATATACTAATGCAGCAGGGGATGACTGAGGAGAGAAGATGCCTCCTGCCAGTATCACATCTCAGCAGCGATATATAACATATACTAATGCAGCAGGCGATGACTGCGGAGAGAAGATGCCTCCTGCCAGTATCTCATCTCAGCAGTGATATATAACATATACTAATGCAGCAGGCGATGACTGAGGAGAGAAGATGCCTCCTGCCAGTATCGCTTCTCAGCAGCGATATATAACATATACTAATGCAGCAGGCGATGACTGAGGAGAGAAGATGCTTCCTGCTAGTATCACATCTCAGCAGCGATATATAACATATACTAATGCAGCAGGCGATGACTGAGGAGAGAAGATGCCTCCTGCCAGTATCACATCTCAGCAGCGATATATAACATATACTAATGCAGCAGGCGATGACTGAGGAGAGAAGACGCCTCCTGCCAGTATCGCATCTCAGCAGCGATATATAACATATACTAATGCAGCAGGCGATGACTGAGGAGAGAAGATGCCTCCTGCCAGTATCACATCTCAGCAGCGATATATAACATATACTAATGCAGCAGGCGATGACTGAGGAGAGAAGATGCTTCCTGCTAGTATCACATCTCAGCAGCGATATATAACATATACTAATGCAGCAGGCGATGACTGAGGAGAGAAGATGCTTCCTGCCAGTATCACATCTCAGCAGCGATATATAACATATGCTAATGCAGCAGGCGATGACTGAGGAGAGAAGATGCCTCCTGCCAGTATCGCATCTCAGCAGCGATATATAACATATACTAATGCAGCAGGCGATGACTGAGGAGAGAAGACGCTTCCTGCCAGTATCACATCTCAGCAGCGATATATAACATATACTAATGCAGCAGGCGATGACTGAGGAGAGAAGACGCCTCCTGCCAGTATCTCATCTCAGCAGCGATATATAACATATACTAATGCAGCAGGTGATCACTGAGGAGAGAAGACGCCTCCTGCCAGTATCTCCTCTCAGCAGCGATATATAACATATGCTAATGCAGCAGGCGATGACTGAGGAGAGAAGATGCCTCCTGCCAGTATCTCATCTCACCAGCGATATATAACATATACTAATGCAGCAGGCGATGACTGAGGAGAGAAGACGCTTCCTGCCAGTATCGCATCTCAGCAGCGATATATAACATATACTAATGCAGCAAGTGATGACTGAGGAGAGAAGATGCCTCCTGCCAGTATCTCATCTCAGCAGCGATATATAACATATACTAATGCATAAGGCGATGACTGAGGAGAGAAGATGCCTCCTGCCAGTATCACATGTCAGCAGCGATATATAACATATACTAATGCAGCAGGTGATGACTGAGGAGAGATGATGCCTCCTGCCAGTATCACATGTCAGCAGCGATATATAACATATACTAATGCATCAGGGGATGACTGAGGAGAGAAGATGCCTCCTGCCAGCATCGCAGATCTCTGTGCTCCATTCTAAGATGCAGCATAGGATCATTTGCAAGACCATCGGCTCTCAGTGACCTTGAGGTTACTCAGATTGGTCCTTGCAACTCTGTAGCGGAGGCCAGGAAGTCTGCGTCAGAAATCACAGCCTCGGCACCCCCAGGAAACAGGAGCGTTTTCAGGAATGTAGGCCGCCCGTGTCCCCACCGCTCTCCCAAACAGCCGCTGCCAGTCAATCAGATTGTGGCTCAGGGGGCACTGCGTACTGCGCCATAGGACCTGTTCTGCATATGCAAAGGCACTAGTGTACATCTCTGAATAAGGACTAATGGCGCCATATAGCGTCTTTACCTACAAACCGTCATGTCACTATAAGCTAGGCACACCCCCGACCCATTAGAGAAACCATATACTTTTTTTTCCTTATAGCTGGGGCGATCGTCTGAACATCCAATATCCAGTGTACACACCACTCAACTTCAACTATCGTTCCTATCTGATCAATAAATGTCCATAAAGATGGTTTTTAAATGCACTACATTGTCCCGGTCGCGTACACACTACGTTTGTGGCACAATATCGGATCACGGCGAAATTGATGGAGCACATCGAAAGCAGATCCCACTATTTGTGGAATGATTGTCGCTCCCGTGTGCTGGGTACACACTGTACAATAATCGGACGGGGCAGCAGATAATTGGTTGATCCTCCTGATTATTGCACAGCCTGGGTCATTTGTCTGCCTTAGACCTGACCTGTTACAATGACGTCATGTTATTGAAGCACAGGTGGTGCTGAAACTGAACTTGCAATAGGGATAATTAATCCCTGTAATGACATTGCCAGTAATATAGTACATGTTGCCTCCACGGTCCGTCATGTGATGAATATTCAAGCTTTATTGTCTACTCTGTCTTTTCCCTATAATTTGTTGGCTACAGGTCCTGGGCAAGGTTTGGTGCGACAAGAACCCTGCACCTGGCCAATTGTGTCCTGATTTGCCCGTTGGACATTTTGGGAGGTATTGAGCCCTGTTGCAGAAAAGCGTCAAGTGTGACCGTACCCTACATCAGTCATGTATGACTTCTGTTCTGCCTGTATGAATAGATCGCCCTTGGGCAGACTTCTGCTATAAATGCACATTGATGGTGTTAGAGTCACTTCTTCAAAGTTGAAACTTAATGAGATTGTGGGTTTTGCAAATGAGGGTCCGGAATCGCACTCTTTGGTAACTGTAGACCCCATACAGACGCTCTTCTTCCTGCAGACACAGATAATGGAGAACAAACACATTTCCCTCACTAGATAGCATTAGGCAAGACTAGAACAGCAGAGAAGTTAAGCAGCTCAGGTCATGTTAACTGAAACCCCTGAGATAAGAGAGTTGGGAGGTCGACTTTGCTTACCACATTAAGCAATTAATCTTTAAAGAAGATATCTTACCTGGACTTCGCCAGCCATTTAATTCATTTAAAAATAAATGGATCTCTATTCACTGTCTGTAATGTAGATGGGCAGAATAATGCAGATAAACAGCGCCCTGCACCTAACAAGCTGCAAAGAGCCTGATCTCCATAATAGTGTAGTGAAATGTAAATAATTACAACTTGTGTTGATTTATCAAGTGGAGCTTTGTGACTATAAAAGGTTTATTTAATAGGAAAACTATCAAGGTTTCCATGGGTTGAACCTAGCATAAAAATAATATGATCCTTGCTATGGTCAAGAAGGTGCAAGACTTACCTATGTGCGTACCCGGCGATGCGACACCCGATGGACTGACGTATCGGGCAGCCGGTACACATTACACGATCCGTTGCCCGACCACCCGATATGTAGGGAACCAGGTCCATTCACCTGCCTGGCGTTGGCAGCTGGGTTGTTCCTTCGGCCCTACATGCTGGCCGACGGAGGCTATGGTCTCTAGTCTATGTTCTCTAGTATGTACAGTAGTTTCTAGTCTATGGTCTATAATTTATGGTCTCTAGGTTTTGGTACCGAGGCTATGGTCTTTACTCTATGGTATCTAGTCTATGATGTCATAGTCTCCAGTCTATAGATGCTAAGCTATGGTGTCTAGTCTCCAGTCCTTAGTTTCTAGGTTGTGGTTTCTAGGCTATGGTCTGTAGTCATTGCTCTCTAATATATGGTCTCTAAGTTATGGTACCAACAGTAGGCTATAGTCTCTAGTCTATGATCTCTAGTCAATGGTCTCTAGTATATCATCTGTAATCTATGGTTTCTATGTTATAGTACCTAGGTTATGGTCTCTATTCTAAAGTCTCCAGTCTATGATCTCTAGGTTATGGTCTCTATTGTCACGGCTGCCGATACTTGAGTCTCCTGGAGGGAGGCAGGCCTACTAGGCACAATAAACTGTGGCGGTCTTAGGAATGACCTTTTCATGAAACTCAGTAGCACAGGATAAAAGTAAAATAGAATTTATTCACAGAAGAAATATAATTAGCAAGGTCTCACATAAAGTCTCAAACAGCACAGAGGTTCTTATATGCAATAATGAGTATAGGAGAAAATCCCCAAATATATATACAGTCTTTAACATATAAGAACCCAGAGTCCAGTATGAGGCTAACCACTCAGGATGGCATTGAGGACCTTTGCCAGGGTAGAACCCAGTAGTAATGGAAATCCGAAGCAGAGCGAGCCCTGCAGAAAAATATAGATCCGGGACAGGGCCGAGCCTTGTGGTGCAGTGAGAGATGGAGCAGGGTTAAGCCCTGTAAGGCGATGAGATTCCAGAACAGGGTTAAGCCCTGCGGCGTGGCTAGAGATCGGAGCGGGGCTGAGCCCTGTGATGCAGAGAAGGTTTTAGCAGGGTTGAGCCCTGTGATGGGATGAGATTCCAGAACAGGGTTGAGCCCTGCGACGTGTCTAGGGTTCGGAGCTGGGTTGAGCCCCGTGATGCGGAGATGATACTGTAACGGTGCAGTTGACAACTGTAACAAGGATGAGTTCAATATCCACAGGAACAGAAAGACAACAGGCAAAGTAAATAGTGCAGCAAAATTATGAAACCACAGTGGTGGAGCAGTAAGCAATACTTAGGCAATAGGAATGCTGGGCTCTGTAGTGTGGCTGGTAACTAACATCAGAAGTTTAGCTGGAACATGAGCGGAGATATAGCAAAGTCCACAGCAACCCACAGGCACAGCAGGGATCTGGCAGGAGTCCAAGAAAGACCTGAAAGTAACGTTGCACAGGCACGGAGACACAGTTAGTAACAGGCTTTATACTAGAGCTCTGTGATCCATAGGAAGTCTCAGAACATGTGACCCAAACAGAATCAGGTTTGAAATAATGAGCAATCCAGGAATCCCACAACCTGACGACACATTGGAAACAGATGGTCACTCTAACACTCTATCCCCTGAATGAAAAGCACGCCAGCAAGCAGGATAGCTCCTCCAATGACCACAATGGAACTTTGGCAAAAGTAATCTATCTTTATGTACTGAATTAGTCACAGTCCTGACATCTATTCTAAAGTATCCAGTCTATGGTTTCTAGGTTATGGTCTCTACTCTATAGTCTCCAGTCTATGGTCTCTAGGTTATGGTACCTAGGCTATAGTCTCCAGTCTTTGGTCTCTATTCTATAGTATCCAGTCTGTGGTCTCTCGGTTATGGTCTCTATTCTATAGTCTCCAGTCTATGGTATCTAGGTTATAGTCTCTGTTCTATAGTCTCCAGTCTATGGTCTCTAGGTTATGTTATCTAGGCTATAGTCTCTAGGTTATAGTATCTAAGTTATGGTCTCTATTCTATAGTGTCCAGTCTATGGTTTCTAAGTTATGGTACCAAGGCTATAGTCTCTAGGTTATGGTCTCTATTCTATAGTATCCAGTCTATGGTCTCTAGGTTATGGTACCTAGGCTATAGTCTCCAGTCTATGGTCTCTAGGTTATGGTCTCTGTTCTATAGTCTCCAGTCTATGGTCTCTAGGTTATGGTCTCTGTTCTATAGTCTCCAGTCTATGGTCTCTAAGTTATGGTACCTAGGCTATAGTCTCCAGTCTATGGTCTCTATTCTATAGTATCCAGTCTGTGGTCTCTAGGTTATGGTTTCTATTCTATAGTCTCCAGTATATGGTATCTAGATTATGGTATCTGTTCTAAAGTCTCCAGTCTGTGGTCTCTAGGTTATGGTCTCTGTTCTATAGTCTCCAGTCTATGGTCTCTAGGTTATGGTCTCTGTTCTATAGTCTCCAGTCTATGGTCTCTAAGTTATGGTACCTAGGCTATAGTCTCCAGTCTATGGTCTCTATTCTATAGTATCCAGTCTGTGGTCTCTAGGTTATGGTTTCTATTCTATAGTCTCCAGTATATGGTATCTAGATTATGGTATCTGTTCTATAGTCTCCAGTCTATGGTCTCTAGGTTATGGTCTCTGTTCAATAGTCTCCAGTCTATGGTCTCTAGGTTATGTTATCTAGGCTATAGTCTCTAGGTTATAGCATCTAAGTTATGGTCTCTATTCTATAGTGTCCAGTCTATGGTTTCTAAGTTATGGTACCAAGGCTATAGTCTCTAGGTTATGGTCTCTATTCTATAGTATCCAGTCTGTGGTCTCTAGGTTATGGTTTCTATTCTATAGTCTCCAGTATATGGTATCTAGATTATGGTATCTGTTCTATAGTCTCCAGTCTATGGTCTCTAGGTTATGGTCTCTGTTCTATAGTCTCCAGTCTATGGTCTCTAGGTTATGGTCTCTGTTCTATAGTCTCCAGTCTATGGTCTCTAAGTTATGGTACCTAGGCTATAGTCTCCAGTCTATGGTCTCTATTCTATAGTATCCAGTCTGTGGTCTCTAGGTTATGGTTTCTATTCTATAGTCTCCAGTATATGGTATCTAGATTATGGTATCTGTTCTATAGTCTCCAGTCTATGGTCTCTAGGTTATGGTCTCTGTTCTATAGTCTCCAGTCTATGGTCTCTAGGTTATGTTATCTAGGCTATAGTCTCTAGGTTATAGTATCTAAGTTATGGTCTCTATTCTATAGTGTCCAGTCTATGGTTTCTAAGTTATGGTACCAAGGCTATAGTCTCTAGGTTATGGTCTCTATTCTATAGTATCCAGTCTGTGGTCTCTAGGTTATGGTTTCTATTCTATAGTCTCCAGTATATGGTCTCTAGGTTATGGTCTCTGTTCTATAGTCTCCAGTCTATGGTCTCTAGGTTATGTTATCTAGGCTATAGTCTCTAGGTTATAGTATCTAAGTTATGGTCTCTATTCTATAGTGTCCAGTCTATGGTTTCTAAGTTATGGTACCAAGGCTAAAGTCTCTAGGTTATGGTCTCTATTCTATAGTATCCAGTCTGTGGTCTCTAGGTTATGGTTTCTATTCTATAGTCTCCAGTATATGGTATCTAGATTATGGTATCTGTTCTATAGTCTCCAGTCTATGGTCTCTAGGTTATGGTCTCTGTTCTATAGTCTCCAGTCTATGGTCTCTAGGTTATGTTATCTAGGCTATAGTCTCTAGGTTATAGTATCTAAGTTATGGTCTCTATTCTATAGTGTCCAGTCTATGGTTTCTAAGTTATGGTACCAAGGCTATAGTCTCTATTCTATAGTATCCAGTCTATGGTCTCTAGGTTATGGTACCTAGGCTATAGTCTCCAGTCTATGGTCTCTAGGTTATGGTCTCTGTTCTATAGTCTCCAGTCTATGGTCTATAGGTTATGGTCTCTATTCTATAGTCTCCAGTCTATGGTATCTAGGTTATGGTCTCTGTTCTATAGTCTCCAGTCTATGGTCTCTAGGTTATGGTCTCTATTCTATAGTCTCCAGGCTATGGTCTCTGTTCTATAGTCTCCAGTCTATGGTCTCTAGGTTATGGTCTCTATTCTATAGTCTCCAGTCTATGGTATCTAGGTTATGGTCTCTGTTCTATAGTGTCCAGTCTATGGTCTCTAAGTTATGGTACCAAGGCTATAGTCTCTAGTCTATGGTCTCTAAGTTATGGTACCAAGGCTATAGTCTCTAGTCTATGGTCTCTAAATTATGGTCTCTAATCTATAGTCTCTAGTCTATGGTCTCTAAGTTATGGTACCTAGGCTATAGTCTCCAGTCTATGGTCTCTAGGTTATGGTCTCTGTTCTATAGTCTCCAGTCTATGGTCTATAGGTTATGGTCTCTATTCTATAGTCTCCAGTCTATGGTATCTAGGTTATGGTCTCTGTTCTATAGTCTCCAGTCTATGGTCTCTAGGTTATGGTCTCTATTCTATAGTCTCCAGGCTATGGTCTCTGTTCTATAGTCTCCAGTCTATGGTATCTAGGTTATGGTCTCTGTTCTATAGTGTCCAGTCTATGGTCTCTAAGTTATGGTACCAAGGCTATAGTCTCTAGTCTATGGTCTCTAAGTTATGGTCTCTAATCTATAGTCTCTAGTCTATGGTCTCTAAGTTATGGTCTCTAATCTATAGTCTCTAGTCTATGGTCTCTAAGTTATGGTACCTAGGCTATAGTCTCCAGTCTATGGTCTCTAAGTTATGGTACCTAGGCTATAGTCTCCAGTCTATGGTCTCTATGCTATAGTCTCCAGTCTATGGTCCCTAGGTTATGTTATCTAGGCTATAGTCTAAATTCTATGTTCTCTAGGCAATAGTCTCCAGTCTATAGTCTCTGGGTTATAGTACCTAAATTATGGTCTCTATTCTATAGTCTACAGTCTATGGTCTCTAAATTATGGTACTTAGGCTATAGTCTCTAGTCTATGGTCTCTAAATTATGGTCTCTAATCTATAGTCTCTAGTCTATGGTCTCTAAGTTATGGTTCCTAGGCTATAGTCTCCAGTCTATGGTCTCTAAGTTATGGTACCTAGGCTATAGTCTCCAGTCTATGGTCTCTATGCTATAGTCTCCAGTCTATGGTCCCTAGGTTATGTTATCTAGGCTATAGTCTAAATTCTATGTTCTCTAGGCTATAGTCTCCAGTCTATAGTCTCTGGGTTATAGTACCTAAATTATGGTCTCTATTCTATAGTCTACAGTCTATGGTCTCTAAATTATGGTACCTAGGCTATAGTCTCCAGTCTATGTTCTCTAAGTTATGGTACCTAGGCTATAGTCTCCAGTCTATGGTCTAAATTATGGTACCTAGTCTATGGTCTTAAGTCCATGGTTTCTAGGCTATGGTCTTCATAGTCTATTGTCTCTAGTCTATGGTTCCTAGTCTCTAGTCTATGGTCTCACATATATGGTATCTAGTCCAGTTACTAGGCTATAGTTTCTAATTTATAGTGTCTACTTTGTAGTATCTAGTCTATGATCTCTACTCTATACTATATATTACAATCCCTAGGTCTTAAGGACACAGCTCTTTCTTGGTTCTCTTCCTACCTATCTGATCGCTCTTTTTCTGTTCGTTTTTCTGATTCTGCCTCCTATTCGCTACCTCTATCAGTTGGAGTACCGCAAGGCTCTGTCTTAGGTCCTTTGCTATTCTCAATCTATTCCACCTTTCTTGGCAAACTAATCCGCTCTTTTGGATTTCAGTACCATCTGTATGCGGATGATACTCAAATCTACCTATCCTCTCCAGATTTATCGCCATCTGTATTGGTCCGTGTCACTGAATGTATTTCTGCCATTTCATCTTGGATGTCATCTCGCTACCTGAAACTTAATATTTCTAAAACAGAACTAATTATATTTCCACAGGCCAATAACAGTTACCAATCTGATCTCTTTATCACTGTTGATAACTCAACAATCCACCCCACCCCACCAGCTCGCTGCCTTGGTGTCATCCTTGATTCTGAACTGTCCTTTGTTCCCCACATTCAATCTGTCACATACATCTAAAAAACATATACAAAATTCGACCATATCTCACGCAAGACACTGCAAAAACTCTAATCCATGCACTCATTATTTCCCGCATTGACTATTGCAATAGTCTCCTTACTGGTCTTCCCAAAAACAGGCTATCGCCATTACAATCCATTATGAATGCAGCTGCGAGGCTTATCTTCCTTGCCAAACGTTCATCGTCTGCTGCCCCGCTCTGTCAGTCCCTCCATTGGTTGACGGTTTTCTACCGTATTCAATACAAAATACTGTTACTTACACATAAGGCCATTGACCGAATTACACCAACATACATCTCTTCACTCATCTCAAAATATCTCCCAACCCGACCTCTCCGCTCAGCACAAGATCTGCGTCTCTCATCCCCACGCATTACTTGCTCCCATTTATGGTTACAGGACTTTCTTCGGGCTGCACCCACTCTATGGAATGCCTTACCACGCACAATAAGACTTACCTCTAGTCTTCAATCCTTCAAGCGTTCCCTGAAAACTCACCTCTTCAGACAAGCTTATCAGATTCCAGAACCGCCCACACAACCTTCATAGCTTCCATATCTAATTACATCCCCTCTCACAGTCCACACATAACCTCACACATTGTCTTTCTCTCACATACTCCTGACATTTGGCCGACATTCCTGTGTGACTGGATCATGCAGCCAACCAAGAAACTCTGCATTCTGGCTGGACCAAATATATAGCACCTATCCTTGTGTATCAATGCCTATTTCCCTATAGATTGTAAGCTTGCGAGCAGGGCCTTCCTACCTATATATCTGTCTGTTATTACCCAGTTTTGTTCTATAAATGTTTACAATTGTAAAGCGCAACGGAATATGCTGCGCTATATAAGAAACTGTTAATAAATAAACTGTTAATATAGACCATGATCTGATTGTTAGCCCACTTGCTCCTTGTCGCGGTGGGATATCGGTCTCTTTATTGTGACTTGTGATTGTTCCTTCCACTTACCCTCCCCTCTCCCTCTGGCCCCATTTATTGTTAATAAAATGAATTTGCTGATTCTGTATTACTGGTAGAGCCTTGGCATATAACAGACCTATAGGTTCCTATTAGTGAGATTTGGGACCTTAGTAACATATTTTCCTAGGTGACAGAACAGCCTTAAGATGAGTTTCTGCTTCAATATTATCAGTCCTGTTTCCCAAAGCACCATTCTGCCTTTATACCTGACCTGAATCCGGCCACTACGACACACAATTTAGTTTCTGTTTTCTCCTTAGTACTTTCAGGGGCATCAAAAGGAGAGGTTTCCGGCTTCTGTTTTATTCTGGGAGTGAAGGAGAGGTGTAATCACAATCCCTATGTTAGGGATGTACCCAGTAAGCAGGAATCCACAGAAAGTTTACCTGGAGTAATGGCAGAAGGCAATGTAGGAGTTAATAGTTGAGGCAGATGCAGGTGTGTGCTAGAGTCTGCTGCTGGGAACTGGCTGGATGATCAGAAGTCTAAGGGCTCTATTTATTAACATTATTTTTACTAAAATAAAGTGAAAATGGCTGTTTTGTGTTTTCACACCCTTTTCACATTATTTTAGTTTCACCTGTATTTATTACAGGGCAATTGGAGTAGAATTAGTAAAATTCTACTCCAACCCCCAGTATCACTTATTTTTAGTAAAGCAGATCGCATTTCCCATAATTGTAATGGGAAATGTGATCTGTGTGCAAGTTACTAAAAATAAATTGTAAAAAAACACCGGGGGAAGCCCTGTGATAATAACGCCACCTGGAGGTGGCGTTATCCAGGGTCTCCCCCGGTTACCGGGCTCCCACTCTGCTCTAACGGGGAGAGCAGAGGCGGGAGCCGGTACCAGTAATCAGCTATGTGGTCTAAAGAGACCGCAAGCTGATTGCTGTAAAAAAAAGAAAAAAAAAATTAAAAATTAAACATTTTTTTTTTCACTTACCTGAATCCAGGGACCGGTGATCGGGCCTCCGGTGATGGCTCCTCTCCGGTCAGCTGGTCTCCCACAGTGCACTGGGGCCCGGTCATCAGGTGATCGGGCCCCAGTGCAGTATGGGAGATCACCTGATCGGGAAGCCCGGAGAAGACCACCGGAGGCCAGGAGGATGCAGGTAAGTGTAATGAAGGGAGGGGGGGTCGCGGGGGTCCACGATCGCGGGGGGCGGGGCTTAGCGTCAGTGGGGGGGTAGTAGCGGTGGTCGGTCGGCGCGTGCGCGTGCTCTTAGTCGCGGTATTTTTTCCGAAAATACCGCGACTAGAGTGCGGATGGGATCCGCAGGGACAGAGCTTTATCGCAAGCTCTGTCCCTGCAAGGGATTTGTAGTAAATCCCTGTGATATTGCCTGAATTCGCAATGCGAATTCACTCGGTAATATCACACTACAATCCGCATTCAATATGCGGATTGTAGTAAATAGAGCCCTTGGAATTAACTGGCCCAGGTGGACATACACAGAAACAGTCAGGATGCAGATCTGGATAGCAGCAGGCCAACTTTTCAGGATGCAGGCTGTAACAATGCTAAAGCAGCTATGCTGGATGTGGACTTGGTTATGCAGGCCAGCTACTCAGGATGCAGGTGTGAATAGTGGTGAACCTGCAATGTTGGATATGGACTTGATTGTGGCAGGCCAGCTACTGGGGATGCAGGTGGGAATACTGTTGAACCTGCAATGCTGGATATGGACTTGATTGTGGCAGGCCAGCTACTCGGGATGTAGGTGGGAATACTGTTGAACCTGCAATGTTGGATATGGATTTGATTGTGGCAGGTCAGCTACTCGGGATGTAGGTGGGAATACTGTTGAACCTGCAATGCTGGATATGGATTTGATTGTGGCAGGTCAGCTACTCGGGATGTAGGTGGGAATACTGTTGAACCTGCAATGCTGGATATGGATTTGATTGTGGCAGGTCAGCTACTCGGGATGTAGGTGGGAATACTGTTGAACCTGCAATGCTGGATATGGATTTGATTGTGGCAGGTCAGCTACTCGGGATGTAGGTGGGAATACTGTTGAACCTGCAATGCTGGATATGGATTTGATTGTGACAGGTCAGCTACTCGGGATGTAGGTGGGAATACTGTTGAACCTGCAATGCTGGATATGGATTTGATTGTGGCAGGCCAGCTACTCTGGATATAGGTGGGAATACTGTTGAACCTGCAATGCTGGATATGGATTTGAATGTGGCAGGCCAGCTACTCTGGATGCAGGTGGGAATACTGTTGAACCTGCAATGCTGGATATGGATTTGATTGTGGCAGGCCAGCTACTCTGGATATAGGTGGGAATACTGTTGAACCTGCAATGCTGGATATGGATTTGAATGTGGCAGGCCAGCTACTCTGGATGCAGGTGGGAATACTGTTGAACCTGCAATGCTGGATATGGATTTGATTGTGGCAGGCCAGCTACTCTGGATGCAGGTGGGAGTACTGTTGAACCTGTAATGCTGGATATGGATTTGATTGTGGCAGGCCAGCTACTCGGGATGCAGGTGGGAATACTGTTGAACCTGCAATGCTGGATATAGATTTGATTGTGGCAGGCCAGCTACTCGGGATGCAGGTGGGAATACTGTTGAACCTGCAATGCTGGATATGAATTTGATTGTAGCAGGCCAGCTACTCAGGATGCAGGTTGGGGGTTGTAACAGAACCAGTACTTGATATAGTTGAACTTGGCAGGATGAAACCACAGGTACAAGCTGGGACCAAACACAAATCGGAGGAGACACAGAAGGTAACCTGGAGGGTCTTGGCAAGACACAGGCACGGAGCTGGGATGGACACGGGAACAGGGCTGAATCCAGCAGGACACAGGAGTAGGACTGGCAGGGACAGGACACTGAGACCCTCATTCAGAGGCGCTCGCATAATGCAAGTGCTCGTTCTGAATGTGGGCGGCCGCTTCTCTTTTAAAGTGCGGCCTCCTGGTCACTAGCTAAGCTGTGGGTTACCATCGCGACCATTGGGGCTTGCGACGAGACCCTAAGGTTGGGTCTCGGCAACCGCAAGCTCCAGGGAGCTTCCTGCTCTGATCGAGCAGGAAGCTCCCCACCGACATCACTGCTGATGTCAGTGCGGCCGCCCACAAAATGGCAGGCGTTCCTTAAGGAACACCTCCGTTTGTGAAACCACCCCCCCCGCCACGCCTACAAAACATCAACATCGACAGCCGCCCCTTTTGTAGAGAGCTCCGGAGCTAGAGAATTTCTCTCTTGCTCCGGGGCTTGCGCACCCGCAGTGCATGTGCAGGGCTTAAACATCGACCCGCTTGCGAGCGGGTCTGAATGAGGTCCTGAGTCTGGGAGCAAAGGTCTACAATGGCAGGATACTTGACGGGTGTGGTATATGAGATAGACAGTAATTAGTTAGACAATGTCTAGATAGACACCTGGGGGTATATTTACTAAAGGTCGATTCTGCATTTTGAGTGATTTGAGGTGCGATTTTTAATTCGATTTGTATTCGATTTTGCTTTTGGATATTTAATAAAGGCCAAATCAAATGTAAAATCTAATTTTTAGTCAAATCTGCCTCAAATCAACCATCGCCCCAAAACAGAACCAACCTCGGACTGTTCAAACCCAGGTCTGGTTGACTAAGTACAGGGAAAAAATTACATAGGGTCTCCCTGTACTCAGTACAACCAGCTCTGGGCTATGGGAAGCAGGGCTGGTTCTGGAATTACAGGGAAACATTTGCGTAGGGTCTCCTTGTAACTCACAGACTGATGTCTCCTGTGATTGGTCACTCAGGCTGAGGTCCGGTAACGAGACTACCAACAGGTGAGTAGCTGCACGTAGCAGCCAGAGTCCAGGTAGCTAGGGTAGCGACTGAGAGCCGCAGCGGCACATGTAACACCCTACGATGCTATGATCAAAACCCTTGATGCGCACAGTGAGGGGGAAGTTGCTGCCCCCAGGCCTGCCCAAAATCCTGCTGGCCTGAGTACTTTACAGGAGCTGAACATGGATTTGCTCCACTCCAATCACAGTACATGCCAAAAATGATAAGTAATTTTTACTGATTACCCTCAGCCTGGCCTTGTTGGAGGGGCCCGGTGGCAGCATGGGGGTGGAGCCTCAGGCGGCCACTGGCACTGGCAGCCTGCTGTAGCAGGAAAAAAGTTTTCCTGTCTACACTGCAGTAGCACAGCACACAGAAGCTGTGGGCCTATTCTGATGGGCGGCCTGGAGCTGGAGCTCCGTGTGCCACGACCCACTCCCACGATTCATGGTACTTTGGGGAATTTGACTGACAGGACCCTGTACACGCCCAATCGCCATCTTGTGCAGCATCGTGGATAGAAGAAGGAAGCACGAGAGAGCCTGCACAGTGAAGTCTGGATTACAGCAGTTTGGTGACTATTGGTACTGTATTTAATGCAACCCCACTGCCCACCAATGTGTGCCAGCCACTTCTAACTGCATGACCCAGCCACCGCCCGCCTCATTCCGGTGGGCGGTGGCTGGGCCATGCATTCACCTCCCACTGCTCACCAATGGGTGCCACCCACCAATGTCACGTGACACCTATAAAATAACCTCACAATAAAAAAATCACTCAAATTTTATAAATTGATTAAAAAAATTGTAGTTCAACAACAAATAAACATTACAACAACATCAATACATATATAAAATGTGTTTTTGTTGCTGTGATACATTTGTTTATGATGTTTGAATATACCACCATAAACCAATGTATGTCACCAACATAAAACAAATATATTGCAACAACAAAAATAAAACATATTACTATACATATAAATAGACATTACATCCCTGGAAAAAAAAAAAAGTTAAAATACATAGACAAACCACATAACATCCCTGGAAAAAAAACAGATTAAAATACATCTAAAAAAACAACATTCCTTGGAAAAAAGCATGATAAAATACATATAAAAACACAGAGCATTCCTGTAAAAAAAGAAACAGATTAAAATACATTTAAAAAATTTTTCCTGTAAAGATATATTAAAAAAAAATATATATACAAAAAACTTGAAAAATGTACAAAACAATTCACATTTGTAGATTATTAAAATGTCCTTATTTTTTTCCTCCTAGCAATGTCTGTGGATAGTGAAGGGGAGTTTATAACCGGATTCCCAGAGATCCTCCAGCTAAAGGAGTGTCTATGGCGGATATCCTCTCGCAGATACCATCACAAGTCGGCAAAATAGCGGATAGCGATCACAGGGAGCACGCATTTTCACCACACATTGACAGGAAGTGACCATTTGGGGGTGGCGACAGGGGGTGGTCAGTGAAACGCAGGCGTGCCAGTGCGTTTGAACGCCGTTACAGGGGCATGCATAATTAAGCCCCTGCGACGGAAGACGGAAGACGCAGCCAGAGCTCTAGATGCACACAGGAAGCCGCCCAATCCTGAGTGAGGTCAGGTCAGCCACAATTATGGGTTCAATGGTTCTTGATGTTACCGATGTTTTCGCTGTCTAGCGAGGTATTGTGGATGTGAGTAAAGGGAAGTGGGCGGCATTATGTAGTGGTGGGCATCTGGTTCTTGTGCTGCGGTGTCCTTGCGATTGGGTTCATTAGCATATTTTCGCTGCGGCCAGGTGCGTGCATATACAGACTTGCTGAATCAGGCCTAGTGTGAATAACTACTGCACATCACTGGCTGTGACTAGAGATGAGCGGTTCGGATTCTGTGGAATCCGAACCGCTCCGAACATTGGGGATCCGAGTCCACCCGAACCCTGTTCGGGTGTTCACCGCCTGACTCGGATCCCCGTTCGGGGCCGAACGGCGGCCGCCTGATGTCGGATTCTCACTAGAGAATCCGACATCAGGTCTCCTCGCGTGTAGGGCAGAGCGCAGTGATAGCGCTCTGCCCTACACAGACACAGACACACAGCCGCCAGCGGCAGCTGTGTGTTTGTTACAGCAGCCAATGAGAGTCACACAGACTCTCATTGGCTGCTGCACGGAGGGAGCCGGCTGGAGCTCACACATGAGCTCCGTCTTCCGGCTCCCTCCTCAGCGTGTGACAGAGCGGACGGCGCGGGAGCGGGGATACAGGTAAGTTTTATTTTTTTTATTTTTTTACTTGTCAAAGGTCCGGGGGCGCTACTGGGGGGGGGGGGTCTGCACTACTGGGGGGGTCTGCTACTGGGGGGGGGCTATACTACTGGGGGGGCCATACTACAGAGGGGCCTGCTACTGGGGGGGCTATACTACTGGGGGGGGGGGTCTGCACTACTGGGGGGGGGTCTGCTACTGGGGGAGGCAATACTACTGGGGGGGCCATACTACAGAGGGGCCTGCTACTGGGGGGGGCTATACTACTGGGGGGGGTCTGCTACTGGGGGGGCCATACTACTGGGGGGGCCTACTACAGGGGGGGCCATACTACAGGGGGGGCCCATACTACAGGGGGGGCTACTACTGGAGCAGCCTACTACTGGGGGGGGCCTGCTACTGGGGCAGCCTACTACTGGGGGAGCCATACTACTGGGGGGGCATACTACTGGGTGGCATGCTAATGGGGGGCATACTACTGGGGGGGCCTGCTAATGGGGGACATACTACTGGGGGGGCCTGCTAATGGGGGGCATACTACTGGGGAGCATTCAACTGGGGGCACTGCATAGTGGACCGTACTACTAAGGGGACTGCATAGGGGGCACCACTGCTGGGGGACATTGTGTAAGGGACACCGCTACTGTGGGCATTGTGTAAAAGGGTCACTACTGTGGGCATTGTGTAAAAGGGGCACTACTGTGTGTCGTAACATAAATAAGAGACACTACTTTATGGTGTAATGTGAATCAGGCCCTATGTGCGGTGTAATGCTAATAAGATTGTGCACTGTGACTCCTAGGGCCGTAGCCCACTTTGTAAACAAGTACTGTGACTCTGCTGGCCGTACCCCACTGGGTGGGTGCACTACTTTTCATTTCTGCCACTGCTGTGTGGCAATGTGTCATAGATGTGCTTTATACTGTGGTGTCTGTGTCGTTGTGCCGCTGCTTTGTCGCTTAGTAACCAGTCAGCTCACTGCAACCTTTGGCCAATAATGTTGAAAACAATATTATAAGCTGTGATATGGTCTAAATTGACTGGAAATTAATGTTATTGAGGTTAATAATACTCTAGGAAGAAAAAAAAGACCAATTTATGTGATTTTAGCTTTTTTTGTCAATTTTTGTAAAAAAATCCAAATCCAAATCCAAATCCAAAGCCAGTCACCGCAGTTTGGCAAATCCAAATCCAAATCCAAAGCCGGACGACGAATTAGAACCAAATCCAAATCCGGCAAAAATGGTCCGGCGCACATCCCTAGCTGTGACACACTGTGAATTATATACTATGGCTGATCGGGCTTACCCATAATGGCCGCTAGGGTTCTAGTGATGGCCCACCACAAAATGGATTTAATCCCATGAATAAGGATAATACCTGGACTGGAGCCTGTTTTATAGCATCCAATGTTTTTGTTATGCTATTGTATTAGACTAGATCAGTGGTTCCCAAACTCGGTCCTCAAGACCCCACACAGTGCATGTTTTCCAGGTCTCCTCACAGAATCACAAGTGAAATAATTAGCTCCACCTGTAGATTTTTTCAAATGTGTCAGTGAGTAATGAATATACCTGTGCACCTGCTGGGTGACCTGGAAAACGTGACCTGTGTGGGGTCCTGATGACCGAATTTGAGAACCACTGGACTAGATGATCCAGGTCTGGTAGTAGGGAATGTTTATTAATTATATATGGGGTATAAATACCTTTTATTGGAGACTACCTCCCTATACCTTGAAAAAGTTACAGCAAGTATGGAAACTGGTTGGTATAGGAGTGTTGGGGCAGACTTTACATCTGCATACCTCCCAACATGACCCTCTCCAGGAGGGCCAAAATGCTCTGGTCCTGGACTTCCCTGGTAATTTATGATTGGTGGTGGCTCCAGGGGTGGGGCTGCAGTAGAGTCCAAAATTCAAATAGGGGAGTCACACCAACTGCCAGTGAGTCCCAGCCAGTGATGTTGGGCAGTGTGTGACATGACAGTTGGTGTGACTCCCCTATTTGAATTTTGAATTGTGCTGCAGCCCCGCCTCTTACCAGGAAAGTCCAGGACCAGAGCATTGTGTCCCTCCTGGAGAGGGTCATGTTGGGAGGTATGGGGTTGGGACGGCCTGTACATGTAGTGCAGTTAATGTATCATGATGCAGAGTGACATTCTGGATGTTGGCAGTCTGGACTTTTTTCAGCAGCCAAGTGACCAGTTGAGCACTTTACTGTCTATGGAGTTTATGTATCAAGCAGTGATGTGTGTGGAGAAGTGACCAGTGTAGAAGTTGCCCATAGCAACCAGTCAGCTTTGAAGTAGCATTTATCAAGTACAGTCTATAAAATAATAGGTAGGAGCTGATTGGTTGCTATGGGCAACTTTTCCACTGGTCACATCTCCACACTCTTCACTGCATGATACATAAACCCCTATATGCAGTGGCATAACTAGGGTCTTTGGCACCCAAGGCAAGATGAAAAATGGCCCCTCCCCCCCTACTGTGTGCGAGCACCAAAATAATTGGCAAGGCCACATTCTGCAAGGGGTATGGCCACTGAAAAATGGGGGCATGTCAAAATGACACTCCACTATTTCTCGTCACACTGGGTACATTTCTTTCTGTTCCATATGTACCTTAATGCGCCCAGTAGTAGTGCCCCCAGTAGTAGTGCTCCCTGTAGTAGTGCCCCTTATGCAATGCCCCTAGTAGTAGTGCCCCTTATACAGTGCCTTCAATAGTAGTGCCCCTTATACTGTGCCCCCAGTAGTAGTGCTCCCTGTAGTAGTGCCCCTTATGTATACCCCTAGTAGTAGTGCCCCTTATACAGTGCCTTCAATAGTAGTGCCCCTTATACTGTGCCCCCAATAGTGCCCCTTATCCAGTTCTCCCAGTAGTAGTGCCCCTTATGCAGTGCCCCTTGTAGTAATGCCCCTTATGCAATTCCCCTAGTAGTGCCCCTTATAAAGTGGCCCCAGTAGTAATGCCCCTAGTAGTAGTGCCCCTTATGCAATTTCCCGAGTAGTAGTGCCCCCAGTAGTAGTGCCCCGAGTAGTAGTGCCCTGAGTAGTAGTGCCCTAAGTAATAGTGCCCCCAGTAGTAGTGCCCCCAGTAGTAGTGCCCCCAGTAGTAGTGCCCTAAGTAATAGTGCCCCGAGTAGCAGTGCCCTTTATACAGTGCCCCCAGTAGTAGTACCCCTTACACAGAGCCCCTGGTAATAGTGCCCTTTATACAGTGCCCCCAGTAGTAGTACCCCTTACACAGAGCCCCGGGTAATAGTGCCCTTTATACAGTGCCCCCAGTAGTAGTACCCCTTACACAGAGCCCCCGGTAATAGTGCCCTTTATACAGTGCCCCCAGTAGTAGTCCCTCTTATACATAAAGACGCAGACACACACACAACACATTACTAGACTTGCCTAAAGCCCGGCTCCTCTGCCCGCGGTCATGCCTTACGCTGAGCAATATGGGACACATCATGACGTCTCTCCCTTCACCCACTGCAGGAGCCAAAAAGCGGAGCTCAGGAGTGAGTCCCAGCCTCCGGCTGCCGCTGCAAGGAAGCAGTTGCCAAGCACCCGATGGCAACAAAATCTCAGTGTGCTCCCGGCAAATGGAGTCTCCAACCCCGTGCCGAGCCTGGGTGCAACAGCCAATAAGAATCTGCCTGACTCTTACTGGCTGCTGCTGGCTGTTCCCGGACGCCTGCCGACCCCTAACACCCACCCCACCGCCGTGTCTAACTACGGAGGGTGCAAGGGGTGCGGTCGCACCCCTGCACCCTCCATTTGCCGGGCGCCCGCTGAGTGTGTTACCAGTGGGCGCCCCTCTCCTATTCAAACCCCCGGCGGCAGCCTGAGGACGGAGCTTCCTCCGTCTTCCGGGTCCCGCAGTGTACCATGGGAGTGACGTCATAACGTCACTCCCATAGTGCCGAGGAGTGGACGCCGGGGACGGAGCTCAGTAGTGAGCTCCGTCTTCTGGGTCCCGCAGTGCACTATGGGAGTGACTTAATGACATCACTCCCATAGTGCCGAGGAGCGGACGCTGGGGATGGACGGCAGAAGCACTGGAGCGGGGATAAAGGTAAGTGTTTGTTTGTTATGGTGTGTGTGTGCGGTGGGGGCCAGCACTACTGGGGGCAACTACAGGGGCCTCATTACTGGGGGCAACTACAGGGGCCTCACTACTGGGGGCAACTACAGGGGGCTCACTACTGGAAGTACTGCTTAGGGGACCACTACTGGGGGCATTATATAAAAGGAACTGCATAAGGGGGGCAGCGGCAGCTGGGGCTGGGCGGTGGTACATTTTAGTTTGGGGGGGGGGCACCAACATTTATCTTGCCTCCGGGCACCTGGGATAAAGTTACGCCACTGACTTTAGATACTACACACCCCTGGCTGTGACACACTGTGTACTATAGATACTACACACCCCTGGCTGTGACACACTGTGTACTATAGATACTACACACTGCTGGCTGTGACACACTGTGTACTATAGATACTACACACCGCTGGCTGTGACACACTGTGTACTATAGATACTGCACACCGCTGGCTGTGACACACTGTGTACTATAGATACTACACACCGCTGGCTGTGACACACTGTGTACTATAGATACTACACACCCCTGGCTGTGACACACTGTGTACTATAGATACTACACACCGCTGGCTGTGACACACTGTGTACTATAGATACTACACACCCCTGGCTGTGACACACTGTGTACTATAGATACTACACACCCCTGGCCGTGACACACTGTGTACTATACATACTACACACCGCTGGCCGTGACACACTGTGTACTATAGATACTACACACCGCTGGCCGTGACACACTGTGTACTATAGATACTACACACCCCTGGCCGTGACACACTGTGTACTATAGATACTACACACCCCTGGCCGTGACACACTGTGTACTATAGATACTACACACCCCTGGCCGTGACACACTGTGTACTATAGATACTACACACCGCTGGCTGTGACACACTGTGTACTATACATACTACACACCGCTGGCTGTGACACACTGTGTACTATACATACTACACACCGCTGGCTGTGACACACTGTGTACTATACATACTACACACCGCTGGCTGTGGCACACTGTGTACTATACATACTACACACCGCTGGCTGTGGCACACTGTGTACTATACATACTACACACCGCTGGCTGTGGCACACTGTGTACTATACATACTACACACCGCTGGCTGTGACACACTGTGTACTATACATACTACACACCGCTGGCTGTGACACACTGTGTACTATACATACTACACACCGCTGGCTGTGACACACTGTGTACTATACATACTACACACCGCTGGCTGTGACACACTGTGTACTATAGATACTACACACCCCTGGCTGTGACACACTGTGTACTATAGATACTACACACCGCTGGCTGTGACACACTGTGTACTATACATACTACACACCGCTGGCTGTGACACACTGTGTACTATACATACTACACACCGCTGGCTGTGACACACTGTGTACTATACATACTACACACCGCTGGCTGTGACACACTGTGTACTATACATACTACACACCGCTGGCTGTGACACACTGTGTACTATACATACTACACACCGCTGGCTGTGACACACTGTGTACTATACATACTACACACCGCTGGCTGTGACACACTGTGTACTATACATACTACACACCGCTGGCTGTGACACACTGTGTACTATACATACTACACACCGCTGGCTGTGACACACTGTGTACTATACATACTACACACCGCTGGCTGTGGCACACTGTGTACTATACATACTACACACCGCTGGCTGTGGCACACTGTGTACTATACATACTACACACCGCTGGCTGTGGCACACTGTGTACTATACATACTACACACCGCTGGCTGTGACACACTGTGTACTATACATACTACACACCGCTGGCTGTGACACACTGTGTACTATACATACTACACACCGCTGGCTGTGACACACTGTGTACTATACATACTACACACCGCTGGCTGTGACACACTGTGTACTATAGATACTACACACCCCTGGCTGTGACACACTGTGTACTATAGATACTACACACCGCTGGCTGTGACACACTGTGTACTATACATACTACACACCGCTGGCTGTGACACACTGTGTACTATACATACTACACACCGCTGGCTGTGACACACTGTGTACTATACATACTACACACCGCTGGCTGTGACACACTGTGTACTATACATACTACACACCGCTGGCTGTGACACACTGTGTACTATACATACTACACACCGCTGGCTGTGACACACTGTGTACTATACATACTACACACCGCTGGCTGTGACACACTGTGCACTATACATACTACACACCGCTGGCTGTGACACACTGTGTACTATACATACTACACACCGCTGGCTGTGACACACTGTGTACTATAGATACTACACACCGCTGGCTGTGGCACACTGTGTACTATACATACTACACACCGCTGGCTGTGGCACACTGTGTACTATACATACTACACACCGCTGGCTGTGGCACACTGTGTACTATACATACTACACACCCCTGGCTGTGACACACTGTGTACTATAGATACTACACACCCCTGGCTGTGACACACTGTGTACTATACATACTACACACCGCTGGCTGTGACACACTGTGTACTATACATACTACACACCGCTGGCTGTGACACACTGTGTACTATACATACTACACACCGCTGGCTGTGACACACTGTGTACTATACATACTACACACCGCTGGCTGTGACACACTGTGTACTATAGATACTACACACCGCTGGCTGTGACACACTGTACTATACATACTACACACCGCTGGCTGTGACACACTGTGTACTATAGATACTACACACCGCTGGCTGTGACACACTGTGTACTATAGATACTACACACTGCTGGCTGTGACACACTGTGTACTATACATACTATACACCGCTGGCTGTGACACACTGTACTATAGATACTACACACCGCTGGCTGTGACACACTGTGTACTATAGATACTACACACCGCTGGCTGTGGCACACTGTGTACTATACATACTTCACACCACTGGCTGTAACACACTGTGTACTATAGATACTACACACCGCTGGCTGTGACACACTGTACTATACATACTACACACCGCTGGCTGTGACACACTGTGTACTATAGATACTACACACCGCTGGCTGTGACACACTGTGTACTATAGATACTACACACCGCTGGCTGTGACACACTGTGTACTTTACATACTATACACCGCTGGCTGTGACACACTGTGTACTATAGATACTACACACCGCTGGCTGTGGCACACTGTGTACTATACATACTACACACCGCTGGCTGTGGCACACTGTGTACTATAGATACTACACACCGCTGGCTGTGACACACTGTGTACTATAGATACTACACACCGCTGGCTGTGACACACTGTGTACTATACATACTACACACCGCTGGCTGTGACACACTGTGTACTATACATACTACACACCGCTGGCTGTGACACACTGTGTACTATACATACTACACACCCCTGGCTGTGACACACTGTGTACTATACATACTACACACCGCTGGCTGTGACACACTGTATACTATAGATACTACACACCGCTGGCTGTGACACACTGTGTACTATAGATACTACACACCCCTGGCTGTGACACACTGTGTACTATACATACTACACACCCCTGGCTGTGACACACTGTGTACTATACATACTACACACCGCTGGCTGTGACACACTGTGTACTATAGATACTACACACCCCTGGCTGTGACACACTGTGTACTATACATACTACACACCCCTGGCTGTGACACACTGTATACTATACATACTACACACCGCTGGCTGTGACACACTGTATACTATACATACTACACACCGCTGGCTGTGACACACTGTGTACTATACATACTACACACCGCTGGCTGTGACACACTGTGTACTATAGATACTACACACTGCTGGCTGTGACACACTGTGTACTATACATACTACACACCGCTGGCTGTGACACACTGTGTACTATACATACTACACACCGCTGGCTGTGACACACTGTGTACTATACATACTACACACCGCTGGCTGTGACACACTGTGTACTATAGATACTACACACCGCTGGCTGTGACACACTGTGTACTATACATACTACACACCGCTGGCTGTGGCACACTGTGTACTATACATACTACACACCGCTGGCTGTGACACACTGTGTACTATACATACTACACACCGCTGGCTGTGACACACTGTGTACTATACATACTACACACCCCTGGCTGTGACACACTGTATACTATACATACTACACACCCCTGGCTGTGACACACTGTGTACTATACATACTACACACCGCTGGCTGTGACACACTGTATACTATACATACTACACACCCCTGGCTGTGACACACTGTGTACTATACATACTACACACCGCTGGCTGTGACACACTGTATACTATACATACTACACACCCCTGGCTGTGACACACTGTGTACTATACATACTACACACCGCTGGCTGTGACACACTGTATACTATACATACTACACACCGCTGGCTGTGACACACTGTATACTATACATACTACACACTGCTGGCTGTGACACACTGTATACTATACATACTACACACTGCTGGCTGTGACACACTGTATACTATACATACTACACACCGCTGGCTGTGACACACTGTATACTATACATACTACACACCGCTGGCTGTGACACACTGTGTACTATACATACTACACACTGCTGGCTGTGAATAACTGATCATATTGAGTAGAACGATAACAGATTATTCCGATCTATCAGAGAATCTTAGGATGACAATAACTGTGTGTTAGAATGGAGAACATTAGTATAGTACAAGGAGGAAATGCGTCTTCTACTTCCCTGTGATACATTTCCCAATGAGACTTTCCTTGTTGGTTTTAATTTACTTCACATAACTCACCTTTATTTTACATTCTAAGTTTCACTATAAAAATCTGCAAATTCATTTTGGCAAAATATAAATAACAGCAACTGGAACAAGGATTATTTTATACTGAATACATTGAGGCAATGGGGCCTATTCATCATTACTAAACTTTCCCTGGAGGTAATTAGGTTTAGAGCTGGCATGGAGTTCTACCTACTTACCAGGGGAATCCATCATTCCTCCTCCCTATAACTATCTATTCCGGTACCTGTCATTTGTGCGATGACAGCATTTCAGGAAATAGATACTTTTCCCTGTCTACATGAACTTACCGCAGCTGTAATCTGTACTGCGCATGCGCTGTTACATTCGTTAACCCAGCACATGCGCAGCACTGCCTACACATGCGGTAAGTTTGTTTCCCCCCCCTCCGCTCACCTACCCCCCTCCCCCCACCCCCCCTTCAGCACTTACCTGTCCGCGCAGCAGCCTCCGGCTCCGTCCTGCTGGTCTGTCACATGGTCTCCCAGCAGACCACAGTACAGATTAGAAACAAAAAAAATTTTTTTTTTTTTTTTCTAATCTTTATTGTGTTCTGCTGGGAGAACACAGTGTCCGACCAGCCTCCGGAGCCAGAGGATGCACCAGAGCGCCGGAGGAAGACGCCGGGGGACCTGTCCAGCTGGAAGCAGGTAAGTTTCACCTGCTATTCACCACCTCACAGTGGTGGATAGTACCTCCATCAAATTCCGAAAATTCATAATTTTCGGAATTTGATGAATACCATAATTTCCACATCCCCATACTAATGTACTAATGTACCCATACTAATGTACAAATACTAATGTACAAATACTAATGTATGGGGAGTGTGGATATTAATGCAGGGGGACTTAGCAAGGAGATATCAGTGATATCTCCTGTGCTAAGTGGCTTCCTGAATACTAAAATAACGCTATTTAAGGAAAATGTCCTTAAAAACATTAATTTAGTGTTGTTGAATAGGCCCCAGAGAAAATAAAACTGTTGGCGAAATATTGATAATTGCCTGTGATATTGGGAGATTCCGCCATCTACAGGTCAGCAGGACACAATCTACAGGTCAGCAGAGTGAGGGGCCTATTCATCATCGGAGGCCGTTTGGCCTCTGATGATTAAATATTGAACTTGCTGCGAGGGGTCTTAAGTAGCCAACTCGCAGCGGGGGAAACTTACACCGGAGCAATTCATCATTGCTCGGGTGCAGGGACAGCTGTCCCCTCGCTTAGTATCGCAGCTACAGATGTAGCTGTGTTACTTACCTCCGGCGCGGCTACATATGCGCACAGCCGCTGGGGAGTCCGTGAGGAGGTGGTGGAGGGATCCGCTCGGATCCCTCTTCACATTCCCGGAACTCCTTCCCATAGGAAGGATCGCTGCTATGGGAGCAGGTGCTGTCTGAAGATGGTGCTTGTTCTTGTGAGCAAAAACCGAAAACTTTCCGTTTTCGGAGTTTGCTGAATATCAGGGGGTCCCCTGATGATGAATGGCCCGGTAACTAAAAGATGTGGAAACTAGTGGGATGTGCGGGCTCCTGTGCCTACTTTGAGAAATTCAGCTCCTTTTTACATTGGTGCATTCACGTCGGCACTGGCCAGCCTGGTATTGCACACTACCTGGACGATTTTCTCTTTGTGGGCCCGGGTGGCAGTATGGCCTGTGGGTACCTCCTTTTTTCTGCTAAAGCATTGTTTAGGGTCTTGGGTGTTCCTGTTGCCCATGACAAAACGGAAGGTCCCTCTTCCTGTTTGTCTTATTTGGGCATGGAAATTGGCACAATTTCTGGTTGCTGTCGATTACCACGTGAGAAAGTTTTGAAGCCGCTGCAGCAGACAGATTCTTGTTTGGAGTCAGATAAGGTGACATTGCGCGCAGTACAGTCCCTATTAGGTTCGTTTAACTTTGCTTGTCGCATCATTCCCATGAGCAGAGTTTTTTGGTAGGAAACTGAAGATGGCTGTTTGTGAAATTGGAGATGGTAACGGCTGGAGCGCGCTTGCCGCATCACCATGTGCCTTTGTCCTCCGAGATTAAGGAGGGTCTTCGCACTTGGGCCAGGTTCCTGGTGGTCTTCAATGGAGAACGCATTTGCCCTTCGCGTCCTGTCGTGAATGCTACTTTGCAGCTGGTCACAGATGCTGCCGGTTTTGGTGCCTTTTTCAATGGGGAATGGCCTGGCATGGAGCTTGCTGGCACCAGCAACTATGAAATCCTATGCAGCTGCTTGGCATGATTGGCAGGCTTACAGTGTTGAGCACCCTCGGGAGGGTAAGTCTTCCGGGGATTTGCTCCTAGAGTTCATTTGGGGACATTACCAGTAGGGCCGGTCCAAGGCTTCCATGGTCTCAGCACTGGCAGACATCTCTCTTTTCTCCAAGTTGAAGGGTCTTTACGACCCCACCAAGTCATTTATCCTTTCCAAGGCCCCGATGGGAGGGGCTAAGGAGTTCCCTGTTAGTGCTGATTCCCGCAGGCCGATTTGCATCTGCTAAAGGATTTGCTGGCGGTTATGGATTAGGTTGCTTCCGATCTTTTGGAAGCTTCTGTTTTACACCTTGCTTTTGCGGCTGCATTTTTGGGGGCTTTTCAAGTAGGTGAACTTGTGGCATCCAGCAAGTCCTCACTGCTTTCTGGATTACTATTGAAGGACATAGGCCCTCATTCAGAGCCACTCGTAAGCAGCAGCTCGTTCGCTCCGAGCGATGTTTGCCAAACTGCGCATGCGTACGGATCGTTATACGCATGCGCGAACCAGTCAGTGCGGCCGAAATTCATGTGCTCACAAAATAGCGAATGCCTGCTAATTTGAGTGACAGGATGAGGCGTATGTGGGTGGTAACAGGGGAAGGTGCTTGAAAATGGGGAGTGGAAATCAGAACGCAGGCATGCTTAAAGGTCAAAACGGGCGTTTTATGGGTGTGCATATTTAAAACAGCAGCGTCATTGACCACGTCACTGGGGTTTTTTTTAGCCAGAACTGCTCGCAAAATTGTGGTAGCAAAAACCAACCACAAGAATAGCGAGCAGTTCATACCCTGTTCGATGTACTCGATTAATCTAATAAATAGCGGACATGACGTAGGATGCGAGCGGCCAGGGGGCGTAGTTTCCCAAAAAACGACCGCAAGTTTTGTTCGCTCGTTCAGACCTAGAGGCATGAACAGACCGCAAACAGCGAACGTTTCATTTGAATAGCCACCCCTATTTTCTGGACGAGCGAGCGCAAATAGCGACCGGCTCTGAATCAGGGCCATAGTTTGTAGGGACAATGCTGTGTTGTAAAAGCTCCATTTTTTAAAGACTTATCAGTTAGGTAAAGGCCGATGGGTTACGCTCCCCCGCCAGGTGGACCCCTTAGTTTGCCCTGTGCTTGCCTCAGCTTACATGGGCCTTCCACCACCGGTTGGGGCTTAATGGCTTATACATGCTAATTTAACCCCCCTCTCCAAATTTCATTTTTCAGCTATGCTTAAGCAGGAACTTGCTGATTTGGGTTTATGTAGTTCGTGTTATGGGACTCTTTCCTTTCGTATTGGCGCTGCTACCAACGCAGCCGTTGCAGGGGCCTCCCCCTCTGATATTCAGGGTATAGGGCATTGGAAATCATCTGCTTATAAGTCTTATGTCCGCTGTGATAAACTTTAGTGGCGCTCCTTGCGACAACCCGACAGCGTTGCTTACCCACCAATTCTTGAATGACTAGCATTCAAAAATTGGGGGTGTGAAGGGATTTTTTTAATTTTTCCTCCCAGGGACCTATTTGTGGCCCACTTTGGTCCACAAGTAGTTTTTTTTTTTTTTGTTGTTGTTCTTCTTCCCTCGGGTCACCTGTTTCCCTCTTGCCTCCTTGCTAGTTAGTTGCCATGTTTTTATGTTGTGTATTTTGGTTGTGGCTTGGTTTGGTGCGGTGCTCATCTTTAGGATTTGTTTTTCCTTACAGCTGAAGATACCAAAGACAGCACGGTGTGGTTTGTGGGCCACTCTTAAATTTTTTGGGCTGAGAAGCATGTTTTGGCACGGCGTGCTAGCTTGCTGCTTGGTGGTCGGCAGGTGCGATGTATAGGTGTACGTGGTTTGCGATGTGACGTTTTGATGGGTTTGTTGGTTTCGTCTGCGGCCCAGTGGGGTGTTCCTGATTGGCTGGTGTTGCGTGTCAGAGGTAATGACCTGGTCCAGTTGAAAGGTTTGGAGTTGCCTGTGAGACTGCATGGTATCTTGGATGCTGTTCACCTGCAGTTGCCGAATGTATGTTTGGTATGGTCAGAGATAGTCCCACGTGTGGTTGGCGAGGCGCTCGTAATCACAGGACTTTGGACAACGCTAGAAAGAAGGTGAATGCTGTGGTTTCCAGGCATGTGTCTTCTATGGGTGGCTTGGTTGTGAGGCATGGCTTTTTGGGTTCAGATCCTTCCAGATATTTTAGGCCAGATTGGGTTCACCTTAATGCTCTTGGTGTGGGCCTTTTTCTTAAGATTCATTCTCTTTTCTTTTAGGCTCTATTAGGTTCTTGTTCTTTCTTTTTCTTTTTGTGGGTGGCGGGCCAGTTTTCCCTTAAGGAACTGGCTTTGGTGGGAGAACACTGCATCTCAGTGGCTTTATTGTGGCACAAAAATCGTTGTGAGGGTACTTGCCCTCTTATTACATGGCAAGTTTGTCCTCTCTGTGCAAAAGCTAACTAGTGTAAAACCCAGTATTTCACAGGTTAGATTTACAATAGGTGTAGTGATTCGGATTTCTCTACAGAGGGGTAAGGAGGTAAGTATAATAAATGAAGTAGATTGTATCTGTAGTTGTATTGTAAGAGTATAGTCACATTAATAGTGTAACATTTCACTTGGACATAACAGAATGCTAACAAGTCACAATAACAAAGGGAGACCCTCTTTTACAAGTTTACAGGAACTCTGCATCACCTCCACGGAGGAACCTCTTCAATACTCTATGGATTTTAAAAAGGTTAGTAACACACACACTTTCTAAACAACCATTTTATATCACTTATGTATTAACATGACTATAGCGCAATTCTCCCCGTTGGTGTACACAATGTTGCCCGGGTTAACTGCCTACTGTAAATATCTGCCTTTATATTAGTCTTACAGCGGAATTATACTGGTGTCTCAGAGAGCTTCCAATGGATACTAATGTTGCAGATTTGAGTAGGTGAGGAACATTTGTAACAAATATTTGCTACATCGGCTACTTTAGTACTTTAGCTACTCTTGGAAAGTCTTCAATTATTGCATATCAGTCCTGGGCTCCTCAGTTTATTGTACAATCCCCCAACCTGGCTCTGGGAACTTAAGACTTCTTAAGGCTATCTGAATAAGATATAAAGGGTTGATTTTTATCTGCCTGCACTAAGGCCCTCATTCAGAGGCGGTCGGAGGATGCAAGCGGTCGCTCAGAAACTGGGCGGCCGCTTGCATCCTGACCGCCTGCCTCTGTTTCGGTCGTTAGGCTGTGGGTTTACACCCACAGCTCTAACGACTGCTCGGGTGATGGTCGTGATGGTCAGAGACCATCGCGACCATTGGGGCTTACAACGAGACCCTAGGGTAGGGTCTCACTTGTCGTAAGCCCCAGAGAGCTTCTGGCTCTGTCAGAGCCGGACGCTCTCCACTGACATCACTAGTGATGTCAGTGGGGCCTCCCCCAAACGGTAGGCATTCCCATGGGAATGCCTCCGTTTGGGCTGCCACCCCCCCGGCCCGCCTTCCAAACGGGGCGAGTTGTCAATCAACATCGACAGCTCGCTCCCTTTGGAAAGAGACCCGCTACAACTGGCACTGTCGGTTGTAGTGGGTCTCACGCATGCGCACGAGGGAGCCGGCTCCCTCGTGCGCATGCGCACTGACCAAACAATAAGGTCCTAAATCCCTTGGTAGGAGAGATTACTCCCTGCGCTAAATCCAACAGTATCCGCAAGGTTGTGTTGCATTGCAGTAGCTACTTAATTGGTCTGACTGCCTGTGAGTGGTATTGGGCATTGGAAGTGGAGAGGTGTACGGCTCTGACTGTAACTGGCGTATTTCCAGACTCCGTCCAGGCCGCGCCTTATCCGGACTAGTCTCCCACCTCCTCTGACGGACGGAAGCCGGAGAACCAGGATGCTGCTGCAGGCACCGCTATCTCACCGGACCGTCGCCGCTGCTCACTGCTGTCTGCCGCTCGCCATCCGGATTCTTTGGTCTGACTCGGGTAACTCCAGCAAATGGGGTCTTGCTTGGTCTCCGTTAGCTCAGGAACTGCGCAATCATCGCGCATACGGGTTCTTATCTACCCTTCCTTTTTCTCACTTGAGCCACTTCAACGTTTCTGCCCGATTACTAATGTCTTACTGCCTCTTTGATTCATGAGGCCAACCTCCACAAGTCTTGTCCTCCCACCCCCCTCTTAGTGTCTAATAGTTCAGTCTTGACCTCACGTCCCTCATGTTATTCTATAGGGGTTCCCCCATAGACTGAGCCAAACTCCTAATTAATGGAAAGTTCTGTCAAACCCCCAAAACTAGACAATGCTGCTCTCTTTCGATGCTACATTTATCACATTACATGCTATACAATTTACTGACCCCTGAGTATCCCATTAGGCCTGAGGATAGGTAAGAATACTCGTTTTTTTGCTGATTGGTTAGCATGACAGCCTTGTTGCTGGGCAGTTTAGTTTAATTAGGGTGTCGCCAGGTTTGAAATTGCCCAATGCTTTGCTCAAGGGAGCGGTTAGCTATGTGGAGTATATTAAGGGTGTTCTGGGTAAAGACAGCCTCTTTTCCAATTTGGAACCCTCCATTCCGCCCAAAACCTTGTCTTTTTGTTTGTGTACTAAGGGCCTGATTCAGAGCCGGACGCTATTTGCGCTCGCTCGTTCAGAAAATGGGGCCGGCTATTTAAATTGAGCGCTCGCTCTTTGCAGTCTGTTGACACCTCTATGTCTGAGCGAGCGAGCGAAACATGCGCTCGCTATTTTGTAAAGACGCCTCCTGGCCGCTCGCATCCTACATCATCTCCGCTATTTATTTGATTTATCAAGTACATCGAAAGGCATCTGAACTGCTCGCAGTGCTTGTGGTTGGATTTTCCTTCCGCAATCATGCGAACAGTTCAGGCTAAGAAACAACCAAGTGACGTGGTCGATGACGCTGCTTTGTTAATTATGCACACCCTTAAAACGCCCGTTTTGACCGTTTGGCTCGCCTGCATTCGGATCTCCACTCCCCGTTTTCAAGCACCTTCCCCTGTTACCACCCACAAACGCCTCATCCTGTCACTCAAATTAGCAGGCACTCGCTATTTTGCGAGCGCTCGATTTCCGAATGCAATGACTGGTTGGCGCATGCGCATTACGACCCATACGCACGCGCAGATGTGCGAACATCGCTTGGAGCTAACGAGCGGCCGCTTACGAGCGGCTCTGAATCAGGCCCTAACTCCCTTTTGTCCACTTAGGGGAGGCGCAGCATTGGCGGAAGAACGCTGCATCTCAGTGGCTTTATTGTGGCAGCCTCGAATTACATGGCGAGTTTGTCCTCTCTGTACGGGGGGGACCTGAGCGTTTCATGTGCGGATCGCTCGGACTGTGCCCCTGAGGGAAGTGAGACCTTCACATCGTAAGTGTGTCTATAGGGGGGGACGTTTAAGTTGTTCCCCGAGTGTTTCAGTGACAGAACGCTAGAACTGAGTTGCAGCGTCTCCTGCCCACCTCAGTTAGGTTAATCTTTCAATTATAAATAAAAGCTGTTACGTGTCCGTGTCTCTATTAGTTAACGTAAGATAAGTATATAAGGTGTTTTGATTTAAATAGCAATAAACCAATGGATCTATTATCTAATTCAGTTGATTCGGCATCCTGTTTGTTTTCCCCATATCACACAGTATAATAACGGAACATTGCAAACTAATGCTGGCCATACACCTGCACGATTCCGGGCCGATTTCCTGATTTTTGACAGGTCATAAAATGGATCTTGTGAAAATTGTGTATAATTTTAGTAAGATAAGATCCGATGTGCGCTCCCGCAGCTCCTATAATCGGATCTTATGATCAGACGTGCAGCCCATATGTTCCATCTTATCGTGTAAAGATCGCGCCATTTATTTTGATCATGCGATCCATCGTGCATTTCAATGACGACTGTTTCCCTAATGAGCGCGTGAGGCACAGGATCGATCATACGACAGATCCTGTGCTAAGAAATACAACAAATATGCTGCCGGGACTGCCAGGGGGATCCGGGGAATCGTAGGGAAATCGTATGATAAATCTGATCTTCTGCTGGTCGTGTAGGTGTATGGGCAGCTTTAACCTGCAAATAATCAAATAATTGTTGCTCTGATTTTAAAAATCCAACAGTGTAAAATGTACTTAATTAGTCATTCTCCCAGAAAGCTGTGTCAGAGAATAGTCACATATCGCTCCCAATACATTTCTGGGCACAATGATCATGAAATAACTCCATGGATAGAAGTCCAATCACCATAAGTATTCAAGTTCTGTGTTTTATCCACAAATGTCCTATTCATACTCTCCACCTGCGCGGCCCTGGAGAGTGGCCAGAGGGCCTAATTCAGACCCGCTCGCAAGCGGGTCGATGTTGCCCAAGTGCGCATGTGCGAGACCCGAATAACGATGGCCAAGCCGTCGTTATGGGTCTCGCACCAAAGGAAGCGTGCTGTCGATGGTGATTGACAGCACGCCCCCTTTAGTGGGCATGCCGGGGGCGTGGCTGCCCAGACGGAGGCGTTCCCATGGGAACGCCTACCGTCTGTGGCCGGCCCCACTGACATCACTAGTGATGTCAGTGGGAGTGCTCTCGGCTCTGATAGAGCCAAAAGCATTCCAATGCTTGCGGCAGCGAGACCCTACCGCAAGGGTCTCGTCGCAAGCCCGATGGTCGCGATGGTCTTGAACATCGCGACCATCATTTTGGCCGCTCGCTATAGCTGTGGGTGGTCACCCACAGCTATGCGAGCGGCCAGGAGGCCGCTCCAAACAGTAAGAGGGACGGCCCTGATTCAGAGCGAGCGCTCTGTCAGAGCGTCCGGCTCTGAATCAGGGCCAGAATTCCATTGGGATGGGCTTCATTCCTATATCCGGGACCGGTTGAAGATGTTACCCATATAACAAGGATGTCATGGTCACCTGTATATGTTTAATCCATTTTGGGACCCTTGGGTCTAGTTGAGGTGTTTTAAAAGCAATGGGTAGCTCACAGGGGCTGGTTTAAATAGAGTGCTCTCCATCTCTATTGGTAGCAGTGGTCATGTGAGCCCAGCTCCTGAGATCTGACTGGAAAGGAGTGTTCACCTGACCAAATCCAATATGGTCGCTTCCATGCAGTCAGGATGTTTGTATATAACGGAAATGGTGATGCTCAGGAATGCTGCCGGCGGCCAGGAGAAGCGCAGAACACCATGATATAACACTGCCGGACAGGATAAGTAAGGCTAAGACCCTGAGGTGTGACAAAGGAACAGTTCCAAACCATCTTCATACAGATTATAGTGTATGTTCGGTGTGTATATAGGGCCTGATTCAGCATGGAATGCTATCACGATCGCGGCTGCAATTGCGCACCAGTTCTGCTGCGAAAATATGCTAATAATTGCAATCACACAGCCATCGCACAGCAAGCATAGAGGTGCCCATTACTGCTTTCTCACATACGTAATACCTCACATCAGTAACATTGAGTAACATCGGCCCCTCACGCACAAATACTGCAGTCCTGACCTTACTCCGAAATTGCTAACCTTGTCGCATGCAGTGAGTACTCAAGCTGCGTATGCCGTCGCAGTGGCTAATTTATGCACGCCCCTGTAATGGTGTTCAAACGGACAGACACGCCTTCGTTTCTCCGACCACACCCCCGTCACCTCCCCCAAACGCTGACATGCCGTCACTCACTCTGCGATGGGTTCCTGTGTTCTGCGTGATTGCAGTGCGATCGCAAATCAGCCACTGCACAAGCGCACTGCCGTGCACACGCATGCGCAGTACGCACCATCGGCCGACCTGCATACGCTGTTGCAGTTGCGATCTGTAATGAATCGGGCCCATAATCGCATGAAGGCTACTTTTAATGACATGGCTTTTCCAAATAATACACTTAGGCATCAGGTTCCTCTTCATTGTCTCATACATTTCCACATCCGATCTACTTAATCGGCTCATTGAGGAACAAGCGCCCATCCTTGAAATTTATAGGGGAAGGTTCTTTTTACTGTTATTAATATGTGTTTGGTTTATTTATCTGTTTTGTTAATTGCCTACTTCCTTTTCTAAAGCTGGGCATACACTGCCAGATAAAATGCCTGTGAGACCAACATACATTTTATCTGGCAGCCCGTCACCCTGCAGATGTCTCAGTGTACTGGCCCCGATATCTGTGCTCCGACCTGGGGAGGAGACACTTCCCCGTTCCTCCCCTGGGAAGGAACAGGGGCTATGTCTGTCTGTCCATCGTCGCTGGGCATACACTGCCCGATGCGGCCGATATTTACTTACAGTATATCGTATTGAACGGGCATGCTGGACTATCCGGCATGGCCAATCGATATTTAACTCTCGCCCGCACACACACTTATCGGTGCGTTCCATTCCATGTTAACGTTGCTTCCTGGCTACTAACCTTGAAATGGGCTCCCAAGACCCCTTTTTTCCTCAAAGCTTTCCAGCTCTCCTCCTAACCCCCTACTCCATGTTCCTTCCTCACAATCCAGCCCATCTGTCACTCCTGTTTGTCTGACCCTCCCCTTAGAATGTAAGCTCTTGCGAGCAGGGCCCTCTTCCCTCACGTGCTTCTTCTTGCCTAACTTTCACTTTCATTTACAATGGCACCTAACCCTTGGTTACAGACGCCATACTGCTTATTTAGGTGTTATGCAGCAATGTATAAATCCTGCATTGTTTGTACTGTTAATAACTGTTGTTCTTGGTTGCTCATTTGTTTATGTACTATGTAAGGCGCTGCGGAACCCTTGTGGCGCCATATGAATAACGAATAATAATAATATTATCTGGCGGATCGCCCTGATAATTGTATAGTGTATGCCCAGCATAACTAATGATTATTGGATAAAGCGGTTATTGCCAAAATCTGCTAATGCCAGCTCACTGACTGCCCACCTGAAATAGAGCAAATGCTGTTACTGTACACCCGCTTCTCTTATCTGCGCTGCGCTCCACCATCCAGGGGCATATTTATTTATATTATACTTACCACTCAGTAGTCCCACGTCGCCGCCGCTGTCAGAGCTGTAAAAAACGCCTGTAAAATAGCCGCGGCGACCATTTTCCCGGCATTTTGCGCATGCACAGTATGGAAAACACAGGGAAAATGGCCGCCGCAGTGACCTGCGCATGTGCTGTAGACTCTGGGCACACTCTAGTGCCCAGAGTCTATCAGTGCGGCGCTGCACTCAGTGCGCTGCCGGACGCCAGACTGAGAGGAGGAGGCCCGGGACGGAGACTGCACAGGGGCCCCCTCCTCTCTTGAAACGCCCCTGCCACCATCAGCACAACATCAAATGCACATCGACGACTCGAGATTCTGGGTCAACTTTCTCTCCAATAATGGCCTCTGAGACTGTGGTCCTGCGATTGGGAATGCACCCGCGATCGCAGATACTGCCCTGGAGCTCCCATAACACGCCCATGGACTGATATCCTTTTGCGAACACTTTCGGCCTCCTCCTGACGCCACCCAGAACGCCCATGGATCACCGCGATCTGCTCAGGACTGTGTGATCATGGAGACATTGTAAATGCTGTGTAAAACTACAGCTGGCCCGTGTGCAGTGAGACTTTCCTTTGCGTTTCTCACGTGCGCAGTGGCAAAAAATCACTCAACTGTGTGAAAATCGGCATAGAGTACTATTCCGTATATTTCTCTGACTTTTTAAATATCCGGTATGTCAAAAACTTTAGCACGATATCCCCATACACACTTGTGTGTATATATATATGTGTATGTATGTGTGTGTGTGTGTGTGTGTGTATATATATATATATATATATATATATATATATATATATATATAGCTGTTTCCCACAAAAACGCCAAAGGACGAAGCCGGAAACGTGTTTTGCACGGCATCTCTTGATCACAGCTTTGCTCCCAATAACTTTGATATTGCCATAATATGTTCTCACTTGTTCCCAATGACCTTACGGATATCTTCTTTAAAACATCGTTGCTTGGTGAGACCTGGTAAGTGGGGAGCACATTTCTGCCAAATAATAATGAGGCACTTAGTGCCATCTGTTTGCATTTAGTTTGTTAAAACTGAAACAACTGTAATGTAGAGTTATTTGCAAACACAGATTAACTTCACATGTGGTGCTGACAAATCTATCTGCATAGGTGATATACAATTACACGCCTTACATAACTATGAGTGGAATATACTCAAAGGACCTCCAGTACAATTAGGCTGATTTAGAAAAAAAATTCACCAATGTGTCATTTTTATTTAGTCGTAAATAGTCGATGAGTAAAATTGAATGTTTGTGTTGCTGCTCCGGCTGTCGTTGTACTATTTAAGGAGTTCTCTATTGTAAACACTTTTTGAGGGCTCCAGTAGTTTGTCTCTGCTGGAGGAATTGCGGTATTGTAACATGTGATGGGAGACACTATTATTACAGCATTTAAGAGACTCCACCAGGATTATAAACTGGTTGGGGGTCTTGAACGATGCTACATTATTATTTAAGGATCTGACCTTTTAAAACAGTGCGTATATGCCTCCACAATTGTTATACTATTCAGTAGCTCCTCTACTGGTAAACTGTTTGAGGCACTCTATAGGTTCTTCCATTTTTGAGAACCTCCACTGTTTGAAGTCATCACTGTTGGTTGACCTTGACAACTAACATACCTTTCCAGGTCCTCCAATCTTTATATACCGTTTGAGTACCTCAACCAATGATACTTTGTTGGATGGCCTCCTCTTCTGAAGTGCTAATTGGCCAGCTCCGCTATTGATACTCATCTTGAGGACCTATAATATAAGTTTACACTGTTTGAGGGCCTCCACTATTGATATTATCTATGAGGACCTCCACTATTGATATAATTTATGAGAACCTCCATTATTGATATTATCTATGAGGACCTCCACTAGTGATATCATCTAAGAGGACCTCCACTAGTGATATCATCTAAGAGAACCTCCACTGTTGATATCATCTATGAGAACCTCCACTATTGATATAATCTATGAGGGCTTCCACTATTGATATCATCTATGAGAACCTCCACTATTGATATCATCTATGAGGGCCTCCACTATGGATAAGCTTTTCTGGTACCTACAGAACTGTATACTTTTATACCATGTGAGAATCCATTTGAAAAAAGTTTTCGAGACTTCCACTTTTGGATATTTCATTTGACGGCCATCACTATTATTGATGCTCTTACTGAGCACACACTGTTTACATCTTATATGATGTTTAAGGATCTCCCTTATTGGTACTTTATTTGCGCATTCCCATTATCAATTCACTATTTAAAGGGCCTCCAGTAATTGAGGACCTCCATTACGGTGACAGTGTGTGGGCAATGGCAAACGCAGGATTTCTAGAGGGGGGTTTCCAAATGCTTGATTTTAGAGTGAATGTGGCCAGTCCATGTAGAGGGCAGAATTAATACTCAACCAGTTTTATTATACGTCATACAAAGTGTATTGTGTGTCATAATTCCAGCATATACAGGACCAGTGATCACAGTAACTCATTATATGTGTCATACATAGTGTATTGTGTGTCATAATTCCAGCATATACAGGACCAGTGATCACAGTAACCCATTATATATGTCATACATAGTGTATTGTGTGTCATAATTCCAGCATATATAGGACCAGTGATCACAGAAGCCATTATATGTGGTAGTAGGGCCATCCTGCCTGATCTGGATGTTTTTATTTTAGATGTAGGCACCATTCCAGACTATTGGAGCAAGTCCGGGAGCCTGGAGGAGCAGCAGAAGAACATAGCACTGCCCTGGACATATATGTACATATTGGGCTCTATAGCAGCACATTCCTAACAGTGCATGTTTTCCAGATCTCCTAGTTGGTGCACAGGTTATTTATTACTGGCTGATACATGTTAAAATGATTTCATTTGTGATACTGAGAAGAACATGCAACACTAGCAAAATTCTATTATATTACTATTTCTACTGTGATAATGTGTGTGCTGGGTAGGGGGGTTCCAGGCAGATGGAACCCCCCCCCCCCCTCTGTTTGCCTATGGTGAGGGCAGGGAACACTTGCCTGTACCTGTTTTATCTAAGCGCACTAGTTGCACTATCTATTCTACAGCAACTAGGAGTAAAAATACCTTTTCAATTACGCCCAACAGTTCTCCTTCATTTGTCTGTGACCTCCATTGTGACTATTCACCCAAAGTGCTAACGTTTCATTTTATATCATTTTTAATTAGTTTTAGTTCTTTCACAGTTTTCCTTATTGTTGATTTTTTTTTTCTTTTTGTACATCTGCAAATGTATGTGCGCATGTTATTCCATATACACACTTTATCTTGTGATGCACGGTGCTGGTATAGACCTTTTATAATTATTTCTTTGTACTTTTACATGTATTCATTGTGAGAATGTCAGACGTATGTTGAAGACACATAGGGATATAAAAAAAAAAAGGTAATCGCTGGCGTTTTCATTATAAAGGCTTAAATGCCTTCACGTGCATTGACGAGTGCAATTGTAAAGGAAAACTGCAGAGTACTTGTGGTGCTTATAAAATCTAGAAAGGCCATAAAACTGTATTAGTGTGCCATTGTTTTGTAGGCTGCTGACACAGCGGTTGTATTATGCCGGCAGCTTCTCCCTATTCACTGGGTCTAGAAGAACCTACTGTGTATTTATCTAAGTGAGGTCAGGTCATGGGGCGGCATTTTCCAGGTTCCCCACATCTCTGACTGTCATTATTAGGAAGGATTTAGCGGTGCCTCTGTGCAAACCTCAACACAGCACATTCTTAGTGCCCTGCAAGAGATCATCCGTATAGATACTTCCAGTCACATCACTCATCACTTTATTCCTTTATTTTAAGGAAAATGATTCTTTTCAGACTTTTATCTCCATCCATGGACAGTAGATAAACAGCTCAGAATAACAGCAGCTAGATCCAGATTCTCTTTTTTTTATTTTTATTGTTTCTGTATCACATGGCGTCTTGTGCATTATGCAATGTCTAAAAAATTGTGCTTTGGACCCGTCATTTGCTGGGTCACTAGTTATTGTTTACGGTGCTGCAGTTTGTTTTTTTTCCCGCTCTTTCTTGCTTAACCTTCTAATCTCTCCCCCCTCCTCTTCCTCCCATCTCTCTGTCTCCCCCTCTTCCTCCCATCTCTCTGTCTCCCCCACTTCCTCCCATCTCTCTGTCTCCCCCTCTTCCTCCCATCTCTGTCTCCCCCTCTACCTCCCATCTATCTGTCCCCCCTCTTCCTCCCATCTCTGTCTCCCCCTCTTCCTCCCATCTATCTGTCCCCACTCTTCCTCCCATCTCTCTGTCTCCCCCTCTTCCTCCCATCTCTGTCTCCCCCTCTTCCTCCCATCTCTCTGTCTCCCCCTCTTCCTCCCATCTCTCTGTCTCCCCCACTTCCTCCCATCTCTCTGTCTCCCCCTCTACCTCCCATCTATCTGTCCCCCCTCTTCCTCCCATCTCTGTCTCCCCCTTTTCCTCCCATCTCTCTGTCTCCCCCTCTTCCTCCCATCTCTCTGTCTCCCCCTCTACCTCCCATCTATCTGTCCCCCCTCTTCCTCCCATCTCTGTCTCCCCCTCTTCCTCCCATCTCTCTGTCTCCCCCTCTTCCTCCCATCTCTCTGTCTCCCCCTCTTCCTCCCATCTCTCTGCCCCCCCCTCTTCCTGCCGTAAGTCTCTCTCTCCCTCATCCATCATGTGAGCAGGGATGGTAGATGTACCCAGTTTCGATCTTTCTACTCGGGCAGGAGGGTGGGGTGGGAGAGAGGATGCACTCTTGTTGGGATTTTATCCTTTAGTAGTGGATGCACCTTTATTGGGACCATAGTGGGGGTGGCGGATGCACCTGCTTACGATTCCCTCCTCTGGGGATGGTTGATTTACACATGAATTAGGACTTTCTCCTCCGGAATTGCTTACTTCATCATTATTGCCACTAGAAAGGCGCTGTCAGTGGGGGCCATGCGAGTGCCATGTGCTGCACTGCGAATGCCCTAGTCGGACCCCATAGAAGATTATATAATAGATTTGGTCCCCCGTGCCTCTGTTTATCTGGGAGACAGCATATAATACATGGTGCTTTCACTGATACAGGTTATCGTTAGTAATACATCTGCAATTGATATGATTTAAAGGAGTTCTCTTAAAGGGGAAACAGCACAAGTCGGGTTACGACGTCCTAGATGAATGTATCCTCATTTCCTCTAAGAAAAGTAAAGGGACAAAATATATCTATTTGTGGATCTGTTTGTGTGGTTTAAGTTTCAAATATCTATGCATAATAATGTGTGTGTGTGTGTGTGTATGTGTGTGTATATATATATATATATATATATATATATAATATGTATCTTTCCAGACATAGGAAATAGCATACAGATCTCCTGAACTCTAGTTAAGTAACACTTTGTACGTTTAATATAAATTACATTGTGAAGGGTAAACTCCGCAATGGCGTTCAGGATTCCGCAAGCGTATATTGTAGGTTCATATTTTACCTTCATGTTGCGCTTTGTTTTATATCTTTGAAATAGCTGCAGTAGTTGTAAAGGGATGTAGTTATTAGACCGCCGGACGAAATGCCGTCGGTCTAAATGCTGATGGTTCAAGCCCGAAACAGGTCTTAAGATAGGCGTCGAAATACCGACTCCTATCTTAATACCGATTCCAGAATCCTGACAGACGCCAGCCTGATACAGGTAAGTCCGGGACGTCTTTGGAGCTAGCTGCAGGAAGGAGGGGGAGGGCTAGGTTTAGGCACCCCCAGGGGCCTTAGGGTTAGGCCCCCACCCTGGAAGGTTAGGCAAGGGAAAGGGGTGGTTAGGGTTAGGTGCCACTGGGGGGGGGAGGTTAGGGTTAGGCACCCCCCAGGAGGGTTAGGTTTAGGGTGCGTGAAGGGGGGGGTTAAGGCCACAGAATCCGACCATAATAATGCGCCAGGCTGCAGCTGGCTACTTTACCACAAGCTTTGGAACACAGAGTAATTTCTAATATTCTTTAATGTCACAGTAAGAGGCAGCACTCTGGGTGTTACTGAGCCTTGTGCTGGCCACGCCCCCATAGTATGACCGCCAGCGCCCGGAAGAACATCAGTGCATTGTATAGGCTGCGTTGTCTAAGTTTGGAGTGTTCAGAGGACAGCGATTATCTATAATCTGCATCAAGTTTCATAAGAGGTCGCTCGCAGTGAGGTTTTATTTGCAAAGTGATTGGCAGACCAGGACGGTTTATGGGGTGTCTCTCCCTGCACATGTAATCCCGTATGTGGTGACAATGGCTCCAGTGTCTGAGTCCCCGCGGCCATTCTGCGCGACCATACGCTACTCTCCCAGGAGTCACAGGAGGCTGCTGAATTTTCAGGTAGCCCCCCGCACCCCCGGAAGTGTCCAGATCTCCTGCATCTTCCTGGTGAAGTGGGAAGGATGGGGAGATAATTGGCGGGAATTGCGGCCCCATATGGATGGGGCGGGGCCTAATGACATAAGAGCCCAGCCCCGCCCCCTGAAGTGGCCCAGTGACGGGATTTAAAAATCAACTGATCTGCGATGGAAGCTGGGTGTTTGTACGCAGTCGCTTGGATTAGCAAAGCTGCTGGTTGGCGTCTCAATAAAAAATCCTGGCGGCTACAAACATTTTTTGTACAGCTGCAGCGTACAAATTAGAAGCAGCAGTGGCCGCATTAACGTCCATCTCTGTATCAGTCCCATAGTCTCACCTGTGCGATGCAGGATGCGGATTTGTGCCCCTGTGAGGCCATCGCTACCTACAATACTGTACTTAGATTTAGTTTTGAAACAAAGAAAGTTGCTACTACTATGAGGAAATCCTCCTATCTGGGTGTATTTTACCTTTACTGACAGGGGTATATGATATCAGGATATGATATATATACAGTATATTCATGTATTATATAGTCGATATCAGACAACTCATAGACTTAAATCATATTTATAAAAAAAAAATGTGAGAGATAAAAACTAACACTGCATATGGCAAACCCAATATTATACCAGTAATATAATTAAATAAACAAAATTTCTTAACATGAATTCTCCATCCAGCCAAGTGTGCAGGTTCCCAGGATATTCCTGCAGGTACCTGCAATTATATGAGCACAAGGGTAAATAACTCCGCCACTAATTAACCAAGACGTGTCAGTGTACCTTTAGCACGTGGCCTCTGGGGGAGGGGAGAGAGAGAGAACTGGAGCGAAATGTCCACTGGAAAGTTTAATGCTAATGGTCTGTGTTCAGCGCTATTACAGCATCGGTTGTAACTCACATAGTGTACTGTACATCACATGAATGTGCGCACCCGTGACATGCGAGATCCAATAAAAATGGCAAAAATGTGCTAGTCACGGCAAGGTTGCGCAACTTTTCTACAAAATTCAACCTGGGAGAAGTGCATAAAAAAGTGGGGAAACCATCCTGGCCCTCAAAATAGCAAAAACTGAGATATATAGGAGGCTGTTAGTGATACTGAGATAGCAGGACCATATAGAAGGCTGTTAGTGACAACTGAGATAGCAGAAACATATAGAAGGCTATTACTGACAACTGAGATAGCTGAAACATATAGAAGAAACATATAGAAGGCTGTTACTGACAACTGAGATAGCAGGACAAGATAGACTGTTGGTGACAACTGAGATAGCGGAAACATAGAAATCTGTGACAATTGAGATAGCAGAAACATACTGTAGATGGCTGTTACTGACAACTGAGATAGTAGAAACATAGAATGCTGTTACTGACAATTGAGATAGCAGAAACATATATAAGGTGGTTAGTGACAACTGAGATAGCAGGACCGTATAGAAGAAACATAGAAGGTGGTTACTGACAACTGAGATAGCAGAAACATATAGAAGGTGGTTAGTGACAACTGAGATAGCAGGACCGTATAGAAGAAACATATAGAAGGTGGTTACTGACAACTGAGATAGCAGAAACATAGAAGGTGGATAGTGACAACTGAGATAGCAGGAACATATAGAAGGTTGTTTGTGACAACTGAGATGGCAGGACCATATAGAAGGTTGTTTATGACAACTGAGATAGCAGGACCATATAGAAGAAACATATAGAAGGCTATTACTGACAACTGAGCTAGCAGAAACATATAGAAGAAACATATATAAATCTGTTACTGACAACTGAGATAGCAGGACAAGATAGAAGACTGTTGGTGACAACTGAGATAGCAGAAACATAGAAATCTGTTAGTGATAATTGAGATAGAAACATATAGATGGCTGTTACTGACAACTGAGATAGCAGAAACATATATAATGCTGTTACTGACAGCTGAGATAGCAGAAACATATAGAAGGCAGCTAGTGACAACTGAGATAGCAGAAACATATATAAGGTGGTTAGTGACAACTGAGATAGCAGGACCATATAGAAGAAACATATAGAAGGTGGTTAGTGACAACTGAGATAGCAGAAACATATAGAAGGCTGATACTGACAACTGAGATAGTAGAAACATAGAATGCTGATACTGACAACTGAGATAGCTGAAACATATAGAAGGTGGTTAGTGACAACTGAGATAGCAGGACCATATAGAAGGTTGTTTATGACAACTGAGATAGCAGGACCATATAGAAGGCTGTAGTAAAAACTGAGAAAGCAGGACCACATAGAAGGATGTTAGTAGCCATAGGGAATGTACTGGAAGTTCTTAAAAGGTGTCAAATGGCTGATATTTTTTTTACAATTTTTTATTAATGGTGGAAAAATGGTAGCCAGCAAGTGTTTTAATCAAATTAATGTCATCCCAGCATTCTGGGGTACAGAAAAATAATCTGTATAATAATTTTTCAGTGTTTTTATACAAGTTTCTAAACAGCTGGAATAAATACTTTTCCCTCTCATCTGCAAGTTCAAAAAACCTTCTCCCATCATTTACACCTCCATGTACCTGTCCCACATCATTTACACCTCCACATACCTGTCCCCCCATCATACACACCTCCACATACCTGACCCCCATCATTTACCCCTCCTCATACCTGCCCCACATAATTTACCCCTCCACATACCTGTCTCACATCATTCACATCTCCACATACCTGTCCCCCATCATTTACACCTCCAGATACCTGTCCCACATCATTTACACCTTCTCATACCTGTCCCACATCATTTACACCTCCACATACCTGTTCTACATCATTTACACCTCCACATACCTGTCCTACATCATTTACACCTCCACATACCTGTCCTACATCATTTACACCTCCACATACCTGTCCCACATCATTTACACCTCACCATACCTGTCCTAGATCATTTACACCTCCACATACCTGTCCTCCATCATTCACACCTCCACATACCTGTCCCCCATCATTCACACCTCCACATACCTGTCCTACATCCTTCACACCTCCACATACCTGTCCTACATCATTTACACCTCCACATACCTGTCCCCCATAATTTACACCTCCCAATGCCTGTCCCACATCAGTTACACCTCACCATATCTGTCCTAGATCATTTACACCTCCATATACCTGTCCCCCATCATGTACACCTCCACATACCTGTCCCCCATCATTCACACCTCCACATACCTGCTCCCCCATCATTTACCCATCCACATTCCTGTCCCCCATCAAATACACCTCCACATACCTGTCCCACATCATTCACACCTCCACATACCTGTCCCCCATCAGTTACACCTCCACATACCTGTCCCCCATCATTTACACCTCCACATACCTGTCCCCCATCATTTACACCTCCACATGCCTGTCCCACATCATTTACACCTCCACATGCCTGTCCCACATCACTTACACCTCCCCATGCCTGTCCCACATCACTTACACCTACCCATGCCTGTCCCACATCACTTACACCTCCCCATGCCTGTCCCACATAATTTACACCTCCACTTACCTGTCCTATATCATTCACACCTCCACATGCCTGTCCCACATCATTTACACCTCCACATACCTGTCCTACATCATTTACACCTCCACATGCCTGTCCCACATCACTTACACCTCCCCATGCCTGTCCCCACATCACTTACACCTCCACATACCTGTCCTACATCATTTACACCTCCACTTACCTGTCGTATATCATTCACACCTCCACATACCTGTCCTACATCATTTACACCTCCACATACATGTACCACATCATTTACACCTCCCCCTACTTGTCCTGCACCATTTACAGCTCCACATACCTGTCCTACATCATTTACACCTCCACATACCTGTCCCACATCATTTACACCTCCACATACCTGTCCTACATCATTTACACCTCCACATACCTGTCCCACATCATTTACACCTCCACATACCTGTCCTACATCATTTACACCTCCACATACCTGTCCTGCACCATTTTAAACTCATTATTGAGAAATTCACCTGAAAACTGAAATGTCTTTATTAACCAAATAATGCTATTTATACCCCTCTAAGTGTATGATTATACATTGGGATGGGTGTACCAGAGGTTATGCACTGTCCTTAAATTGAATATATTTTCTATTTTTCAGCTGCACAGCAGGGGAAAACCCCCTGCAACTTTTCTATAATAAAATCTATGTGACTTTAGAGCTTTATTGCAAATAAATAATTTGCAGTAATTTGCAGTGCAATTTTGCTGTGAGATCGACTCGCAGGACCCAACTCTGACCCAATAAAATTGAGCCCAAAGAATTTAGCAGTACTGAAAACCGTTGCCATTGGGACAATATTTTTAATTTTATATCTAGATGCAACGTAAAATCATCTTGTATTATGTGCACATATTGGGAGATTACATAATAACTATACGATAATTAGTCTTACACATCTATACTTTACACTACACTGTCACGCTCTTTCCATTTTTCGTGTGATGCCCAGGGGGGGGTTCCTGGGCTGGACGTTTTTAAGGGTGCACTACGCCCCAGACGTGAACCCCTTAGTGTTAGGGACTGCTAGTGACAGAGAAGCAGTGACGTGGCCTAGCAGCCTCCCATGTATTTGCAAATGCATGCAACCAATATCTCTGAATTTCTATGACCATATAGTGTTCATATATTGTTGCTAGTATGGTTCAGTGTGCTGAGGAACAATGGGGGTTAAACCCCCCTCCTTTTTCTACTTAGTATGACCCCTCCCTTTCATGCACCTGATTAGTACTGCCAGATTGATTGAGCAGCTGCCATTTTTGTTTGTTTCTATGCGATAACCAGCAGCCACTCAGATATTCACTTTCATTTTCTAAACACCACCAGAAGAATTACAGGTTCTCATTGGTTACCACACATCACTGCGCCCTTTTAGCTTTATCTCTCCCCCATACCCCGAATTGCATAGATTTATTACCAGTCATTTATATAGTGCACGCACATCTCGCAGCGCTGTGCAGAGAATATTTGTCCATTCACATCAGTCCCTGTCCCAGTGGAGCTTCCACTCTAAGGGCCTGATTCAGAGCCACTCGTAAGCGGCAGCTCGTTCGCTCCGAGCGATATTTGCCCAACTGCGCATGCGTATGGATCATTATACGCATGCGCGAACCAGTCAGTGCGGCCGAAATGCATGTGCTCGCAAAATAGCGAATGCCTGCTAACTTGAGTGACAGGATGAGGCGTATGTGGGTGGTAACAGGGAAAGGTGCTTGAAAACGGGGAGTGGAGATCCAATCGCAGGCGTGCTTAAAGGTCAAAACGGGCGTTTTGTGGATGTGCATAACTAATACAGCAGCGTCATTGACCACGTCACTGGGTTATTTTATAGCCTGAACTGCTCGCAAAATTGTGGTAGCAAAAACCAAACACAAGAATAGCGAGCAGTTCATACGCTGGTCGATGTACTCGATTAATCTAATAAATAGCGGACATGACGTAGGATACGAGCGGCCAGGGGGCGTAGTTTCCCAAAAAACGACCGCAAGTTTTGTTCGCTCGTTCAGACCTAGAGGCGTGAACAGACCACAAACAGCGAACGGTTCATTTGAATAGCCACCCCTATTTTCGTGACGAGCGAGCACAAATAGCGACCGGCTCTGAATCAGGCCCTATATTCCCTGAGAATGTAAGGAAACCAGAGCGCCCAAATGGGCATATGCAGTTTAAGCGAAAGGCAACAATAAAGTGTAATTATAGGTGTGAATGGGCAGATTCGGGCCATGACCGGGGGGACATGAGAGGAGGGGCGAGCCAGGACAATAGGCAGGTATGATGATGATAGTATAAGTAAGGAATGGAGAAGAACATGAGGGAAGAGGGCCCTGCTCGTGAGAGCTTACACTCTAAAGGGGAGGGAATAATGATTAACTCGCATGCGGTATCTCCATTCCTGACATTTTAGGAGCCTTTAGCACATACGGAATAATACTATAGTGGTGAGAGCTGGTCCGTGTGCAGTGTTTTAATGTAGTTTTCTTTGATTGACAACAGTGTTATAAAACCTACAGCCGGCCACCTGAAATGAGCACCCATAGCCATAACTTCATAAATGAGGAAACCCCAGCAGCCGTAAACAGAACTGTTATTTTATGGCGTAAAATGTGTTAACCAATTAATTTACTAGGAAATCGATGAATCCTGAAGCACGAGTCCCGCTGACTCCAGGCCACAGGCAGACCAGTCACTGACTACATATACATATATATATACTTATTTTTTAACCAGGAGGCAATAAACACATGAAGATGACATAAAATGAAGTATACTGTGCAAATCATACAACTACTAATCCTGCAGCTGAGTTGTTGTTTCCTACCTCTCAAGTACCCCCCAAATAGTCAGGGTTTGTGTGTGCTGGATAGGGATAGAGGCCGCTGCTGTCACAGTGTGTGCTGGGCTAGGGAGAGAGGCCGCTGCTGTCACAGTGTGTGCTGGGCTAGGGAGAGAGGACTGACTGCTGTCACGGTGTGTGCTGGATAGGGAGAGAGGCTGCTGCTGTCACAGTGTGTGCTGGGCTAGGGAGAGAGTCTGCTGGTGTCACAGTGTGTGCTGGGCTAGGGAGAGAGGCTGCTGCTGTCACAGTGTGTGCTGGGCTAGGGAGAGAGTCTGCTGGTGTCACAGTGTGTGCTGGGCTAGGGAGAGAGGACTGACTGCTGTCACGGTGTGTATTGGGCCAGGGAGAGCGGACTGACTGCTGTTACAGTGTGTGCTGGGCTAGGGAGTGAGGCTGCTGCTGTCACAGTGTGTGCTGGGCTAGGGAGAGAGGCTGCTGCTGTCACAGTGTGTGCTGGATAGGGAGAGAGGCTGCTGCTGTCACAGTGTGTGCTGGGCTAGCGAGAGAGGCTGCTGCTGTCACAGTGTGTGCTGGGCTAGGGAGAGAGGACTGACTGCTGTCACAGTGTGTGCTGGATAGGAAGAGAGGACTGACTGCTGTCACAGTGTGTGCTGGGCTAGGGAGAGAGGCTGATGGTCTCACAGTGTGTGCTGGGCCAGGGATAGAGGACTGACTGCTGTCACAGTGTGTGCTGGGCCAGGGAGAGAGGACTGACTGCTGTCACGGTGTGTGCTGGGCTAGGGAGAGAGGACTGAATGCTGTCACGGTGTGTGCTGGGCTAGGGAGAGAGGACTGACTGCTGTCACAGTGTGTGCTGGATAGGGATAGAGGCTGCTGCTGTCACAGTGTGTGCTGGGCTAGGGAGAGAGGCCGCTGCTGTCACAGTGTGTGCTGGATAGGGAGAGAGGCTCCTGTGTCACAGTGTGTGCTGGGCTAGGGAGAGAGGACTGACTGCTGTCACAGTGTGTGCTGGGCTAGGGAGAGAGGCTGCTGCTGTCACAGTGTGTGCTGGGCTAGGGAGAGAGTCTGCTGCTGTCACAGTGTGTGCTGGGCTAGGGAGAGAGGACTGACTGCTGTCACAGTGTGTGCTGGGCTAGGGAGAGAGGCTGCTGCTGTCACAGTGTGTGCTGGGCTAGAGAGAGAGGCTGCTGCTGTCACAGTGTGTGCTGGGCTAGGGAGAGAGGCTGCTTCTGTCACAGTGTGTGCTGGGCCAGGGAGAGAGGACTGACTGCTGTCATGGTGTGTGCTGGGCTAGGGAGAGAGGCTGCTGCTGTCACAGTGTGTGCTGGATAGGGAGAGAGGCTGCTGCTGTCACAGTGTGTGCTGGGCTAGCGAGAGAGGCTGCTGCTGTCACAGTGTGTGCTGGGCTAGGGAGAGAGGACTGACTGCTGTCACAGTGTGAGCTGGATAGGAAGAGAGGACTGACTGCTGTCACGGTGTGTGCTGGGCTAGGGAGAGAGGCTGATGGTCTCACAGTGTGTGCTGGGCCAGGGATAGAGGACTGACTGCTGTCACAATGTGTGCTGGGCCAGGGAGAGAGGACTGACTGCTGTCACGGTGTGTGCTGGGCTAGGGAGAGAGGACTGAATGCTGTCACGGTGTGTGCTGGGCTAGGGAGAGAGGACTGACTGCTGTCACGGTGTGTGCTGAATAGGGAGAGAGGACTGACTGCTGTCACAGTGTGTGCTGGATAGGGAGAGAGGCTGCTGCTGTCACAGTGTGTGCTGGGCTAGGGAGAGAGGCTGCTGCTGTCACAGTGTGTGCTGGATAGGGAAAGAGGCTGCTGCTGTCACAGTGTGTGCTGGATAGGGAGAGAAGACAGACTGCTGTCACAGTGTGTGCTGGGCCAGGGAGAGAGGCTGCTGCTGTCACAGTGTGTATTGGGCTAGGTAGAGAGGACTGACTGCTGTCACGGTGTGTATTGGGCCAGGGAGAGGGGACTGACTGCTGTCACAGTGTGTGCTGGGCTAGGGAGAGAGGCTGCTCCTGTCACAGTGTGTGCTGGGCTAGGGAGAGAGGCTGCTGCTGTCACAGTGTGTGCTGGGCTAGGGAGAGAGGCTGCTGCTGTCACAGTGTGTGCTGGGCCAGGGAGAGAGGACTGACTGCTGTCATGGTGTGTGCTGGGCTAGGGACAGAGGCTGCTGCTGTCACGGTGTGTGCTGGGCTAGGGAGAGAGGACTGACTGTTGTCACGGTGTGTGCTGGATAAGGAGAGAGGACTGACTGCTGTCACAGTGTGTGCTGGATAGGGAGAGAGGCTGCTGCTGTCACAGTGTGTGCTGGGCTAGGGAGAGAGGCTGCTGCTGTCACAGTGTGTGCTGGATAGGGAGAGAAGACTGACTGCTGTCACAGTGTGTGCTGGGCCATGGAGAGAGGCTGCTGCTGTCACAGTGTGTATTGGGCTAGGTAGAGAGGACTGACTGCTGTCACAGTGTGTGCTGGATAGGGAGAGAGGCTGCTGCTGTCACAGTGTGAGCTTGGCTCGGGAGAGAGGCTGCTGCTGTCACGGTGTGTGCTGGATAGGGAGAGAGGACTGACTGCTGTCACAGTGTGTGCTGGGCCAGGGAGAGAGGCTGCCGCTTTCACGGTGTGTGCTGTGCAAGGGAGAGAGGCTGCTGCTGTCACGGTGTGTATTGGGCTAGGGAGTTTGGACTGACTGCTGTCACGGTGTGTGCTGGGCTAGGGAGAGTTGACTGACTGCTGTCACTGTGTGTGCTGGGCTAGGGAGAGAGGCTGCTGCTGTCACAGTGTGTATTGGGCTAGGGGGAGAGGACTGACTGCTGTCACGTTGTGTGCTGGGCTAGGGAGAGAGGACTGACTGCTGTCACAGTGTGTGCTGGGCTAGGGAGAGAGGACTGACTGCTGTCAAAGTGTGTGCTGGGCTAGGGAGAGAGGCTGCTGCTCTCACAGTGTGTATTGGGCTATGGAGAGAGGCTGCTGCTTTCACTGTGTGTATTGGGCTAGGGAGAGAGGACTGACTGCTGTCACAGTGTGTATTGGGCCAGGGAGAGAGGACTGACTGCTGTCACAGTGTGTATTGGGCCAGGGAGAGAGGCTGTTGCTGTCACAGTGTGTGCTGGATAGGGAGAGTGGCTGCTGCTGTCACAGTGTGTGCTGGGCTAGGGAGAGAGGACTGAATGCTGTCACGGTGTGTGCTGGGCTAGGGAGAGAGGACTGACTGCTGTCACAGTGTGTGCTGGATAGGGATAGAGGCCGCTGCTGTCACAGTGTGTGCTGGGCTAGGGAGAGAGGCTGCTGCTGTCACAGTGTGTGCTGGATAGGGAGAGAGGCTCCTGTGTCACAGTGTGTGCTGGGCTAGGGAGAGAGGACTGACTGCTGTCACAGTGTGTGCTGGGCTAGGGAGAGAGGCTGCTGCTGTCACAGTGTGTGCTGGGCTAGGGAGAGAGTCTGCTGCTGTCACAGTGTGTGCTGGGCTAGGGAGACAGGACTGACTGCTGTCACAGTGTGTGCTGGGCTAGGGAGAGAGGCTGCTGCTGTCACAGTGTGTGCTGGGCTAGAGAGAGAGGCTGCTGCTGTCACAGTGTGTGCTGGGCTAGGGAGAGAGGCTGCTGCTGTCACAGTGTGTGCTGGGACAGGGAGAGAGGACTGACTGCTGTCATGGTGTGTGCTGGGCTAGGGAGAGAGGCTGCTGCTGTCACAGTGTGTGCTGGATAGGGAGAGAGGCTGCTGCTGTCACAGTGTGTGCTGGGCTAGCGAGAGAGGCTGCTGCTGTCACAGTGTGTGCTGGGCTAGGGAGAGAGGACTGACTGCTGTCACAGTGTGTGCTGGATAGGAAGAGAGGACTGACTGCTGTCACGGTGTGTGCTGGGCTAGGGAGAGAGGCTGATGGTCTCACAGTGTGTGCTGGGCCAGGGATAGAGGACTGACTGCTGTCACAGTGTGTGCTGGGCCAGCGAGAGAGGACTGACTGCTGTCACGGTGTGTGCTGGGCTAGGGAGAGAGGACTGAATGCTGTCACGGTGTGTGCTGGGCTAGGGAGAGAGGACTGACTGCTGTCACGGTGTGTGCTGAAGAGGGAGAGAGGACTGACTGCTGTCACAGTGTGTATTGGGCCAGGGAGAGAGGCTGTTGCTGTCACAGTGTGTGCTGGATAGGGAGAGTGGCTGCTGCTGTCACAGTGTGTGCTGGGCTAGGGAGAGAGGACTGAATGCTGTCACGGTGTGTGCTGGGCTAGGGAGAGAGGACTGACTGCTGTCACAGTGTGTGCTGGATAGGGATAGAGGCCGCTGCTGTCACAGTGTGTGCTGGGCTAGGGAGAGAGGCTGCTGCTGTCACAGTGTGTGCTGGATAGGGAGAGAGGCTCCTGTGTCACAGTGTGTGCTGGGCTAGGGAGAGAGGACTGACTGCTGTCACAGTGTGTGCTGGGCTAGGGAGAGAGGCTGCTGCTGTCACAGTGTGTGCTGGGCTAGGGAGAGAGTCTGCTGCTGTCACAGTGTGTGCTGGGCTAGGGAGAGAGGACTGACTGCTGTCACAGTGTGTGCTGGGCTAGGGAGAGAGGCTGCTGCTGTCACAGTGTGTGCTGGGCTAGAGAGAGAGGCTGCTGCTGTCACAGTGTGTGCTGGGCTAGGGAGAGAGGCTGCTGCTGTCACAGTGTGTGCTGGGCCAGGGAGAGAGGACTGACTGCTGTCATGGTGTGTGCTGGGCTAGGGAGAGAGGCTGCTGCTGTCACAGTGTGTGCTGGATAGGGAGAGAGGCTGCTGCTGTCACAGTGTGTGCTGGGCTAGCGAGAGAGGCTGCTGCTGTCACAGTGTGTGCTGGGCTAGGGAGAGAGGACTGACTGCTGTCACAGTGTGTGCTGGATAGGAAGAGAGGACTGACTGCTGTCACGGTGTGTGCTGGGCTAGGGAGAGAGGCTGATGGTCTCACAGTGTGTGCTGGGCCAGGGATAGAGGACTGACTGCTGTCACAGTGTGTGCTGGGCCAGCGAGAGAGGACTGACTGCTGTCACGGTGTGTGCTGGGCTAGGGAGAGAGGACTGAATGCTGTCACGGTGTGTGCTGGGCTAGGGAGAGAGGACTGACTGCTGTCACGGTGTGTGCTGAAGAGGGAGAGAGGACTGACTGCTGTCACAGTGTGTGCTGGATAGGGAGAGAGGCTGCTGCTGTCACAGTGTGTGCTGGGCTAGGGAGAGAGGCTGCTGCTGTCACAGTGTGTGCTGGATAGGGAGAGAGGCTGCTGCTGTCACAGTGTGTGCTGGATAGGGAGAGAAGACTTACTGCTGTCACAGTGTGTGCTGGGCCAGGGAGAGAGGCTGCTGCTGTCACAGTGTGTATTGGGCTAGGTAGAGAGGACTGACTGCTGTCACGGTGTGTATTGGGCCAGGGAGAGCGGACTGACTGCTGTCACAGTGTGTGCTGGGCTAGGGAGAGAGGCTGCTGCTGTCACAGTGTGTGCTGGGCTAGGGAGAGAGGCTGCTGCTGTCACAGTGTGTGCTGGGCTAGGGAGAGAGGCTGCTGCTGTCACAGTGTGTGCTGGGCCAGGGAGAGAGGACTGACTGCTGTCATGGTGTGTGCTCGGCTAGGGACAGAGGCTGCTGCTGTCACGGTGTGTGCTGGGCTAGGGAGAGAGGACTGACTGTTGTCACGGTGTGTGCTGGATAAGGAGAGAGGACTGACTGCTATCACAGTGTGTGCTGGATAGGGAGAGAGGCTGCTGCTGTCACAGTGTGTGCTGGGCTAGGGAGAGAGGCTGCTGCTGTCACAGTGTGTGCTGGATAGGGAGAGAAGACTGACTGCTGTCACAGTGTGTGCTGGGCCAGGGAGAGAGGCTGCTGCTGTCACAGTGTGTATTGGGCTAGGTAGAGAGGACTGACTGCTGTCACAGTGTGTGCTGGATAGGGAGAGAGGCTGCTGCTGTCACAGTGTGTGCTTGGCTCGGGAGAGAGGCTGCTGCTGTCACGGTGTGTGCTGGATAGGGAGAGAGGACTGACTGCTGTCACAGTGTGTGCTGGGCCAGGGAGAGAGGCTGCCGCTTTCACGGTGTGTGCTGGATAGGGAGAGAGGCTGCTGCTGTCACAGTGTGTGCTGGATAGGGAGAGAAGACTGACTGCTGTCACAGTGTGTGCTGGGCCAGGGAGAGAGGCTGCTGCTGTCACAGTGTGTATTGGGCTAGGTAGAGAGGACTGACTGCTGTCACGGTGTGTATTGGGCCAGGGAGAGCGGACTGACTGCTGTTACAGTGTGTGCTGGGCTAGGGAGAGAGGCTGCTGCTGTCACAGTGTGTGCTGGGCTAGGGAGAGAGGCTGCTGCTGTCACAGTGTGTGCTGGGCTAGGGAGAGAGGCTGCTGCTGTCACAGTGTGTGCTGGGCCAGGGAGAGAGGACTGACTGCTGTCATGGTGTGTGCTGGGCTAGGGACAGAGGCTGCTGCTGTCACGGTGTGTGCTGGGCTAGGGAGAGAGGACTGACTGTTGTCACGGTGTGTGCTGGATAAGGAGAGAGGACTGACTGCTGTCACAGTGTGTGCTGGATAGGGAGAGAGGCTGCTGCTGTCACAGTGTGTGCTGGGCTAGGGAGAGAGGCTGCTGCTGTCACAGTGTGTGCTGGATAGGGAGAGAAGACTGACTGCTGTCACAGTGTGTGCTGGGCCAGGGAGAGAGGCTGCTGCTGTCACAGTGTGTATTGGGCTAGGTAGAGAGGACTGACTGCTGTCACGGTGTGTATTGGGCCAGGGAGAGCGGACTGACTGCTGTTACAGTGTGTGCTGGGCTAGGGAGAGAGGCTGCTGCTGTCACAGTGTGTGCTGGGCTAGGGAGAGAGGCTGCTGCTGTCACAGTGTGTGCTGGGCTAGGGAGAGAGGCTGCTGCTGTCACAGTGTGTGCTGGGCCAGGGAGAGAGGACTGACTGCTGTCATGGTGTGTGCTGGGCTAGGGACAGAGGCTGCTGCTGTCACGGTGTGTGCTGGGCTAGGGAGAGAGGACTGACTGTTGTCACGGTGTGTGCTGGATAAGGAGAGAGGACTGACTGCTGTCACAGTGTGTGCTGGATAGGGAGAGAGGCTGCTGCTGTCACAGTGTGTGCTGGGCTAGGGAGAGAGGCTGCTGCTGTCACAGTGTGTGCTGGATAGGGAGAGAAGACTGACTGCTGTCACAGTGTGTGCTGGGCCAGGGAGAGAGGCTGCTGCTGTCACAGTGTGTATTGGGCTAGGTAGAGAGGACTGACTGCTGTCACAGTGTGTGCTGGATAGGGAGAGAGGCTGCTGCTGTCACAGTGTGTGCTTGGCTCGGGAGAGAGGCTGCTGCTGTCACGGTGTGTGCTGGATAGGGAGAGAGGACTGACTGCTGTCACAGTGTGTGCTGGGCTAGGGAGAGAGGACTGACTGCTGTCACAGTGTGTGCTGGGCTAGGGAGAGAGGACTGACTTCTGTCACAGTGTGTGCTGGGCTAGGGAGAGAGGCTGCTGCTCTCACAGTGTGTATTGGGCTATGGAGAGAGGCTGCTGCTTTCACTGTGTGTATTGGGCTAGGGAGAGAGGACTGACTGCTGTCACAGTGTGTATTGGGCCAGGGAGAGAGGACTGACTGCTGTCACAGTGTGTATTGGGTCAGGGAGAGAGGCTGTTGCTGTCACAGTGTGTGCTGGATAGGGAGAGTGGCTGCTGCTGTCACAGTGTGTGCTGGGCTAGGGAGAGAGGACTGACTGCTGTCACAGTGTGTATTGGGCCAGGGAGAGAGGCTGCTGCTGTCACAGTGTGCGCTGGATAGGGAGAGAGGCTGTTGCTGTCACAGTTTGTATTGGGCTAGGGAGAGAGGCTGTTGCAGCAGTCAGGCCTCTCTCTCCCTGTGCCCCTCTGTGTGACCGCGAATATATTGATTTTTTTTCAAGGAGGGGGTCACTCTGGCCACACCTCCTCCAGGTTGGCCACGCCCTCTGCCAGTGCCAGGGCCTAACGGACCTGTCCATGTGTCTTTATATCTTTTTTTAATTTAATTATCCAGACACGCAGCATATTTGCATTGAATGCAATGTACACTCACCAGCAACGGCTACATTGTGTAATATTTAGGAACCAGCAAAGTGGAAGTTACAATACAGTGCTGCAATGCACTGGGAGCAGGGCAGGTCCTGGGATAGAAAGTATTACATTGTGCCGAGATGCTTCTAACTGTTGGTAAAAGTGTTTCTGCACATGGTGAAGTTGTGTCGGGAGAAGCTGTATGTGATCCCAATTCTCCATCCCCACAAGCTTGGATAGATGTCAGCCTGACACCTAGTGACAGTGCAGGGAAATGAGAGGTGTAGCAACGTCTCACTGTACTGTATACTGTAAGCATCGGGCAGTGATTAGTATGCTTATAACAAATGCAGAAATGTAACACAGAAAACATAGAACTACAGTATCATGTAATAAAGGAATCTATATAATAATCGTCAGTGTCTGCCCTATCTCCAACATGTGCAGTGGGTCCAACATGCTCGATTTATAACACCGTACAACTGAGAAGAAGATAGAGACCTAGAATAAAAGGGTCTATTGATGCCTCAGTACTGTGTAGTGTCACCATATTCTATAACGTGGAGTAAAACGATATAGTTATCGAATTGACGTGTAACCCCCACATCCCATTAGTACAGTGGTTTACACTCCTTTGCCCAAATCTACAAACCAAACGTCTCTGCGCGCCGCTTGGAGCGAATAAATTGCAAAGTTTGTGGTGCACCAAATATGCGTCACTAATGCTGCACAGTACAATGTGCGGGTACCGTGACTGCTGGCATTTCATGTACCTCTGTGACTGCATACAGATTCCCAAGCAGGGTGCAGAGACCTTAGCAAATGCACAGGAGTCCTGAATGAGAGAAAGCAAAGCTAACAGATCTATCAGTAATTGCTGCACTAGTTACTACAAGATCAGATGTGAACTGGTTCTATTGCTGCTGATGACAGAGGAGATCAGTGGTGGAATGGGTATGATATACTGCTGGCCGCATGGCCGGTGGTTCGATTCCCGTCAGCGGCAGCCCGACAGGAGCAGAGTTAGAAGCAGCGGAAGCCCGACAGCGCTGGAAATCCCGATCGTGGATAGGTAAGTATAGACTAACCTAACCATCCTAACCCTAACCCTCCTTAGGGGTGCCTAACTCTAACTTCCCCCCCAAGTGCCTAACCCTAACCACCCCCTTCCCCACTGCCTAACCCTAATTCCCCCCTGGGAGCCCTAAACCTAACCCTCCCCCCCCCGCGGCTGTCCGCTCGCGACGCCCAGCATCGTCGGGGAAATGCCGGGCGTCTAGATGTAGACGCCCGGCATTTCACCTATGCCGGGATAAGACAGTCAGGAAGCCGGCTGCCGGTATTTAGGCAGTCGGCTTCCCGATTGCTTCCCGATCTATGCGCTAGGAGACCCCTGACAGTCCTATCTGGTGACAGATATACACACAAGCCCTGCAATAATATGTCAAATTAAGTTATACAGTACTTGAACCTGGTGCAACCAGTGTGACACAACAGCTCTATGAGAAAGTGAATGTCCTTAACCAAAGTTGCAGGTTTATTGGTAACAGCAGGTAAGCACACAGGTTTCAGTGATACAGCAGTAATGCGGGTAAACAGCGGTGGTCACTACAGTGGGTATTATAGCATTATAGGGGATTGGGTATGAAATGCCGGCTGTGGTGATGCCGCTGGTCAGAATACCGACACCCATAGGGAGTAAAGGTAAGTGTTTTATGAACCCCTACCTAACCCTCTCCCCCCAGTGCCTAAGCCTAACCTCTTCCTCCCCGCACCCTAAACCTAACACGCCCTCCACGGTGCCTAAACCTATCCTCTCCCCTAGTGACTAAACCAAACCTTGCACCCTAACCCTAACTTCCCCCTAACACCCCCTCCACGGTGCCTAACCCTAACCTCTCCCCCTTGACTAAGCCTAACCTCGCAGACTAACCTCCCTCTAACACCCCCCCCCCTAGTGCCTAAACCTAACCCTGCTCCGTAACCTCCCCCCTAACACCCCATCCACGGTACCTAAACCTAACCTCACCCCCTAGTGCCTAAACCTAAGCTTGCACCCTAACCTCCTCCTAACACCCCCTTCACGGTGCCTAAATCTAACCTCCCCGCTAGTGCCTAAGCCTAACTGTGGCTTGCTAGATTGTAAACTCACTAGGGTAGAGCAAACCTGTACCTTCTGTATTATGACTTTATATGTAATTAATGGGTTGGCTATTAAATACTGACAGCTTACAAGCCTCCGGTTCAAATCCCGACGAGAGAAGCCAGACAGATCAAAATCCAGACTCCGGCTCGTAAGTATCTTTAACCCTCTCCCCCCTTAACCCTAACTCTGCCTTGCGGGTGCCTAACCCTAAGTCCTCCCCCAGTGCCTAACCCTAGCCCCCCCTCCCTGCACCCTAAACCTGACCCTCCCGGGGAAGTGCCTAACCCTAACCCCCCCCTGGTGGTGCCTATCCCTTTACCTCTAGCCCCCTAGCCTAAACCAAACCTCCTGGGTGGGTGCCTAACCCTAAGTCCCCCCCCCCCCGTGGTGCCTAACCCTAACCCCCCTCCCCGCACCCTAAACCTAGCCCTCCCGGAGAAGTGCCTAACCCTAACCTCCCCCCCAAGATGGTGCCTAATCCTAACCCCCCCTTCCCCTAGCCTAAACCTAACCCTCCTGGGTGGGTGCCCAACCCTAAGTCCCCCTGGGAGTGCCTAAACCTAACCTTCCCACCCCTCGGCTAACACTTTGCGACGCCCGGCTAACCTATGTTCGGTATGCCGGGCGTCAGGATTTCGATGTGGGGCTATTGATAGACGTCAGTTTTTAGACACCTATCTTTAGTCCCATGCTGAGTTTTCAGTGTCGGGATTCTGGCAGTCGGCATTTCGACCGCCGGCATCCTGGCTGCATCCCGTAATTAATATGCTGGGCACTATATCAGCACTTTATAATATAATAATAATTATTAAAATGATTTTAATTTCATTTACTGCATAGTCCTAGTGCTACACAAGTGATTCATGAATAAAATAAATACACCGTTCCCTGTAAAGTGCATTTGGCACATTAGGAGATGTTCTGGGAACCCTGGAGCTGTTTGCACACTGGAAAGTACCTTCAGATTCCACAGGTTGTCAATGCTGGAAACTCTGCCAATTGCTGTACAGTGACCGACTTCCATTGGTCTCGCCCTCCTCTGTGGTGACACGGGCTGCTAGCTGTACCTGGCTGCTACAAAAATGAAAAGGTGCGAGGGCTCTGCGGTCTCCTAATTGCCGCCTGATGTTTTTATTGGGAACAATAGAGTGGGATCTTCGGGTCAGTAACTGTCCATAGTGCTCTAAACTTTGAACCACCAGTAACCTGCAGTGTGTACAATAGACTTGTTTCTTACACAGGCTATTACACACATGTACGGCTCAGTATATTGTATTTATATATCTTATTATTTATATTTGTAGTATAAATTGGTGTATTATGCTAGGGGGAGAATATTTTTGTACATAGTTGACTCCATGTCTTGTATGCTGATTGCGCCTGTCATTGCACTGTGGACCGGACTTACTGTATTTACTCTCCCATAATGTCCGGGAGAGTCACAAATTTTGTTGGGTTCTCCCACATTCCCGGGTATGTTCCTCTTAGATCCCAACCACTTCTTCGGTGAGGTGGCCAGTCCAGGCACTTTATACAGCAGCATTATAGAGTAGGGGGTGGTGCCCCAATGATGTGGTTCATGGGGCCATGCCCCCAACCATACCTCTTACCTGGATGCTCCTCTCCGGGTTCTCCTAGAAGTGAACTGTTAAAAGTCATCAGGTATGCACTAACCCAATAGGGTGTGTACTAGACCAATAGGGTGTGTGCTAGACCAATACAGTGTGTACTAGACCAATATGGTGTGTGCTAGACCAATATGGTGTGTGCTAGACCAATAGGGTGAGTGCTAGACCAATAGGGTGTGTGCTAGACCAATAGAGTGTGTGCTAGACCAATAGGGTGTGTGCTAGACCAATAGAGTGTGTGCTAGACCAATAGGGTGTGTGCTAGACCAATAGAGTGTGTGCTAGACCAATAGGGGGTGTGCTAGAGCGTTGCTGTGGTGGTGCCAGAGATACCACATTGTGCAGCAGTGTATATGTGTGTATGTGGGGGGGGTGATAAGAAGTAATGGGGCTTGAGAGGGGATGGTAAGAAGTACCGGGGCTTGGTCCAGACACACCAGCAACATGGTGCAACCACACCCCCTTCTATGTATGGGACCTGAAACTTGCAAAATGGGCAGTAATGTAGGATAAGTCTATTGTATGAGTCTAGGATGAAGGCTATAACAACCTCCCTTTTCCCATAGAGAGGTACACTCTCACTGGTACTGAGATGCCACCAGGTCTTAAACTCAGGGTAGTAGAGGTTTATACAATAATCAGATGATCACAGGGTTAAGGCTGGATTAACGAAATAATTATTAATATTATACAAAAGAGCGCTTATATATGTTAGGATCTGCGGTTAGCAGATCATCTTGGTTGCAGTTCCCAGTCTTAGCTGCTACTAGAACTTTGCATTTAATCCTGTCTGTGTGCTGATCACATTAACTGTCTGCCTGTGTGCAGTATCAGCTGCTCACTAATTAATTGTCTTGTCAGTGTGCACATGCCAGCTGCACACTGGTCTGTCATTAGGGAGGCTTGCAGGGTTTCCTCTGATTGATTGGACCTTGTATCTGTTAAATTACAGCCAGCCGTTCACTCAATGCCGGTGATAGAGTTTTCATGTTTCTGGCTTTGTCTCCTGTCTTCCAGTTGAGCTCCAGCATTCCTGCCTCCTATAGTATATTGTTGTTCTGCCGTTTGTGTCATCCAGGCGGCACAGTCCTGCAAACTATCTACCTGCTGTTTGTGTCATCCAGTGCAGCATCACCTGCTTGTGTCAACCTGGCAGCACAGGCTGCACTCCAGCAACATCAGTGCGCAGTCCCGCCAGGGCTGTCTTAACAGCAGTGTGGGCCCTGTGCAAAGCAATGCACTGGGGCCCCTACCCACCCATTGTGCCCCCAGTAGTAAGCCCCATATATAGTGCCCCCAGTAGTATTCCCCTTCTATGCAGTGCCCCCAGTAGTGGTACCCCCTATGCAGTGCCCCTTATATAGTGCCTCCAGTAGTAGTCCCCCCCATGCAGTGCCCCCAATAGTGGTACCCTTTATGCAGTGCCCTTTAAATAGTGGCCTCAGCTGTAGTCCCCCCTATGCAGCACCCCCAGTATTGCCCTTTTTATAGAGCCCCCTTTAGTGGTCCCCCGATGCAGTGCCCCCAGTGGTAGTCCCCCCTATGCAGTGCCCCTAGTAGTAGTCCCATCCCCTTGTAGTGCCCCTAGTAGTAGCTCCCCCATTGTAGTGCCCCCAGTGGAGGTCCCCCCCTATGCAGTGCCCCCAGTAGTGGTCCCCCGATGCAGTGCCCCTAGTAGTTGTCCCTCCCTTATAGTTCCCCCAGTAGTAGTCCCACCCTTGTAGTGCCCCCAGTAGTAGTCCCCCCTTGCAGTGCCCATAGTAGTAGTCCCCCCCCTTGTATATTCCCCAGTAGAGATCCCCCCTTGTAGTGCCCCCAGTAGTGGTCCCTCCCTTGTAGTGCCCCCAGTAGTGGTCCACCCCCAGTACTGCCCCCCTCCAGTAGACACACACGTAATAAAAAATAAACACCTGAATTCCTGCTACTGCTCCCGCCACCGCCATCTGCTCCTCCGTCCGTCCTCCCGGTCCGGCCCGCTCTGCATTATGGGAGAGACGTCATGACCTGTACGGGGCCCACATGGTCGCAGCCAAGGTGCCCTCCACTATGTGGTGCCCTACTCAGCTGCGTACCAGGGGAAAGGAGAGTCGCTCGTCACAGAGGGGGTCGCTTATCACGGGGGTCTGGCGGATCGGACACAGTGCTTTAAGAAAAAAACTGTCTGGAGCTGGAGGGCCCCTTGGGCAACTGCCCTAAAAGCCCAATGGAAGAGATGGCCCAGAGTCCCACACTCCTACACCAGTGTCTTTGCTTCTGTTACTTCCGGCTTCTGCCACATCTAGCCAAGTTGCTCCGGCCCTGAAGGCCACCAGACAGCCCAGCGGCTGCTTCATATTCTACAGCCCACTGGCAGCATCCAGCCAAGTTATTCCAGCCCTCAAGGCTGCGGCAAGGCCTAAAGGTCGCTTCATCATCTTCGGCCTTCAGACCCAACAAGCCAAGTCTTCCTCCAGCTCACAAAACTGTTATACGGACGCACCCAGCCAAGAATTCCAGCCCTCAAGGTTGTAGCTGGACTACACTCCAAAGAGTCACGCACGTGCATAACAATATATATACTGTATATAAAAAATGACACAATTTAATAACAATGTATATAAATAAATCAATAACAGTGTTCATACATTCTACATGTAAGCAATATTAAAGCCACAGAAAAAATGCAAAAACAAACTCATAAGTGAATTTTGAAAAAGCTCATGTAGACTGCATCTTTTAAGTAAAAAACCCACACTATTGGCATATATTAGGCAGTTCTTATAGATGTATATTATAATCTGTGTATTGGGGATTAGTATATAGCAAAAGTTCCAATTGACCATGTAGACTGAGAAGTATAATGCTGTTTATACAGCCGCTTACCAGCACTTTATGTCAACCTCCCCCCTGGGTTCAAGTCCCGCAGACATCAGTGTTCCTTACCCAACTTGGGGAAATTTCTCTAGGGATAAGGCTGGAGTAGTTGAATATGATATGTGAGTACAATGAGACTGTGTAGTTAAACTCGTGGTTTTGACAATAACAGCAGGAGCTGATAAGTCACCCATTTGTTTTATTATTCCCTTTTGTTAACTTAACTTATTCCTAAACCTAGAAATAAACACACTGACACATGAATATGGAATTCAAAGAGGTCACAGCCAGAATTTATTGATCAAATTGAAATTCTAGAATAGGTGGCAAGAAGAAAGCAGTGCTCCAAGGCCACAGCCCAGTGGATATCAATACAAATAAAAAGGGGCGGATCCCCGCCCTGCACAGACTGACCTGGGGCAGTACCATCCTTCCCTAATTGGCACAGCATTGGTCCCTCCCTTGGAACAATGACCATGTCCCCCCTTTAGGCGGTGACAAACTGGCCGCTCTCAAAGGAAGAATGCTACCACAGGCATTCCTGCGCTAATAATAGGCCGCCCATGAGCACTGCTTCCCGCCAAAGCCGGTTCGCAGAACCAGGCCCGCCACCAAAACTGTGACCTTCTTAAAGAAATTAAAACTGCAGAGGTCATCGGTCAACCGCTCTAGCCGCGCGCTCGTGAGATGTACCCCGTCGGGCCTATGCAAGCTCTCTGCCCCGTGACATAAACTTGGGTATTGTATGACGCGTCCACCAAACGCTAAATGACAAGCGTGCAATGGCCATATCTGTTCAATACCCACGAACGCGACCAAATCATTGCCTCCCAAGTCTGGCCCCAAACTTCTCCTCTGCTGCCCATGGGGCATCTAGCAGGCACTTACAGTGCATTTCTCGTAATCCTAAGCAATGCCACTTACGCACTCACAACCAAAATTGGGCATGTAACTCCAAAGGGTGATGGCTAGCCCAGTAAATATAGGAATTTTCCCACACCCGACAGTTAGCACTCACAGACAACCCTGTCCGAAAGTTCACCTAGACAGAATTGGCATTTATACAGACAGATATTGGTATTTAATACAAACAGAAATTGCTATGTATAATAACAACAATAATCTAACCACAAGGAAAGGGAAACAAATAGTTGGGTGACCCATCTGAAGATGAAAAACAGCAAAACCTCCTTGAGGGCAAAAGCTGAAAATCCTTTCAGAATCCCTAGCGGCAGTAGGCATAAGGCCCCTGGGTTTCCCAACAAACTCGCAAGGAGCGCAACTACTTAATGCTACTTGTTTTAAATACGACTTCCACTGCCCTAGCTATAATATAATTCTGAAACACCCTCGTAAACTACGACCTGGACAAAAGGGAGTTAGATTAACATGGATAACCACTGCCCGCCACCTGGAGGGCAAACCCTATTAAAGTACCCCAAAGAGCAACTGGCCAAATCACTGGATCTGCATGCATCTGAAGAGAAATCCCTCGCTCCCTGCCAGTTAATCTGTCTTAGACCCATCTATTCAGCACAAGCTCAATACCGGTTTGATAACCACCTTATTTTAACATTAAACCTGATAGCGCAGAAATCTTAGTAGCAGCAACTAGCTCACCCACTCTAAAAGCCCTAAAGTAAGCTAATGAAAATGCTAACCAAAAAGGGGGGGGGGGGGGAAGGCGCCTAGCACTTGACCGAAGCCACTCCTTTACTGGCCCAATCAAATCCTGCAATAGGGCTGTGTTGATGGGGCTCCGCGCAACGCCTTTGTTAGGATGCTCCCTTGCCCACCCTATTAAATACCTTTGTTAATACTCTCTTGCCCACCCTATTAAATGCCTTGTTTAATACAAATAATTTGTCAGGATCCGCCAAACGTGCAACTTGGAAAATTATACTGGGTAACGCTGGAGACAAGCCGCCTTGGAACGACCCCTGTCATAGCAGCTACAGACAAACTCTGCCATACAATCATTAACCATCTGAAACCGCCCGCTCTTGGAAGCTAAACACCTTGCCAATCGCACAAAACTAGCGTGTAGGTCTTAATGTACTTGGTGCCCATGACTTCCGTGCTAGTCCCTGGATGCCGGCGTGACGATCCGCCAGGCATGGAAGGGGAAGGAGAAACCATTTAAAATTAGCAGGAGGCGCGAGCGAATGAAACATGTCCTACTGAACGATATAAGATGTCCACTATCTTGGTAGCAACGCCCGAAACATGCCGTGCCCTAAACTCAATATTCCTTAAACACATAGATGCCTAACCACTGCGAGGCCGGATCCAAGTCCGTCCTAGATTAGAGCCTTCTTATACCATACCTAAGTTATCACCAAACAGGATTTGCCTAATGCAAGGCTTGCTGGTCCGCAGTTCGACCGCCACTACAATTGAAAAATTCTCAAGAATAAGGATGTTCCTGTCTAGGCCCTGAACCCCACAGGAAACCGGCCAAGGCTCCGTGCCACACTCCCCTTCAAATGCACCACTTAATGAACAGGATGCATACGTAACGGTCTAAGTTCGGACTTGGCTACGGGTGACGTGTGCAGAACTGTACTCCATTGAATTTGCGCATAAAAAACAAACAAATGCGCAGCATGTCCACTCCGCTCCAGAGGGACACATATGAGGTGACGAGGCTTCCTAACCCCTGCTGTGGCTCCTTCTAGCCGTCTACTGAAAAACCAACCCCTATGTATGACTGTAAATGCCAAACTGAGGGGGCCCGATAGCGACTGCAACTGTACTAGCGAAACTTTTTTTTTTTTTTTTGCCAAAATGAAATGCTTCTAGCAACTCCCCAACACGCCACGCCTTCGCCATAGGCAAGCGGCATAATCCTATCAAGGTATCGATTTCTATCCGCAAATAAGATAATGCGCATAACTGAACCTTCTTACCTGTCACGAGCCATCGGGGCTCCCATAACGACTAAACTAAGGAAATTAATTGAATACTGGCAAACTCTGGTATCTACTAGCCCCATAACATGAAAATATCCAGGTGGCGGGACACCACAGTATGTCCCAATACCCGCATGGACAACTACTGCAAAAAGTAACTAAAACCTTCAACTAAAGTACACGAAATGAAAAAGCCAATCGGCCGCCATGTATAAACAGTCATCTTAACCACAAGGCCATAAGGGCTTTCCCTCTGTGTAACGTAATTGAGCCCTGCAACTCCAAACCCCAAATATTTAAAGTAGGGATGTGCAGGCTCGGATAGGTTCGAGTTTGCACGTGGAGTTCGGATTTTTCCCTCCAAAAAAACGGAACTCAGAACGAGGCAAAACGTCATCTTACATGGACGAACATCATCATTCCTGGACAAAAGACCAGGAATGATGATGTTCGTCCATGTAAGATGACGTTTTGCCTCGTTCTGAGTTCCGTTTTTTTGGAGGGAAAAATCCGAACTCCACGTGCAAACTCGAACCTATCCGAGCCTGCACATCCCTAATTTAAAGGACTCGGGGTGAAATGGGCAGCAGTCAAAAAGCAGATGCGATATCTGCCTTAGCTAGTAGAGCCCTCCCCCCGTTTGTTAAACGGCGCAGTGATCTGACAGATATTTTGTGTGATTGCCGAACCCTTCCATTTATGTAAGAGACTCTGTAACAACCCCAATTTACCCAATTCCTTCTACGACACCCCCTTGAAGGCGGTGCACCTAAACCGTACCAAAAGTGGGTGGAGCAAAAGGGGCCACGCATGGGCCCCCACCCGACTTCCGCTTTCAGATTCCTCTCAGAAACCACGGATATTCCTGTGTCAAAGATAAATGCAAACCCACGCCAAAAACCCCCAAATTAATCAATGACGGTGCTTTTCTGAACACCTCTGCGCTGCTGCTGCAATATTCTCCTTGACCCTGTGCGGCAGACCAACGCGCACACCTTGGCTGGATGAATGCTCCCACAGAGCATGCAGATATGACTGTATCCACAGCCTGCCCCATATGACCCTGCGTGTTATTACACGCATAGCACTACCAGCGGCTGATGCCCACAGATCTGGGCAGGCCAGAAAGGGCTGCTTCCGACCAACCGAGGATTCCGCAGGCAAGCTAGGCAGTTGGTCGAGCAAACCAAACCTTAACATCCTTGAAACCTAATTGAAAACACTGCCTGTCCCTCCTGTTGTGTCTGGACTCAAGGTAGCACGCCGCAAAAAACATAACATACCCGAAGGCCCCCGCCATTACTCCTGCTGACTTAGCCTGAACTAAACCTACGTGCGTCAGCCGTTATCACAAACATATCCACAAATTTACTCTTCACTAACCGCTCCCTACTTTAAAACTTTAAATCTTTAAGGATAGCCGTATTCGCTCAGTGAACCATAACCCGCGCTTCATCCGGTACCTCAATTGCTGACACTGTGTTAAATCTCTAAGGGCACCCTTGCTACCCATTAAATTTGCACTAAGTAACGTCTAAGCTTGCGCGGATTTACAAATGAACTGGAAGAATCGCTAGAATCATCAGTGGAAGGGGAATGTGTGCTGCGCAAATGGGTTAACACCATGCTCACCTGATCCTGACGTGGAAGGCCCAGCCACTGGCTCCTTTGTGTTCGCCAACAGTCCCTCGCTGCGCGGTGCGCCCACCACGACTTGATTCGACATCAGCACCATCTGTCCGCTGGACTTCGACAATGGTCCTAGACGCTCAAAAAACTGTGACCTGGGGGCTCGAAAAAATATCCGGTGAAACCCACGCAACAAAGTCCCTCCGCAGAAGAAAGAGCAGGAGATGCTGTAGCCAGCGGGGGTACAGGATCAGGTTTTGGGGGAAGGGGTGTGAGGAGGGGGTGGAAACATGTATGGGTTCAGGAAAACAGCTGTAGTGGCATGCGGCTGGATGGGCATAGCTATTGCGCCTTGTAGTGATGCGCCAATCCCTGGGAAAAAAGGGGGGGGGGGCGCGTTAGCAGTGGAGGGGGCGAACTGGAGGAGGGTGGGGGGCAGTGGCTGGCAGTGCATAAGCGGGGCAGATGATAAGGGGCTGAATAATGCATTGGGCTTATGTGCAGCATCCCGGTGGCAGGGAAATAAGGGGGGGGGGCAGCCCGGCGGCGCGTCATTGTAGGCTTGAATTGGGCAGGATTATTGTGCTGTGCACCAGTCGCCCCTAAATGCAAGGGGGGGTGTAACCCCCACCCCAGGGTGCGGGGGGGGGAAAGGGGACAAGTTGGTGGGTGGCGCGCTAGGGGACACCGCACCAAGGGAGTCTCTGGTGCTGGCAGAGCAGGGGGGAGGCTGTGCAGGGAGGTGCCCCCCTGTTCTTAAGTAGTGGGGGCATGGGGGGGTCAGAGGGGTGCGGCAGAGCACCATGCGGCGCCTGGCTGCACAAGATGGCCGCCGCAACCCTGTGGGTGGAGCTAGCTACCGGTGCAGGGAGCGGGATGGCCGCGCTTAGCGTGAGGGGAGACGGGGAGTGGGGGCCGTCTAGCTAATATCGCTGCCGCTTGAGAGCAGGCGGCCGCGGGGAAGGGGTGGTCGATGTGGGGGGGCGGCAATCGAGAGCCGGCAGCAGGAGTGCAGGCAGGTGGAGCCTTGCGCCTGAGCGGACCATGGCCCTCGCGTGGCTGGGGAAGCAGCCACGGAGGTGAGAGGCCTGGCAGCCAGGGGCGGGGGGGGGGACACGGGGCCTGTGTATCTGGAAATGACAGGGAGGGAGGGCACTGGCAGGTAACAGGGACTATATGGAAACACAAGCAGGGGAAGGGGGAGGAAAAGTATGGAACATGCGCAGAAAGGAAAGGACAGGGGGGAAATTAGAAATAGGAAGGTAGTAAAAGATAAAATTAACAGGAGACAGAGAGGGTGGTAGACCAGGGGAAATAAATGGGGTGTGAAATTTGAAAGAAGAGAGAGACAGACATATAAAATACAATACATATGTCACTTAGCCAGCCTGGTTGAAATACTGGAAAGAGGAAGATGTCTCCCCTCACCAGGCTATTTATATGGAACCTCTAAGCCCTCCCTTAAATCCTACCATAGGCTTATACTCCTCAAGTGACGAATACTAACCACATCCCCCTCCAGCTTTTAACCCTTAACTTACCTAACAAAATTACATATCAAACAGGGTGCTTATCTATCCTCAAACTTATTCAAGTATTCGGATGCATATAGCAACAGATGGAATCAGTATGATTTACCGCGGCTACCCGACACAGGAGGCAATCCTGATCATCCCTAAGGTAAGTACTAACTAACCTAGGACCTCATTCAGAGCCGTACGCTATTTGCGCTCGCTCGTTCAGAAAAAAGGGGTGGCTATTCAAATGAACCGTTCACTCTTTGCGGTCTGTTCACGCCTCTAGGTCTGAACGAGCGAACAAAACATGCGGTCGTTTTTTGGGAAAATACGCCCCCTGGCCGCTCGCATCCTACGTCATGTCCGCTATTTATTAGATTAATCGAGTACATCGACCAGTGTATGAACTGCTCGCTATTCTTGTGGTTGGTTTTTCCTACCGCAATCTTGCGAGCAGTTCTGACTATAAAATAACCCAGTGACGTGGTCAATGACGCTGCTGTATTAATTATGCACACCCATAAAACGCCCGTTTTGACCTTTAAGCACGCCTGCGTTCGGATCTCCACTCCCCGTTTTCAAGCACCTTCCCCTGTTACCACCCACATACTCCTCCTCCTGTCACTCAAAATAGCAGGCATTCGCTATTTAGCGAACAAACGATTTTCGGCCGCACTGACTGGTTAACTTGATACTTAACAATAGATAATGCAGGAAGCAGGAGACCATAGATCAGACTGAATAAGAATACAAATACATTTAATTACATTTTTTGATTCCGAAGAAAATTTGTGAGGGAGGAGGTGAGAGCATGGGTGAACATGTCCGATGTTTGCCCAAAAATTAACTTCTCGTTTCAGAATTTTTTTTTAAATTAAAGGGGCATGCAGGAGATGCTGTCTGTGGCCATAAACATTTCTGGACATTTTTGGCATTCAGCAACCGCATGTTAAAGATTGCAGCAGCAGTGTCAGTTCAACTTCCAACATGGCACATCACATTTATTATTCAAGAGACCTGAGGGAGTTGGAGTATGTATGTAGTTGAAGGCAGGAAAAGGAAGATTTGATTAGCAGTAAATTTAATAAAAATAATTTTTTATTCCGAAGCAAATTTATGAGGGTGGAGGGGAGGGGAAGAGGGAAGGCATTTACAAAAAATATTTAAATCATTCACATCAGTCCTTGCCCCAAAAGAATCCTTGTGAATGGTCTTCAAACCTTTTGTTCCCAATGGGAGTAAAATAAATGAAAAGAGCCTTATACATTCTAAAAGTCAAATATGGTGACGAGGCAGGACAGAGTCAAGGCCGCAGTTATAGGGCCTGATTCAGAGATGAACGCAATGGTGATTACTTATGCAGATCAAGCGATTGTTTGCCATTGTGCAAGTGTATAAGCCGCACTGCATGTGCACAGTTATCGCACTGTGATTACGGACGCACAGAGGAATCCATTGGAAAGTGAGTGACAGGCTGTCAGCGTTTGTGGGTGGTAATGGGGAGTGGTCAGAAAAACGCAAGTGTGTCTGACCATCTGAACACCATTATATGGGCGTGCATAAATTAGCCCTTGCAAGCTCTGCGTGTCAGGAGAGCTTCCAAATCGGTGGCCGGTCAGACCTGTCGCAAGGGAAAGATGGATGTTGATGTATGTCAATGTTACCAATATTTATCCAGGTAAGCAACATCGTACCCATGTGAGAAGGCAGCAGTGGGCGTCTTTATGCCGGCTTTGCTTTGGCATACATTAGCATAATTTTGCAGTTGCGTTCCGTGTGAAACCGCAGCTGTGATCGCATTAGAGTCCACTCTCTGAATCAGCCCCTTAGTGCGCAACAAGGGGATGCTGTTAAAATGCCGACTGACGGGATTATGGCAGTTAGAATTCTGGCGCTGGAATCCTGACAATCCCACCGTCTGAATCCGAAAGGTAAGTAGCGGGGTTGTGGGAGGGTTAGGGGTATTCTAACCCTGTCGAGATGCCAGCATCGGAATTCTGACCGCCGGGATCCCGAACGATGGCACCCCGTATCCATGCCCACAATGAGTCCCTACCTCAAGCTGATATTATCTTCTGGCTATCTAGGTTCTGTACAGTGCTTTCCTATATTGAGAAAATGGGGATGTAGTAATGAGACCGGCAGCCATACTTGCCGACTGTTATGTTCTGGGTTGTTTGTGGACCCGGGGTGGTAGCAGGAGCGATCACAGAAGCGGGTTTGAAAATAAAATTAGGTTTTTTAATACGTGCTTGAGTAGACATAAAATATGGCAGTAAATAAAAGTCCAGGTATATATATAAACGTGCACTAGAGTTCTGTGGTGGGAGTAATGGGTTAATGTCCAAGTAGAAACAATTAGAACTGTCCAGGTGTGCAGGTAGTGAGACTGGAATAATCAACCAGGTATGCAGGTAGTGATGCAGGAAAATAATAAGAAGCCAGGTATGCAGGTAGTGAACTAAGGGGGTCATTCAGACCCGCTCGCGAGCGCAGGACGCTCGCAAGCGGGTCGATGTTCCCCCACTGCGCATGCGCGAGACCCGGCGAGCGACGGGCTCTTCATCGCTCCGGGTCTCGCACCAAAGGGGGCGTGCTGTCGATGTTGATTGACAGCACGCCCCCTTTGGTGGGCTTGCCAGGGGCGTGCCTGCCAGACGGAGGCGTTCCCATGGGAACGCCTACTGTCTGAAGCAGGCCCCACTGACATCACTAGTGATGTCAGTGGGAGTGATTTTGGCTCTGATAGAGCCAAAATCACTCCAGGGCTTGCAGCAGCGAGACCCTACCGCAGAGTCTCCGTCGCAAGCCCGATGGTCGCGATGGTCAAGACCATCATGACCATCATCATGGACGCTCGCATATGCTGTGGGAGGCCACTCCATTTTCATGGAGGAGGGCACTGATTCAGAGCGAGCGCTCTGGTCAGAGCATTCGGCTCTGAATCAGGCCCTAAGGCAAATGAGCAGGATGTCAGCAGGCTCAGGCACTCAGGTATGGGCAATGGTGGTGGAGGAAGCGGGGTAGTCCAGCGGAAGCCAGGAGCTGACAGGCAGACTGACAGACAGCAAATTTCACAGGAACAGGATAAGCACAGAGAACTCCCTCTCAGCTAGGCTGAGATACACATTGCACTGGCAAAGAAGGAAGGCACTGACCTTCCTAAATACCCCATGCCATGCTGTTACTGGCCGGAGGGAACATGTGACTCACCAGGATTGGCCAGCCGCATCACGTGGCCAGAAGGCAAAATGACGGCACCCATGCCAAACGGAACGGAGACGCCGCCAGGCCTTACCAGCGCAGAGTGACAACAGGACCGCACAACAATGCGTGCAGCCAATGCCCCCCACCAGACACCAGCTCCGCCACCAGACAGCCCGCACCACAACGACCTCACAGGTAACACCCGCCTAGCGCCATACTGAAATACCCTGGCCGTGACAGTACCCCCCCTTTTGGGGTGGCCTCAGGACACTCACCAGGCTTCTCCGGATGGGCAGAATGAAATCTCCTGATGAGCGTGGGAGCGTGGACATCACGAGCATCGGTCCAGCAATGTTCCTCTGGTCCGTAACCTTTCCAGTCCAGCAAATACTGTAAATGACCTCTGCGTAGACGAGAGTCCAAGACCTGGGATGATTTATGCTGGGCACAGGAGGAGCAGGAAGAGATGAACTCCTTTATATCTGCCTTCATAGAAGGCCACCAATAGTGTCTTTTCAGGAACTCCAAGGTCTTCCGAGTGCCTGAGTGCCCTGCGACGCGAGAGGAATGTGCCCAAGTGAGAAGCCGCTTCCTTAATTCCGGGGCCACAAACAATTTTCCTGTAGGAGGCTGAACCTGTAATGCGGCAAAAACTCTTGATTCCAAGACAGGGGTATTGCTTTTATTTTCAGATTGATCATCACAGAGGAGAGATCTCGATAGGGCATCAGCCTTCTGATTAAGTGCTCCAGACCGGAAGGTCAGGGTGAACTGAAACCTGGCAACTCAACTCCTCTCTCTGTCTGGACTCGAGGAGAAGCAGGTAGAGCATTATGGAACCTATTCAGAACCAGGGGCTTTAATAAGGAAACATGGAAGGAATTAGGAATTTTTAGGTATGGTGTAACTGTAAACGATAGGCCACTGGATTAATGACTTCTGTTATGGTGAAGGGACCAATGAAGCGGGGTGCAAATTTCATTGAAGGAACTCTTAGACGAAGATTCCGGGTGGACAACCAAACCTGCATGCGTGGAACTATTCTACACTTCTTATCGGCCTGGGTCTATAGCGAGAGGATGCCTTCAGCAAATCAGACCGTACTTGAGTCCAGATGGCAGCAAAATTCTCCACCGTGTCCTCCACGGCTGGAACATCAAAAACAGGCAGGCTTCGGAATTCGGGAACACGAGGATGAAGGCCATAAACAACCTGAAATGGCGTTTGGTTAGTTGACGAGTGGTTGGAAGCATTATGTGCAAACTCGGCCCATGGCAGCAAGGCAGCCCAATTGTCCTGGGAAGATGTCATAAAGATTCTTAAGAAAGTCTCTATATCTTGATTAACTCTCTCGGTGGAGCCGTTGCTTTGCGGGTGGTAGGCCATGGAAAAGTTTAACTTCACTTGAAGAACAGAACACAAAGCCCTCCAGAATTTTGCAGTAAACTGCACACCACAGTCAGAGACAATATCGGCAGGAAGGCCATGAAGACAAAATATGTGTTAATGAACAACTGTGCCAGGTCAGCAACAGAAGGTAACTTCTTCAAAGGTATGTAGTTAACCATCTTAGAGAATAGATCTATTACAACCCAGAAAGTATTGAAGCCTTGAGAGACTGGCAGGTCTGTGACGAAATCCATGGAGAGATGCGACAATGGACGTGATGGAGTAGGTAGTGGAAGCAATTCCCCAGCTGGAGCTTATCGTGATGATTTATGCTGGGCACAGGAGGAGCAGGAAGAGATGAACTCCTTTATATCTGCCTTCATAGAAGGCCACCAATAGTGTCTTTTCAGGAACTCCAAGGTCTTCCGAGTGCCTGAGTGCCCTGCGACGCGAGAGGAATGTGCCCAAGTGAGAAGCCGCTTCCTTAATTCTGGGGCCACAAACAATTTTCTTGTAGGAGGCTGAACCTGTAATGCGGCAAAAACTCTTGATTCCAAGACAGGGGTATTGGTTTTATTTTCAGATTGATCATCACAGAGGAGAGATCTCGATAGGGCATCAGCCTTCTGATTAAGTGCTCCAGACCGGAAGGTCAGGGTGAACTGAAACCTGGCAAAGAATATTGCCCAGCGGGCCAAACGAGGACTCACACATTGAAGGTTTTTGAGAAGTAGGCGATTTCTATGGTCCGTAAATACAGTAAATGGAAACTTAGCACCTTCTAGCAAATATCTCCATTCCTTCAACGCCAACTTTACAGCTAGTAGTTCTTGCTCACCTATGGCGTAGTTCCTTTCGGCAGGTGAGAATTTTTTAGAAAAGAACCCACAAGGATGGACTCGATTGTCCTCATGACATTGAGACAGGACTGCTCCCACAGCGTCTACTTCCCACAAAAAAAGCCTGTCCAGATCTGGTTTTTGAAGAACAGCTGCTGAGATAAAGGCCTGTTTTAGAAGATGAAAAGCAGACTCTGCCTCAGGTGACCATTGGGCAGGATTAGCACCTTTGCGGGTCAAGGCTGTAATGGGAGCCAGCAATGTAGAAAATCCCTTAATGAAGCGTCTATAATAATTGGCGAAGCCCAACAATCTCTGGATGGCTTTCAGTATCTGAGGTCGGGTCCAATCCAGAATTGCTTGTACCTTCTTGGGTCCATTTCCAAACTGGAGCCAGAAATTACATAGCCAAGAAAAGGTACACTGGGCACTCCAAAGAAACACTTCTCCAGTTTGCAGTAAAGGTGGTTCTCTCTCAAACGGGTCAAAACTTCTTTAACATGTTCATGATGTTTAGCTACAGAGGAAGAAAAAATCAGTATATCGTCCAGATAGACAACAACTGAAGCATATAACAGGTCCCGGAAATCTCATTAACGAAACTCTGAAAGACAGCAGGGGCATTGCACAATCCAAAGGCATTACTAAATATTCAAAATGTCCATCTCTGATATTAAAAGCGGTCTTCCATTCATCACCAGCTCTAATATGAATGAGATTGTAAGCCCCTTTCAGATCTAATTTAGAAAAAATGACAGAGCCCTTGACCCTATCAAACAACTCAGTAATCAGGGCAAGAGGGTATCAATTCTTTACAGTAATGTCATAATGCCTCGATAATCGATACATGGTCTTAAACCACCGTCCTTCTTGCCAACGAAGAAAAACCCAGCTCCGACAGGTGAAGTAGAGGGGCAAATAAACCCCTTTGACAGGTTGTCCCGGATGTACTCGGTCATGGCTTGAGTCTCAGGTAAGGACAGTGGATAGGTACGACCACAAGGTGGTATCTTATCAGGTGTCAAATCAATTGGACAGTCCCATTCCCTATGAGGAGGTAAGATATTTGCTTGCTGCTCTGAGAACACATCAGCGAACATCTGATATTCCTTGGGAATGGCAGAAGAAACTAATGGAACTGTCTTTCTTACAGGTTGAATTTTTGGAAGACAGGATTTCTGACAGTCCATACCCCATGACAGAATCTGCATAGAACTCCAATCTATCCTGGGATTATGTTGACGCAACCAGGGTAGACCAAGAACAACTTCTTGAGAGGCCTCTGATATCACAAGGAATTTTAAGGACTCAGAATGAAGTGCCCCAATTCGGACCAATACTGGTTGAGTTTCCTTGGTGACTATCCCGTTAGTTAGAGGGCATCCGTCTATAGAGGTCAGAGAGATGGCATGGTTGAGAGACAAACAAGGAATCTGAAATTTATCTATGAAACTAGACGCTATGAAATTTCCGGCTGCTCCCGAGTCGAGTAGAGCAGTAGCAAAGACAGGTTTGGGTTTAAGATCCAAAGCTAGGGTAATCGTGAAATCTTTAATTTTTGGAGACGGGCTCATAACTCCTAACTTGATGTCTCCAGGGTCAGTTAGGATTTGGCATTTCCCGGATTACGGGGGCAGGAGATCAGCAGGTGACCGGACTCTCCGCAGTACAGACAGAGGTTCTTTTGCATTCTTCTCTGACGTTCTTCTTTGGAGAGGTGTGTATGATTCACCTGCACATTCTCCTCTTCAGTAGGAGAAGGAATGGGATGGGTAGAAATGGAGGGGGCAAATGACCTTTGCCGGTTAGTTCTGTGTTTTTCAGCCTGACGTTCCCTGAAGCGTAGGTCAACTTTGATACACAACGAAATCATGTTGTTCAGATTAGTGGGAAGCTCTCGAGTGACTAGATCATCCTTTAGTGGGTCTGACAACCCATGCCAGAAGGCCGAGGTGAGGGCTTCCTCATTCCATTTGAGCTCTGATGCTAAAATTTGAAATTGCACGGCATCTTGACTGACAGGACGGACCCCTTGTCTCAGTGTCATGATGTTTGATGATGCTGATACAGTACGCCCAGGTTCATCGAAAATCCTCCTGAAGGATGACACAAAGCCTGCGTAATTATCCAGCAGTGGATCTGAGCGCTCCCAGAGTGGGGAAACCCATTCCAAGGCCTGGCCGGATAACAGAGAGACTATATAAGCCACTTTAGTTCTTGCAGTTAGGAAGTTGTCAGGCTGCAGGGTAAAATGTATGTCACACTGATTTAGGAATCCTCGGCAGAGTTTAGGGTTGCTGTCAGATTTACTTGGTAAAGGAAGATGTAAGCGGGGAGATGATCTGCCTCCTGTATTCCCAGACGCTGATGCGGATGTAGTTGCTGGTACTCCAGGGGTAGAAAAGGAAGTTTGCAAACTATCCTGTCACTTAGACATTTCTTGCAGAAATTGAGCCATCTGATGCTGCATGTTTTCCAGATTTTCTAAATGACCAGAAATGCACCGGAACAAATCCACTCCTGACTCCTGATCCGTGGCCGGCTCCATGAGGCCAGTGCAAACTGTTATGTTCTGGGTTGTTTGTGGACCCGGGGCTGGTAGCAGGAGCGATCACAGAAGCGGGTTTGAATATAAAATTAGGTTTTTTAATACGTGCTTAAGTAGACATAAAATATGGCAGTAAATAAAAGTCCAGGTATATATATAAACGTGCACTAAAGTTCTGTGGTGGGAGTAATGGGTTAATGTCCAAGTAGAAACAATTAGAACTGTCCAGGTGTGCAGGTAGTGAGACTGGATTAATCAACCAGGTATGCAGGTAGTGATGCAGGAAAATAATAAGCCGGATGTCAGCAGGCTCAGGCACTCAGGTATGGGCAAGGGTGGTGGAGGAAGCGGGGTAGTCCAGCGGAAGCTAGGAGCTGACAGGCAGACAGCGAATTTCACAGGAACAGGATAAGCACAGAGAACTCCCTCTTAGCTAGGCTGAGATACACATTGCACTGGCAAAGAAGGAAGGCACTGACCCTTCCTAAATAACCCATGCCTTGCTATTACTGGCCGGAGGGAACATGTGACTCACCAGGATTAGCCAGTCGCATCACATGGCCAGAAGGCAAAATGACGGCTCCCATGCCAAACGGAACGGAGACGCCGCCAGGCCTTACCAGCACAGAGTGACAACAGGCCCGCACAACAACGCGCGCAGCCAAAGCCCCCCGCCAGACACCAGCTCCACCACCAGACAGCCCGCGCCACAACGACCTCACAGGTAACACCCGCCTAGCGCCATGCTGAAATACCCTGGCCATGACACCGACTTTCTGGCTGCTCCTTCCGGGAGGGAGCAGCCAGATCGGCAGGGCGGGGGGCATGGCCGGAACAAGGGGGCGTGGCCAAGCCGATGAAGGGCATTTGTGGGTGTGGCAGGGCCACACAATCGCGGCATTTTGGCCTGCTACACAATCCCGATAATACAGGCATTGTGGAGCAGGGGTCGGGGCCAAAATGACATGATTCAGTGTGAATCGCATCACTGGCCCCCTCCGCTGTGGGGGGTTTAACTGTTAATCGCGGGGGAATTGGGGGGATCGGCGGCTGCTGGGAGGCTTGCCTGCCTTTCCGGGGGGCCGGGAGCTGCACCCAATTTTCGGGAGGCTCCCGGCAAAATCGGGAGGGTAGGCAAGCCTGTCTCAATCCCGACACTACAATCTCGGCAGGGGATTTAACAAAGGTATCGAAATACCGACAAGAAATACAGACAGATCGTCCAGCACCGGAGGTAAGTAGCGATGTAGCCGGGGATGGGGGGGTTTAGGCACTAGGGGGAGAGGTTAGGGTAAGGCACCCCTAAAGGAGGGTTAGGGGAGGGAGAGGGGAGGGTTTTATTACTTACCTCAGTTGTCGGGATTTCCTCCGTGTCTGGCTAGCTCTGTCGGGATTGCAACCGGTGGCTACACAGCCGCTGACATTTCAATCCCATTCCATAACATGGATTACACCAAGGGTGTATGGTGGGGAGCGTATGCTGTATTTGTCAGGCTGAATTCAGTAGGGACAGAAACAAGGCATATCCCCTCAACTGCGTATATTGGTAGGGACAGATTACAATGTTTCTACCCAGGGCAGCCATAAATGCGGTGACTTCCGCCACATGAGCAGTGATTGTACTGTTGTAAAATGCGCTCTTTGTGGCCATAACTCAAGAGAATGTAAAAAGGTGCGTTGCATTTTATGTGGTGAGGAAGGAGACCCGTATAGCATGTGCCCCAGTGGATCTCACAATGAAGGAGTAGATATGGAGACCATGGTGAATAATGTACCAGAAGATATAGTAGATAATAACATGTTGGAGGTGATACAAGTTGAGAACATGCTCAGACAGATTCATGAGAGGAGTGAAGATAAAAACCAAAATGCAGGGGGTGAAACATCCTCTCAGACGGTGAAGAGGGGAAATAGGAGGAAGACAAAGTCTAAGGATAATGTGATCCTGTGTACAAATAACTTTGATGTCTTTTCATCTTCAGATGAGGAGGGGGAGGTAGTTATGGTGGGTGAAAAGGAATTGTTTTTTGTAACCAATACCTCTAATGAAATGAAGTAAAAAAATCAGACTAAAGTGTCGTTTGGGGAAGTGGTTGCACATACTGAGCCCAAGGTGAAGAGGGAAGGAGAGGTAAGGCGAAGGCCAAAAATTAGAAAAAACCTGTCCCCTCTGGGGGAACTTGAGTGGGACCCAGAAGGGACAGAATTGAGTGTGGCGTTAGAGTCCCTTTTGGAGGAAGGGAGAGTAGTACATATGAGTGGGGAGGATGAGAACTCTTAGACTATGGTAGTGGAGGAAACTCCCAGTCAAGAGCTGGTAGGCCCAGACTCCCTCTCTATGTCTCTGTTGTTGCCCCTAAGGGTAAAGAAGATAGGGGTTATTGAGGTGGTACTGATCCTAAGCCTCCTTATCTGGACCCTCCCCCGGTGATGGAAGTGGGCAGTCATGGTCTTGATTCCAGGGAGGTGTCACGATTCCAGACAGAATCAATACAGAATTAATTCAGAGCAGAGGATTGTGCGAAGCAGATGGTTGGGGTACCCCTATGTAGGTAAGGTGGTGATGTGCAGCCTCTGGGGCTATGTAGTTCCTGAAGACTCAGGGAGTTTAAACTGGATAAGTCCTGCTACAGCCTTGAGGGCTGGAACACTTGGCAAGCTGCGGACATTACTGCCTTCAGGGCTGAAGGATGTTGCAACAACTGGCCTTTGGCCCGTAAAAGAAGATGCAGCCTTTAGGCCATGTAGCAGCCTTGGGGGCTGGTAAGCTTTGGCGAGATGCGACCTTTGAGCCGTGAAGCAAGATGCGGCCTCTGAGCCGTGAAGCAAGATGCGGCCTCTGAGCCATGAAGCAAGATGCGGCCTCTGAGCCATGAAGCAAGATGCGGCCTCTGAGCCGTGAAGCAAAATGCGGCCTTTGAGCCATGAAGCATGATGTGGCCTTTGAGCCGTGAAGCAAGTTGCGGTCTTTCACCTGTGAAGCAAGATGCGGCCCTTGAGCCTTGAACTAAGTGCCACCGGGTTGACACAAGCGGCGGTATACTAGCTTGTGTACAATTTGTGCAGAGGTGTGGCTTGTGCCGCCGAGTTGACACAAGCGGCAGGAGACTGGAATGCGGATCGTGCCGCCTGGATGACACAAGCGGCAGGAGACTGGAATGCGGACCGTGCCGCCTGGATGACACAAATGGCAGATAACTGGAATGCGGACCGTGCCGTCTGGATGACACAAACGTCAGGAGCTGAAACAGAAGACTCACAGCTGATCCGGGAACATGTGAAACGCTATCACCGGCACCTGCGCAAGGCATCAGCAGGATAGAAAAAGGGGAAGGCACCAATCCTGTCCCACCAATGATGATGTTAGCCAGATGGGAGGATTTACACATGTACAGCGTGGCGTCTACGTCTCCCAGCAACCGGACTGTGAGAATCGTTATCCAACTGGAGGTGACTGCAGCTTGTGACAGGAGGTCTCAGTTATAGTAGGGCCCAAGGGTCCACATAGTGGGATAATTACCCTGTGTCACTTTTGGGCTCTGAAGATCTTCCACTGGTGGATTAGAAGTCAGGGTCCTAGGTTGGGGAAAGAACCGGATGTGAGGGGCCTGAATATATGTATATCCTCATCCACAAATACCTGATGTTGGTTAGACCTGACCAAAGGCACGGAGTATAACTATTTGGAGGTGTTCACCAGTGACACCTCCAATTGGGATTTGGGTTTAAGCTGCACTGAGTACACACGCTGGTGATCCAGACGCAGGACTGGTACAGGTAATGGCACTAGAAGTCAGTACTCGGGTGACGTACTGAGTACACATGCAGATGACTGTGATTGTACTGTCATCCGTGGCCGACGCACGTGGTGTAGTAGGACATCTTATCTGCGAGTACTCTGAGGCTTCATGCTCTAAAGTCAACCAGGACAAGTGTGAAGCTTTCTGGATGTGGAGGAAGGTGTTGAGTTTACCCTTCCATACAGCCTCTCCCGGGCCAGTCCTGAAATCAACATTTTAGGTATAAGATTTGGCCGAAGTGATTATGCCTCTCATAACTGGGAGAAAAAACTGGAAGATGCTAACAGGAAGGTATAGGCTTGGAGAAAGTAGCAGCTTTCTTACAGACAGAGAGTTGACTTGTGCAAAACTTACCTAATTCCTTTGTTTCTTTATGTCAGTTATGTGTGCTTCTTTGCAGAGTCTTTGTGGACCAGGATGAATTCTTTATTCTTCCTATTATTATGGGGGAATAGAATGAATCCAGTCAAAAGGGGAATTACCTACATGTCGAGGGAACAGGGTGGCCTAAGTATGGTCAACCCTGTGGTGTTATTACTGCTACTTTTATAAAACATAACCTTTGGGAGTTTATTTTTAGATGTTCCCCCTCAATGGGTAGAGCTTTTGGGGCTGGTTGCTTCCCTTACTTGAGCTCTGGTTTGATGGTGGCCAAGTGAAAAACTTTTGTGTCCAGTGTGGCTACCTCCCGATCTACGTCATCTTGTGCTTGAAGATGACAAGGCATTGGGGGCTGGAGGCAGGTGAAGTGAAAAACTGCTCCAGAAGGGAGTTGGAGAGAAGAATTTTGCAGACCCACTTCTTTCTTCTGCTGTCATTAAGGGACTGCCCGGGTAGTGTTTGCTCAGATAGGTTATCTCTGATCAATTCTCAGACGATCCCACTGAAGTTCAGGGACATTGCCTGGCTCTCCTTTCATGGGAAGCTTTACGTGAAGGGTAATCTCAAGTTTAAAAGTGCCAATGATCGTGGTTGCCCACGTGAGGAGAGTGTCTAAGGGAGGAGGAGACTTTAGACCATTTTTTTCTTGAGTGTCTTTTCAATGTAAAAGTTTGTAAGGGAGTTTCAAGTGCCTTATGCATTCCGTGTCTTTCGGGGCTTAGTTACCCTGAGTGGGCTTATGGGGAGTTTAAAGGGTATAGGTGATTTGATTTGACCACTATTTTTATAGTTATCTTAGCAGTTAGATATCACACATGTAGAGCACGGTGTCAGGTTTCCCTTAGACAAAAAGTTTCCCTTAGACAAAAAGTTCTCCCCTGAGGTGGTGGAAAGCATTCTACACGAGGTGAAGAGGTTAATGGATATGGATATGGATAGGATGGATGCTGTTGGGTGGTCCAGGTTTTGGCGCCACCTGCCCCCTTGAGTGGGTGGCAGACGTCTTCTCCCTCTCCATCTTTTGGCAATCTATTTTTCTCACTCCCTGTAGATTTTGGACTTGGTTTTTGTTTAAAGAAGTTTACATGCAGCTAAAAGCCCTTCCTTCATTTTCTCTATACTTGTAATTTATGTAGGTGGTTTGTATTGCTGTGTATACTTGTATGTTGTATAGTTGTGTATTGTCTAGTGTAGGCTATTAGGCAAATTGTTAAGCCAAAAAAAAATATATGCAAGATTCTGCTGGATATGCTATGATTTATGTTATGATATGTTATTTTTGGCCATACTTGTTTTGGCCTGGTATTGTTTTATTTATTTATTTATTTATTTATTTATTTATTTATTGCATGTTGCAAGTTTTCTAATAAAATAATTAACCAGGACAGAACAGTAGTATATGTGCCTGGGTTACACCAGGAGAGAACAGTACTATATGTGCCTGGGTTACACCAGGAGAGAGCAGTACTGTATGTGCCTGGGTTACACCAGGAGAGAACAGTAGTATATGTGCCTGGGTTACACCAGGAGAGAACAGTAGTATATGTGCCTGGGTTACACCAGGAGAGAACAGTAGTATATGTGCCTGGGTTACACCAGGAGAGAACAGTAGTATATGTGCCTGGATTACACCAGGAGAGAACAGTAGTATATGTGTCTGGGTTACACCAGGAAAGAACAATAGTATATGTGCCTGGGTTACACCAGGAGAGAACAGTAGTGTATGTGCCTGGGTTACACCAGGAGAGAACAGTAGTGTTTGTGCCTGGGTTACACCAGGAGAGAACTGTAGTGTGTGTGCCTGGGTTACACCAGGAGAGAACAGTAGTATATGCGCCTGGGTTACACCAGGAGAGAACAGCAGTATATGCGCCTGGGTTACACCAGAGGAGAACAGTAGTGTATGTGCCTGGGTTACACCAGAGGAGAACAGTAGTGTATGCGCCTGGGTTACACCAGGAGAGAACAGTAGTATATGTGCCTGGGTTACACCAGGAGAGAACAGTAGTATATGTGCCTGGGTTACACCAGGAGAGAACAGTAGTATATGTGCCTGGGTTACACCAGGAGAGAACAGTAGTATATGCGCCTGGGTTGCACCAGGAGAGAACAGTAGTATATGCGCCTGGGTTACACCAGAGGAGAACAGTAATATATGTGCCTGGGTTACACCAGGAGAGAGCAATAGTATATGCGCCTGGGTTACACCAGGAGAGAGCAGTAGTATATGTGCCTGGGTTACACCAGGAGAGAGCAGTAGTATATGTGCCTGGGTTACACCAGGAGAGAACAGTAGTATATGTGCCTGGGTTACACCAGGAGAGAACAGTAGTATATGTGCCTGGGTTACACCAGGAGAGAGCAGTAGTATATGTGCCTGGGTTACACCAGGAGAGAACAGTAGTATATGTGCCTGGGTTACACCGGGAGAGAACAGTAGTGTATGTGCCTGGGTTACACCAGGAGAGAACAGTAGTATATGTGCCTGGGATACACCAGCAGAGAACAGTAGTATATGTGCCTGGGTTACACCAGGAGAGAGCAGTAGTATATGCGCCTGGGGTACACCAGGAGAGAACATTAGTATATGGGCCTGGGTTACACCAGGAGAGAACATTAGTATATGGGCCTGGGTTACACCAGGAGAGAGCAGTAGTGTATGCGCCTGGGTTACACCAGGAGAGAGCAGTAGTGTATGCGCCTGGGTTACACCAGGAGAGAGCAGTAGTATATGTGTCTGGGTTACACCAGGAGAGAACAGTAGTATATGTGCCTGGGTTACACCAGGAGAGAACAGCAGTATATGAGCCTGGGTTACACCAGGAGAGAGCAGCAGTATATGTCCCTGGGTTACACCAGGAGAGAACAGTAGTATATGTGCCTGGGTTACACCAGGAGAGAACAGTAGTGTATGTGCCTAGGTTACACCAGGAGAGAGCAGTAGTATATATGCCTGGGTTACACCAGGAGAGAACAGTAGTATATGTGCCTGGGTTACACCAGGAGAGAACAGTAGTGTATGTGCCTGGGTTACACCAGGAGAGAACAGTAGTGTATGGGCCTGGGTTACACCAGGAGAGAACAGTAGTATATGTGCCTGGGTTACACCAGGAGAGAACAGTAGTATATGTGCCTGGGTTACACCAGGAGGGAGCAGTAGTATATATGCCTGGGTTACACCAGTAGAGAACAGTAGTATATGTGCCTGGGTTACACCAGGAGAGAGCAGTAGTATATGTGCCTGGGTTACACCAGGAGAGAACAGTAGTATATGTGCCTGGGTTACACCAGGAGAGAACAGTAGTGTATGCGCCTGGGTTACACCAGGAGAGAACAGTAGTATATGTGCCTGGGTTACACCAGGAGAGAACTGTAGTGTATGTGCCTGGGTTACACCAGGAGAGAACAGTAGTGTATGGGCCTGGGTTACACCAGGAGAGAACAGTAGTGTATCGGCCTGGGTTACACCAGGAGAGAGCAGTAGTATATATGCCTGGGTTACACCAGTAGAGAACAGTAGTATATGTGCCTGGGTCACACCAGGAGAGAACAGTAGTATATGTGCCTGGGTTACACCAGGAGAGAACAGTAGTGTATGCGCCTGGGTTACACCAGGATAGAACAGTAGTATATACGCCTGGTTTACACCAGGAGAGAACAGTAGTGTATGCGCCTTGGTTACACCAGGAGAGAACAGTAGTATATGTGCCTGGGTTACTCCAGGAGAGAACAGTAGTGTATGCACCTGGGTTACACCAGGAGAGAGCAGTAGTATATGTGCCTGGGTTACACCAGGACAGAACAGTAGTATATGTGCCTGGGTTACACCAGGAGAGAACAGTAGTATATGCGCCTGGGTTACACCAGGAGAGAGCAGTAGTATATGTGCCTGGGTTACACCAGGAGAGAACAGTAGTATATGCGCCTGGTTTACACCAGGAGAGAACAGTAGTGTATGTGCCAGGGTTACACCAGGAGAGAACAGTAGTGTACACCCCCTACAACCTAGATTCCCCCAACCAATCAGAGCCATTATCTCCAAATCCTAGAGTCGGGCTTCCAGCATGTCCATATAAACAAGACCAAGGTCGGCATATGGGCTCTGATGATGTCACAGTAGAACATTTTGTTTCCTTGCGCACCTCTGGTTTTCTGATGTCTTGTCTTATGTTCTAAAGACACCAGTATGGTTTTATCTCGTTGGTAACACATACAAGTTAGAGATGTGCGCCGACCCCCATGTTTTGGTTTTGGATGTGTATTTTAAAAAAAATTATGTAATTTTGACCTGTTTACATGAAATCCAAAACCCGAGTTCAGTTTTAAAATTCTGATTTCCGAACAGAGTAAAAAGCCGAACTTGGGTTAAACTCGGTACACCTAAATTTAGTTGTTGGTGCTTCTCTGGAAATGGAGCCCGCACATCTCTAATACAAATATAACCATAGTACTGTAATTACAGATATTGGACCTCATTCAGACTCGCTCGCAAGCGGGTCGATGTTTAGTCCCTGCGCACGCGCAGCAGCCGCACTGAACATGCGCAAGCCCCGGGGCGAAAGAAAAATTCTCTCGCTCCAGAGCTCACTACAAAAGGAGCGGCTGTCGATGTTGATCGACAGCTCGCCCCGTTTTGTAGGCGTGGCGGGGGGGTGGTTTCACAAATAGAGGCGTTCCTTAAGGAACGCCTGCCGTTTTGTGGGTGGCCGCACTGATATCAGCAGTGATGTCAGTTGGGAGCTTCCTGCTCGATCAGAGCAGGAAGCTCCCTGGGGCTTGCGGTTGCCGAGACCCATCCTTAGTGTCCTGTCGCAAGCCCCGATGGTCGCGAGGGTCTTGACCATCCCGACCATCAATGTGGTCAGTGGCTAAAGTTGTCGGTGGTAACCCACAGCTTAGCTAGCGACCAAGAGGCCGCACTTCAAAATAGAAGCGTCCGCCCACATTCAGAACAAGCGCTCGCATTTTGCGAGCGCCTCTGAATGAGGGCCATTGTCTATACTGTATTAATAAGCATTGATAGAAAGTGTTTTTACAGCTGGTGTTTCCTTGTCTCAGGACCAGATCTACCCAGAATACAGAGAATAAATATAGAACAATGGCCCTCATTCAGAGCCGTACTGAATGAGGGCCGGGCTCCATTTTCATGGAGCGTCCTCCTGGACGCTCGTATAGCTGTGGGTCACCACCCACAGGCTATACGAGCGTGCATTTTGATGGCCGCGATGGTCGTGACCATCGCGACCATCGAAATTGCGAGCCGGAGCCTGCGGTTGAGGTTTTCAACCGCAAGCTCCGGAGTGATTTTGGCTCTATCAGAGCCAAAATCACTCCCACTGACATCACTAGTGATGTCAGTGGGCCGGCTTCTGACGGGAGGCGTTCCCGTGGGAACGCCCCCGTCAGGGAGGCACGCCCACCAAAGGGGGCGTGCTGTCAATCAACATTGACAGCACGCCCCCTTTGATCGGACACAACGAGCGAAGGAAAGTCCTTCGCTCGTCGTGTCTGGCGCATGCGCACGACGGAGCTCCCTCCGTCGTGCGCATGCTCAGTGCAGACCATCGACCCACTTGCGAGCGGACAGCCGCTCGCGAGTGGGTCTGAATCAGGCCCAATGTGCAATAGGAAAACATGACACTGTAAGAAAGTGTACTTGCGTCTGTAACTGTTACCAGTTTTCTGGATAGAAAAATGTCATTATTTAAACACTTTGTCTTATCCGTGATATCCGAGTACATTTTTTAATTTTTTTTATTGCGCTGTAAACATTAGCATTTTAAAAACTGGATCCTCAGCCGTATATCCCTGGTTCCCTAGTGGGGGCAGCCCTGCGTTCAGGACATATTTATTGATTCATTAACTAATGCAGGTTTAATCAGAGGAGTCAGAAGATAAAAACTGAATTAATACATTTGCAGGATAAGGAATGGTGCCAATTTTACACGTGGCAGAGCCGCGGCATCACTTTAGAAGGCTTTTAGCATTAACCAGATGACCAGCTTACACAAATTTGGATACAGATATAAATTGCGGTGTACTTCATGTATATACCCCCACATTCTGTAGGGTTGTAATAACTAAAGTATGATGCTTACCGGATGCACTAAGGCGTATTTCTGCAGAACTGTTGCATACTGTACCACAGGTAAATGCAACAGATATATGTGTTGAAAGTGGTTTTGAACTTGGAAAGGGGCAATGGGGTTGACTAGTTAGTTCCCTCGGGAACTTTAAAGTCTAGTCCAGGGCTAGAAAAATCTATAGTACAGAGCAAAATATCTTCATGATGCCATTTAAAAAATATATATACATATATTCCCTTGATGTCCAGTTTTATGTTATTTTATGTACACCAGGAATAATGTTCTTAGTCTTACACTATATAAGCAGTTTTCTATGGTCCTAGTAAAGATGGATGGACGGCGTGCACTCCTGTGCTACCCCCCCCCCCCAGCGCCCTGATAAGGTCCAGGACACAGAGCCGCTATACCAACAACAAGTACCCTGTATCACTACTGCCAGTGTATAGGGCACTAATACTACCATCCACAGGTGAATTCACTGCAATCACGCCCAGCGCACTACAACACCCAGCAACACCCTGAGCTCTATGCTGTATATTCTGCATACCTCTGGTACACCTGTGATGTCCCTGTGTCATATGGTACTTGTTGTTATATCTGATGCAAAAAATGCTTAAGCTGTACCACGTGTGGTCTAACCGCCACCAGCACCAACAACTGCGCTACCTATTTATCACCACATGTATCTTAGCCAAAGTGCATTATACCTTGGTTTAACTTTCTGTCTGCAGGACAACTGCTCCCAGCATGTCCACTCGCATTTAAATATTGACCTGACAGGTTGTGTCACTGTGTACACACTCTCCACTTACTCTGCTAATACAAGGGACCTGGGGTATGCCGAGTCACCTAGGTCTGCCCCTAATTTGCCGCGTTCCCCCTTCTCCACCCAACTACACCTACCATTACAGAGTCAGGGGTTCTCCTCCGGCACAGTGGTCTGCCCCATCACATCACGGCAGTGGGGTCTGTTGGTGGGAGGAGGGGAAAACGCAGCTGATCTCACTGCACATGTCTATGACGGGACAGACTAGCCGGTAATTATATAGATTCCGGGAGAGGGGAAATTAGACGTACAGCATCTCTTATTTTAGCGTATTAGGGAATAGAACAGTGTGAAAGAAAAACGCAGCTGAATTAAAGACTTTTTAAGGTCCTTCATAATTCTGTACAGTCCCATTAATTTACATGCAGGTTTTATTCAGTTTCCCTCAGTTTAGCACGCCACAAAGTCTGACCATAGGAGCTGATTCAGACTTGTACGGAAACCCGATGGTTTGGTTACATCTCCAATGGCGGACGGACTGCGCATGCCCAGGACCCGGTCTGCGACATCATTCGCAGTGCCCCACAGTCGAAGCAAGGTTGCATTGCTGAGGCCGATTGGGGCGGTAAGGGGGCGTTGACGGGGGAGGTTTTGCAGAATGGAGGCGTATCTCCCCGTGTTGTAGGCGTGTCTAGGCCAGGGTCTGTGTCTTCTAAAGCAGATTTTGGGGACCCGGTTGAGCAGTTCTCCGTTGCACATTGAGCAAGTTGAAGCTTTCTCAGATGGGCGACTACTGTGACTATCACAACCGATGGCCACCATGGTGATCCGATGCTGCATCCTCAGATGCTCCGCTCAGATCTGAGAGGCTGACAGGAGACGTCTTTTGTCATCACACGCCTTTTTCTTCTTCATTAGCGTAATTTAGCGTCCAAATACACAGCAGCGATGCTTACAGCGTCCATCTCTAATCAGCTCCATAATCACACTGCCAGTAACAAGTCTTCTGTCTAATTTAAACCTTTTACATTTTTAACACTTCCACATAAATGGGATATAGTTACCGTCCCGGCGGTCGTGATGCCGGCTCTCAGAATACCGGCACCAGAATCCTGGTAGCAGTCGGAACCTTGGCGCCAGAATCCCGACCATAAATATTAGAGTTAGAGGGAGGGTTAGGTTTAGGGTTAGGGGTTAAGCCGTGGGGTGGGGGTTGGGCTGCAGGGGGGGTTAAGGTGGATTAGGGGCAGGGTTAGGGGTTAGCGTTAGGACACTTACCTAAATGGGTCGGGAATCTGACTGTTTGGATGCCACTATCTGACCGCCGCCATGCCATACCCAACCCTTTAAAATAACTATAGATAGTTCCAATACTGAGTGCTGGCAATATGGCTAGCATAGACCTCGATGGGTTCTGATGGAAATAAGCACAAAGGACAGGGGCATATCTATAATGGGTGCAGGGTGTGCGGATCACACGGGCCCCTGGGTCAAGGGGGCCCACTATAGCATACTCTGCACCCAGAGTAGCAAACCTCACAGGGAAAATGGCGGCGGCCATTTTCCCAGTGACTCGCGCATGCGCAGTACTGGTGTTCCCGGGAAAACGGCACAGGCACTAAGCCAGAATCTACTGCACTGTGACTCCGCGGCACTGCATGAGAGAGGAGGGGCACCCGCACATGGGCCCCCTCCTCTCTTAAAACGCCCCTGACGAAGGACGGGGTAAAACTGAGTTTACTGTTACTGTAGCTCCCTCCCCTCATTCACTTCAACTTTTCCTTTTTTTTACTCCTTAAAATACTGCTCATTTATCAAACAACTGATGACAATGGGAAGAGATTGCGGCTGGTTACATTCATCACTACAGGGTGAGTCCGGGTTCTGCCGGAAGGGTTGTACTGATAGTAAATGTGAAATCTTTGCCACCTTAGAGCACCTTTTTGAAGATGATTTCAGTATCTGTTAAGGACCCTCCAGGTTCCAGCCTGCTAATCCCACCAGAAGATACATTTTCCACCATACACGGAAACTGACCGGCTAGGCTCATTCATTGATGGTTTTCCCCTGAAAATTGATCATTTCATTTAAAAATAGATCTATCACAAAGCGTCATTTGTGCTGCTGGCTTCCAATTCTAAATGACCTTTAGTGAGTGTTCAGGCAACGCTAAATATCTGAAGTCACCAGCCGTGACACGGATTGCGGGGGGGTCTATATACTAAGCCTTGGAGAGAGATAAAGTGGAGAGAAATAAAGTACCAACCAATTAGCTCTTAATTGTTAGTTTACAGGCTGTGTTTGAAAAATGATAGTTAGGAGCTGATTGGTTGGTTCTTTATCTCTGTCAACTTTTTCTCTCTCCCAGGCTTAGTACATAGACCCCTAGTAGAGGAAAGACTGGAAAAGAAATTTGGAAGCTGTGTCCCATTCTACCTGAATGCAGAGCTGGCGGAAAACTTTAGGTGGAGCAGGAAAGGAAACTCCAGTATATCACAGCATCATCCTGTTCTTCATCCACGGAGATTGGTGTTATCCTCATCTTCCCTCTGTCCTTCACTCCCCACATGCAGGCCATCTCTTCTTTCATGCAGGCCATCTCTCCATCTATGCAGGCTGTCTCTCCATCCATGCAGGCTGTCTCTCCATCCATGCAGGCTGTCTCTCCATCCATGCAGGCCATCTCTCCATCCATGCAATCCGTCTCTCCATCCATGCAGGCTGTCTCTCCATCCATGCAAGCCGTCTCTCCATCCATGCAGACCGTCTCTCCATCCATGCAGGCCATCTCTCCATCCATGCAAGCCGTCTCTCCATCCATGCAGGCTGTCTCTCCATCCATGCAATCCGTCTCTCCATCCATGCAAGCCATCTCTCCATCCATGCAGGCCATCTCTCCATCCATGCAATCCGTCTCTCCATCCATGCAAGCCTTCTCTCCATCCATGCAGACCGTCTCTCCATCCATGCAGGCCGTCTCTCCATCCATGCAATCCGTCTCTCCATCCATGCAGGCCGTCTCTCCATCCATGCAAGCCGTCTCTCCATCCATGCAGGCCGTCTCTCCATCCATGCAGGCCGTCTCTCCATCCATGCAAGCCGTCTCTCCATCCATGCAATCCGTCTCTCCATCCATGCAATCCGTCTCTCCATCCATGCAATCCGTCTCTCCATCCATGCAGGCCGTCTCTCCATCCATGCAATCCGTCTCTCCATCCATGCAATCCGTCTCTCCATCCATGCAGGCCGTCTCTCTATCCTGTCGCTTCCACCTCCGGAACATCATCAGGATCCGGGCCTCTCCTTTCCACTGATCAAGTCACACTCTCATCATTTCCCACTGAGACAACTGTAACCTCCTCCTCTCTGGCCTCTCCCTCATTTTCTTCTCATTTACGTCTACTCCTAACTGCTGCTCGTCTCATTTTCCTCTCATGCGAGGCTGGTTGTTTTTGATATTTTGTAAATCCGCTTGTAATATTTTGACAAAATCCAATCCAAAAGAGTAAAAAAACAAAAACAAAATTAGCACAAGCAGGGTGTGGGTCCCATAACTGATTTAAAACAAAACCAAACAATATACAGGCGTGCTATAAAAGTTAACATTTAAAATCTTTTTTTTTTCTTTTTTTTGTGTGTGTGTGCTAGGTAGTTGCTAGTTAATAACTAGTTAAGCTATTATTGTTTGGTGACACTGCCGGCCAGACTGCAGTTTATCATTCACGTATTTGTGGCTCTGAAGGTGATCCGTCCGCTGCTCCGCAGGGGTGCTTTGATGTCCATAAAGGGGTGCTGTGTTGTTCATCAAGGGGCTGCTGCCTCGTCCAGGGGTCTCTTCCCCAGTGTTAAAATCAATAAAAGTTAAATAAGAATATCTTCCACAAAAAAAAATCTGTTTTGATTTTTTTGTGGGTGTGCTACGGTAGCTAGTAGCTATGCTATTATTGTTCGGTGACACTGCCGACCAGACTGCAGTTTGTCATCCACGTATTGTGACACTATAAATCGTAACACAGTGTGTTGTTATTATTATTCATAAAAAATCTTGTGACACTGTAAGTGGTAGCGCAGTGTAATATTCAACTTTTCACTTCTTTCCTCAGTCATGAATAAATTATTAGTCTACACGCCGACTACAAGACCACAACAAAGTGCTAAATAACATGCGTAATATATAAAACATAATGACTTCACTGTAAGTGGTAGCGCAGTGTGTTATTCTTTTCTTATTCATAAAAAATCTTGTGACACTGTAGGTCACTGATACCACAGTGTAATATTCTAAATTGGTACAAATTGACATGTGTGCTGTACCCCACCTCATTTGTGTTTGTTGATATGGAGAATGATCAGTTGAGAGGAGAGCAGGTACCACATACTAGTGCTGGTGCTGCTGCCAGTGCCACCAGTCATGACGATACTAGTCCATCTACATAATCTACTAAAGCCGATGCCCAAGGGCATATAGGGCTTAAGTCAGGGCATCTAAAATCAAGAACCAATCTTTTACAGTGGTAAAGAAAAATACATCAAAGGGAAAGTTAGCTGCAGAAAGACATACAGTCAGGTCCATAAATATTGGGACATTGACAAAATTTTCAGATTTTGGCCTCTATTCACCACCACAATGGCTTTGATGAATGAAACAAACAAGATGTACTTTAACTGTAGACTTTCAGATTTAATTTGAGGGTAATTACATCCAAATCAGGTGAACGGTGTAGGAATTACAACGGTTTCTATATGTGCCTCCTACTTTTTAAGGGGCCAAAAGTAATGGGACAAACTAAACAATCCTAAATCTAACTTTCACTTTTTAATAATTTGTTGCAAATCCTTTGCAGGCAATTACAGCCTGAAGTCTGGAACACATAGACATCACCAGACGCTGGGTTTCATCCCTGGTGATGCTCTGCCAGGCCTCTACTGCAAATGTCTTCAGTTCCTGCTTGTTCTTGGGGCATTTTCCCTTCAGTTTTGTCTTCATCAAGTGAAATGCATGCTCAATTGGATTCAGGTCAGGGGATTGACTTGGCCATTGCATAACATTCCACTTTTTAGCCTTAAAAAACTCTTTGGTTGCTTTTGCAGTATGCTTCGGGTCATTGTCCATCTGCACTGTGAAGCGCCGTCCAATGAGTTCTGAAGCATTTGACTGAATATGAGCATATAATATTGCCCGAAACACTTCAGAATTCATTCTGCTGCTTTTGTCAGCAGTCACATCATCAATAAATACAAGGGAACCAGTTCCATTGGCAGCCATACATGCCCACGCCATGACACTACCACCACCATGCTTCACTGATGAGGTGGTATGTTTTGGATCATGAGCAGTTCCTTTCCTTCTCTTCTCTTCCCATCACTCTGGTACAAGTTGATCTTTGTCTCATCTGTCCATAGGATGTTGTTCCAGAACTGTAATGGCTTTTTTAGATGTTGTTTGGCAAACTCTAATCTGGTCTTCCTGTTTTTGTGGCTCACCAATGGTTTGCATCTTGTGGTGAACCCTCTATATTCACTCTTGTGAACTCTTCTCTTCATTGTTGACTTTGACACATATACATCTACCTCCTGGAGAGTGCTCTTGATTTGGCCAACTGTCGTGAAGGGCTTTTTCTTCACCAGAGAAATAATTCTTTTGTCATCCACCACAGTTGTTTTCCATGGTCTTCCGGGTCTTTTGGTGTTGCTGAGCTCTCTGGTGCATTCTTTCTTTTTAAGAATGTTCCAAACAGTTGATTTGGCCACACCTAATGTTTTTGCTATCTCTCTGATGGGTTTGTTTTGATTTTTCAGCCTAATGATGGCTTGCTTCACTGATAGTGACAGCTCTTTGGATCTCATATTGAGAGTCGACAGCAACTGATGCCAAATGCAAATGTCACACCTAGAATCAACTCCAGACCTTTTACCTGCTTAATTGATTATGAAATAATGAAGGAATAGCCCACACCTGTCCATGAAATATCTTTTGAGCTGATAGTCCCATTATGTTTGGCCCCTTAAAAAGTGGGAGGCACATATAGAAACCATTGTAATTCCTACACCTTTCACCTGATTTGGATGTAATTACCCTCAAATTAAATCTGAAAGTCTGCAGTTAAAGCATATCTTGTTTGTTTCATTTCAAAACCATTGTGGTGGTGAATAGAGGCCAAAATCTGAAAATTCTGTCAATGTCTCAATATTTATGGACCTGACTGTAAAATTGCCAATATGCCATTCACCACATGAAGTGGCAAGGAAAGGCAAAGGTCTTGGCCTTTATTTATGACTAGTGGTTCTGCCTCTTATGATGATGTAAGTACAAGTGAAAATGCTGACATAGAAACCGAGGATGCTTTTGTGGAAGTGCACCAGGATGAGCAGGATATTTGTGTAGCTGACGCTAATAAGGATGTTGATGATGAGGATGTTGTTTGTGTAAATCAGGCACCAGTGGAAGAAACAGTTATTGCCCATGATAAGGAAAAGCCCGTTGTCATGCCTGGGCACAAGACAAAAAAATCCACTTCTTATGTGTGGAATTATTTCTAACCAAATCCAGACAATAATTGTCAAGCTATCTGTACCCTTTTTAAAGGCGAGGTAGGAACCTTAACTATCTAGGAACCTCCTCCCTGTTAGGTCATCTGAAGTGCATCCATCCAAAAAGTTTTTTCAAAATTCAGAAATTTTGGCTAAAAAAGTACCAACAAGCAGTCCAGCGTCAGCTAGCTCCCTTCTCCCTGCTAGATCCAAGCACCTGCCATATTCACCACCAACACCTTCATCAACAATATCAATCATAAAGCGATTGCTTTGTTTGGGGCCCCACAAAACAAGCTGCCAAGTGGCAGCTGACATTACTGGCAATGATCTCTACATGCACAAACTGACTTAACAGAGGCAAGATGTTGGCGCCATCATCATCCAATTCCTCATCCTCATCAGTGTGTACATCATCTTCACACAATATTAATTTGTCCCTGCTGGAATTCACAATTACAGGTGCCTCTGTAATTTGTGGATGTAATTGGCATAGAATTTGTAGTTCATTTTGATGGACATCATCTTTTCCACACTTTGAGTAAGTAGCCTCCTACGCCGATCGCTGACAATGTTCCTGGCTGTGCTGAAAACTCTTTCTGAGTACACACTGGAGGGTGGGCAGCTCAAGTAAAGAAAAGCCAGCTTGTGCCAGGGCCTTCAAATTGCCTTTTTTTCCTGCCAGTAGTCAAACGGACTGTCTGACATGCCTATTTGGATGCTATTATTAAAAAATTTTAAATAGTCCTCAATCATTCTTTGAATGGTGACCATATCAGATGGAGTCATGGTAGAGGTCTCATTAATTGTAGGCAATGCTTTTAGACCTAACAAGATGTCAAAACTTGGTTATGTTGACTCATCTGCATCACCTGTGGGTCTTTTGGGAAAGTTTTATATTTTTTCTCGGCAGATGCACTTGCTGAAAAAACTGGAGAAGCTATGGCTGCATCTCGTGCCACTTGAGTTGGGAAGAAACACACAACGTATGACTTAAACCTTGAAACTTAAGTCTTGTGTTTGCTTTGTTCAGCTTATCCACATATCTGTGGACAGTGGGTACAACGGCATTTTGGAGGCCACTAATTACGGTTTTTTTAACGTCCCTGTAGAGGTTGGGAATGGCTTTTCTAGTGAAAAGGAATCTAGATGGGATTTGGTAGTGGGGACACAGGATCTCAATTAACTGTCTAAAACCCACTGCATTATTGGCGGATATTTAACGCACATCTAATACCAGCATAGATGTTATGGCATCAGTGATCTGCTGTGCAACTGGGTGACTGCTGTCATACTTGCTCCCCCTTGTTAAGTATTGTTTAACAGTCAATTGTTTTTTAAAGTACTACTAGTAGTCTTCCTGGTCCCATTCTGGGATGAAAATCAACTCCCAGCAGAAGCAGCAGCAGGCATAGTGCTCAATGATTATTCTGGGGCAAGGACTGATGTGAATGATTTAAATATATTTTGTAAATTCCTCCCCTCCCTTCCTCCCTCATAAATTTGCTTCGGAATCAAAAAATTAAATAACATTTACTACTAATCAAATCTTCCTTTCCCTGCCTTCAACTATATACATACTCCAACTCCTTCAGGCCTTTTGAATAATAAAACATTTATTTCCTGATATGCCGTATTAGAAGTTGAACTGCCACAGGTGCTGCAATCTTTGAAATGCAGTTGCCAAATGCCAAAAATGTCCAGAAATGTTTATGGCCACAGATACCATCCCCTGCATATTCTGAACCGCCAAGTTGATTTTGTGGGCAAAACATGGGACATATTGTTCACCCATGCTCTCCCATCCTCCCTCATGAATTTTGCACGGAATAGAAAAATTAAATCAAATTTACTCTAAATCAACCCTTCCTGTCCCTGCCTTCAATTACATACATACTCCATCTTCCTCAGGCCTCTTGATTAATGAAAACATATGTTTTCATATGTGCCATGTTGGAAGTTGAACTCCCACGTGTTTGTGCCGCCCACTGCTGCCGCTTAGCTTAGTCAGCCAGCTAGCTTGGTGCAAATTTTGGGCCTAAACCAGATGAAAACAGTATTGTGAGCTGTGAGGTGGTCAAAATTGACTGGAAACAAGTGTAAATTAATGTTATTGAGGTTAACAATACTGTAAGAACAAACAAAAAACACAAATCATGTGATTTTAGCAGTTTTTATAAATTTTTGAAAAAAAAATACAGATCCAAAACCAGAACCAAAACACAGGGGTCGGCGCACATCACTAATTTATAGCAAGCACCTGTGTGGAATTTATGTATATCTGTCCAACTTTTTATTATTATCATCTTCCTTTTGTTAGTCAACAAGGTGACTGAAAAACAGCTGGCATCTGCACAAGTCATTTCTGATCCTACAAAATTTCCAGGTCCCGTACGCATTCTCAGTGGAAGTGTTCTTCAAGTAGTATATGAGTTTACGTAACGAAATTGTACATTGGTTTACTTTACATTGAGCCAGTACCAACCTGATTTGATTATTCCTTCTGTCGTCCTTAGGACAATAATACCCTACAAAAACACCCCTCAATATTTACAAATTATAAGTTTGATCACCAAATCCTTTAAATTCCATTTGGAAATTCGAGGATTATAGCTTAAGTAACTGCCTGAAATTAAAAGATCAATTTCATAACCAAGTACAAATCCTAAACTTCATCTGAAACTCGCTAACCCTAAAAACTATTTCAAGCTTGTTCTAATCAGAGAAGATGTATTGTGGACGGGGGCCGGCCTGCGCCTGCAGCTAAGTCCTTGAGCCACCCTTCCTACAGCATCTGAAAAATTAATTTCTTCTCAGAAATATTCTCATGTTTCTGCTAAAGAGAGAAAAGCTTTCCTGATGCGTAGTGACGGGATTAGCAAGTGACCGCTTAGGATAGTGGAAGACTTTTCATTTCTCATCAAGGAAATCAATTTTTTAAGTCCAAGTCTCTTAAAATAATATATTCTTGTGGCACGTGGTCAGAGCATTGTTTTTTTTTTTTACTTTTATCTGCGATGGAAAGAAAAGGAGGAAAAGAGGATCAGAGGTGGTGATGGAATATTGTAATCTTACACACTCACACATCAGTATTTCACTCAGTAATTCCAGATAAATGGAGGATTTACATATTTAAGATTAAAGGGGGCTTGTTCTGGAGCATAAATACTGCAATAAAATAATGTAGAAGGAATTTATGCTGTAGAGTTAGTGGTTGTCTCTGTATTATCACTAGTACAATATATATGGTAAGTATAAGGTTCTGGTATTATTATGCACCATAACCAGAATATCTATCTATCTATCTATCTATCTATCATCTATCTATCTATCTATCTATCTATCTCATATCTACCTATCTATCTATCTATCTATCTATCTATCTAATATCTATCTATCTCACATCTATCTATCTATTTATCTATCTATCTATCTATATATCTCATATCTATCTCATATCTATCTATCTATCTATCTATCTATCTAATATCTATCTATCTACCTCACATATATCTATCTATCTATCTATCTCATATCTATCTATCTATCTATCTATCTATCTATCTAGCTACTATCTACCTCATTATCTATCTATCTAATATCTATCTATCTATCTTTCTTTCTATCTATCTCATATCTGTCTATCTATCTAATATCTATCTATCTACCTCACATCTATCTATCTATCGACCTCATTATCTATCTATCTATCTATCTATCTATCTATCTATCTAATATCTATCTATCTATCTTTCTATCTATCTCATATCTGTCTATCTATCTATCTTATATCTATCTATCTAATATCTATCTACCTCACATCTATCTATCTATCTATCTACCTCATATCTATCTATCTATCTATCTATCTATCTATCTATCTATCTATCATCTATCTATCTCATATCTATCTATCTATCTATCTATCTATCTATCTATCTATCTATCTAATATCTATCTACCTAATATCTATCTACCTCACATATATCTATCTATCTCATATCTATCTATCTATCTATCTATCTCATTATCTATCTATCTATCTATCTATCTATCTATCTATTTCATATCTGTCTATCTATCTTATATCTATCTATCTATCTATCTATCTATCTATCTATCTATCTAATATCTGTCTATCTACCTCACATCTATCTATCTATCTCATATCTATCTATATATCTATCTATCTACCTCACTATCTATCTATCTAATATCTATCTATCTTTCTATCTATCTCATATCTGTCTATCTATGTATCTATCTATGTATCTATCTATCTATCTATCTATCTATCTCTCTATCTCTCTGTCTAATATCTATCTATCTACCTCACATCTATCTATATATCTATCTATCTATCTATCTCATATCTATCTATCTACCTCATTATCTATCTATCTATCTATGTAATATCTATCTATCTTTCTATCTCATATCTGTCTATCTATCTTATATCTATCTATCTACCTCACATCTATCTATCTATCCATCTATCTCATATCTATCTGTCTATCTATCTATCTACCACATTATCTATCTAATATCTATCTATCTATCTCATATCTATCTATCTATCTCATTTATATATATCTATATATCTATCTCATATCTCTATCTCATGTCTATCTCATATCTATCTATCTATCTATCTATCTACTTATGTATCTATCTATATATCTATCATCTCATATCTCTATCTATATCTATCTCATATCTATCTCATATCTATCTATCTCATATCTATCTATCTCATATCTATCTATCTATCTATCTATCTAGCTATCTCATATCTATCTATCTATCTATCTATCTATCTCATATCTATCTATCTTATATCTATCTATCTATCTATCTATCTCATATCTATCTCATATCTATCTATCTATCTATCTCATATCTATCTATCTATCTATCTATATATCTAGCCATCTCATATCTATCTATCTATCTATGTAATATCTATCTATCTATCTATCTCATATCTATCTATCTCATATCTATCTATCTAATTATCCATCTATCCAAGGGCCGGTGCAAGGTGTGTTGGTACCCTAGTCATACCTTCAGCCTAGCGCCCTCCCCCAATCCCTTCCCTTCACGCCCCCATCCATACTCCCAGTTCCACCTCTTTGGCGGTAAGAATCCAAAGTGCAAATGACGGTGCACAGACGATTTTGCGCATGTTCATTCTCTGAGCATACACAATGTAAAGTCACACAACATATGTTATACAGGTTCACATTCAGCACCATAGTTCATACTGAATATTAGATTGATCATGAAGTTACAGATGTGTCCTTATACACCGTCCCTTTTTGCTTAATTTGGCACGAGATGCCAGCACGGCTAAGATGACAAGTAGCAATTGGATGGATCCCAATTGTTTATTCCTGCAAAAGTATTCGTATAAAGAAGCACATTTAAAAACAAGTCATAAGGCGTGGCTAAACCGCAGATTCCAAGGCACGGCACATTGGGCTATATGGCTAGATTATAGGAAAGGTGAATGTGGTCACATCTGTATGATCCATCCAATATTCAAGGCAAGTTCTGTAATAGTAATATTCCGCCCCATGTGTGGGCTGCCCCAGAAAGGGTCTGACTGTAGTTTACGCTCAATATAACACAAATGTTTATAAATACCTCAGGTCACCGATGTTCTTTCTACGTACATGCCTACTCTGCCAGAAGTTGTGGGAGGCTCGCCATTCTTCTGGTGGCCCCCGGTAGATTAGGCATTTCTCCCGCATTCCGCCTACTTCAGTAGGAGAATTTCCTTGGCGATCGTGGGTCCACATGTAGGGAGCGGGGCTTAATGATGCGAGTCTTCAAGAATCGTATCATTTAACCCCGCCCCTATTTACATTTGCGCCAATCTCGACAAATCACTGTGAAGGGGCGGGGCTTAATGATGCAAACCGTCAGGCTTCTCCGGGGAAGGAGAACCCACCTGTTCATCAAAGCATACCCTACCCCCACATAACCGTGTCACCAAGTCTCTGCCCCTCATGCCTCAGCCAGCTCTACCTCGCCTACTTCCTGCACTCAGGTCCCCTCTACACACTCATGCCTCAGCCAGCTCTACCTCGCCTATTTCTTGCACTCAGGTCCCCCTCTACACACTCATGCCTCAGCCAGCTCTACCTCACCTACTTCCTGCACTCAGGACCCCCTCTACACACTCATGCCTCAGCCAGCTCTACCTCGCCTACTCCTGCACTCAGGTCCCCCTCTACACACTCATCCCTCATGTCATCGCTACCTCACCTACTTCCTGCACTCAGGTCCCCCTCTACACACTCATCCCTCATGTCATCTCTACCTCACCTACTTCTGCACTCAGGTCCTCTCTACACACTCATCCCTCATGTCATCTCTACCTCGCCTACTTCCTGCACTCAGGTCCCCCCTACAAACTCATGCCTCAGCCAGCTCTACCTCGCCTACTTCCTGCACTCAGGTCCCCTTTACACACTCATGCCTCAGCCAGCTCTACCTCACCTACTTCCTGCACTCAGGTCCCCCTCTACACACTCATGTCTCAGCCAGCTCTACCTCGCCTACTTCCTGCACTCAGGTCCCCCTCTACACACTCATGCCTCAGCCAGCTCTACCTCGCCTACTCCTGCACTCAGGTCCCCCTCTACACACTCATCCCTCATGTCATCGCTACCTCACCTACTTCCTGCACTCAGGTCCCCCTCTACACACTCATCCATCATGTCATCTCTACCTCACCTACTTCCTACACTCAGGTCCCCCTCTACACACTCATCCCTCATGTCATCTCTACCTCACCTACTTCCTGCACTCAGGTCCTCTCTACACACTCATCCCTCATGTCATCTCTACCTCGCCTACTTCCTGCACTCAGGTCCCCTCTCCACACTCATCCCTCATGTCATCTCTACCTCGCCTACTTCCTGCACTCAGGTCCTCTCTACACCCTCATCCCTCATGTCATCTCTACCCCGCCTACTTCCTGCACTCAGGTCCCCTCTACACACTCATCCCTCATGTCATCTCTACCTCATCTACTTCCTGCACTCAGGTCCTCTCTACACACTCATCCCTCATGTCATCTCTACCTCGCCTACTTCCTGCACTCAGGTCCCCTCTACACACTCATCCCTCATGTCATCTCTACCTCGCCTACTTCCTGCACTCAGGTCCCCATCTACACACTCATCCCTCATGTCATCTCTACCTCGCCCCCTCCTGCACTCAGGTCCCCTCTACACACTCATGCCTCATGTCATCTCTACCTCACCTACTCCTGCACTCAGGTCCCCATCTACACACTCATCCCTCATGTCATCTCTACCTCGCCTACTTCTTGCACTCAGGTCCCCTCTCCACACTCATCCCTCATGTCATCTCTACCTCGCCTACTTCTTGCACTCAGGTCACCTCTACACACTCATCCCTCATGTCATCTCTACCTCACCTACTTCCTGCACTCAGGTCCCCTCTCCACACTCATCCCTCATGTCATCTCTACCTCGCCTACTTCTTGCACTCAGGTCCCCTCTACACACTCATCCCTCATGTCATCTCTACCTCACCTACTTCCTGCACTCAGGTCCCCTCTCCACACTCATCCCTCATGTGATCTCTACCTCGCCTACTTCCTGCATTCAGGTCCCCATCTACACACTAATCCCTCATGTCATCTATACCTTGCCTACTTCCTGCACTCAGGTCCCCTCTACACACTCATGCCTCAGCCAGCTCTACCTCACCTACTTCCTGCACTCAGGTCCACTCTCCACACTCATCCCTCATGTCATCTCTACCTAGCCTACTTCTTGCACTCAGGTCCCCTCTACACACTCATCCCTCATGTCATCTCTACCTCGCCTGCTTCCTGCACTCAGGTCCCCTCTACACACTCATGCCTCAGCCAGCTCTACCTCACCTACTTCCTGCACTCAGGTCCCCTCTCCACACTCATCCCTCATGTCATCTCTACCTCGCCTACTTCTTGCACTCAGGTCCCCTCTACACACTCATCCCTCATGTCATCTCTACCTCGCCTACTTCCTGCATTCAGGTCCCCATCTACACACTCATCCCTCATGTCATCTATACCTTGCCTACTCCCTGCACTCATGTCCCCTCTACACACTCATCCCTCATGTCATCTCTACCTCGCCTACTTCCTGCACTCAGGTCCCCTCTACACACTCATCCCTCATGTCATCTCTACCTCGCCTACTTCTTGCACTCAGGTCCCCATCTACACACTCATCCCTCATGTCATCTCTACCTTGCCTACTTCCTGCACTCAGGTCCTCTCTACACACTCATGCCTCAGCCAGCTCTAACTCACCTACTTCCTGCACTCAGGTCCCCTCTCCACACTCATCCCTCATGTCATCTCTACCTCGCCTACTTCTTGCACTCAGGTCACCTCTACACACTCATCCCTCATGTCATCTCTACCTCACCTACTTCCTGCACTCAGGTCCCCTCTCCACACTCATCCCTCATGTCATCTCTTCCTCGCCTACTTCCTGCACTCAGGTCCCCCTCTACACACTCATGCCTCAGCCAGCTCTACCTCAACTACTTCCTGCACTCAGGTCCCCTCTCCACACTCATCCCTCATGTCATCTCTACCTCGCCTACTTCTTGCACTCAGGTCCCCTCTACACACTCATCCCTCAAGTCATCTCTACCTCACCTACTTCCTGCACTCAGGTCCCCTCTACACACTCATCCCTCATGTCATCGCTACCTCACCTACTTCCTGCACTCAGGTCCCCCTCTACACACTCATCCAACATGTCATCTCTACCTCACCTACTTCCTACACTCAGGTCCCCCTCTACACACTCATCCCTCATGTCATCTCTACCTCACCTACTTCCTGCACTCAGGTCCTCTCTACACACTCATCCCTCATGTCATCTCTACCTCGCCTACTTCCTGCACTCAGGTCCCCTCTCCACACTCATCCCTCATGTCATCTCTACCTTGCCTACTTCCTGCACTCAGGTCCTCTCTACACACTCATGCCTCAGCCAGCTCTAACTCACCTACTTCCTGCACTCAGGTCCCCTCTCCACACTCATCCCTCATGTCATCTCTACCTCGCCTACTTCCTGCACTCAGGTCCCCTCTCCACACTCATCCCTCATGTCATCTCTACCTCGCTTACTTCCTGCATTCAGGTCCCCATCTACACACTCATCCCTCATGTCATCTCTACCTCACCTACTTCCTGCACTCAGGTCCCCTCTCCACACTTATCCCTCATGTCATCTCTACCTCACCTACTTCCTGCATTCAGGTCCCCATCTACACACTCATCCCTCATGTCATCTATACCCTGCCTACTTCCTGCACTCAGGTCCCCTCTACACACTCATCCCTCATGTCATCTCTACCTCACCTACTTCCTGCACTCAGTTCCCCTCTACACACTCATCCTCATGTCATCTATACCTCGCCTACTTCCTGCACTCAGGTTCCCGCCGTTACGGTGCATGCGCAGCACTGAATACAGCTGCGGTAATTCTGTGTCTGTCAGCCCTTCCCCCAACTCCCCCCTCTGCTCTCCTCCCCCATCTACTTGCCCACCTGCCATGGACCCTGACTTTACTGGTTTTTTTATTTATTTTTAAACTTTACTGTGTTCTGCTGGGAGAACACACAGTCTGTGTCAGAGCAGCAGTCGGAGCAGAGACCAGGGAGCGCTATTCATCAAATTCCGAAAATTATGTATTTTTGGAATTTGATGAATAGCATAGTTTTCATATTCCCATACTAATATACTAATGTACTAATTTATGGGGAGTGTGGAAATGATGTCCTGTGTTAAGTGTGTTAATGAATTTAAAAAAAATGGTAATTAGGGAAAATGTCCTTAAAACCGTTATTTTAGTGTTGATGAATAGGCCCCTATGTCTCTTTCAGAGACATCTTTCATTTTTATGCTGGCGACTTCAGTTACCTGAACGGCGCCCTTAGGCAGCTGTCTAGTAGTAGCACCGGCCCTATATATGTATATGTATATATATATATATATATATATATATATTAGGGGTGTGCACCGGCCACTTTTCGTGTTTTGGTTTTGGATCTGGATCTTTCTTCGTGTTTTGGATCTGGATTGGTTTTGCCAAAACCACCCTTCCGTGTTTTGGGTTCTGGGTTTTGTGTTTTGGATCTGTATTTTTTTTAAAAAAAGCATAAAAACAGCTAAAATCACAGAATTTGTAGGTTTTTCTGCTCCTATGCTATTATTAACCTCAATAACCTTAATTTCCACTCATTTCCAGTCTATTCTGAACACCTCACAATAGTGTTTTTATGTCCAAAAGGTTGCACCGAGGTAGCTGGATGACTATGCTAAGCGACACGAGTGGGCGGCACAAACACGTGACCCATCTAGGAGTGACACTGCAGTGGCAGACAGGATGGCAGTTAGAAAAACTAGGCCCCAAACTGTACATAATGCAAAGAAAAAAAAGAAGTGCAAGATGGAATTGTCCTTGGGCCCTCCCACCCACCCTTATGTTGTATAAACAGGACATGCACACTTTAACAAATCAATCATTTCAGCGCCAGGGTCTGCCACACAACTGTGGCTGAAATGATTGGTTTGTTTGGGCCCCCACAAAACAAGCTGGCAATTAATGTGTCCCTGCACAAACTGGCTCTACGGAGGCAAGATGTCATCCTCATCCTCCTCATCCACCGATTCCTCACCCTCTTCAGTGTGTACATCCTCATCCTCACAAAGTATTAACTCGTCCCCACTTGAATCCACCACCACAGGTCCCTCTGTACCTTCTGGAGGCTGGTCTCCCTGGAAAAGCTGATAATTCATTTTGATGAACATCATCTTCTCCACATTCTGTGGAAGCAACCTCCTACGCCTTTCGCTGACAAGTTTCCCGGCTGCACTAAACACTATTTCGGAGTACACACTGGAGGGGGGGCAACTCAGGTAAAATAGAGCCAGTTTGTACAGGGGCCTCCAAATTGCCTGTTTTTCCTGCCAGTACAGGTATGGACTGTCTGACATGCCTACTTGGATGCTGTCACCGATGTAATCCTCCACCATTCTGTCAATGGTGACAGTATCATATGCAGTGACAGTAGACATGTCAGAAATTGTTGCCAGGTCCTTCAGTCCGGACCAGATGTCCAAACTTGGTCCTGCCTGCCCTGCATCACCGCCAGCGGGTTGCTTAGGATACCTAAGTTTTTTCCTGGCAGCCCCAGTTGCGGGAGAAAATGAAGAAGGAGCCGTTGACGTGTCACGTTCCGCTTCAGCTGACAGTGTGTTCACCAGCAGGTCTTTGCACCTCTGCAGGCTTGTGTCGGCTGGAAAGAGAGACACCACATAGGCTTTAAACCTAGGATCGAGCACGGTGGCCAAAATGTAGTGGTCTGATTTCAACAGATTGACCACCCTGGAATCCTGGCAAAGCGAATGAAGGGCTTCATCCACAAGTCCCACATGCCGAGCGGAATCGCTCCATCTTAGCTCCTCCTTCACTTTCTCCAGCTGCTTCTGCAAAAGCCTGATGAGGGGAATGACCTGACTCAAGCTGGCAGTGTCTGAACTGACTTCACGTGTGGCAAGTTCGAAGGGCTGGAGAACCTTGCACAACACGGAAATCATTCTCCACTGCGCTTGAGTCAGGTGCATAACCCCTCCTTTGCCTATGTCATAGGTGGATGTATAGGCTTGTATGGCCTTTTGCTGCTCCTCCATCCTCTGAAGCATATAGAGGGTTGAGTTCCACCGCGTCACAACCTCTTGCTTCAGGTGATGGCGGGGCAGGTTCAAGAGTGTTTGCTGGCGCTCCAGTCTTCGGCACGCAGTCGCTGAATGGCGAAAGTGGCCAGAAATTTTTCGGGCCACCCAAAGCGTCTCCTGCACGCCCCTGTCGCTTTTCAGAAAATTCTGCACCACCAAGTTTATTGTGTGAGCAAAACATGGGACGTGCTGGAATTTGCCCAGATGTAATGCCCGCACAATATTGGTGGCGTTGTCAGATATCACAAATCCCCAGGAGAGTCTAAGTGGGGTAAGCCACTGGGCGATGATTTCCCTCAGTTTCTCTAAGAGGTTGTCGGCGGTGTGCCTCTTACTGAAACCGGTGATACACAGCATAGCCTGCCTTGTAACGAGCTGGCGTTTCTGAGATGCTGCTACTGGTGACGCTGCTGCTGTTGCTGCGTAAGGTGATACATCTACCCAGTGGGCTGTCACAGTCATATAGTCCTTAGTCTGCCCTGTTCCACTTGTCCACATGTCCGTGGTTAAGTGGACATTGGGTACAACGGCATTTTTCAGGACACTGAGGAGACTTTTTCTGACGTTTCTGTACAGTCTCGGTATCGCCTGCCTAGTGAAGTGGAATCTAGACGGGATTTGGAACCGGGGACACACTACCTCCATCAATTGTCTATATCCCACTGCACTAATGGCGGATACCGGACTCACGTCTAACACCAACATAGCAGTCAAGGACTGTTGGAGGGTCAATTGTTTAGTAAAAGTAGTGGTGTTCCTACTTCCTCTCTGGGATGATGAACGACTCCCAGCAGCAGCAACAGCAGCAGCGGCAGCAGTAGGCGTAGCAATGCAGGATCCTCCGGAGGAATCCCGGATAGGAGAGTCAGTCATGCCAGTGACATGGCCTGCAGGACTACTTCCGATCCTGACTAAGGAGGAAATTGACGAGGAGGGAGTTGACGGTGTGGTTTGCAGGCACTTGGATACAACAGGACAACGGGATTTAGGTGTCCCTGGACTGCTTACGGTCTTAGCCAAAGTTTCTGAACTTGACAGTAACTTTTTATGAACGCGCTGCAGGTGCCGTATAAGGGAGGATGTTCCTAGGTGGTTGACGTCCCTACCCCTACTTATTTCACCTTTACATATGGTACATATGGCAAGACAGTTGTTGTCCGGATTTGGATAGAAATATTGCCAGACCAAAGAGGTGGAATGTTTGGTCTTCTGCCCAGGCATGACCGTGATGGGCTTTTTCATCCCACGGACAACAACTGTCTCCCCCGGAGCCTGATTTAAACAAACCACATCACCATCAGAATCCTCCTCGCCAACTTCCTCCTCAGCGCCAGCTACACCAGTATCCTCATCATGTTGTACTTCAACAGTGACATCTTCAATTTGCATATAAGCAAGTGGACTGTGGGTGCTCCTTTCAGCACTTGCAGGGGGCGTGCAAATGGTGGAAAGAGCCACCTCTTCCCGTCCAGTGCTGGGAAGGTCAGGCATCGCAACCACCACCACACTTGGACTCTCCTTGGGGATTTGTGATATCTTCTTAGAAAGCACAGTTCTTCGCTGTGCTTTTGCCAGCTTAACTCTTTTGATTTTTTTAGTGGGAGGAGGGCTTCCATCATCATGTGAAGCTGAACCACTAGTCATGAACATACTAGGGATCGACCTTAGCCGTTCCTTGCCACTACGTGTCGTAAATGGCATATTGGCAAGTTTACGTTTCTCTTCAGCTGATTTAAATGTCTTTTTCAAGGTCATTTTCCTGAACTTTGCCGTTTGGGATTGTATGTGCCCTCTACTATGACATTGGGCATCGGCCTTGGCAGACGACGTTGTTGTCATGTTATCGTCTATGTCATGACTAGTGGCAGCAGCTTCAGCACTAGGAGGAAGTGGTTCTTGATCTTTCTCTATTTTAATTTTATCGGAGAAAGTTTGGTCCTCCATTTACGTTATATCGATTTGATATATACGTGCAGCTAAACACAGAAAATATATATTTTTTTGGTTTGGACTGGAGTGTACTTTCGGGGGTTACAGCACCCTTTAACGGTCAAGCCAGCCGGCCCTTTACTTATGACACAGGCGCACGCTTGGCACTACTTTGTTGATGCACGTGCGGCTACTGCGCACACAATTCACAAACACAGAAAATAATTTTTTTTTTGGTTTGGACTGGAGTGTACTTTGGGGGTTACAGCACCCTTTAACGGTCAAGCCAGCCGGCCCTTTACTTATGACACAGGCGCACGCTTGGCACTACTTTGTTGATGCACGTGCGGCTACTGCGCACACAATTCACAAACACAGAAAATAATTTTTTTTTTGGTTTGGACTGGAGTGTACTTTCGGGGGTTACAGCACCCTTAACGGTCAAGCCAGCCGGCCCTTTACTTATGACACAGGTGCACGCTTGGCACTACTTTGTTGATGCACGTGCGGCTACTGCGCACACAATTCACAAACACAGAAAATAATTATTTTTTTGGTTTGGACTGGAGTGTACTTTCGGGGGTTACAGCACCCTTAACGGTCAAGCCAGCCGGCCCTTTACTTATGACACAGGCGCACGCTTGGCACTACTTTGTTGATGCACGTGCGGCTACTGCGCACACAATTCACAAACACAGAAAATAATTTTTTTTTTGGTTTGGACTGGAGTGTACTTTTGGGGGTTACAGCACCCTTTAACGGTCAAGCCAGCCGGCCCTTTACTTATGACACAGGCGCACGCTTGGCACTACTTTGTTGATGCACGTGCGGCTACTGCGCACACAATTCACAAACACAGAAAATAATTTTTTTTTTGGTTTGGACTGGAGTGTACTTTGGGGGTTACAGCACCCTTTAACGGTCAAGCCAGCTGGCCCTTTACTTATGACACAGGCGCACGCTTGGCACTACTTTGTTGATGCACGTGCGGCTACTGCGCACACAATTCACAAACACAGAAAATATATTATTTTTTTAGCACTTGTTGGGAGCACCCCTGATGGACAGAGCACCCCCTGGACAACACTACAGCACCCCTTTAGGACTGGGACACTGCACAGGACTTTGGAGTGGACACAGCCCCTATGGAGAACTGACTGCACAACACAGTCCAGCCAGCCCCTATGGACTTTGAAGTAGTGGACACAGCCCCTATTAACAACAGCAGCACAGCACAACACAGCCAGCCCCTATGGACTTTGAAGTAGTGGACAACAGCAGCACTACACTACACTACACTACACTACACAGCCCTAACTCCCACCCTCCCTCTTCACTGTCCACAGCCGAGTGAGAAAATGGCGCCGACGCGGGTACCTTATATAGGATCCAAAACCCGCGAGACTCGGAAGGCGGGATGATGACGTTTTGCCTCGATTTCAGATCCGAGTCAGGCGGGAAAAGTCGAGCCTGACTCGGATCGGACTCGGATCGGGGGGGCTCGGTGGGGTTCGGATTTCAGAAATCCGAACCCGCTCACCCCTAATATATATATATATATATATATATCCCCTTAAGGCTGAATGACCCATCAGCTGTACACGATGCTGAAATGTCACATAAATATAGGAGCACAGGGGACATTGACCACCCCTCCCACAACTGTCCTGATTTTGACGCGACAGTCCCAATTTGCAGCCTTTGAAGAGCTTGTACAGAAGTGGATGGAGCGTCTTCAACAAGTGGGTGTAGGGCAGTGAAAATAGGGGTTTCATTTACCCCGCACGGTGAGCAAGGAGAAGGGACAGAAAGGAATACACCTCTGTAGAACATATCTTGCAGTGCTGAGTATCGCTGTGCAACATTATCATAGTCTGAGGAGGGGGCTTAGATTTGCAATATACTGTTTGATGAGCAGTTGAATGTTTTCTCTGCAATATTTAGTTTCTAGACGGGTTTATTTCCAGGGGCACAGAGAGGAAGGGGGGGTACTGATGACCCGGGGAAAAATGTACTACGAATAGAATATTTTCCGGAGTACATGGGCATTTTCAGCTCTCAGCGGCCATACTTATTTCTGTGTAATATAGTACAGTATATAGCTACCAATTACGGGGTTCTCTGTCTAGATGGCAGATACTTAAGTGAAAAATACAAATGTTCATGGCAGGAATGTTACTTACCATCAGGTATTATCTCACAAGAGAGCATTAAATATATTAATATAAGCAGTGGTCGAAGTGGGAATTTTATAGTGGGGGTATGGAAAATCTAAGGTTGCACTTATGTGCGCACCGAAGGTGAGCATGCACCGGAAAAGGGTGCGTGTCCTTACAATGCGCTCTTTTTCAGTAGTATAGTGTACCACACCGTAGTACCCCTTATACACATTATGCCACACAATAGTAGTGCCCCCTATGCAATACCCACAGTAGTAGTGCCCTTTATGCAATGCCCACAGTAGTTGTGCCCTTATACAATGCCCACAGTTGTAGTGCCCTTATACAATGCCCCCTATGCAGTGCCCACAGTAGTAGTGCTCTTTATACAACGCCCACAGTAGTAGTGCTCCTTATAGTAGTGACCCCTATACATTGCCCCACAGTAGTAGTGCCCTTATACAATGTACACAGTAGTAGTGCTCGTTATAGTAGTGACCCCTATACATTGCCCCACAGTAGTAGTGCCCTTATACAATGTACACAGTAGTAGTGCCCCTATGCAGCACCCCTGGTAGTAGTGCCCCCTATACAATGCCCACAGTAATAGAGTAATAGTGTTCTCTATACAATGCCCACAGTAGTAGTGCCCCTTGTAATAGTGCCCCTATACATTGCCAACAGTAGTAGTGCCCCTTGTAATAGTGCCCCTATACATTGCCCACAGTAGTAGTGCCCCTTGTAATAGTGCCCCCTATACATTGTCCACAGTAATAGTGTCCCTTGCAGTAGTGCCCCCTACTCATTGCCCACAAGAGTAATAGTGCCCCCAATACATTGGCCACAATAATAGTGCCCCTTGTATTAGTGCCTACAGTATATAGAAGTAGTGCCCCTTGCAGTAGTGTCCAGAGTAATAGTGCCTATATTAGTGCCCCTTGTAGTAGTGTCCCTTGAAATAGTGCCCATAGTACTGGTAGTAGTGACCCTTGAAGTAGTGCCCATAGTACTAGTAGTATTGACCCTTGAAGTAGTGCTCATAGTACTAGTAGTAATGGCCCTTGAAGTAGTGCCCATAGTAGTAGCAATATTGCCCATTGAAGTAGTGCCCATAGTAGTAGCAGTAGTGCCCCTTAAAGTAGTGCCCATAGTAGTAGCAGTAGTGTCCCTTGAAGTAGTGCCCATAGTAGTAGCAGTAGTGCCCCTTGAAGTAGTGCCCATAGTAGTAGCAGTAGTGCCCCTTGAAGTAGTGCCCATAGTAGTAGCAGTATTGCCCCTTGAAGTAGTGCCCATAGTAGTAGCAGTAGTGCCCCTTGAAGTAGTGCCCATAGTAGTAGCAGTAGTGCCCCTTGAAGTAGTGCCCATAGTAGTAGCAGTATTGCCCATTGAAGTAGTGCACATAGTAGTAGCAGTAGTGTCCCTTGAAGTAGTGCCCATAGTAGTAGCAGTAGTGCCCCTTGAAGTAGTGCCCATAGTAGTAGTAGTAGTGCCCTTTGAAGTAGTGCCCATAGTAGTAGTAGTAGTGACCCTTGAAGTAGTGCCCATAGTAGTAGCAGTAGTGCCCCTTAAAGTAGTGCCCATAGTAGTAGCAGTAGTGTCCCTTGAAGTAGTGCCCATAGTAGTAGCAGTAGTGTCCCTTGAAGTAGTGCCCATAGTAGTAGCAGTAGTGCCCCTTGAAGTAGTGCCCATAGTAGTAGCAGTATTGCCCATTGAAGTAGTGCCCATAGTAGTAGCAGTAGTGCCCCTTGAAGTAGTGCCCATAGTAGTAGCAGTAGTGCCCCTTAAAGTAGTGCCCATAGTAGTAGCAGTAGTGCCCCTTGAAGTAGTGCCCATAGTAGTAGCAGTATTGCCCATTGAAGTAGTGCCCATAGTAGTAGCAGTATTGCCCATTGAAGTAGTGCACATAGTAGTAGCAGTAGTGTCCCTTGAAGTAGTGCCCATAGTAGTAGCAGTAGTGCCCCTTGAAGTAGTGCCCATAGTAGTAGTAGTAGTGCCCTTTGAAGTAGTGCCCATAGTAGTAGTAGTAGTGACCCTTGAAGTAGTGCCCATAGTAGTAGCAGTAGTGCCCCTTGAAGTAGTGCCCATAGTAGTAGCAGTAGTGCCCCTTGAAGTAGTGCCCATAGTAGTAGTAGTGCCCCTTGAAGTAGAGCCCCCTTACACATAAACACACATAAAAACATAGTTACATGAAGCCCCGCTCCGGTGCCCATCGCCGTCCGCCAGCTCCTCACTCTGCACTGTGGGAGAGGGAGAGACGACATGACGTCTCTCCCAACATGCACTGCAGGAGCCAGGAGGTCGGAGCTCAGGAGTAAGAGCTGTAGGGAAGGAGTCGCCGGGCGCCTGCTGGTAACACAAACTCAGCATGTGCCCGGCATATGGAGAAGGCAGTATCGGCGCGTTATCCATATGCCTCTCGGTGGCGGGAGGGTCAGTGCTGGAAGTGCCGGTATACCATACCGTTGTATACCGGCTCACTTTGAGCACTGGATATAAGTGTATGGTATAATGCCATGCTTCTGCACCAGCACTTTAGGCTTATATTATTAGATGACATTATATTGGATGAGCAGTTTGGGATATCTCTAGCCTATGGACACTTTGATGTCTTTTGCTTTTGTTCTGTACAAAAGTTACAAACTGACACAGAATTATTACACTGGATTCTCACTGATCCTGGCCGGGGGGCAAAGCTAGGCTTTCTGTTACCCAGGGTAAAGGCTCCACTCTCCCCTCATTAGATAGTCACCCTCAGCTTACTTGTATACAGACATCAACATTGTAAAGACTGAAATGTTTCTAGGGTGATGACAAATCCCGATGCTGAATTTATGTTCTGGTTCCAGGGTATCTTCCCTTTTAATGGAGCTTACTGGCCCGAAGATTAACATGGCTGCCTGTAATACATTACCCCATCCAACAATGAGCATCTCAGTGACTGCCATACTATGCAGAGAGCATCTCAGTGACTGCCATACTATGCAGAGAGCATCACAGTGACTGCCATACTATGCAGAGAGCATCACAGTGACGGCCATACTATGCAGAGAGCATCTCAGTGACTGCCATACTATGCAGAGAGCATCTCAGTGACTGCCATACTATGCAGAGAGCATCTCAGTGAATGCCATACTATGTAGAGAGCATCACAGTGACCAGCATTAAATGCATAGAGCTTCTGTGACCACCATATAATGAGAACATTATGGTGACCGGAATATAATGCAGAAAGCATCCGGGTGGCCACCATATAATGCATGCAGAAGTATATGTATAGAAGGTATAATGATATATTCTAGGTTGTGGGACATATTGTATTGTACAGATAATTATTAGGTTTCTTAATTGGAATAAATGAGCAATTACTTGTGCATGTTCCACCAGTTAACCATTATTGAAAGGACCTGGACGTTAACGTGGAGAGAAGAAAGGTATTTTATTTTTAAAAGTGTAATTATTATACTACATATATAACACCATCAGGTTACATAATTACAGTGATTGGCTTACCCAAGCAAGCCTAAATAACATAACTATGGGGTTTCCCAAGTAGGCCAATCCATACAACCAACACTTGGGTTAAGGCACTGATATAACTAAAGGATTTTCAATATTTAGTGGGAGACTGTAAGTAGATACACTAAGCCACTAGGAAGTTAGTAACCTGGTGTCCCTTCAGAGACAAAAAGGGGGTTACACAAAGAACATCATAGTGACCCCCATATAATACAGAGCATCAGTGACCAATATATAATACAGAAAGCATCAATGACCAATATATAATACAGAGCATCAGTGACCAATATATAATACAGAAAGCATCAATGACCAATATATAATACAGAGCATCAGTGACCAATATATAATACAGAAAGCATCAATGACCAATATATAATACAGAGCATCAGTGACTAATATATAATACAGAAAGCGTAAGTGGCCGCCATATAATACAGAGCATCAGTGACCAATATATAATACAGAAAGCATAAGTGGCCGCCATATAATACAGAAAGCATTAATGACCAAAATATACTAAGGAAAGCATCAGTGGACACCATATAGTGCAGAGAGTATCAGGTACCACCACATAATACAGAAAAGTCAGTGACAACCATATTATACAGAGAGTATCAGTGACCATCATATAATTCAAAGAGTATCAGTGTCATATAATAAAGACAGCATCAGTGGCCTCCATATAATAAAGAGTGCATCAGTAGACACCATATAATACAGAGAGTACCAATGCTCTCCATGTAATACAGAGAGTATCAGTGGTTGCCATATAATACATAGAGTATCAGTGGCTGACATAATACAGAGAGTGTCAGTGGCTGACATAATACAGAGAGTATCAGTGGCTGACATAATACAGAGAGTGTTAGTGGCGGCCATATAATACATAGAGTATCAGTGGCTGACATAATACAGAGAGTATCAGTGGCTGACATAATACAGAGAGTGTCAGTGGCTGACATAATACAGAGAGTATCAGTGGCTGACATAATACAGAGAGTGTCAGTGGCTGACATAATACAGAGAGTATCAGTGGCTGACATAATACAGAGAGTGTCAGTGGCTGCCATATAATACATAGAGTATCAGTGGACAAAATATAATGCAAAGAGTATCAGTGGCATCCACATAATACAGAGAGTATCAGTGGATGCCATATAATACAGAGAGTATCAGTGGCTGCCATATAATACAGAGAGTATCAGTGGATGCCATATAATATAGTGAGTATCAGTGGATGACATATAATACAGATAGTATCAGTGGCTGCCATATAATACAGAGAGTATCAGTGGCTGTCATGTAATACAGAGAGTATCAGTGGATGCCATATAATATAGCGAGTATCAGTGGATGACATATAATACAGATAGTATCAGTGGCTGCCATTTAATACAGAGAGTATCAGTGGCTGACATAATACAGAGAGTGTCAGAGGCTGACATAATACAGAGAGTGTCAGTGGCTGACATAATGCAGAGAGTATCAGTGGATGCCATATAATACAGAGAGTGTCAGTGGCTGCCATATAATAAATAGAGTATCAGTGGACAAAATGTAATGCAAAGAGTATCAGTGGCATCCACATAATACAGAGAGTATCAGTGGATGACATATAATAAATAGAGTATCAGTGGACAAAATATAATACAGAGAGTATCAGTGGCTGCCATATAATACAGAGAGTATCAGTGGCTGCCATATAATACAGAGAGTATCAGTGGCTGCCATATAATACAGAGAGTATCAGTGGCTGCCATATAATATAGTGAGTATCAGTGGCTGCCATATAATACAGAGAGTATCAGTGGATGCCATATAATATAGTGAGTATCAGTGGATGACATATAATACAGATAGTATCAGTGGCTGCCATATAATATAGAGAGTATCAGTGGCTGCCATATAATACAGAGAGTATCAGTGGCTGCCATATAATACAGAGAGTATCAGTGGATGCCATATAATATAGTGAGTATCAGTGGCTGCCATATAATACAGAGAGTATCAGTGGCTGCCATATAATACAGAGAGTATCAGTGGATGCCATATAATACAGAGAGTATCAGTGGACAAAATATAATACAGAGAGTATCAGTGGCTGCCATATAATATAGAGAGTGTCAGTGGCTGCCATATAATACAGAGAGTATCAGTGGCTGCCATATAATACAGAGAGTATCAGTGGCTGCCATATAATATAGAGAGTATCAGTGGATGCCATATAATACAGAGAGTATCAGTGGACAAAATATAATGCAGTGGCTGCACTGGAAATGAAAGTCAGTCTTTGATTAGCGATGGTTCAGCTCAGTGATGTCTGAGTGTGATTGGGACGATCTCAGACACAGGAATGTGGTATTAGCCGGCAGTAAATCCCAGACGCTGAATAAAGGTATTATTACTGGAAAATACTCAGACGCTGAATAGAGATGTTATTACTGATGAATAGCCAGACGCTGATTGGAGGTGTTATTCCTGGAAGATACTCAGATGCTGAATAGAGATGTTATTCCTGGAAGATACTCAGACACTGAATAGAGATGTTATTACTGATGAATATCCAGACGCTGATTGGAGGTGTTATTCCTGGAAGGTCTCAGACGCTGAATAGAGATGTTATTCCTGGAAGATACTCAGACGCTGAATAGAGATGTTATTACTGGAAGGTCTCAGACGCTGGTTAGAGATGGTATTACTGGAAGGACTCAGAGGCTGGCTAGAGATGGTATTACTGGAAGGACTCAGAGGCTGGCTAGAGATGGTATTACTAGAAAGATTCAGAGGCTGGCTAGAGATGGTATTACTGGAATGTCTCAGACGCTGGATAGAGATGGTATTACTGGAAGGACTCAGAGGCTGGCTAGAGATGGTATTACTGGAAGGATTCAGACGCTGGTTAGAGATGGTATTACTGGAAGGATTCAGACGCTGGTTAGAGATGGTATTACTGGAAGGTCTCAGATGCTGGTTAGAGATGGTATTACTGGAAGGATTCAGACACTGGATAGAGATGTTACTGGTAAATGCCCAGACACTGATTAGAGGTGTTAAACTCAGGAATGCAACTAGTAATGAAACACTTAGGAAAGTGTGGAGCCTTAGGACGCAGTCTCAGTGAGTAACCACAAGAGAAGTGAAGTTGCACAGACAACTTCTTGTTCCAAGAGTTAGGTCCAAATACCCTTAGGTAGCTGGTCATTGGTCGAATGAGACAGCTAGCCGACCACAGACTACCATTGGAGAATACCTAGTCAGATGATATGAACCAAGACGCGCACATGAGAATTCTAGTGGACGCTGGGAAGAATACCCAACCACTATGGGGCCCTAGGTCTGACTTCCCCATGCCTCGGAGCACGGAGACGCCGATGTGGGGATAAGTAGAGACCGATCCCAGGTCGCATCCTGACAGTACCCCCCCCCTTTCAGGGTGGACTCCGGACACTGGAATGGCTTGTTGGAAATTTCCTATGGAAGGAACAAATGAGCTGACGTGCACAGACATCCAAGACTTTAACCCAAGAGCGTTATTCAGGACAATAACCTTTCCAGTCAATCAAGTATTGGAGTTGACCCGAACGAAGGTGAGAATCAATAACTTATTTGACTTCAAATTCAACTCCACGTTGGGTATGAACCTGTGGAGTCCTAGGTGGGAATCATTGGAATCGATTAGAAATCAAAGGACGATGAAGTGAAACGTGAAAGGTTTTTGATAATCTTAAGTGTGGAGGTAAGTCTAGTTAATAAACTACTGAATTTATCACCTTCCAAATTTGATAAGGCCCAATGAACCGTGGCACAAATTTCATGCTTGATACCTTCATTCGGATGTTTTTTGTGGATCCCCAGACTTTGTCCCCAGGTCTTAATAACGGAATAGCCGTACGCTTCCGTAAGATTCTAAAAGCTCTGTAGCTACCTCTAATGGAGGTAGACTCTGGAACTCTGGTATTTTGGGATGTCTACTAAAGACAGTGAAAAATGGAGTGGATTTAGTGAAAGTGTGGTATCAAAAATTATGGGCAAATCCCGCCCACGGTAGTTGATCCAACCAATCATCCTGAGAAGAGGATATAAATAACCTTATAAAGGTTTTTAGCTCCTGATTCACCCATACAGTTTGTCTGTTGAGGGTGGTATGCGCAATACATTTTTAACTTGATTCCAGAAGAAGCACATAGGGTTTGCCAAAATTTTGCCACAAATTGTACCCCCTATCTGATACAATTTCAGATGGTAAGCCATGCAGGAGAAAAATCTCCAGAATAAAAACTTTGGCTAACTGAGGAGCTGAGGGTAAACCACGTAATGGGACATAATGTGACATTTTGGAAAAGCGGTCTACCACCACCCCAAACCGTGTTGAAACCTTGGGAGGGAGGCAGGTCGGTGACAAAATCCATGGGGACATGGAATCAAGGTCTAGTAGGAATAGGTAAGGGTTGGAGGAACCCCATCATCTTCGTTGGAGGGGTTTTATGCTGTGCACACCTGGCACAGGAAGCAATAAACTCTTTGACATCACTAGCCATGGTTGGCCACCAGTAGGCATGTTGCAATAAAGTTAAGGTCTTCAAAACACCAGAATGTCCAGAAAACAGGGAAGCATGAGTAAGTAGTTGTCTCCAGAGTTCAGGAGACACAAAGATTTTGCCTGGTGGTGGAGTGTCAAATTGAGTTTGTACAAACATTGTAGGGAGGAGAATAGTTGAAGACTCTGGATAATCTTTTTCATCAGACAAAATGAAGGATCTAAAAAGGGCATTGGCCTTTCTGTTGATATTTCCAGGATAAAACACAACCTTAAAATCAAAATAGGGAAAAACCGAGACCATCTTGCTTGTCTGGGATTTAAACTAACAGCACTATTTCAGTACAGAAGTTTCTTGTGATCAGAGATGATGGTAACTGGAAATTTTGCTCCTTCCAGAAGACGTCTCCAATCCTCCAAAGCCAGTTTCATAGCTAAAAGCTCCTGATCCCCAATTGTATAGTTCCTTTCTGCAGGAGAAAATTTACAGGAGAAGAATCCACAAGGAAGGTTTCTGCCGTCGGTGGAAACTTGAGATAGAATTGCCCCTACACCAACTGAGGATGTGTCAACCTCTACTGTAAAGGGCCTTTCGGTGTCTAGTTGGTTGAGAATTGGAGCAGACACAAAGGCTTCCTTATTCATTTGAAAAGCCAGTACTGCAGGAGGAGGCCAAAGAGCTGGATTTGCACCTTTCTTAGTGAGGGCAGTAATAGGAACGAGTATAGTCGAGAAATTACAAATAAATCTTCTGTAGTAGTTGGCAAATCCTAAAAATCATTGAATGCCCTTCAATTAATTTGGCTGAGGCCATTCCTTGATGGCGTTTAATTTCTCTGCATCCATCTGTAAGGATTTTCCGGAGATAATGTGACCCAAGAATGGTACAGAAGATTTCTCAAAAATGTATTTGCAGAGTTTCTCATGCAATTGATGCTTTCTGAGTCGCTGAAGAACTTGTAACTGATGAGACTTCAGATCTTTAGAAAAAATTAGGATGTCGTCCAAATATACCACAACGAAGTGATACAGAATGTCTCTGAAAATGTGATTAACATACCCCTGGAAGACTTATTCGGCATTGCTGAGTCCAAAATGCATAACCAGGTACTCAAACTGCCCATCCCTAGTGTTGAAGGCAGTCTTCCACTCATTTCCGTCTCATATTCGATTGAGATTGTATGTACCTCGGAGGTCGAGTTTTGTAAAGATGGTGGCACCACGTACTTTGTCGAATAATTCAGAGATGAGCAGAAGTGGGTACCTGTTCTTTATCGTAATATCGTTGAGACCTCTGTCTTTTTTTTCAACAAAGAAAACCCCAGCCCCGGCAGGTGAAAAAGAAGGTTTTATAAAACCTTTCGGGAGGTTCTCCTTAATGTATTTTTGACATAACCGCTGCTTCTGGAACCGAAAGGGGATACGGACAGCCACAAGGTGGTGTCTTCCCAGGAATTAAATCTATTTTGCAGTCCCATTTACGATGAGGTGGTAGTTTATCTGCGGCCTTTTCACAAAAGACATCTTCAAACTCGCGGTATGGTTCTGGCAGAAGAATAGGACTTGAGTCAGGAGACGATTTTAATTTGTGGACACAACTTGGACTAGTACATACAGGCAAGACTTTAGGAATGAATTTGTTATGACAATCAGCCCACCATGCCAATACTCGCATATTGGTCCAGTCCAGGTTTGGGCTATGGATTTTTAACCATGGCAGTCCTAACACTAAATCATGAGAAACACCCGGTAAGACAAACAATTCAAGATCTTCTTGATGAAGGGCACCAATGTGGAGAACAATAGGTATGGACTTGGCAGATATGATTGCAGCCTGAAGAGTATTCCCATCTACACCGGACAAAGTGAATTTATTCTGAAGAGGTACAGTAGGAATTTGCAATTCTCAGATGATGGACTCGGAAATAAAATTCCCAGCTGCTCCAGAATCAATAAGGGCAGAAAGATCCTTGAATGATAATTGATTGAAAGCAATACTGGAAAGAGAGGGTGTATCAAACGAGAAGATTTGGAAGTAACCCTTAACCATACTCCTCTCTCAATGGTTAAATCTGCACATCCACTAAACGATTTTAGCCTTGTCCAACCTCTAAACGATTTTCCCTTGAATTTTCCCTTGAAATTTGATCTTCCACTCTAAACGATTTGCAAACGATTTTTAAACTATTGAATGATAACGATATCGTTATCATTCAATCGCCTGCTAAAATCATCTAGTGGATGCCCCCCATAAGGTTTCTCATTTCCCGGCAGCAGGGAACATGATTTCAAGAAATGTCCAGGACCAGCACAATAAAGACAAAGTTGGTTTCGCATTCTCCGACTCTGTTCAGTGGGAGTCAGCCGAGACCGGTTAATTTAAATGGGTTCATCTTGATGAGATGAGGATGGGCCATGAGAGGTCGTGGAACTAACAGACCGGGCTGATGAAGAAATTTCTCGTCCTCGACTGGCTTGTCTCTCCCGATGACGCAGATCAATTTTGATACACAGAGAGATAAGATAATTCAGTGTCTCGGGAAGATCTCTGGAAGCCAGCTCATCCTTCATCCTTTCAGACAGACCATGCAAAAAGGCTGGTCTATGGGCTCCATCGTTCCACTGAACTTTGGCTGCAGTTGCCTTAAATGAGCCTACATATTGGCCTACAGATCGAGAACCTTGGCGAAGTTGCAGGAGATCTGAGGAGGCTGATATTGATCTCCCAGGTTCATCAAAAAGATGCTTGAAAGCTCTAATGAATTTGTCATAATTAGAAACTAATGGGTCCGCTCTTTCCCATAGGGGAGAGACCCAATCTAGTGCAGCACCAGCAAGTAAAGAAATAATGTATGCAATTCTAGACCTCTGGGTGGGAAAATTTTGACATTCAAACTATATTTTGCACTGGTTAATGAAACCTCTACAATTCTTGGGAGTACCGTCGAAATGATTAGGGTGAACTGAAGGCGGGACTTCGGAAGTACTAGAACCACTGGAATCACTGAAGGACTGGTTGGTGAAGCTTGAGGAGGAATCAGGGCAGTGAGAAAGTTTTGGATCACTGGTGAGAGACATCCTGGAGGTGTTGTCCCATATGCTGCTGGGTCATCTTCTGAGCCTCCATTCAAGTCAGTAAGTTCTGGAGGATTCCTTCCCCTTGTGACCCGGCGGCATCCATTGGGCCTATGCTAACTGTCAAGCCCAGAGATAATTGGCTTTCAGGTTTGTCTTCAGTAGCCGGGGGGCTAGGGAGAATTGGAGGCAAGAGACTGTATATAGGTCTTCCACATAAGCTATTCCCAGATGTTTACGAGATCTAGTCCAGGGCGCGGAGTCTAATCCAGTCAGTGGTGTACACCGGTGACCCCTCCAAATGGGATATGGGTTTTTGCAGCACCGAGTGAACAGGTCGTGGCCCCTAGAGTAGGTATCTGAAAATAGCAAGAAGACAGAGGCAGAGTGTGACTAGACTGGTGAACCAGAAAGTGGCTGCATCGGAAATGAAAGCCAGTCTTTGATTAGTGATGGTTCAGCTCAGTGATGTCTGAGTGTGACTAGGACGACCTCAGATACAGGAATGTGGTGTTAGACGGCAGTGAATCCCAGACGCTGAATAAAGGTGTTATTACTGGAAGATACTCTGACGCTGAATAGAGATGTTATTACTAGTGAATATTCAGATGCTGATTGGAGTTGTTATTCCTGGAAGATACTCAGATCCTGAATAGAGATGTTATTACTGGAAGGACTCAGAGGCTGGCTAGAGATGGTATTACTGGAAGGATTCAGACGCTGGATAGAGATGGTATTACTAGAAGGATTCAGATGCTGGATACAGATGTTACTGGTAAATGCCCAGGCTCTGATTAGAGATGTTAAACTCAGGAATGCAACTACCATCGAAACATTTAGGAAAGTGTGGAGCCTTAGGACGCAGTCTCAGTGAGTAACCACAAGTGAAGCGAAGCAGCACAGGCTGTTCCAAGCATCAGGTCCAAATACCCTTAGGTAACTGGTCATTGGTCGAATGAAACAGCTGACCCACCACAGATTACCATTGGAGGATACCTAGTCAGATGATATGAACTAACATGGCAGCGCCCATGTCCACGCTGATGGTAACCAAGACACGCACATGAGAATTCTAGCTGACCCTGGGAAGAATACTCTGCCACTACAGGACCCTAGGTCTGACATCCCCATGCCTTGGAGCACGGAGACGCTGACGCAGGGGTAAGTAGTGACCGATCCCAGGCTGCATCCTGACAGCCTCTATATGATACAGAAAGTATCAGTGGCTGCCATATAATGCAGAGAGCTTTAATGGCCATCGTACAATACAGAGAGCATCAGTGGCCACCATATGATACAAAGGAGAGAGTTCTCCATATAATACATAGAGTATTTTAATCACCTTACAATATTATTCCCTTATAAATTTTGAACCATTCCTCCATTAATTACTTCAGCATTATCATAGAAATGCCATTCAAGGTACAGTACTTAATATAATTACCCATTTAGTATAATTACCTTCATAATCCCCATTAATAATTAGCCCCCAACATCATCAAATAAGTTTCCGCATATTTAGGTTGCTGGGCCATTCATCATCAGAGGTTCGATAGGACCCCCTGATATTCCTACCTATATATCTGTTTGTTATTACCCAGTTTTGTTCTGTTAATGTTCCAATTGTAAAGCGCAACAGAATATGCTGCGCTATCTAAAAAACTGTTAATAAATAATAAATAAATAATAATATTCAGCAAGCTCCGAAAACTGAAAGTTTTTGGAGTTTGCTTCCAAGAACAAGCGTCGTCTTCAGATAGTGCTTGTTCTCGGATCCCCGCTCCTTCCTGAGGGAAGGGGTTCCGGGGATGCGAAGAGAGATCTGAGCGGATCCCTCCGCCGCCTCCTCACTACCTCCACAGCGGCGTTGCGCATGTCTGACCTCGGGTCACACATGCATAGCCGGGCTGACGGGGAGGAGGTAAGTCACGCAGCTACATCTGTAGCTGCAATACAAACCAAGGGGACAGCTGGTTTTCGGAGCAGCTGTTCCCACACCGGAGCAATGATGAATTGCTCCGGTGTAAACTGCCCCTCGCAGCGAGTCCAATACTTAATCATACGGCCTCCGATGATGAATAGGCCCCATAGTCTCATAAATACAACTTCACCTTAAGTAACCCCCAACCCCCTTATTCCTACTATTACTACCATAAACTATACCCATCCCACCCTATACCCCAACATACACAATGGACCTGGCAGGAAACACGTCTCTGTCTCTGCTGTACAGCATGGGCAGCCCCCCTCAACCGAGAGGGTCAGAGTCATCACTGGACACATTTACAGTTTCACATATCCGCACCCACTACAAATAATGGGAGCCCAACTTGACTCTAATCTTTCCACAAATAAGAATTGCTGAAATATTTCCTCTACACAAAAACACTATTGTTTACACATTTCCAGTGTTAAAAGATTGGCTTGTGTACTATAGAGCAGGGGACTAGTGCACAATACAGACTCAGTTCACGGTGACTTATGTAGAATACGGTCTGCTTCCTTTTGGCTGGTGTAAACAGAGACACTCCCTTGTGGCTGGTGTACAAAACAGAGACACTCCCTTGTGGCTGGTGTACAATACAGAGACACTCCCTTGTAGCTGGTGTACAATACAGACTCAGTTCACGGTGACTTATGTAGAATACAGTCTGCTTCCTTTTGGCTGGTGTAAACAGAGACACTCCCTTGTGGCTTGTGTACAATACAGAGACACTCCCTTGTGGCTGGTGTACAAAACAGAGACACTCCCTTGTGGCTGCTGTACAATAAAGAGACACTCCCTTGTGGCTGGTGTACAATAAAGAGACACTCCCTTGTGGCTGGTGTACAATACAGAGACACTCCCTTGTGGCTGGTGTACAAAACAGAGACACTCCCTTGTGGCTGGTGTATAATAAAGAGACACTCCCTTGTGGCTGGTGTACAATACAGAGACACTCCCTTGTGGCTGGTGTACAATAAAGAGACACTCCCTTGTAGCTGGTGTACAATACAGAGACACTCCCTTGTGGCTGGTGTACAATACAGAGACACTCCCTTGTGGCTGATGTACAATAAAGAGATACTCCCTTGTGGCTGGTGTACAATACAGAGACACTCCCTTGTGGCTGGTGTACAATACAGAGACACACCCTTGTGGCTGGTGTACAATAAAGAGACACTCCTTTGTGGCTGGTGTACAATACAGAGACACTCCCTTGTAGCTGGTGTACAATACAGAGACACTCCCTTGTGGCTGGTGTACAATACAGAGACACTCCCTTGTGGCTGGTGTACAATACAGAGACACTCCCTTGTGGCTGGTGTACAATACAGAGACACTCCCTTGAGGTTAGTATGCAATACTGACCATTTCTCTCTCAATGCTGACCCCATTCCTGGTGCGAAATGATAATTAGACATTACACAGTGATTTACATCAGGTCTGCAGTGTGAGCTGGAGATGACATAAATGTTTGTCTGGAAGTGGATGGTAACTAAGGAGCAATAAGGAAATGATATAATAATGGACGTTCTGATGTAGCACAGCCTCCTGTAGAGTACACCGCAGCTGATACACTGTTTAGTAAGTAAGTGTGACAGGACTTTACAGAAATATGGCAGGGTAGTGAGCAATTCCGAATAATGGGCCTGATTAATTACGGATCGCAACCGCAACAGCCGAGCAATGAGATAGTGTTGCGATCACTAGTGTTGCGATCACTCTGTGATCACACATGCAGAAAGAAAGTCATCGCAGAGTGAGTGACGGGTGGTCAGAGTTTGGGGGTGTTGATATGGATGTGGTTAGAGAAACGCAGGCGCCGTTACTTGGGCGTGCATAAATTAGCCACTGCGACGGCATACGTAGCTTGTGTGCTCACTGCATGTGACGAGGTTAGTAATGTCTGAGTAAGGTCTGACCTGCTGTAATTGTGCATGAGGGGGCGATGTTACTCAATGTTACTGATGTATACGCAGGTCTGCGAGGTATCACAGATGTGAGATAGCATTAGTGGGCGTCTATGCTGGCTTGGCGTTTGCAGACATTAGCATATTTTCGCAGCAGAACTATTCATGTACTCCAGGAAAAGGAAAGAGCGCACAATGGGCTTGATCAAGACCCGGTCGCAAGCACTGAGCGTTCGCAACCGAGTCGGCTCCATCGTGTGTATGCGCGAGACCCGGCTAGCGATGGGCACTCCGTCGCTCCGGGTCTCGCACCAAAGGGGGCTTGCTCCGTTTGGTGGGTGGCTGCCCAAACGGAGGCATTCCCCTGTTAACGCCTACCGTTTGGGTCCGGCCCCACTGACATCACAATTGATGTCAGTAGACAGATTCCGGCTCTGTTAGAGCCAAAAGCTCTCTGGGGCTTGCGATGGGCGAGACCCTACCACAAGGATCTCGTCGCAAGCCTGATGGTCGCGATGGTCTTGACCATCGTGACCATCATCCTGTCAGAGTGAGCGGCTCTGAATCAGTCCCCGTGTCCTCTCATCTACACCCTGAGCCACCCCCATCACCCACCCTTCTCCGCATTGGACACACTAAATGCAGCTTTATTTTCTGCTTAATATTATACTCCTGGAAACAATACAGTGAAGTGTAAAGAATTGTGCAGTAGCAGCTCATTGCCATGTAATAGAGGCAACAGATGCTAACAATATTTGGCTCTATATGGGCTGCTGGGAGCTCCCGGCCGTCGTAGAACTACAAGACCTAGCATGCACTGACACCTGGGACTTGTGCAACTCCCAGCTGGCAGGATACAACAGCTGGCGGGGCCGCTGACGGGCAACCTCTGCTCTGTTGACTCAAATCCTGCAGCGTGGAGCAGCTTGAAACCAGCCATTACGTTTCTCTGATGTTGACAAAATATAAAACATAAAAACCTTTTTCATCTTCTGCCTCCCTGGGGCTAGTATTAGCATACAGTACATACATACATACATACATACGGACATACATACCGGACATACATACATACAGTACATACAGTACATACATACAGTACATACATACAGTACATACAGGACATACATACAGGACATACATACAGTACATACAGTACATACATACAGGACATACAGTACATACATACAGTACATACATACATACATACATAAAGTACATACATACATACATACAGTACATACATACAGGACATACATACATACAGTACATACATACAGTACATACGTACATACATATAGTACATACATACAGTACATACATACAGTACATACTAGGGATGAGCGGGTTCGGTTCCCTGAGAACCGAACCCACCCGAACTTCGGGGATCCGGGGCGATCCGAGCCCAAGCTCGGATCTCCCTGTCTGCCCCGGATCCCTCTCCCGAGGCAAAACCTCGAGATCTGCTGTCGGATCTCGAGGTTTTGCCTCGAGCGGCCATTTTAAAAAAAATGCCTTTGCCTTTAATGGGCAAAGTGCTGATTGGCTGACAGAGCCGTCTGTCACGGCTCTCAGCCAATCAGCATTATGGTGCTCATTTGCATGTAGCACGGACTCGTGAGATCCGTGCTACATGCATCTGTGTGATTGACAGTGACACAGAGCACAGATGGGTCAGTGAGACCCGTCTGTGCTGCTGTGTATTTCAATGACACAGATGCACGCACGGACCAGGAGATCCGTGCTACTTGCATCTGTGTCATTGACACAGAGCACTAACGGGTCCGTGAGACCCGTCTGTGCTGCTGTGGTAAATAAAATAAAAAAAACCTGTGTAAAAAGAGAAAAAAATGGCGTGCCCCCCCCCCAAAAAAGAGCAACCAGCCCCGGGCATTAGTGACCCAGTGCTGGGTGTGCTTAAATACAGGGGACAAACGACATAGGGGTCCCCTGTACTTAAACACAACCGGCACTGGGCTAGTCAGAACCAGAGCTGGTTGCCAAAATACGGGGGACAAACGACGTAGGGGTCCCCCGTATTCTGCGCAACCAGCTCTGGGCTCTGATCCGGTCCTGGTTCTGGAAATACAGGGGAAAAAAATGAGTAGGGTTCCCCTGTATGTTCCAGAACCAGCACTGGACTTTTTCTAGCGGGGGGCTGATGCCACAGCCAGGGGAGCCCTTTCACCGGGCCCCCCAGCCGCAGCATCAGCCCTGACCGCTAGTCAGCCCAGGCCGGGGATCCCTGGAGAGCTGGGGACCCCCCCAATAAAGGGGTCACCCTCTCCAGGGCTCCCCAGGCCCATGCTGATAGCCCGGGGCTATCCCCGCCACCCCTGGTGGCGGTGGGTGGCGGGTTGATTGTGTGGTGTGGTGTAAATAAAGAATATCAAACATTGTCTTTACAAGTAGAACTGCAAGTCCCAGCAAGCCTGCCCCGCATGCTGGTACTTGGAGAACCACAAGTACCAGCATGCAGGGCATTAAGGGCCCACTAGTACCTGTAGTTCACCTGTAAAAAAATGTTTAAAAAAAACACAGGACACACACATTGTGACAGTATAAGTTTATTAAACATACATACACACACACACATGTACACATACTCACCTATGTAACCTGTAGCATCGGTCCACTTGTCTGGTAAAGTATCCATAGGGGACCTGTGAAAAAAAACATACTCACCATCTCCTATGCGAGGTTCTGTCCTCTTCGTTCCAAAGTAGGCATCCCCGGACTTGGCAAAAAAAAAAAAACGAAAACGCGATCCACGAACTTAGTACCGTTCTATAGAACGGTACTTCCCGAATGAGAGCTTAGCGGCGGGGTATCACCATGGAAACCCCGCTGCTAAGCGTTCATTGGCTGAGAGAGGCCATCTCCCGTCTCTCTCAGCCAATGAACGGCTCCCTCCATTGTAGTCAATGCTGGGAGCCGCAAGGTTATTAAAGTTTACCCTGCGGTTCCCACCATTGACTACAATGGAGGGAGCCGTTCATTGGCTGAGAGACGGGAGATGACCTCTCTCAGCCAATGAACGCTTAGCAGCGGGGTTTCCATGGTGATACCCCGCCGCTAAGCTCTCATTCGGGAAGTACCGTTCTATAGAACGGTACTAAGTTCGTGGATCGCGTTTTCGTTTTTTTTTTTTGCCAAGTCCGGGGATGCCTACTTTGGAACGAAGAGGACAGAACCTCGCATAGGAGATGGTGAGTATGTTTTTTTTCACAGGTCCCCTAGGGATACTTTACCGGACAAGTGGACCGATGCTACAGGTTACATAGGTGAGTATGTGTACATGTGTGTGTGTGTATGTATGCTTAATAAACTTATACTGTCACGGTGTGTGTGTCCTGTGTTTTTTTAAACATTTTTTTTACAGGTGAACTACAGGTACTAGTGGGCCCTTAATGCCCTGCATGCTGGTACTTGTGGTTCTCCAAGTACCAGCATGCGGGGCAGGCTAGCTGGGACTTGCAGTTCTACTTGTAAAGACAATGTTTGATATTCTTTATTTACACCACACCACACAATCAACCCGCCACCCACCACCACCAGGGGTGGCGGGGATAGCCCCGGGCTATCAGCCTGGGCCTGGGGTGCCCTGGAGAGGGTGACCCCTTTATTGGGGGGGTCCCCAGCTCTCCAGGGATCCCCGGCCTGGGCTGACTAGCGGTCAGGGTTGATGCTGCGGCTGGGGGGCCCGGTGAAAGGGCTCCCCTGGCTGTGGCATCAGCCCCCCGCTAGAAAAAGTCCAGTGCTGGTTCTGGAACATACAGGGGAACCCTACTCATTTTTTGTCCCCTATATTTCCAGAACCAGGACCGGATCAGAGCCCAGAGCTGGTTGCGCAGAATACAGGGGACCCCTACGTCGTTTGTCCCCCGTATTTTGGCAACCAGCGCTGGTTCTGACTAGCCCGGTGCTGGTTGTGCTTAAGTACAGGGGACCCCTACGTCGTTTGTCCCCTGTATTTAAGCACACCCAGCACTGGGTTACTAATGCCCGGGGCTGGTTGCTCTTTTTTGGGGGGGTGCACGCCATTTTTTTCTTTTTTTACACAGGTTTTTTTTTTTTTACCACAGCAGCACAGACGGGTCTCACGGACCTGTCATTGCTCTGTGCCAATCACACAGATGCATGTAGCACGGATCTCCCGGGTTCGTGCTACATGCAAATGGGCACCATAACGCTGATTGACTTCCTGTCTGCCACTGCAGTGCCACTCCTAGATGGGCCACGTGTTTGTGCCGCCCCCTTGTGTCGCTTAGCATAGTCATCCAGCTTCCTCGGTACAACCTTTTGGCCTAAAAACAATATTGTGAGGTGTGAGGTGTTCAGAATAGAGTGGAAATGAGTGGAAATGAATGTTATTGGGGTTATTAATAGCGTAGGAACAAAAAAAGGCCCATTTATGTGATTTTAGCGTTTTTTTTTTTTTTTTTAAGAAAAAATCCAGATCCAAAACACAAAACCCAGAACCCAAAACACGGAAGGGTGGTTTTGGCAAAACCAATCCAGATCCAAAACACGAAGAAAGATCCAGATCCAAAACCAAAACACAAAACACGAAAAGTGTCCGGTGCACACCCCTAGTACATACGTACATACATACAGTACATACATACAGGACATACATACAGGACATACATACAGTACATACAGTACATACATACAGGACATACATACTGGACATACATACAGGACATACATACAGTACATACATACATACATACATACAGGACATACATACAGGACATACATACAGGACATACATACAGTACATACAGTACATACATACAGGACATACATACAGGACATACATACAGGACATACATACAGGACATACATACATACATACAGGACATACATACAGTACATACATACAGGACATACATGCCTGTTCTTCCAGTAGCCACCTGTCTTATCCAGGTAACTAGACCTGGAGGCATTTAGGCATCTTACTTAAAGCAACCTTTCCGTATGGGGACCATGCCGCTATTGTTGCGGGTAGGCAGACTTACATGGGTAAATCACATAAGTGCTCACTTGACCCTATCAGCGGTTACACTTCATACGGAGAATTAGCTTCTGATGATAAGTAACAATCACTGCGCAAAGATGCAGAAAGGCAGCAGATGGAACTCAGGAGGAAACCAGCTGGAAGTATGTTTGTCTTCGAGCTGTTATAGCAGCCTGCACACAAATACAGCTCAGACACAGAGAGAAATAAAACATCAATATTTAAGAGGTTACTGGTAGGAGAGACGCCGCACACAGAGCTACACCGTAATCCACATAGGTAACATTTACCGCTAACGTAGGTGTAAGTAGGATTTGTTTTTTTAACTCATTGTATGTTTCTGTCTTCCTCAATTTTTGCATATAAGCAACACAGCACAATCAGAGGTAAGGGCTCTATTTATCATTACTACATACCTCCCAACGGAATGTAGTCGGCATCCTGAATACCGGCGCTCAAATCCTGACAGGTCGGGATCCCGGCACCAAAACACTTACCATTACTTCCTAAGGGTGTCGGGATTCTGGCTGTCGGGATGCCGTTGTCGGTATTCTGACCAGCGGCAGCTGGGATTTCATACCCAACCCCTCCCAACATTGCAAATGTGTACACAGCTTGGGGCCCATTTACCAATGATCACTTTTGCAATGCGATCAGGACATGCCAGTAACGTCCATGTCGCATTGCAAAAAGCGATCTCTTGGACCCGATGTATCATCCGGGACAGGCAGGGACACAGGCTCCGAAAGGAACCCATCCCTGTGATGTCTCCAGAGAACAGCTGGACAGTGCAGGGGGTGGTGCACATACACAGTCCCATGGACTGCACATGCACATCCGCCATAGCCGGGGAGGGTTCTGGCGGATCCCTCCTCCGGCTAATAGTGCGCGGTGTAGCCCATAGCCTACAGCGGCTAATGCCATCTTCAGATGGCGTTAGCTGCCGGGGCCAATATCCCAACGATACCTATGGGGGAGGCGTCTGCCAGCAGTAATGGAGGGATCACAGCAGGTATCGGAGATACTTGCTGCGTTCCCTCCTTCATACATACAGGGGATACTTAGTATTTGAGGTTTTATCTCAGCTACACTTTGATAACTGGGCCTCGTAGAGTGCCCCAGCATCTAGGGCGAGGTGGACATTCCAAGACAGCATTGGGTTGCTCAGACGTTCGATGTGCGTTCGATAAGCAACCAGTGTTCCCGATGTTTTGTCTCTTTTCTACATAAGCGGCAGATGTGAGACGCTGGTGGTGGGCGCCTCTTTGCACAAGACACCAGCTAAATCAGTAACATATTTTCGCAGGTCTGCAGCCTCCAAAATCGCAGTTGTGGGTCCAGTCTGCCTCTTCCAATGCAGATTTCCTGGCCCCGGCCGAGCAGATCTGTTGCCCATTCAGATGGTGGCAATGTCTTACGCAGGACTTCGATTTGCGATCCTGGCAGGAGGCTCCTCCCGCTGCATTAGCATATGACAGGGCCGCAACTAGGGGGGGGCTAGAGGTGCATGTGCACCAGGTGCCGGAATGCAAGGGGTGAAAAAGGGATGACTCATGGTGGCTTTGGGGGCTTGCAGAGTCAGAAAATGGTCATCCAAAAATGGTCGCCGTCAAGGACGAGACAGATGCTAGAGGTCCTTACTGGACCTCTAGTGTCTGTCTCCTCCTTGGCAGCGGCCATTTTTGGATGGTCATTTTCAGCAGATGCGGACTCTGCTGAAAACGGCCATCTAAAAATGGCCACCGCCAAGTAGGAGACAGACACTAGAGGTCCTACTGGACCTCTAGTGTCTGTTAGGCCAGCGCAAGTGCCGGCAGAAGATGCTGAAAGCTGCATCTTCTCCCGTGAAACCCCCTGGCAACGAGCATAAACCCCATGGCAACGAGCATGTAACCCCTGGCAACGAGCATAAACCCCATGGCAACGAGCATAAACCCCATGGCAACGAGCATGTAACCCCTGGCAACGAGCATAAACCCCATAGCATTGAGCATAAACCCCATCGCAACGAGCATGAATCCCAAGTAATTAGAAGCCTTACTGTGGTGCATAAGATGGTGTCGGGCAAAAATGTAAGTGGCACTTTTTTTTAATAGGCATTACAGTGTGTGGCATAATGTGTAATGGGCATTATTGTGTGTGGAATAATGTAAGTCACTATACCAGGGACGTTTGACTAGTGCACTGCCTTATGGAGGAGCAAGGACAAAATATAGGTACGGGAAGGGAGGGGCGCAAAATTGCTACCTTGCACCGGGTGACAGATATCCTAGTTTCGGCCCTGCATATGATAGCATCATTGCTGCATCCATCTTTAAATCAGGCCCTATGTGCAGGGGGGCTGCAGTGTGTGGGGTCTCCTGGGTTTCTGCCCCGGCTGCCCTGTTGCTAATCCAGCTTTCAATCTGTGGAATTTGTGGTATAATAAAATACTGGTGGATTTAAACTGAATGTATTGTGTTCGTCGCGGGGTTGCATGCAGTGCGCTAATCTCTATTTCATTTTTTGATATTTTGTAAATCTACTACGAGTATTTTTCTCCACTCAAACAGAAAACATGGATTATTTCCTATTGCATACTATACTACACACTTATCTCAAGATTTCCAGACATAATTTAATGGAAATTTTGGGAGATAAAACCGTGGGATCAATATATCTAATGTAATAGAACCAATCTCAGTTAGGGAAATCTTGCTGCTTATATCAGTAGAAAGCTTTTGACTTCATATTTTGTTAAATGGCTTCCTTCCCATTATCACACAATGGAGGGAACCGATGACTTTCTCCTGAGGAACCCATTCTGTCCCCTTCCCCAGCTCGTGTCACTTTACATTGTCTGGAAAAAATAAGAAAGCAAAAAACATTTTTTTTTTTGGTGGAAAATCAAATTAGGTTAATAGTGACAGAGACAGGAGTTAGGAAACTGACAATTGTGGTTGATAAATAACATTATCTTATAATAGCAAAGTCCATGCAACATTTTAGTGAGAGTGATAAATCATTGGGCCTGATTTAGAGAATCACGGGAACCAGAAGCTGCTGCGAGTGTTAAACAGTGCCTTCAGCCGTCTCCTGCCGGCATCGCGGATCCGCTGCCTGCGACCGAAAACACAGCGCTGGATCACCCTCGGTTGCGATGTTTGCAGTCATTGCCCAGCTAGTAAGTCTAAGATTACTCGAGTCAGAATAGGCAACAGAACTCTTTAGCCGGGGCCTGAAGACGCATACCCTGGCCTGGCCACGCCCGAAAAGTGGGGGCAACACATTGTAGGATGGTCCTTGTCGCCATGTGTGAATGCTGACATTATGAATGTTGGCATTGGGCCTGATTCAGAGATGTTTTTGCAAATGGAGCCATTATTTTGCCACCGCGCATTCGTCTGAGTTGCACTGCGCATACGTCAATGGCTCCGGCATCTCAGTTATGGTGGCCATTCTAAGTTACCATAGACTCACTCAGGATGTGGATGTTTATCTGATCTGTGTCCGATGCGGACAGCTGCGATGGCTCCGTTGGAAGTCTCCGGACAAGTGCCGACCGCTGCTGCATTAGTACAGTTTTGCACATCCACAGCTATGAAAATAGCTGCTAAAACGGTCACATAGTAACTATCTGCCGCTTTGTAGATTATGGGCCTGATTCAGACCCGCTCGCAAGAGCTTGAGCGCTCGCGAGCAGATCGATGGTGTGCTTTGCGCACGCGCAGCGGCCACAATGCGCGTGCGCAAGCCCCGGAGCGAGAGAGAAAATCTCTCGCTCCATGGCTCACTACAAAAGGGGCGGCTGTCGATGTTGATTGACAGCTCGCTCCGTTTTGTAGGTGTGGCGGGGGGGTGGCTTCACAAACGGAGGTGTTCCCAAGCGAACTGAATACAAAAAATTAATCCTATGTGAATGGCGCAAAAGAGCAGCCTATTGTACTTCAAACAAGTGAAATCTCTTGATAAAGGCCTATTATAGGCCGAAACGCGTCGACAGTACCACGACAGTACCACGAGTGTGAACAGCCTTTTTTTCCTGAATCATCAGGTTTGCATTTTACTATTTTTTTTTCATTTTATTTTTTTCTTATTTTTTATGGACCTGTTCATGTGTTTTTATGGTTTTTGTATATATGATTGACCTTTTGGAGGCTATTATACATACATTTTTTACCTAATGATCACTGGCTGCTATACCTTTCCATAAGTGATCTGATACAATAATAAAAATTTGGATTTTATATATATCTATTTGTGTTTCCTTTTTTGGGATAAAATCCATTATGGAGGAAATATATATATTTTTTTGAGGAACAAGTACCAAGGGAATCCAGGAGAGAAAAGAAAGAAACCTTTATATACCTGAAATCTTCCTTATATACCGTGAGTGGGGTACGCCTTCCTGTTCATGAGGTCTATCTAAAGAAACTTTGATTTGTTTAAATCCCACACCTTTTTAGTGAGTGGGGTACGCCCTTTTGCTTCTTGTGGTTATGTGAATACGATTTGGTATGGTTGTCACATTTATCTATACACGGAGGTGACAGGGGGAAGAATAAAAGAAACCTTTTGATGCATGAGACAACATCACTGAGTGTGAGTTAGGGTACGCCTGCACCCACTTGAACGAATCACGCTTGTTTCTACATACTTTCTTCAATTAATTGGGGACTTAAAAACTGTGTTACGCATTTCTTGTTTTTTTGTGTTTTTTTGTAACCATACATATATTGGAGGATAAAAGAGAAGAATCACTTCACGTCCACATCGAATCCATTTCATAGGATATCACGTTTCTCAAGGGAAGTAATGCGATCATAACGCATATTTTTTATTTTTATTTATTTTTTATTTATTTTTTAGCGCCCTTTGTTATTCACGCAAAACCTGTTTTATGTTCCCAAGCGAACGCCTGCCGTTTGTGGGCGGCCCCACTGACATCACCAGTGTTGTCAGTGAGAGAGCTTCTGGCTCTATTAGAGCCAGAAGCTCTCTGGGGCTTGCGGCCACGAGACCCTACCACAAGGGTCTCGTCGCAAGCCCCGATGGTCACGATTGTCTTGACCATCGCGATCATCATCCTGGCCGCTCGCAATAGCTGTGGGTGGTCACCCACAGCTATGCGAGCGGCCAGGGGGCCGCACTAAAAAAAAAAAAACGCCCAGATTCAGAGCAGGCGCTCATTCAGAGCGTCCGTCTCTGAAACAGGGCCTGAGTGTTCTGATTTGGGAGCAAAGGAAAAAAAAAAGCAACTTTGCTCCTGGACAAACCATGCATGTACTGTATTATGTGTGCATGCAGGGTAAATACCGGCTGCTGCATGTAGCCCATAGATGCTGGACAGCTTTATTATTACACTGCAATTTAGATCTGAGGTAGAACACATCCTCCCATATCTAATGCTGAGTCAGAGCCAGACTGGGTCTATAATAGACCCTGACATTTATAGTACACGGGCCCACCTCGCGCCAGCACCTGGCTCCTCCCCTTACTATTTCTGACTCCTCCCACTTCTTAGTCTACACAAATATAATATTATAACAACAAGAAAGTTTACATCATTCTCTGTATTAAACTACACACTCTACAGAGCTCATCGTGCAGGGGATTCATACATGTGCCATAGTCAGACATCTGGTATTTGGTTGGTTCTGTTAGGTAAAGCTGGCACTTCATTGGAGGAGGTCACACACAAAGAAAAGGAAAGGTATTTTCCCAATTGACCAAGCCCCAGCTTAGCGGTTGTACAAGATTAGATAGTGCTCGCTGTAGGAATTTTTTAGGGCAGGGGTGCTGAGCGCAGAGGAGGACACGACGCAATGACACGACTGCACATCCAACCACCCGCTGAGCATGGCCCCGCCCGGGAGGCACTGCTGCCGGGTGAGCTTGCAGATATATTGGTACATCTGCCGATGCGTACAGGTGCCCACCCAAATGTGCTGTCCGTCCATCGGCCGTGTGCTGGGTGCACACTATGGGCCTCATTCAGAGGCGGTCGTTAGTTGTAAGCGGTCGCTCTGAATCAGGGCGGCCGCTTGCATCCTGAACGACCGCCTCCTTGTCGATCGCTAAGCTGTGGGTTAACACCCACAGCTCTAGCGACCGACATGGGTGATGGTCGCAATGGTCAAGTCCATCGCGACCATCGGGGCTTACGACCAGACCCTAAGGTTGGGTCTGCGCACTCGTAAGCCCCAGGGAGCTTCCTGCTGTGATCGAGCAGGAAGCTCCCCACTGACATCAGCAATGATGTCAGTGGGGCCGCCCCCAAACGGCAAGCATTCCGGCGGGAACGCCTCCGTTTGGGCAGGCACGCCCCCTGCCCGCCTCTCAAATGGGGCGAGCTGTCACTCACTATCGACAGCTCGCCCCTTCTGCTGCGAGACCCCTAGCAACGGAGCGTCCGTCGCTAGCCGGGTCTTGCGCATGCGCACGACGGAGCCGGCTCCGTTGTGCGCATGCCCAGTGGGGCAACATCGAGTCGGTTGCGAGTGCTCAGCGCTTGTGATCGACTCTGAATGACCCCCTATGTGATTTGTGATTCATAGAGCCGACGAAAGACATATGGAATAGTGTATCAGTGGGTCTGTACAGATGATATGTCTGTGAATGATGTCGGACACAGACATATCAGGTCAGCCCTGTAGCACAGCCGTGCCGATATATATAGCTTGCAGATATATTGGTACATCTGCCGGTGCATACAGGTGCCCGCCCAATTGTGCTCTCTGGCCAGACATATCGAGCGGCAGAGCCATACGCATCACACTCGCAGTCGGATGCACACGTGCGACTGAAGGGGCGCAACTGGGCTTTCACAGGGCGCTCTCATGTAGGCAGGATTCTACGAGGGTGCCAAGATGTCAAGTTGTATGTAAGTCAGTAATTAAAATTGTATGTACTGTAAGTCAGTAATTAAAGGAGTAGCAATTACATCATGAAAATAGAAAAGATTTAAGTTTTACAATGACAAATTGTACTTCTGTCTCCTACCTGCAGTATAACATTTATTGCACTCTGTTAAATCAAAATCTATGAGCCAAATACTTAAGCATCATTTATTCTTCAAAGTCTTAATATAGAGGACGCTGGCCTTTGTATTCCTTGTGACTGCCTTGGCTGAAAAGGGCGGCGGATTCCTGCAGCAACGTGGGTCCGGCTCATTTAGAGCATCGCTTGGTAAGGAAATGACCATAGGTGTTTTCTTGAGGCCCTTTGGCGGCTTCTTACTGCTTAACAGGTTCCCCAATTAAAGGAAAAGCTTTGATAGCCCCCAATAGAATGGACAGAGCGAGCCCTGCGATCTGGCCACATCTAAGGAATCAAAGGGCTCGGAGCACAAAAAAGCCAACCTTCATTTCTAAACATGCCCGACGGCGGACCTGACCCACTGTTTAACTTTAAAGTGCCCCCTTTTCCAGCAAGTGCAAATACATTATCCCTTTATTGTATGTGACATTTGTTTCAGAAAACCGGAAGATAAAAGCGATAAGGGGGATGTTCAAGAAGTACCAACACATCTTAAAGCACCTTACAGCGTCAGGAGCCCCAACCTCACGAGGGTGGGGATGGTGTTTCTGCAGCACGACAGGTCCCCGTGATTGATAACGGGCCCTATTGTGTACTGGCGCAAAACACTGAAGCACAACAGGGCACTGAAATCACACAATTCCATTTCTCAGATGTGGCGACAAGCAGGAAATCGATGGATGTTCAATTTGAGGGTAATAATCTGCTCCCTAGAGTTCATTGTTACTTCCATAATATTATTTTTTTTAATCTGTCTTTCACCTCCTATCCTGAAAGCTTTTCCAAGCTGAAATTCAATCACGGGATGACTTGATTGGGGGAATTGTGTACAGCGCTATTGCAGTCTAATGGGATTTTTCTCTTTTCCTTTTTTTTTTTTTGGTTTCTCTTCATTATTTCAAGATAAATTACGATGCAGGCGGGATATAGAGTTTCCTAATGGATAAAAGGGAAAACATTGGGAGAATGAGAAGATGACTTCAAATCTATTACAATTGTTTTAGAGATTTGCTGCTGCGGCCGTCTAATCTTTCAGAATGTGTAAATAACGCATTTATCCCCTAACGCGTTGTCTGTAAAGTCGTCCAGCGGATCTTTTACTAAAAGTAAAGACTTCAATCAGCTGGAGATCTCGTTAGGCATCTGCTTACTGGATGCAGTATTACATTTCGTGCACACAGAGGAAATAGCATTTTCATTTATATTTGTCTTTTCAGAAAAACAAGAACAGGACGACAACACGTACTGAGATATTGACCCCAGAGAACGATGAGCAAGACTGGATAATCAGAAAGATCGGTTTGATGACCGCTGTTGACCCGCGCGTAATGTCACCTGCTAATGCACCAACAGAACCCCGTGTGATCTAAACGCTTTCTCAAGTAGTTGGGTCACACACATATGTGTAGTCCCAGGTTTAGTGGCGTGAAAGCCTTGCCTGCAGCCAGGGACTGACATATTAGGAGGAGACCTCCCAGATTGACATTCGTGCACTTGCAAATCACATCATTAAGCCACACCTAACATAGCAAGCACTGAGTCATAGGGGGAACCGATTGCCATAGGCTTTGCCGATCCTAAATGATGAGGCAATTTACATCATTAAGCCACACCCATGCTTTTTCCCTTGTGCGTCTCATAATCAGCAGGTATAATAAGAAGGCAAGTACTGTATGCTATGCAGAAAGTTGTTTGATAATGGAAATATTTTCTGTAAATTATAATGTAGAGAGTAAGTAATAAAACAGTAGCAGAACACATTGCTGCTATCACGGTATTATTGATGCGAGTCAGTGCCTCAGGATGAAGGATGGGGGTATAATACATGGCAGGATGCGAAAAAGTAACTTCTAAATGATTTTCTGGATAAACAGAGCTTTCCCGACACCCAAGAAAAGGTAAGACAATATAGTCGATGCTTCTGTTAAATTTTTTGTTCCATAGTTCTTTGAAGAGCAGGGGCGTTTCTAGGGTGGGGCACGTGCCCTGGGCACCATGGTAGTCCAGTAAAGGAGAGAGGGAGGGGAGGCGCCACCACCGCCCGCAGGCAAGTTCCCTTTGGGCCCTGTTGCTGGAGGGGCCTCTCTCTCTTCTCCTCTCCACTATCAGCCCTTGCTCACCCCCTGGCCTGCACATAATGAGGCTTTAGTGTCTCGTGTACTGCACGCTTCTAAATCTGTGGACAGATGGCTCCTGTGTGACCAGTCTCCAGCATGTTACCCACTAACTAGCCTCTACATTCCCTCACTTACATTACTGGTGTATTACCCTATCTGGCATTAAAGTGTCTTGAGGATTAGGCAGTCTGTGGCTCCCTTTGGTGACATTTTTTAATTTGCCCTGGGTGCCAAAATACCCAGCTTTGCTTCAGTTGAAGAATAACTATATTAAGTTTGGATTAGGGATAAGCAGGTTCGGATTTCCGAAATCTGAACCCCCCGCCCTGAGCGCCCCCGATCCGAGCCGGGAACCTAGTCCAACTTGGGTTTCCCAGCCAGAATCGGTTCCCAAAAACGAGGCAAAATGTCATCATCCCGCTGTCAGATTCTTGTGGGTTTTGGATTCTATAAAGGTCCCGTGATCTCCGCCATTTTCATTCCGGCTGTGGAGTGTGCAGAGTTAGGGAGCTGGGGGCTGTCACTCAGTCTTGTGTGTTACTACTTAAATAATAAAGTACTGCTGGCTGGCTACTGTGAAGAGGGAGGGAGCTGTTGCTGATGCTGACCATAGGGGCTGACTGGCTGGCTCCTGTTGTCCATATACAATTATATGGGCTGGCTGGTTACTGTTGTCCTTGTCCAAATAGGGGCTGGCTGTTGTCCTATCCATAGGGACTGGCTGGCTGGCTACTGTTGTCATATACTATTACATGGAGCTGGCTGGCTACTGTTGTCCTTGTCCATATAGGGGCTGGCTGTAGTGCTGTGTTGTCCAAGGGGTGCTCTCTTCACCCTCCCCCAGTGTGAAAAGCTGCCCTTCATCAAAATAATTTTTACAGGGGCTGTCCTGTGGGTTGCAGGCCGCCCTTCATCATCAAAATAATTTTTACAGGGGCTCTCATGTGTGGTCTACGCTGCCCTTCATCAAAGTAATTTTTACAGGGGCTGTCCTGTGGGTTGTACGCTGCCCTTCATCAAAATAATATTTACATGGGCTGTCCTGGACAAAAGTCCATGAAAGATGATGTTTGTCCATGAAAGATGACGTTTTGCCTCTTTCTGAGAACCAATTTTTGTCGGGAAAAATCCGAATTTGGCGGGAAAATCCGAACTAATCCGAGCCTGCACATCCCTAGTCTCTGCTACTGTGGTAACTCTCATTTTGATAAGGATGAGAGCTATGGCTTCTACTGGATCGGTGGCTGGAAGAGGAATCATATCTGTGAGGGGGAGAATGATCGTATACGTGACTGTGCCAACTTTGGTGAGGCGGATAATGTGATGGCGAGTAACTGGGTTAGGCCATCATTGCTGTGCTGGATTCATGAGGGGTTTCCGACCTATAGAAGTTATTCATCATTTCTTGTCTTTGAAGATTGTCCGTTGCCATTTCCTTGTGGTGGGTAGGCTTCTGCAGAGCCATGGCTGCTTCCTGATCTGAATTGAATTTTCAGCGGCCTCCCAAAGAGTTTGATTCCATTTAACAAAATCATTCCATAGGGAACAGACTCCTCATGTTTTAAATTGACAAAAGCAAATTGTTTCAACTTTCCATCCTTGTCCTTTGGAATTTTAACATTAATTGCAGGACCAGTCTGCAGAAACAGCTCGAACAGGATCTCCTCGGTGGCCTTGGGATCTGAGTTCCCTACGAACATGGTCCTATCAGCCTCGGCGGCGCCCATCTCTGTTCTGAGTCCCATCCTGTGTGCCCAGCAGCAGCAGTTGATGGGTGATGCGATAATTCACCGCGCAAAGCCTTTTGGGGCCAAGTTTTTCAAACTGCCATCCTGTCTGCCACTGCAGTGCCACTCCTAGATGGGCCACATATTTGTGCCGCCCACTCGTGTCGCTTAGCATAGTCATCCAGCTACCTCGGTGCAACCTTTTGGACATAAAAACACTATTGTGAGGTGTGAGGTGTTCAGAAAAGACTGGAAATTAGTGGAAATTAAGGTTATTGAGGTTAATAATAGCATAGGAGCAGAAAAACCAACACATTCTGTGATTTTAGCTGTTTTTATGCTTTTTTCCAAAAAAATACAGATCCAAACCACAAAACCCGGAAGGGTAGTTTTGGCAAAACCAATCCAGATCCAAAACACGAAGAAAGATCCAGATCCAAAACCAAAACACAAAACACGTAAAGTGGCTGGTGCACACCCCTAGTTTGGATTAAAAGTTAGAGATCCTGACGCTGATCCCTTAACTATAATTCTGATGGAAAAGGGGTATTATAGCGTGTGGGAGAGAGTAGTGTATGTTGTCAGGACAGGGCCGGATTAAGGTCTGTGAGGGCCTCTGGACAACAAACTTGTAAAATTTTCAAAAGTACATATATATATATATATATAATATATATATATATATATTTAAATTTGATATTCCAGTATTTTACATTTTAAAGCTCATATAATACACTGATATTTCAGGTAAAAAAAAAAAAATATATATAGATACACATCGGGCTACCTGCGTTACTGCACCTTATTGGCCTGGGGAAATGCTCTTCCTCACAGACTCAGGGCCTGATACATTAAGGAATGCCCCCGTTTATATGATGCCACACTATAGTGCCTCCAGTTCATATAATGCCACATTACAGTGCGTCCTGTTCATATTATGCTACACTATAGTGTATCCAGTTCATATTATGCTACATTAAAGAGCCCCCATTTATATTATGCCACACTATAGTGCCTCCAGTTCATATTATGCCACATTACAGTGCCCCCATTTATACTATGCCACACTATAGTGCCTCCAGTTCTTATTATGTTACATTACAGTGCCCCCTTTATATTATGCCACATTACAATGCCCCCATGCCATTATAACATCCACTACACACACCTCTCACTGAAAATGGAATGTTATCTCCTTCAGGCTGGGCAATGGGCTGGAACCAAGGCCCTCATTCAGAGGCACTCGCAAGACGCGAGCGCTCACTCTGAATGAGGGTGGCCGCTTCAGTTTTCAAGTGCGGCCTCCTGGTCGCTAACTAAGCTGTGGGTTACTACCCACAGCTTTAGCGACCGACCAGGGTGATGGTCGCGATGGTCAAGACCATCGGGGCTTGCGACGAGACCCTAAGGTCTTATAAGGCGTATCTGGGAAATTATTATGCAACTGTATAGCACTAAGCATCTGGGCCCCATAGCAATGGCACCGTCTGCTCTCACTATAGCTATGACCATATACTATAGCTCTGGTCATCACACTTGCCTATTAGTTATCAACCCGTTGCTGGCAGAGGAGCTGTAACCAGTGCCATATGGGCGTGTACACTATCAGCCCCAACGTTTCCCTAAATATGTAAAGTAGAAGAATACTATGCCATGTCATTTTATGCCCCTATAGAAGTGCTGCCAGGACACATTATACAACATATTGCCTCCAGTTCATATTATGCCACATTGTATTCCCCCCAGTTCTCAATATGCCACATTACAGTGCTGTCAGTAGTACATATTATACCACACATTGCCTCCAGTTCATATTATGCCATATTGTATTCCTCCAGCTCACAATATACCACATTGTAGTTCTGTCAGTGCATACTATACCACACAATGCCACCAGTTCACATTATGCCACATTGTATTCCCCCAGTTCTATATATGCCACATTGTAGTGCTGCCAGTACATATTATATCACACAGTTGGCTTATAGGGGAGAAATTGAGCACTAGTATATATAATGATGACTATAGACTGAGTGTTGTTGGTGAAAGGGGTGGGTAAAAGCATGGAAAGACAATGGTAAGAGTGATAAAAATGAATAAATTAAATAAAATAGTAAAATGAATAAAAAGAATAAAAAATGGATGAAATGAACATAAAGAAAAAAAAATTAGCAAAGGTTGAGCCAGCACATTTATGTTTATACTCTTTTGTTAATTGTGGGCTACAGCCAGATTAATATAGCGGTATGGGTGGAACTGTCTCTACTTCTTACCATACTTGGTCCGGGTTCTTCAGACTGACGCCGCAGTCCTCCCCGGTCCAGCTTAGTTTCTTGCTGCCACGTGTCTTGTGGCTGCGGCTTCTGGTGATGACGTCAGATGCCGCGTCCTGCTTGTATCCGGCTGTTCAGCTGTGTCTATGCTGCCCTGTCACGTCCAAGGCAGGGCCGGATTAAGGCTTGTGGGGGCCCCAGGGCAACTAATTTGTGGCGGCCCCCACAATCCTCAGGGGATCTACCACCCTCCTCCTCCTAAGTCACACGGAACCTACTACTCCATCCCTGGCGCCCAGGGGAAAACGCAGGATTTTCTGGGGGGTTTCTTTCTATCTATCTATAATTTATCGTTGGATGTGTCATCTTTTATTAATCCCTGAATACTGCAGTTCTCGTATAATATATTTATCTATATCAAACATATATATTTTATATAACATGCACACTAACACATACACATTTACAGTATACACACACTAACACATACATACACTAACACATACATACACTAACATATGCAGTATACAGTACAGTATACTAACACATACATACACTAACATATGCAGTATACAGTACAGTATACTAACACATACATACACTAACATATGCAGTATACAGTACAGTATACTAACACATACATACACATATGCAGTATACACACACTAACACACACATACACATATGCAGTATACACACACTAACGAATACATACACTAACATGTGCAGTATACAGTACAGTATACTAACACATACATATACATATGCAGTATACACACACTAACACACACATACACTAACATATGCAGTATACAGTACAGTATACTCCAGTGGCGTAACTATAAATTTTGCTCCCACATGCCAAAAAACGTTTCAGGCGCCCCCTCCCCCCACCCTTCCCCGCCCAAAGATCAAATACACCCAAAGACGACATTTAAGGTGTGTGGTTACATGATACAGTAACGTGCCTTACACATTATGACACACTAAGTAATGCCACTTATAACACAGTATGCCACACAGCAATGCCCCTTACACATGCCACGCAATAATGCCACGTATAACACATAATGACATACAGTAATGCCCTTATAACAAATTTATGCTATGCTGTAATGCCCCTATTTCACATTATGCCACACTGTAATGCCACATACAACACATTATGCCACACAGTAATGCCCCTAATAGCACATTGTGCACACAGTAATGCCAAATACACATTATGCCAAACAGTAATGCCCATTACATCCCACCCTGACAGATCTACTTCACCAACCCTCCTCTCTGCTCCTGCCAGTCTGTCACCTCAGCTCAAGACAGCTTGCACAGATTTTATGTCCGTGTAGAACCAGATTATTGGGAACATAGTTTATAACCTGTAAACTGCGTGTATCAAGTTAGTGCCCCTTATGCAATGCCCCCCTATACTAGTGCCCCTTATGCAATGCCCCCCTGTAATAGTGCCCCTTATGCAATGCCTCCTGTAATAGTGCCCATTATGCAGGCCCCCCTGTAGTTGTGCCCATTAAAGTAGTGCCCCCTGTAGTTGTGCCCCATATGCAATGCCCCCTATACTAGTGCCCTTATGCAATGTCCCCTGTAATAGTGCCCCTTATGCAGGGCCCCCTGTAGTTGTGCCAATTATGCAGGGCCCCCTGTAGTTGTGCCCATTATGCAGGGCCCACTGTAGTTGTGCACAGTAAAGTAGTGCCCCCTGTAGTTGTGCCCCATGTGCAATGCCCCCTGTAGCAAGTGCCCCTTATGCAATGCCCCCTGTAATAGTGCCCATTATGCAATGCCCCCTGTAGTAGTGCCAATTATGCAGGGCCCCCTGTAGTTGTGCCCATTAAAGTAGTGCCCCCTGTAGTTGTGCCCCTTTTAGTAATGCCCCCTGTAGTTGTGCCCCTTCTAGTAGTGCCCTCGGTAGTTGTGCCCCTTCTAGAAGTGCCCTCTGTAGTTGTGCCCCTTTTAGTAGTGCCCACTGTAGTTGTGGCCTTTCCTGTAGTTGTGGCCTCCCCAAACCTCTCTCCCTCCCCTCCCCCCCCCTCCCTCACTTACCTGACTTTGCGCGCTGTCATCCGCGTTGTCTCTCCTGCTGCCGCGCTGACTGGATTTAAATAGATCCAGCAGACATGGCCGCGCAGGTTCCCCAGGTCGCGGGTGACATCATGACGTCACCCGCACACTGCATTACTGGGAACGCTGGCCTCTGAAGTGATCAGAGGCTTCCTTAGCCTCCAATCATTTCAGAGGCCAGCGCTCACAGTTGCAGTGGCGTAACCACTGCCCCCGTCACCCCCAAGCTACCCGGTGCCTCCAAGCCACCGTGGGGGCTGTGGGGGCAATAGTTCCGCCACTGGTATACTCACACTAACACATACATACACATATGCAGTATACACACTAACACATACATACACACTAAGCCATACATACACACTAACCCATACATGTATACACACTATAACATTACACATACAGTGCATACTTACACTTTGGATTCAGCAGCTGCAGGTTGCTAATGGGGACGGGCACCTTGCATCATTAGGCCCCGCCCCCTTATGACATAAAGCTGCTATTTGCAGTTCAAATTGTGGGCGGAGCATGTAGAGTTGGCTCCGCCCCCATTCTTGCCAGCCCCAGCCAGCTGTACTGTAGGAAGAAATCGTTTGTCAGGGGGGTTTCTAGGTATTCAGACTCACCCCCTGCAAGCGTTAGTGGCCCACAGCTAATTACTTACCTGACCTGAGTCCCGGCAGATCTGCTCCCTAATCCCCTCATCAGCGAGGAGACTCGGGAGCCGCACTCTGCTATGCTGTTGCATACATCAGAACTCAGCTGAGCCCCCATCCGGGAACAGGTGCCACCAGACCCTGTGACCGGCAGGGTCATGACGACCCTGTGTGGGGGCCCCTCTGTGTGTGGGGGCCCAGGGACGACCGCCCCTGTCGCCCCCCCCTTTATCCGGCCCTGGTCCAAGGTGTTTTGTAGCGCTTGGCTACTTTGTCAAGGATCACTAATGGTGTTGTTGAAACTTTATTTATAGTTATAAAGCTTTTTTTTTTATACTTAAAAAAACTTTATTGTATTGGTTAAAAACGGAACTCCAAGGACAGAATAAAATATAGTATAGAATATAGTAATAAAACTATATTCTATAGTATATGTTTTATTGAGTATTCTTTTTATTCTTTCTTTTTTGACTTATTTTTTTTTTTGATCCAGCAAATGTGCACTATTAGACGCCTGTCATTTTACCCACGCTGGGAGACGGGGGCCCGGCATCCCGATCGAAGTGGGTGGGGTTGTTGTGTGCATATGTTTGCAGCTTTGCATACGTCCATCTGACCGAAAACCTCATGTGCACAGTTTCCTCATGTGTTTAAAGTATATAGATATTAATAAGAAATGTGGGCACAATATACTGTATGTTATAATAGTGCACCAGGGCCGATAATAGGATTTTTGTCACCCGGGGCAAGATAGTAATTTGGCGCCCCCCCTGGTAATTTCCCCATAGTAATGCCCCCTCGCAGCAGTGCCCCTGTAGTAATGCCCCTGTAGTAGTGCCCCTATGGTAATGCCCTAACAGTAATGCCCCGTAGTAGTGCCCATATAGTAATGCCCCCATTGTAAAGCCCCTGTAGTAGTGCCCATATAGTGATTCCCCTGTAGTAGTGCCCATATAGTAATGCCCCTGTAGTAGGGCAAATATAGTGTTGCCCCTGTCAGTGGCAAACTCAGGATTTCTAGAGGGGGCTTTCTAAAATGCTTGATTTGAGAGTGAGTGTGGCCAGCCCATGAAGAGGGCAGAATTAGCACTTATCCAGCTTTAATATACATCATACAAAGTGTATTGTGTGTCATAATTCCAGCATATACAGGACCAGTGATCACAGTAACCATTATATGTGTCATACATAGTGTATTGTGTGTCATAATTCCAGCATATACAGGACCAGTGATCACAGTAACCCATTATATGTGTCATACATAGTGTATTGTGTGTCATAATTCCAGCATATACAGGACCAGTGATCACAGTAACCCATTATATGTGTCATACATAGTGTATTGTGTGTCATAATTCCAGCATATACAGGACCAGTGATCACAGTAACCCATTATATGTGTCATACATAGTGTATTGTGTGTCATAATTCCAGCATATACAGGACCAGTGATCACAGTAACCCATTATATGTGTCATACATAGTGTATTGTGTGTCATAATTCCAGCATATACAGGACCAGTGATCACAGTAACCCATTATATGTGTCATACATAGTGTATTGTGTGTCATAATTCCAGCATATACAGGACCAGCGATCACAGTAACCATTATATGTGTCATACATAGTGTATTGTGTGTCATAATTCCAGCATATACAGGACCAGCGATCACAGTAACCCATTATATGTGTCATACATAGTGTATTGTGTGTCATAATTCCAGCATATACAGGACCAGTGATCACAGTAACCCATTATATGTGTCATACATAGTGTATTGTGTGTCATAATTCCAGCATATACAGGACCAGCGATCACAGTAACCCATTATATGTGTCATACATAGTGTATTGTGTGTCATAATTCCAGCATATACAGGACCAGCGATCACAGTAACCCATTATATGTGTCATACATAGTGTATTGTGTGTCATAATTCCAGCATATACAGGGCCAGTGATCACAGTAACCCATTATATGTGTCATACATAGTGTATTGTGTGTCATAATTCCAGCATATACGGGACCAGTGATCACAGTGAGCCATTAGATGCGGCAGTAGGTCCATCCTGCCTGAGCTGTATGTTTTGATGTTAGATGTGTCACCATTCCTGAGCATTGGAGCAAGTCCAGGAGTCTGGAGGAGCAGCAGAAGAACCTAGTACTGCCCTGGACATATATGTACATATCGGTCTCCTTATGTACTGGATAGTGTATTATTATACAGTATTAATAATTAACCCTATTGATGGTCTATAGCAGTGAATCTCTAACAGTGCATGTTTTCCACATCTCCTAGTTGGTGCACAGGTTATTTATTACAGGCTGACACATTTTAAAAGATCCACAGGTGGTGCTAATTATTTCATTTGTGATACCGAGAAGAACATGCAGCACTAGTAACAATCTATTATATTACTATTTCTATTGTGGTCATGGTGTGGGCTGGGGAGGGGGGTTTCCAGGCAGACGGAACCCTCCCTGCATTTGCCTATGCCTGTAGTAGTGCCCATATGGTAATGCCCCCATAGTCATATGGGCACTACTATATGGGTAGTAGTGCCCATATAGTAATGCCCCCATTGTAATGCCCATATGGTAATGCCCCCATAGTAATACACCTCTAGTAGTGCCCATATGAAAATGCCCCCATAGTAATGCCCTTGTAGTGCCGCTTACACAAAAAAAAACAATACTTACCTTAAACCCTGCTCCGACGTCATGACATCTCTCCCATAGTGCCCGTGGGGAGAGCCGGAAGCTGGAGTTCATGGGAGAACTCCAACCTTCGGCCACCGTGCTGCTGCAGGGAAGGAGCCGAAGTGGGCGTCTGGCTTGGAGCCCCCCTGCGGCGCCGGGCTGGAGGACACTGGCGGCGGGTGAGGTGGCGCACCCGGGCTGCACTTGCACCCCGAGCCCCCCCCCCCCCTAGTTGTGGCCTGGAGTGGCCTGGAGTGCACTGATATGAATGAGAAGCAACATAATTTGTAGTTTACAATTCTCTAAGAACTATGATACAACTACGAAGTGTCGCTGTGCTTAATACAAATGGTAACGGCAAAGGCACCGCGCGGGAAACGCTCTTCGCTGAATTCCCAAGTGTGGGAGATTACATAAAGTATTGCAGGATGATTTAAGATGGGAATCAACAAGTAATTAGAAGACAATGGGCTGACAAATTGCCTACGTCAGCTGTAGCTTTCTGCGTCTCTCTACGGTGATACATACAGTATCAAAACGTCTCACCATTGTCCCGAGTCTTCTGTACCATGTCTTTCATCTTCTGTCTGGTTATATGCAAGAGAATAATATTATGTACTGCTTTCATACAAAACCCCTGCGTCACGTAGAGATGCTGCCAATTAGACTGGGGCAGGAGCTCTTTACAGAATGGCGTTTTTATTTTTTTATTCTCTTACAGAAGAAAAAATTAGACACTTTCATCCTGCTCCTAACGGTTCTATTTTTCCCTCCATTCACACATTTCCTCCCCAGGGATTACTCGCTTTTACACAAATCCACAGGTAAATCTTGTCCTACATAGGAAATCGGAGGATAATCAAGACAAGAAATGAGTTCTTTTTTTTTTTTGTATCATCAAAAGACATTGTCGAGCGTCTTTATATACAGATTCTGTGTTCACATAAATTAGAGGGGCAGTCTCAGCTGAGACCTGAGTCATTAAGTCCGGTGCAAAAATACCTCTGCTCAGATCCTGCAATTATTTACATTGTTCGAAAATTGCACGCACCTACTCTATGGGTCAAAGAACACGTTTCATTGGGGTCTATTCATTATCACTTAATTTCTACAGAAGCAGGTGACAATTAACATTGTCACCTGCTTTTGTAGAAATTCAGTTTTCGGGCCACACATCAAAAAGGTAAAGCATGAGATATCACAGATACATACCCCATCCACTAGTATCACAGATATCTCCTGCTTACCTTCCTCTCCCGGAATGGCCCGCTGTCCCCATACACTAGTATCACAGATTTCTCCTGCTTACCTTCCTCTCCCGGAATGGCCGCTGTCCCCATACACTAGTATCACAGATATCTCCTGCTTACCTTCCTCTCCCGGAATGGCCCGCTGTCCCCATACACTAGTATAACAGATTTCTCCTGCTTACCTTCCTCTCCCGGAATGGCCGCTGTCCCCATACACTAGTATCACAGATATCTCCTGCTTACCTTCCTCTCCCGGAATGGCCTGCTGTCCCCATACACTAGTATCACAGATATCTCCTGCTTACCTTCCTCTCCCGGAATGGCCTGCTGTCCCCATACACTAGTATCACAGATATCTCCTGCTTACCTTTCTGTCCCGAAATGGCCCGCTGTCCTCATACACTAGTTTCACAGATATCTCCTGCTTACCTTTCTCTCCCGGAATGGCCCGCTGTCCTCATACACTAGTATCACAGATATCTCCTACTTACCTTTCTCTCCCGGAATGGCCCGTTGTCCTCATACACTAGTATCACAGATATCTCCTGCTTACCTTCCGCTCCCGGAATAGCCCGCTGTCCTCACACACTAGTATCACAGATATCTCCTGCTTACCGTTCACTCCCGGAATGGCCCGCTGTCCCCATACACTAGTATCACAGATATCTCCTGCTTACCTTTCTTTCCCAGAATGGTTCGTTGTCCCTATACACTAGTATCACAGATATCTCCTGCTTACCTTTATCTCCCGGAATGGCCCGCTGTCCCCATACACTATTATCACAGATATCTCCTGCTTACCTTTCTCTCCCAGAATGGCCCGCTGTCTCCATATACTAGTATCACAGATATCTCCTGCTTACCTTTCTCTCTCGGATTGGCCTGCTGTCCCCATACACTAGTATCACAGATATCTCCTGCTTACATGTCTCTCCTGGAATGGCCCGCTGTCCCCATACACTAGTATCACAGATATCTCCTGCTTACCTTTCTCTCCCGGAATGGCCCGCTGTCCCCATACACTAGTATCACAGATATCTCCTGCTTACCGTTCTCTCCCAGAATGGTCCGCTGTCCCTATACACTAGTATCACAGATATCTCCTGCATACCTTTCTCTCCCAGAATGGTCCGCTGTCCCTATACACTAGTATCACAGATATCTCCTGCTTACCTTTCTCTCCCGGAATGGCCCGCTTTCCCCATACACTAGTATCAGAGATATCTCCTGCTTACATGTCTCTCCTGGAACGGCTTGCTGTCCCCATACACTAGTATCACAGATATCTCCTACTTACCTTCTTCTCCTGGAATGACCCACTATCCCCATACACTTCCCGGTATCATCGGTGTGAAGATCGCAACATGAATTCTCAACTTATGGACCGTAGAAAGTTAAAGCACCAAAATGTACTTTGTAAAACCAACAGCCTAGATTTGCATGAGGTGGGAAAACAGAGATAACCAGCTGTCGGAGGCTGGTCTGTGTCCATTTGAATCAACCTGTTAAATGTCCTGTAACAGAAGCACCGTGATGGGGAACCAATGGGTTCGCAATAAACCTCTCTATTGTATAGTCTATTTCTGTAAGGGTATAAATATGTGTGTTCTGACCCCAGTCTTCAGTCTTCATGCTGATGCTGTTGATGGAGGTTTCTTGTTGATGCCGGAATCTGGTCCCAGAGCGCGTGCATATGTATAACTGTATCTTGGGTCTGTATAATTTCTTTGCGCTAAATTGTACTTAGATCACAGCATGTAACTATCTGTACTTTGCTTGAATAATACTTTGTGCTTTGGAAACACATGTTCAAGGTCTGATGTCTTTATTTAACTGTATGACTGCGTACGCAAATAGCGTTAATTTTAGAAGGTATAGGCAGGTTTTTAGAAGGTATAAGCAGGAGTGTATAGATTTTTTAATTCAGTATCCTTACCATACACTAGTATCACAGATATCTCCTGCTTACCTTCCTCTCCTGGAATGGCCCACTGTCCCCATACACTATTATCACAGATATCTCCTGCTTACATGTCTCTCCTGGAATGGCTTGCTGTCCCCATACACTAGTATCACAGATATCTCCTGCTTACCTTCCTCTCCTGGAATGGCCCTCTGTCCCCATACACTAGTATCACAGATATCTCCTGCTTACCTTTCTCTCCCGGAATGGCCCTCTGTCCTCATACACTAGTATCACAGATAACTCCTGCTTACCTTTCTCTCCCGGAATGGCCGCTGTCCCCATACACTAGTATCACAGATATCTCCTGCTTACCTTCCTCTCCCGGAATGGCCGCTGTCCCCATACACTAGTATCACAGATATCTCCTGCTTACATGTTTCTCCTGGAATGGCCCGCTGTCCCCATACACTAGTATCACAGATATCTCCTACTTACCTTCTTCTCCTGGAATGGCCCGCTATCCCCATACACTAGTATCACAGATATCTCCTGCTTACATGTCTCCTGGAATGGCCTACTGTCCCCATACACTAATATAGGGACAGAAATTCGGATGCCAGGGCTTTTGTGTGCCTGCGTGAACTCTAGTTCACGCAGGCGCACTAGCACTACCGAGTCATACTTGGCAGTGCTAAGTTTCACTGCTACGAAAGGTTGATTTTAAAGTGCATTACGTAGGTGTAGTTACAAAAATGCTTTTTTATGCTCTACCTGCTTTTGGGGAGAGATTAGTAAAAGGGTGCACCCCATATGCAAGTAGAGGTGATGGATCAAGAGTGCCTTGCAGTACACTCAATACTGAGTGCTGCCTTCTCTGGGGCTTTGCTGCACAGCTCTCAAACACATAACCTCTGTTATAGTCCTGGAGGCATTGCTGGAACCTGGAGTGGAGCATTTAGCGGTGGGCTACCTCTAATCAGAGGCCATTGCCATGTATGATGTTCTGGATGTCTCCCATATGCAAGTAGAGGTGATGGATCAAGAGTGCCTTGCAGTACACTCAATACTGGGTGCTGCCTTCTCTGGGGCTTTGCTGCACAGCTCTCAAACACATAACCTCTGTTATAGTCCTGGAGGCATTGCTGGAACCTGGAGTGGAGCATTCCAGCAGTGGGCTACCTCTAATCAGAGGCCATTGCCATGTATGATGTTCTGGATGTCTCCCAAAGTGAGGTCACCATCAACACAGCTACTCTGGCTCCAATGCTTCTTGATGACACCTAGAACCACTGCTCAAACTCATATAAATTAATCCTTAACCCAGCAAAAGTTACTTGGATGTGGAACAATCCAGCTCTCTCTTCTGACCTACTGTAGACCGGTATACGTTTAGGAATCCGGCAGATGCAATGCCGACCGCTGGCTTCCAGACTACTTATTCCCAGCGAGTGTTAAATGACAGGCGTCTAAATCTAGTCATTTTGCCGATGCCGGGAGACCGGCGCCCGGCATCCCGATCGAAGGGGAGGGAGAGTTAGGTTTAGGGCTTTAAGGGGGGGGGCTTAGGGTTAAGCACCCTCCTGGGAGGTTAGGGTCAGGCTAGGAGAAGGGGGGTTAGAGTTAGGCACCCCCGGGGGGGATGTTAGGGTTAGGCACTGCCTGGGGGACTTAGATTTAGGCGGCGGGGAAAGGAGGTTTAGGTTTAGGCACTTAGAGGGGGGATTAGGGTTAGGCACGGAGGGGGAGTTTAGGGTTAGGCACCCTAAAGGAGGGTTAGGGTTAAGGGGTAAAATTAGGTAAGTTTATACCTACCTTTAGGACGATTGGGATTTCCTCCTCTGTCAGGCTGCCGCCGCTGGGATTTGAACTGCCGGCGGTGAATCATACCGAATGCCTGTGGACCATAAGGTCTTTGAGCAGTAAATTATTTTTGGAACATACCGTCCCTGAATTCCATGAGATCCAAGAACACTTCTGAATGCCCCGTTGCTCTTTTCTCAGTACCTACAGATTAACCACCTATACAAATCAGTGGTAGCAATGTGACCTGTGAACCATCAAGGTCCAGCGGCTTAGTATGTGCATTGTACCAGCTCTTAAGTTTCACATAACCGACCTGAAGAAGACACGCAGGAGTTAAGATGGAAAGAAGACAATGGGGCCTATTTACTAAGCAGTGTTAGGAGACAGAGTGAAAAGTGATAAGAAAGTGATAAGGTACCAGCCAATCAGCTCCCAACTGTCATCTCACAGGCTGTGTTTGAAAAATGACAGTTGGGAGCTGATTGGCTGGCACCTTATCACTTTCTTGCAAACACAAGAAAAGAAAGTACAAGTGCACAACTCCAACATTACTAATTATATATAATATATTATGCAATAGAATTTTGCAATACATAGAGGTTTCAGCATAATCATGGCCACGGTTATGGGCCTACCCACCGCGCCCAGGTAACCTCTAAGGGTAGGTCCCTAACCTACTGGGGTTGAAATCCAGAGCACAGGACACCCCTAAACAGGCCCAGCTGAGCCACCCCAGGGCATCACTCTAATGAGAGAAGGTGAAGTGTAAGAAAGTGTAAGATAGATAAGAGCAGCTACAGCTGCATATATAAGAAGGTGAAAAATACATATATATTAAACAAACAATAAAGGTGCTAAAAGTGCAAAAAGGAAAATGTAGGACCCAGTAGGTTAGGGACCTACCCTTAGAGGTTACCTGGGCGCGGTGGGTAGGCCCATAACCGTGGCCATGATTATGCTAAAACCTCTATGTATTGCAAAATTCTATTGCATAATATATTATATATAATTAGTAATGTTGGAGTTGTGCACTTGTACTTTCTTTTCTTGTGTTTGCAACAATAGTATCCACAGGTAGCACCTCCCATTATATATATATTCAGGGTGTGCAGTCTAGGGCCCCCTTTCTATATACTCTATTTAGTGTGCTCCCATGCACACATGAAGGTTTGAGACGCCTTCAGCCTAGATTAGCACACCTTCCCCATTGGTTTTAAGCAGGGATTCTGGCATTTTGACTGCACCTTAGTACAAGGCACAATCCTAGGTAAGTCCTAAAATTTTTTATATTGCAGTGCAGATATGGGTTGTTTTTTGGGGCATGGGTCCCCTGAATTGCTTTGGTTGGGCTGCTTCAGGGCATCGCATTATAAACACATTTTCCTTTTTGCACTTTTAGCACCTTTATTGTTTGTTTAATATATATGTATTTTTCACCTTCTTATATATGCAGCTGTAGCTGCTCTTATCTATCTTACACTTTCTTACACTTCACCTTCTCTCATTAGAGTGATGCCCTGGGGTGGCTCAGCTGGGCCTGTTTAGGGGTGTCCTGTGCTCTGGATTTCAACCCCAGTAGGTTAGGGACCTACCCTTAGAGGTTACCTGGGCGCGGTGGGTAGGCCCATAACCGTGGCCATGATTATGCTGAAACCTCTATGTATTGCAAAATTCTATTGCATAATATATTATATATAATTAGTAATGTTGGAGTTGTGCACTTGTACTTTCTTTTCTTGTGTTTGCAACAATAGTATCCACAGGTAGCACCTCCCATTATATATATATATATTCAGGGTGTGCAGTCTAGGGCCCCCTTTCTATAAACCTTATCACTTTCTTATCACTTTTCACTCTGTCTCCTAACACTGTTTAGTAACTAGGGTCCAATGTATGGTACCCCAGAACCTGGGTGCACCACATGTTGAGGATATGTATATATATATATATATATATATATATATATATATATATAAAATGGTGTTTTTAAACAAATATCAATGTATTAAAATGTGGCCAATGTTGTATTTACAGTATCTTTATAGTGTTTTTATGGTGCTCCACCCCTGTGTTATTGCCCTATTGAACTACCCCTCCAATGGGGGAAATATGGACTCTTCCAGTTATCAGGAGGTCTCATGATGCAGAACGTGCTAGAAGCAGCTGCAGGTGGCTGAGGGGGACAGGTAAGTTGGTTGCAGAGCAGTCCTGAGGGCGCTTAGCGAAAGGGCAGACCTGCGCTATGGAGGTTACCTCAGCATGTGTGTGTGTGTCCTGGCTGTCAGTGAGGGCAGCAGCGCAGTGCAGGGACTTCAGAGCAGAAGGCGGACTCAGTCGCAGCTGAGAACCAAAGCCGGCCAACCCTCTGTGACTTGTTCCAGTTAGGAAGGCAGACCTGGAGGTGCGGCTGTCAAAGAGAAGAGGCAGCCCCAAGCTCCCCCTCTCAGCATCTGACAGCCCATCCAGGGCTGTCAGATACAGTGTAGCCAGTGAGTCCGTAGAATTAAATACACCCTTGAAGGTGCCCACACACATAGCGATGTGATCTCAATCACACGATGTGTACAATATCCCCCTGAACTCTCCCCGGGAGCTCGCCGGCAGTCCTGCACACGATTTGGCCTGAAAATGCCGCCAATGTGACACACAATCTTTCGTGCCTCCTAACTACTCCTGTGCTTGAGATTGTCAGATCTGCCCTACAGTACGGCAGATCTGAAGATGCGATGTGCGACCTGCGGGGACGCGCATCGCATCGCGATCGTGAGTGGGGACTCATGATTTCTTCACGATTTGGCCATATTTTACACGATCAGTTGTTCCAATGCATCAGAATTGGCCAGATTGGGTAAAATATCGCTATGTGTGTGGGCAGCTGTACAGTGCATGACATATGGATTAATCTAAGGCGTCCATAAATTTTTGGCAATTAAAAAAAATATAACAACTTACAACTAACTTACACTAAAATAAAGACACGGACACAGACTGCTTTGATTAAATGGTCCTAACTTGCTTTTATTGAAGGTATGACCCTGAGCTTTTAATTTACTTTTGGGAGGCAAAGAAGGATGCTACAAACACTCAGCTCCAGCCATATGTTACATAACCAATATTAGGGAGCGACTGAAACGCCCCCTGTGGTCATTGTAAGCTGAGTGTTACTTAACCAATATTAGGGAGCGACTGAAACGCCCCCTGTGGTCATTGTAAGCTGAGCGTTACTTAACCAATATTAGGGAGCGACTGAAACGCCCCCTGTGGTCATTGTAAGCTGAGCGTTACTTAACCAATATTAGAGAGCAACTGAAACGCCCCCTGTGGTCATTGTAAGCTGAGTGTTACTTAACCAATATTAGGGAGCGACTGAAACACCCCCCATGTGGTCATTGTAAGCTGAGCGTTACTTAACCAATATTAGGGAGCGACTGAAACGCCCCCCTGTGGTCATTGTAAGAGGAGTATTACTTAACCAATATTAGGGAGCGACTGAAACGCCCCCCTGTGGTCATTGTAAGCTGAGCATTACTTAACCAATATTAGGGAGCGACTGAAATGCCCCCCCCCCGTGGTCATTGTAAGCTGAGCTGTGAAGACTCACAACCCCCTATAATACTGCATAGCATGAGCGTGTCCGCAGAGACGGACGCCCAAAGTCCTCCCGGTACTGACACGCCCCCCCCATGGTCATTGTAAGCTGAGCATTACTTAACCAATATTAGGGAGCGACTGAAACGCCCCCCTGTGGTCACTGTAAGAGGAGTATTACTTAACCAATATTAGGGAGCGACTGAAACGCCCCCTGTGGTCATTGTAAGATGAGTGTTACTTAACCAATATTAGGGAGCGACTGAAACGCCCCCTGTGGTCATTGTAAGCTGTGTGTAACTTAACCAATATTAGGGAGCGACTGAAACACCCCCACTGTGGTCATTGTAAGCTGAGCGTTACTTAACCAATATTAGGGAGCGACTGAAACGCCCCCTGTGGTCATTGTAAGCTGAGTGTTACTTAACCAATATTAGGGAGCGACTGAAACGCTCCCCCTGTGGTCATTGTAAGCTGAGCGTTACTTAACCAATATTAGGGAGCGACTGAAACACCCCCTCTGTGGTCATTGTAAGCTGAGCATCACTTAACCAATATTAGGGAGCGACTGAAATGCCCCCCTGTGGTCATTGTAAGCTGAGCGTTACTTAACCAATATTAGGGAGCGACTGAAACGCCCCCCCCCCGTGGTCATTGTAAGCTGAGCTGTGAAGACTCACAACCCCCTATAATACTGCATAGTATGAGCGTGTCCGCAGAGACGGACGCCCAAAGTCCTCCCCCGACTGACACGCCCCCCCCCCTATGGTCATTGTAAGCTGAGCATTACTTAACCAATATTAGGGAGCGACTGAAACGCCCCCTGTGGTCATTGTAAGAGGAGTATTACTTAACCAATATTAGGGAGCGACTGAAACGCCCCCTGTGGTCATTGTAAGATGAGTGTTACTTAACCAATATTAGGGAGCGACTGAAACGCCCCCTGTGGTCATTGAAAGTGGAGTATTACTTAACCAATATTAGGGAGCAACTGAAACGCCCTCTGTGGTCATTGTAAGCTGAGCGTTACTTAACCAATATTAGGGAGCGACTGAAACACCCCCTGTGGTCATTGTAAGAGGAGTATTACTTAACCAATATTAGGGAGCGACTGAAACGCCCCCTGTGGTCATTGTAAGCTGAGCGTTACTTAACCATATATGAGGGAGCGACTGAAACGCCCCCTGTGGTCATTGTAAGCTGAGCGCAACTTAACCAATATTAGGGAGCGACTGATACGCCCCCCTGTGGTCATTGTAAGCTGAGCGTTTCTTAACCAATATTAGGGAGCGACTGAAACGCCCCCTGTGGTCATTGTAAGCTGAGTGTTACTTAACCAATATTAGGGAGTGACTGAAACGCTCCCCCTGTGGTCATTGTAAGCTGAGTGTTACTTAACCAATATTAGGGAGCGACTGAAACACCCCCTCTGTGGTCATTGTAAACTGAGCATCACTTAACCAATATTAGGGAGCGACTGAAACGGCCCCCCCCCGTGGTCATTGTAAGCTGAGCTGTGAAGACTCACAACCCCCTATAATACTGCATAGTATGAGCGTGTCCGCAGAGACGGACGCCCAAAGTCCTCCCGCGACTGACACGCCCCCCCCCCCCTATGGTCATTGTAAGCTGAGCATTACTTAACCAATATTAGGGAGCGACTGAAACACCCCCCTTGTGGTCATTGTAAGCTGAGTGTTACTTAACCAATATTAGGGAGCGACTGAAACACCCCCTCTGTGGTCATTGTAAGCTGAGCGTCACTTAACCAATATTAGGGAGCGACTGAAACGCCCCCCTGTGGTCATTGTAAGCTGAGCGTTACTTAACCAATATTAGGGAGTGACTGAAACGCCCCCCCCCCGTGGTCATTGTAAGCTGAGCTGTGAAGACTCACAACCCCCTATAATACTGCATAGTATGAGCGTGTCCGCAGAGACGGATGCCCAAAGTCCTCCCGCAGAGGTAGGACATACTATGACCCTTCAAAGGAAATGTGCTCCACAGCGTTTTCTTACACCTTACGTGGCCGCTGGTTTGTAGCACCTTCCCGTCCAACATGATAATATAAACATAGTGTTAGTAAGGACACAACATATAAAGAGCATCAGAAATAGATAGGGGAGGGAGGGAGGGACAAACACCATCCAGAAAGGAAGTTGCTGGGCATACACCAGCCTTATAAAGCACCCATATAGCCACTCCCAATATATCACACATGGATCAGAACCAACCAACCAAATAAAACTCTTCAACTACTCTACCTAGCAACAGTTGACCAAAATTCTACCAATTACAAAAAACTAAGGACTATTATATAGGGCCTGATTCAGAGCCGAACGCTCTGACCAGAGCGCTCGCTCTGAATCAGGGCCCTCCTCCATGAAAATGGAGCGGCCTCCTGGCCGCCCGTATAGCTGTGGGTGACCACCCAAAGCATATGCGAGCGTCCATGATGATGGTCGCGATGGTCTTGACCATCGCGAGCATCGGGCTTGCGACGGAGACCCTGCGGTAAGGTCTCACTGCTGCAAGCCCTGGAGTGATTTTGGCTCTAACAGAGCCAAAATCACTCCCACTGACATCACTAGTGATGTCAGTGGGGACGGCTTCAGACGGTAGGCGTTCCCATGGGAACGCCTCTGTCTGGCAGGCACACCCCCGGCACGCCCACCAAAGGGGGCCGTAAAAAAGATAGTTAAAAAACCACAACACACACACCGTAGAAAGTACAATTTTATTACATGCACCAAACCACACTCACACATACTTACCTGCTGCCAGGTGTTCTATCCCCTTCTCCAAGTAAAATCCAATGGGGGTGCCTAAAAAAGAGATGCGATACTCACCTCTGTCCTTGCGCTGGTGTCCGTAGTATCCCCACACTTGGCAAAACAATAAACCAAGTGACCCGATCTATGCCGGACAGGTATTTGTATACTGTATGTGTTGTCACATATACCAATACTTTGCAAATGACAGGAGACAGGCCTCTACGGGAAATCCCATGGCCCGCCAGCCAATCAGAAGCCGCTTTACATATAGTGGCTGCTCATTGGCTGTGACCCTTGTGTAACCAGCCAGTGAGCGGCCGCTACATGTAAAGCGGCCTCTGATTGGCTGCCGGGCCGTGGGATTTCCCGTAGAGGCCCATCTCCAGTGACAACACACATACCAATACTTGTCCGGCATGGATCGGGTCACTCGTTTTTTTTTTATTTGCCAAGTCCGGGTATGCTACGGACACCAGCATAAGGACAGAGGGGAGTATAGCATCTTTTCTTCAGGTACCCCCATTGGATTCTACTTGGAGAAGGGGAAAGAACACCTGACAGCAGGTAAGAATGTGTAAGTGAGGTAGGCATATATAATAAAATTGTACTTTCTACAGTGTTTGTGTGTTGTGGTTTTTAACATTTTTTTACAGCGGGGTTACGGGTGCCAATGGCCTGCTAGCACTTGCAGTTCCACAAGTGCCAAAGGGCAGGCATGCTGGCACCTGTAGTTCCACGGTAACAAACAATAGTTTTACACTATTTACAACACTATTACCCCTGTACACAACGCTCTAGGGGTGCGGGGAAGAGCCCCGGACTTCAGCCTGGGGTGCTCGGTAGAGGTGAGACCCCTTTATTGGGGGCTCCCTACCTCCCCTGAGATCCCAGGCTGGGCTGACCAGCTTGAGGTGCGAATGCTTTGGCTGGGGAGACCCAGTGATAGGTTCCCCTGGCTGTGGCATTACACCCCGGCCAGAGTTGAGTGCGGTGCTGGTTTTAAATATAGGCGGACCCCTACAGATTTTTTCCCCCTAGTTTTAAAACCAGGACTGGCTCAGCAGCCAGGTGCCAGTTCCTAAAAATACAGGGGGACCCTATTCATTTTTCCCTCCCAGATTTTTAGGAACCAGGACTGGCTGAGCAGCCCAGGGCTGGTTATGCTTTTGGGGGTGGGGGACCCTACATTTTTTTTTTAAATTAACCCTTTTATTACAGGTAGAAAACACAAACAGCCTTTACATATCTCACTGATATGTGCAGGCTGCTTGTTCGGGAGAGTTTGGCAGAGAGAAAACACTGCAATCTCGGGGGAGAAATCTCGATCTGCTTCACCATCGGGCCATCTCGCTCTCAGCTAAACTAATTTCTTTGTAAAGTTGCAAGTTTCAGAAGCATCAAATCACCGGAGTTTCGGCGATGCAAATCGAGTTGCAAAAAAAAAAACTCGATCAGACTCGATTCTTAGTAAATTTACCCCCTAGTCTTTAACCCCAGTCTAAGGTAAATAGGCCTAATTCCCAAACTGTGGGGCCAGGGGCAATCTATTAGGAGTGTGTTGCTGCTACAGTGGAGTCCCAAGAATTATGGAGAATGCCGAAGGGTCACATAAGTTCTGCCATCTTCTCTTGTCCTTTTGACTCATGGTAATGCTGGGTTTGCTTCTTACAAGTCTTCATTTGACCAGTGGATAGCAATTGTCAGCCACTGTCTCAGATCTTCAATGCTTCTCAAATTTGTCACATCATCTTCTGGCCTCTTCATGCCAATGCATCTTTATTTCTCAATTCTGATGGCTCCTCTCTCTGCACCTCCCCATTCTCCAGTGCTGCTTCTTATATTCTTGTTGGCAGTACCTCTTCTCTTCTTTTCATAGGGATGTTGTCTCTGATTGGCTCCCTTTGGTAACCAGCCATTGGTCAAATTTAAATTATGTAGAGAGGAGAGTAAGTGGTACTAGTAGCTAGAGGTTGGGGCATAAGTAGGTATGCTGGTGGGTGACAGCAGTACATTTTTGAGTTACTAGCACCAATAGATTTTTGTTAGGCAAGCAAGTGTCATCAGTAGACTAGTGAACAGCTGGCATCAGTATTAATGTAAACAGGTGGCATCAGTAGGTTAGTCCAGGGCTGTAGTCAGTTGATAGAGTGTCAAGCACTGACTCCGGAAGCTCTGAACATGTGACGTCATGATGTCAGAATGGAGGAGCAGAATAGCCGGCAACAGGGGGAGGAGCTAATCTACCAGAGCGTATATACAGGAGGCGGGGGCTCTGGCTTTGTGGTGGCTTGGACTAGGACTAGACGTTGGTGAGCATTAGGAGGTTAGTGAGCTGATAGCATTAGAAGGTTGGTGAGTGGAGCGCATTAGGAGGTTGGAAGTATTATGAGATTGGTGAGTGGAAAGTATGAGGAGGTTGGTGAGCTGATAGTATTAGGAAGTTGAGGAGCGGAAAGTAACAGGAGGTTGGGAAGCTGATAGCATTAGGAGGTTGATGAGCTGATAGCATCAGGACGTTGGTGAGTGGATAGTATTTGGAGATTGGTGGGTGGATAGTAACAGGAGGTTGGAGAGCTGATAGCATTAGGAGGCTGGTGAGTGGAGAGCATTAGGAGGTTGGTAGTATTATGAGATTGGGCAGTGGAAAGAATAAGGAGGTTGGTGAGCTGATAGTATTAGGAGGACAGTGAGTGGATAGTATTAGGAAGTTGATGAGCGGAAAGAAACAGGAGGTTGGGAAGCTGATAGCATTAGTAGTTTGGTGAGTGGAAAGTATTAGGAGGTTGGTGAGTGGATAATATCAGAAGGTTGGTGAGCTGATAGCATTAGGAGGTTAGTGAGTGGATAGTATCAGGAGGATGGTGAGTGGAAAGTATTAGGAGGTTGGTGAGTGGATAGTATCAGGAGGTTAGTGAGTGGATAGTATCAGGAGGTTGGTGACAGTATAGTATCAAGAGGTTGGTGAGTGTCTAGTATAAGGAGGTTGGTGAGTGGATAGTATCAGGACATTGGTGAGTGCATAGTGTCAGGAGGTTGGAGAGTAGATAGTATCAGGAGGTTGGTGAGCGGATAGCATCAGGAGGTTGCTGAGTGGATAGCATCAGGAGGTTGGTGAGTGGAATAGTATCAGGAGGTTCATGAGTGGATAGTATTAGGAGGTTGATGAGTGGATAGTATCAGGAGGTTGGTGAGTGGAAAAGTATAAGGAGGTTGGTGAGTGGAAAAGTATCAGGAGGTTGGTGAGTGGATAGTATAAGGAGGTAGGTGAGTGTACAGTATCAGGAGGTTGGTGAGCTGATAGCATTAGGAGGTTGGTGAGTGGATAGAATCAGGAGGATGGTGAGTGGAAAGTATTAGGAGGTTGGTGAGTGGATAGAATCAGGAGGTTAGTGAATGGGTAGTATCAGGAGGTTGGTGAGTGTATAGTATCAGGAGGTTGGTGAGTGTATAGAATCAGGAGGTTGGTGAGTGCCTAGTATAAGGAGGTTGGTGAGAGGATAGTGTCAGACGGTTGGTGAGTGGATAGTATCAGGAGGTTGGTGAGTGCATAGTATCAGGAGGATGGTGAGTGGATAGTATCAGGAGATTGGTGAGCGGAAAAGTATAAGGAGGTCGGTGAGTGGAAAAGTATCAAGAGGTTGGTGAGTGGAAAAGTTTCAGGAGGTTGGTGAGTAGATAGCATAAGGAGGTTGGTGAGCATACAGTATCAGGATGTTGGTGAGTGGATAGTATCAGGAGGTTGGTGAGTGGATAGTATCAGGAGTTTGGTGAGTGTCTAGTATAAGGAGGTTGGTGAGTGGATAGTATCAGGAGGTTGGTGAGTGGATAGTATCAGGAGGTTGGTGAGTGCATAGTATCAGGAGGTTGGTGAGTGGATAGTATCAGGAGGTTGGTGAGCGGATAGTATCAGGAGGTTGGTGAGCTGATAGCATTTGGAGGTTGGTGAGTGGAGAGCAGTAGGAGGTTGGTAGTATTATGAGATTGGGGAGTGGAAAGTATGAGGAGGTTGGTGAGCTGATAGTATTAGGAGGTTGGTGAATGGATAGTTTCAGGAGGTTGGTGAGTGGATAGTATTTGGAGTTTGGTGAGTGTATAGTATCAGGAGGTTGGAGAGTGGATAATATTAGGAGTTTGTTGAGCGGTTAGTATCAGGAGGTTAGTGAGTGGATAGTATCAGGAGGTTAGTGTTTAGATAGAATCAGGAGGTTTGTGAATGGATAGTATCAGGAGGTTGGTGAGTGGATAGTATCAGGAGGTTGGAGAGTGGATAGTACCAGGAGGTTGGTGAGTGGATAGTAACAGGAGGATGGTGAGTGGGTAGTAGTAGGAGGTTGGTGAGTGGATTGTATCAGTAGGTTACTGAGTGGATAGTATCAAGAGGTTAGTGAGTGGATAGTATCAGGAGGTTGGTGAGTGCATAGTATCAGGAGGTTGGTGAGTGGAGAGTGTCAGGAGGTTGGTGAGTGGATAGTATCAGGAAGTTGCTGATTATATAGATTCAGGAGGGTGGTGAGTGGAAAATTATCAGGAGGTTGGTGAGTGGATAGTATGTGAGTGTATAGTATCAGGAGGTTGGTGAGTGCATAGTATCAGGAGGTTGGTGAGTGAATAGTTTCAGGAGGTTGGTAAGTGGAAAAGTATCAGGAGGTTGGTGAGTGGATAGTATAAGGAGGTTGGTGAGTGGATAGTATCAGGAGGTTGGTGAGCGGATAGTATTAGTAGGTTGGTGAGTGGATAGTTTTAGGAGGTTGGTGAGTGGATAGTACTAGGAGGATGGTGAGTGGATAGTATCAGGAGGTTGGTGAGTGGATAGGATGAGGAGGTTGGTGAGCGGACAGTTTTAGGAGGTTGGTGAGTGGATAGTATCATGAGGTTGGTGAGTGTATAGTATTAGGAGGATGGTGAGTGTATAGTATTAGGAGATTGTTGAGCATATAATATTGGGAGGTTGGTGAGCGGATAGCATCAGGAGGTTGGTGAGCGGATAGTATCAGGAGGTTGGTGAGTGGAAAAGTGTCAGGAGGTTGGTGAGTGGATAGTTTTCGGAGGTTGGTGAGTGGATAGTACTAGGAGGTTGCAGAGTGGATAGTATCAGGAGGTTGGTGAGTGGATAGGATGAGGAGGTTGGTGAGCGGATAGTTTTAGGAGGTTGGTGAGTGGATAGTATCATGAGGTTGGTGAGTGTATAGTATTAGGAGGATGGTGAGTGTATAGTATTAGGAGATTGTTGAGCATATAATATTGGGAGGTTGGTGAGCGGATAGCATCAGGAGGTTGGTGAGCGGATAGTATCAGGAGGTTGGTGAGTGGAAAAGTGTCAGGAGGTTGGTGAGTGGATAGTTTTCGGAGGTTGGTGAGTGGATAGTACTAGGAGGTTGCAGAGTGGATAGTATCAGGAGGTTGGTGAGTGGATAGGATGAGGAGGTTGGTGAGCAGATAGTTTTAGGAGGTTGGTGAGTGGATAGTATCATGAGGTTGGTGAGTGTATAGTATTAGGAGGTTGGTGAGTGTATAGTATTAGGAGATTGTTGAGCAGATAATATTGGGAGGTTGGTGAGCGGATAGCATCAGGAGGTTGGTGAGTGGATAGTATTAGGAGGTTGGTGAGTGGATAGTATCAGGAGGTTGGTGAGTGGAAAAGTATCAGGAGGTTGGTGAGTTTATACTATCAGGAGATTGCTGAGTGGATAGTATCAGGAGGTTGGTTTGTTTATATTATCAGGAGGTTGGTGAGTGGATAGTATCAGGAGGTTAGTGAGTGGATAGTATTAGGAGGTTTGTGAGCGGATAGTATCAGGAGGTTAGTGAGTGGATAGTGTCCAGAGGTTGGTGAGTGGATAGTATTAGGAGGTTGGTGAGTGGATAGTATCAGGAGGATGGTTAATGTGTAGTATTAGGAGGTAGGTGAGTGGATAGTATCAGGAGGTTAGTGAGTGGAATAGTATCAGGAGTTTGGTGATTGGATAGTATCAGGTGGTTGGTGAGTGGATAGTATCAGGAGGTTGATGAGTGGATAGTATCAGGAGGTTGGTGAGTGTATAGTATCATGAAGTTACTGAGTGTATAGTTTTAGGAGCTTGGTGAGTGGATAGTTTTAGGAGGTTGGTGAGTGTATAATATCAGGAAGTTGCTGAGTGTATAGTTTCAGGAGGTTGGTGAGTAGATAGTATCAGGTGGTTGGTGAGTGGATAGTATCAGGAGGTTGGTGAGTGTATAGTATCATGAAGTTGCTGAGTGTATAGTTTCAGGAGCTTGGTGAGTGGATAGTATCAGGAGGTTGGTGAGTGTATAGTATCAGGTGGATGGTGAGTGGATAGTTTCAAGAGGTTGTTGAGTGGAAAGAATCAGGAGGTTGTTGAGTGGAAAAGTATCAGGAGGTTGGTGAGTTTATATTATCAGGAGGTTGGTGAGTGGATAGTATCATGAGGTTAGTGAGTGGATAGTATCAGGAGGTTGGTGATCGGATATTATCCTGAGATTAGTGAGTGGATACTATCAGGAGGTTGGTATTGTATAGTATTAGGAGGATGGTGAGTGGATAGTATCAGGAGGTTGGTTAGTGTATAGTATTACGAGGTTGATGAGTGGACAGCATCAGGAGGTTGGTGAGTGGATAGTATTAGGAGATTGGAGAGTGGATAGTATCAGGAGGTTGGTGATTGGATATTATTAGGAGGTTGGTTAGTGTGTAGTATTAGGAGGTTGGTGAGTGGATAGTATCAGGAAGTTGGTTAGTGGAATAGTATCAGGAGGTTGGTGAGAGGATAGTATCAGGTGGTTGTTGAGTGGATAGTATCAGGAGGTTGATGAGTGGATATTTTCAGGAGGTTGGTGAGTGGATAGTGTCAGGAGGTTGGTGAGTGGATAGTATTAGGAGATTGGTGAGTGGAGAGAATCAGGAGGTTGGTAATTGGATAGCATTAGGAGGTTGGTGAGTGGATTATTAACAGGAGGATGGTGATTGGATACTATCATGAGGTTGGTGAGTGTATAGTAATAGGAGGTTGGTAAGTGTATATTATTAGGAGATTGGTGAGCGGATAATATTAGGAGTTTGGTTTGCGGATAGTATCAGGAGGTTGGTGAGTGGATAGTATCAGGAGGTTGGAGAGTGGAATGTATCAGTAGGTTGGAGAGTGGAAAGTATCAGGAGGTTCATGAGTGGATAATATTAGGAGGTTGGTGAGCGGATAGAATCAGGAGGTTGGGGATTGGATAGTATCAGGAGGTTGGTGTGTGGATATTATTAGGAGGTTGGTGAGTGGATAGTATCAGGAGGTTGGTGATTGGATATTATTAGGAGGTTGGTGAGTGGATAGTATCAGGAGGTTGGTGATTGGATATTATTAGGAGGTTGGTGAGTGGATTAGTATCAGGAGGTTGGTGATTGGATAGTATCATGAGGTTAGTGAGTGTATAGTATTAAGAGGTTGGTGAGTGTATAGTATTACGAGATTGGTTAGCGGATAATATTAGGAGGTTGGTGAGCGGATCGTATCAGGAGGATGGTGATGGGATAGTATTAGGAGGTTGGTGAGTGGATAGTATCAGTAGGTTGGTGAGTGGATAGTATTAGGAGGTTGGTGAGTGGATAATATTAGGAGGATGGTGAGCGGATAGTTTCAGGATGTGAGTGAGTGGATATGATCAGGAGGTTGGTGTTTAGATACAATTAGGAGGTTGGTGAATGGATAGTATCAGGAGGTTGGTGAGTGGATATTATTAGGAGGTTGGTGATTGGATAGTATCAGGAGGTTGGTGACTTTATATTATCTGGAGCTTGGTGAGTGGATAGTATCAGGTGGTTAGTGAGTGGATAGTATCAAGAGGTTGGTGAGCGGATATTATCAGGAGGTTAGTGAGTGGATAGTATCAGGAGGTTGATGATTGTATAGCATTAGGAGGTTGGTGAGTGGATAGTATCAGGAGGTTGGTGAGTGTATAGTATTAGGAGATTGGTGAGTGGATAGTATCAGGAGGTTGGTTAGTGTGTAGTATTAGGAGGTTGGTGAGGGGATAGTATCAGGAAGTTGGTTAGTGAAATAGTATCAGAAGGTTGGTAAGTGGATAGTATCAGGTGGTTGGTGAGTGGATAGTATCTTGAGGTTGATGAGTGGATAGTATCAGGAGGTTGGTGAGTGGATAGTGTCAGGAGGTTTGTGAGTGGATAGTGTCAGGAGGTTGGTGAGTGGATAGTATTAGGAGATTGGTGAGTGGAGAGAATCAGGAGGTTGATGATTGGATAGCATTAGGAGGTTGGTGAGTGGATTACTAACAGGAGGATGGTGAATGGATGCTATCATGAGGTTGGTCAGTGTATAGTAATAGGAGGTTGGTGAGTGTATAGTATTAGGAGATTGGTGAGCGGATAATATTAGGAGGTTGGTTTGCGGATAGTATCAGGAGGTTGGTGAGTGGAGAGTATCAGGAGGTTGGTGAGTGGAAAGTATCAGTAGGTTGGTGAGTGGATAGTATCAGGAGGTTGTTGAATGGATAGTATCAGGAGGTTGGTGTGTGGATATTATTAGGAGGTTGGTGAGTGGATAGTATCAGGAGGTTGGAGAGTGGATAGTATCAGGAGGTTGGTGTTTAGATAGAATCAGCAGGTTGGTGAATGGATAGTATCAAGCGGTTGGTGAGTGTATAGTATTAGGAGGTTGGTGAGTGTATAGTATTAGGAGATTGTTGAGCAGATAATATTGGGAGGTTGGTGAGCGGATGGCATCAGGAGGTTGGTTAGTGGATAGTATTAGGAGGTTGGTGAGTGGATAGTATCAGGAGGTTGGTGAGTGGAAAGGTATCAGGAGGTTGGTGAGTTTATACTATCAGGAGATTGGTGAGTGGATAGTATCAGGAGGATGGTTTGTTTTTATTATCAGGAGGTTAGTGAGTGGATAGTATTAGGAGGTTTGTGAGCGGATAGTATCAGGAGGTTAGTGAGTGGATAGTATCCGGAGGTTGGTGAGTGGATAGTATTAGGAGGTTGGTGAGTGGATAGTATCAGGAGGTTGGTAATGTGTAGTATTAGGAGGTAGGTGAGTGGATAGTATCAGGAGTTTAGTGAGTGGATAGTATCAGGAGGTTGATGAGTGGATAGTATCAGGCTGTTGGTGAGTGTATATTATCATGAAGATCCTGAGTGTATAGTTTTAGGAGCTTGGTGAGTGGATAGTTTTAGGAGGTTGGTGAGTGTATAATATCAGGAAGTTGCTGAGTGTATAGTTTCAGGAGGTTGGTGAGTGGAATAGTATCAGTAGGTTGGTGAGTAGATACTATCAGGTGGTTGGTGAGTGGATAGTATCAGGAGGTTGGTGAGTTGAAAGTACCAGGAGGTTGGTGAGTGTATAGTATCATGAAGTTGCTGTTGCTGAGTGTATAGTTTCAGGAGCTTGGTGAGTGGATAGTATCAGGAAGTTGGTGAGTGTATAGTATCAGGAAGTTGCTGAGTGTATAGTTTCAGGAGGTTGGTGAGTGGAAAAGTATCAGGAGGTTTGTGAGTGGATAGTATCAGGTGGTTGGTGAGTGGATAGTATCAGGAGGTTGTTGAGTGGAAAAGTATCAGGAGGTTGGTGAGTTTATGTTATCAGGATATTGGTGAGTGTGTAGGAATCAGGAGGTTGTTGAGTGGAAAAGTTTCAGGAGGTTGGTGAGTTTATGTTATCAGGATATTGATGAGTGGAAAGTATCAGGAGGTTGGTGAGTTTATATTATCAGGAGGTTGGTGAGTGGATAGTATTATGAGGTTAGTGAGTGGATAGTATCAGGAAGTTGGTGATTGGATATTATCAGGAGATTAGTGAGTGGATAGTATAAGGAGGTTTTTTAATTGGATAGTATTAGGAGGTTGGTGAGTGGATAGTATCAGGAGGTTGGTTAGTGTATAGTATTACGAGGTTGGTGAGTGGATAGAATCAGGAGGTTGGTTAGTGTGTAGTATTAGGAGGTTGGTGAGTGGATAGTATCAGGAGGTTGGTGAGTGGATTAGTATCAGGTGGTTGGTGAGTGGATAGAATCAGGAGGATGATGAGTGGATAGGATCAGGAGGTTGGTGAGTGGATAGTATTAGGACGTTGGTGATTGGATATTATTAGGAGTTTGGTGAGTGGATTAGTATCAGGAGGTTGGTGATTGGATAGTATCATGAGGTTGGTGAGTGTATAGTATTAGGAGGTTGGTGAGTGTATAGTATTGCGAGATTGGTGAGCGGATAATCTTAGGAGCTTGGTGAGCGGACAGTATCAGGAGGATGGTGAGGGGATAGTATTAGGAGGTTGGTGAGTGGATAGTATCAGTACGTTGGTGAGTGGATAGTAGTATGAGGTTGGTGAGTGGATAATATTAGGAGGATGGTGAGCTGATATTATCAGGATGTGAGTTAGTGGATAGTATCAGGAGGTTGGTGTTTAGATAGAATTAGGAGGTTGGTGAATGGATAGTATCAGGAGGTTGGTGAGTGGATATTATTGTGAGGTTGGTGAGTGGAGAGAATCAGGAGGTTGAATATTGGATAGCATTAGGAGGTTGGTGAGTGGATTACTAACAGGAGGATGGTGATTGGATGCTATCATGAGGTTGGTGAGTGTATAGTAATGGGAGGTTGGTGAGTGTATAGTATTAGGAGATTGGTGAGCGGATAATATTAGGAGGTTGGTTTGCGGATAGTATCAGGAGGTTGGTGAGTGGAGAGTATCAGGAGGTTCGTGAGTGGAAAGTATCAGTAGGTTGGTGAGTGGATAGTATCAGGAGGTTGTTGAATGGATAGTATCAGGAGGTTGGTGTGTGGATATTATTAGGAGGTTGGTGAGTGGATAGTATCAAGCGGTTGGTGAGTGTTTAGTATTAGGAGGTTGGTGAGTGTATAGTATTAGGAGATTGTTGAGCAGATAATATTGGGAGGTTGGTGAGCGGATGGCATCAGGAGGTTGGTGAGTGGATAGTATCAGGAGGTTGGTGAGTGGATAGTATCAGGAGGTTGGTGAGTGGAAAGGTATCAGGAGGTTGGTGAGTTTATACTATCAGGAGATTGGTGAGTGGATAGTATCAGGAGGATGGTTTGTTTATATTATCAGGAGGTTGGTGAGTGGATAGTATCAGGAGGTTAGTGAGTGGATAGTATTAGGAGGTTTGTGAGCGGATAGTATCAGGAGGTTAGTGAGTGGATAGTATCCGGAGGTTGGTGAGTGGATAGTATTAGGAGGTTGGTGAGTGGATAGTATCAGGTGGTTGGTAATGTGTAGTATTAGGAGGTAGGTGAGTGGATAGTATCAGGAGTTTAGTGAGTGGATAGTATCAGGAGGTTGATGAGTGGATAGTATCAGGAGGTTGGTGAGTGTATATTATCATGAAGATCCTGAGTGTATAGTTTTAGGAGCTTGGTGAGTGGATAGTTTTAGGAGGTTGGTGAGTGGATAATATTAGGAGGATGGTGAGCGGATAGTATCAGGATGTGAGTTAGTGGATAGTATCAGGAGGTTGGTGTTTAGATAGAATTAGGAGGTTGGTGAATGGATAGTATCAGGAGGTTGGTGAGTGGATATTATTAGGAGGTTGGTGAGTGGATAGTATCAGGAGGTTGGTGAGTGGATAGTATCAGGAGGTTGGCGACTGACACGCCCCCCCCCCTATGGTCATTGTAAGCTGAGCATTACTTAACCAATATTAGGGAGCGACTGAAACACCCCCCTTGTGGTCATTGTAAGCTGAGTGTTACTTAACCAATATTAGGGAGCGACTGAAACACCCCCTCTGTGGTCATTGTAAGCTGAGCGTCACTTAACCAATATTAGGGAGCGACTGAAACGCCCCCCTGTGGTCATTGTAAGCTGAGCGTTACTTAACCAATATTAGGGAGTGACTGAAACGCCCCCCCCCCCGTGGTCATTGTAAGCTGAGCTGTGAAGACTCACAACCCCCTATAATACTGCATAGTATGAGCGTGTCCGCAGAGACGGATGCCCAAAGTCCTCCCGCAGAGGTAGGACATACTATGACCCTTCAAAGGAAATGTGCTCCACAGCGTTTTCTTACACCTTACGTGGCCGCTGGTTTGTAGCACCTTCCCGTCCAACATGATAATATAAACATAGTGTTAGTAAGGACACAACATATAAAGAGCATCAGAAATAGATAGGGGAGGGAGGGAGGGACAAACACCATCCAGAAAGGAAGTTGCTGGGCATACACCAGCCTTATAAAGCACCCATATAGCCACTCCCAATATATCACACATGGATCAGAACCAACCAACCAAATAAAACTCTTCAACTACTCTACCTAGCAACAGTTGACCAAAATTCTACCAATTACAAAAAACTAAGGACTATTATATAGGGCCTGATTCAGAGCCGAACGCTCTGACCAGAGCGCTCGCTCTGAATCAGGGCCCTCCTCCATGAAAATGGAGCGGCCTCCTGGCCGCCCGTATAGCTGTGGGTGACCACCCAAAGCATATGCGAGCGTCCATGATGATGGTCGCGATGGTCTTGACCATCGCGAGCATCGGGCTTGCGACGGAGACCCTGCGGTAAGGTCTCACTGCTGCAAGCCCTGGAGTGATTTTGGCTCTAACAGAGCCAAAATCACTCCCACTGACATCACTAGTGATGTCAGTGGGGACGGCTTCAGACGGTAGGCGTTCCCATGGGAACGCCTCTGTCTGGCAGGCACACCCCCGGCACGCCCACCAAAGGGGGCCGTAAAAAAGATAGTTAAAAAACCACAACACACACACCGTAGAAAGTACAATTTTATTACATGCACCAAACCACACTCACACATACTTACCTGCTGCCAGGTGTTCTATCCCCTTCTCCAAGTAAAATCCAATGGGGGTGCCTAAAAAAGAGATGCGATACTCACCTCTGTCCTTGCGCTGGTGTCCGTAGTATCCCCACACTTGGCAAAACAATAAACCAAGTGACCCGATCTATGCCGGACAGGTATTTGTATACTGTATGTGTTGTCACATATACCAATACTTTGCAAATGACAGGAGACAGGCCTCTACGGGAAATCCCATGGCCCGCCAGCCAATCAGAAGCCGCTTTACATATAGTGGCTGCTCATTGGCTGTGACCCTTGTGTAACCAGCCAGTGAGCGGCCGCTACATGTAAAGCGGCCTCTGATTGGCTGCCGGGCCGTGGGATTTCCCGTAGAGGCCCATCTCCAGTGACAACACACATACCAATACTTGTCCGGCATGGATCGGGTCACTCGTTTTTTTTTTATTTGCCAAGTCCGGGTATGCTACGGACACCAGCATAAGGACAGAGGGGAGTATAGCATCTTTTCTTCAGGTACCCCCATTGGATTCTACTTGGAGAAGGGGAAAGAACACCTGACAGCAGGTAAGAATGTGTAAGTGAGGTAGGCGTATATAATAAAATTGTACTTTCTACAGTGTTTGTGTGTTGTGGTTTTTAACATTTTTTTACAGCGGGGTTACGGGTGCCAATGGCCTGCTAGCACTTGCAGTTCCACAAGTGCCAAAGGGCAGGCATGCTGGCACCTGTAGTTCCACGGTAACAAACAATAGTTTTACACTATTTACAACACTATTACCCCTGTACACAACGCTCTAGGGGTGCGGGGAAGAGCCCCGGACTTCAGCCTGGGGTGCTCGGTAGAGGTGAGACCCCTTTATTGGGGGCTCCCTACCTCCCCTGAGATCCCAGGCTGGGCTGACCAGCTTGAGGTACGAATGCTTTGGCTGGGGAGACCCAGTGATAGGTTCCCCTGGCTGTGGCATTACACCCCGGCCAGAGTTGAGTGCGGTGCTGGTTTTAAATATAGGCGGACCCCTACAGATTTTTTCCCCCTAGTTTTAAAACCAGGACTGGCTCAGCAGCCAGGTGCCAGTTCCTAAAAATACAGGGGGACCCTATTCATTTTTCCCTCCCAGATTTTTAGGAACCAGGACTGGCTGAGCAGCCCAGGGCTGGTTATGCTTTTGGGGGTGGGGGACCCTACATTTTTTTTTTAAATTAACCCTTTTATTACAGGTAGAAAACACAAACAGCCTTTACATATCTCACTGATATGTGCAGGCTGCTTGTTCGGGAGAGTTTGGCAGAGAGAAAACACTGCAATCTCGGGGGAGAAATCTCGATCTGCTTCACCATCGGGCCATCTCGCTCTCAGCTAAACTAATTTCTTTGTAAAGTTGCAAGTTTCAGAAGCATCAAATCACCGGAGTTTCGGCGATGCAAATCGAGTTGCAAAAAAAAAAACTCGATCAGACTCGATTCTTAGTAAATTTACCCCCTAGTCTTTAACCCCAGTCTAAGGTAAATAGGCCTAATTCCCAAACTGTGGGGCCAGGGGCAATCTATTAGGAGTGTGTTGCTGCTACAGTGGAGTCCCAAGAATTATGGAGAATGCCGAAGGGTCACATAAGTTCTGCCATCTTCTCTTGTCCTTTTGACTCATGGTGATGCTGGGTTTGCTTCTTACAAGTCTTCATTTGACCAGTGGATAGCAATTGTCAGCCACTGTCTCAGATCTTCAATGCTTCTCAAATTTGTCACATCATCTTCTGGCCTCTTCATGCCAATGCATCTTTATTTCTCAATTCTGATGGCTCCTCTCTCTGCACCTCCCCATTCTCCAGTGCTGCTTCTTATATTCTTGTTGGCAGTACCTCTTCTCTTCTTTTCATAGGGATGTTGTCTCTGATTGGCTCCCTTTGGTAACCAGCCATTGGTCAAATTTAAATTATGTAGAGAGGAGAGTAAGTGGTACTAGTAGCTAGAGGTTGGGGCATAAGTAGGTATGCTGGTGGGTGACAGCAGTACATTTTTGAGTTACTAGCACCAATAGATTTTTGTTAGGCAAGCAAGTGTCATCAGTAGACTAGTGAACAGCTGGCATCAGTATTAATGTAAACAGGTGGCATCAGTAGGTTAGTCCAGGGCTGTAGTCAGTTGATAGAGTGTCAAGCACTGACTCCGGAAGCTCTGAACATGTGACGTCATGATGTCAGAATGGAGGAGCAGAATAGCCGGCAACAGGGGGAGGAGCTAATCTACCAGAGCGTATATACAGGAGGCGGGGGCTCTGGCTTTGTGGTGGCTTGGACTAGGACTAGACGTTGGTGAGCATTAGGAGGTTAGTGAGCTGATAGCATTAGAAGGTTGGTGAGTGGAGCGCATTAGGAGGTTGGAAGTATTATGAGATTGGTGAGTGGAAAGTATGAGGAGGTTGGTGAGCTGATAGTATTAGGAAGTTGAGGAGCGGAAAGTAACAGGAGGTTGGGAAGCTGATAGCATTAGGAGGTTGATGAGCTGATAGCATCAGGACGTTGGTGAGTGGATAGTATTTGGAGATTGGTGGGTGGATAGTAACAGGAGGTTGGAGAGCTGATAGCATTAGGAGGCTGGTGAGTGGAGAGCATTAGGAGGTTGGTAGTATTATGAGATTGGGCAGTGGAAAGAATAAGGAGGTTGGTGAGCTGATAGTATTAGGAGGACAGTGAGTGGATAGTATTAGGAAGTTGATGAGCGGAAAGAAACAGGAGGTTGGGAAGCTGATAGCATTAGTAGTTTGGTGAGTGGAAAGTATTAGGAGGTTGGTGAGTGGATAATATCAGAAGGTTGGTGAGCTGATAGCATTAGGAGGTTAGTGAGTGGATAGTATCAGGAGGATGGTGAGTGGAAAGTATTAGGAGGTTGGTGAGTGGATAGTATCAGGAGGTTAGTGAGTGGATAGTATCAGGAGGTTGGTGACAGTATAGTATCAAGAGGTTGGTGAGTGTCTAGTATAAGGAGGTTGGTGAGTGGATAGTATCAGGACATTGGTGAGTGCATAGTGTCAGGAGGTTGGAGAGTAGATAGTATCAGGAGGTTGGTGAGCGGTTAGCATCAGGAGGTTGCTGAGTGGATAGCATCAGGAGGTTGGTGAGTGGAATAGTATCAGGAGGTTCATGAGTGGATAGTATTAGGAGGTTGATGAGTGGATAGTATCAGGAGGTTGGTGAGTGGAAAAGTATAAGGAGGTTGGTGAGTGGAAAAGTATCAGGAGGTTGGTGAGTGGATAGTATAAGGAGGTAGGTGAGTGTACAGTATCAGGAGGTTGGTGAGCTGATAGCATTAGGAGGTTGGTGAGTGGATAGAATCAGGAGGATGGTGAGTGGAAAGTATTAGGAGGTTGGTGAGTGGATAGAATCAGGAGGTTAGTGAATGGGTAGTATCAGGAGGTTGGTGAGTGTATAGTATCAGGAGGTTGGTGAGTGTATAGAATCAGGAGGTTGGTGAGTGCCTAGTATAAGGAGGTTGGTGAGAGGATAGTGTCAGACGGTTGGTGAGTGGATAGTATCAGGAGGTTGGTGAGTGCATAGTATCAGGAGGATGGTGAGTGGATAGTATCAGGAGATTGGTGAGCGGAAAAGTATAAGGAGGTCGGTGAGTGGAAAAGTATCAAGAGGTTGGTGAGTGGAAAAGTTTCAGGAGGTTGGTGAGTAGATAGCATAAGGAGGTTGGTGAGCATACAGTATCAGGATGTTGGTGAGTGGATAGTATCAGGAGGTTGGTGAGTGGATAGTATCAGGAGTTTGGTGAGTGTCTAGTATAAGGAGGTTGGTGAGTGGATAGTATCAGGAGGTTGGTGAGTGGATAGTATCAGGAGGTTGGTGAGTGCATAGTATCAGGAGGTTGGTGAGTGGATAGTATCAGGAGGTTGGTGAGCGGATAGTATCAGGAGGTTGGTGAGCTGATAGCATTTGGAGGTTGGTGAGTGGAGAGCAGTAGGAGGTTGGTAGTATTATGAGATTGGGGAGTGGAAAGTATGAGGAGGTTGGTGAGCTGATAGTATTAGGAGGTTGGTGAATGGATAGTTTCAGGAGGTTGGTGAGTGGATAGTATTTGGAGTTTGGTGAGTGTATAGTATCAGGAGGTTGGAGAGTGGATAATATTAGGAGTTTGTTGAGCGGTTAGTATCAGGAGGTTAGTGAGTGGATAGTATCAGGAGGTTAGTGTTTAGATAGAATCAGGAGGTTTGTGAATGGATAGTATCAGGAGGTTGGTGAGTGGATAGTATCAGGAGGTTGGAGAGTGGATAGTATCAGGAGGTTGGTGAGTGGATAGTAACAGGAGGTTGGTGAGTGGGTAGTAGTAGGAGGTTGGTGAGTGGATTGTATCAGTAGGTTACTGAGTGGATAGTATCAAGAGGTTAGTGAGTGGATAGTATCAGGAGGTTGGTGAGTGCATAGTATCAGGAGGTTGGTGAGTGGAGAGTGTCAGGAGGTTGGTGAGTGGATAGTATCAGGAAGTTGCTGATTATATAGATTCAGGAGGGTGGTGAGTGGAAAATTATCAGGAGGTTGGTGAGTGGATAGTATGTGAGTGTATAGTATCAGGAGGTTGGTGAGTGCATAGTATCAGGAGGTTGGTGAGTGAATAGTTTCAGGAGGTTGGTAAGTGGAAAAGTATCAGGAGGTTGGTGAGTGGATAGTATAAGGAGGTTGGTGAGTGGATAGTATCAGGAGGTTGGTGAGCGGATAGTATTAGTAGGTTGGTGAGTGGATAGTTTTAGGAGGTTGGTGAGTGGATAGTACTAGGAGGATGGTGAGTGGATAGTATCAGGAGGTTGGTGAGTGGATAGGATGAGGAGGTTGGTGAGCGGACAGTTTTAGGAGGTTGGTGAGTGGATAGTATCATGAGGTTGGTGAGTGTATAGTATTAGGAGGATGGTGAGTGTATAGTATTAGGAGATTGTTGAGCATATAATATTGGGAGGTTGGTGAGCGGATAGCATCAGGAGGTTGGTGAGCGGATAGTATCAGGAGGTTGGTGAGTGGAAAAGTGTCAGGAGGTTGGTGAGTGGATAGTTTTCGGAGGTTGGTGAGTGGATAGTACTAGGAGGTTGCAGAGTGGATAGTATCAGGAGGTTGGTGAGTGGATAGGATGAGGAGGTTGGTGAGCGGATAGTTTTAGGAGGTTGGTGAGTGGATAGTATCATGAGGTTGGTGAGTGTATAGTATTAGGAGGATGGTGAGTGTATAGTATTAGGAGATTGTTGAGCATATAATATTGGGAGGTTGGTGAGCGGATAGCATCAGGAGGTTGGTGAGCGGATAGTATCAGGAGGTTGGTGAGTGGAAAAGTGTCAGGAGGTTGGTGAGTGGATAGTTTTCGGAGGTTGGTGAGTGGATAGTACTAGGAGGTTGCAGAGTGGATAGTATCAGGAGGTTGGTGAGTGGATAGGATGAGGAGGTTGGTGAGCAGATAGTTTTAGGAGGTTGGTGAGTGGATAGTATCATGAGGTTGGTGAGTGTATAGTATTAGGAGGTTGGTGAGTGTATAGTATTAGGAGATTGTTGAGCAGATAATATTGGGAGGTTGGTGAGCGGATAGCATCAGGAGGTTGGTGAGTGGATAGTATTAGGAGGTTGGTGAGTGGATAGTATCAGGAGGTTGGTGAGTGGAAAAGTATCAGGAGGTTGGTGAGTTTATACTATCAGGAGATTGCTGAGTGGATAGTATCAGGAGGTTGGTTTGTTTATATTATCAGGAGGTTGGTGAGTGGATAGTATCAGGAGGTTAGTGAGTGGATAGTATTAGGAGGTTTGTGAGCGGATAGTATCAGGAGGTTAGTGAGTGGATAGTGTCCAGAGGTTGGTGAGTGGATAGTATTAGGAGGTTGGTGAGTGGATAGTATCAGGAGGATGGTTAATGTGTAGTATTAGGAGGTAGGTGAGTGGATAGTATCAGGAGGTTAGTGAGTGGAATAGTATCAGGAGTTTGGTGATTGGATAGTATCAGGTGGTTGGTGAGTGGATAGTATCAGGAGGTTGATGAGTGGATAGTATCAGGAGGTTGGTGAGTGTATAGTATCATGAAGTTACTGAGTGTATAGTTTTAGGAGCTTGGTGAGTGGATAGTTTTAGGAGGTTGGTGAGTGTATAATATCAGGAAGTTGCTGAGTGTATAGTTTCAGGAGGTTGGTGAGTAGATAGTATCAGGTGGTTGGTGAGTGGATAGTATCAGGAGGTTGGTGAGTGTATAGTATCATGAAGTTGCTGAGTGTATAGTTTCAGGAGCTTGGTGAGTGGATAGTATCAGGAGGTTGGTGAGTGTATAGTATCAGGTGGATGGTGAGTGGATAGTTTCAAGAGGTTGTTGAGTGGAAAGAATCAGGAGGTTGTTGAGTGGAAAAGTATCAGGAGGTTGGTGAGTTTATATTATCAGGAGGTTGGTGAGTGGATAGTATCATGAGGTTAGTGAGTGGATAGTATCAGGAGGTTGGTGATCGGATATTATCAGGAGATTAGTGAGTGGATACTATCAGGAGGTTGGTATTGTATAGTATTAGGAGGATGGTGAGTGGATAGTATCAGGAGGTTGGTTAGTGTATAGTATTACGAGGTTGATGAGTGGACAGCATCAGGAGGTTGGTGAGTGGATAGTATTAGGAGATTGGAGAGTGGATAGTATCAGGAGGTTGGTGATTGGATATTATTAGGAGGTTGGTTAGTGTGTAGTATTAGGAGGTTGGTGAGTGGATAGTATCAGGAAGTTGGTTAGTGGAATAGTATCAGGAGGTTGGTGAGAGGATAGTATCAGGTGGTTGTTGAGTGGATAGTATCAGGAGGTTGATGAGTGGATATTTTCAGGAGGTTGGTGAGTGGATAGTGTCAGGAGGTTGGTGAGTGGATAGTATTAGGAGATTGGTGAGTGGAGAGAATCAGGAGGTTGGTAATTGGATAGCATTAGGAGGTTGGTGAGTGGATTATTAACAGGAGGATGGTGATTGGATACTATCATGAGGTTGGTGAGTGTATAGTAATAGGAGGTTGGTAAGTGTATATTATTAGGAGATTGGTGAGCGGATAATATTAGGAGTTTGGTTTGCGGATAGTATCAGGAGGTTGGTGAGTGGATAGTATCAGGAGGTTGGAGAGTGGAATGTATCAGTAGGTTGGAGAGTGGAAAGTATCAGGAGGTTCATGAGTGGATAATATTAGGAGGTTGGTGAGCGGATAGAATCAGGAGGTTGGGGATTGGATAGTATCAGGAGGTTGGTGTGTGGATATTATTAGGAGGTTGGTGAGTGGATAGTATCAGGAGGTTGGTGATTGGATATTATTAGGAGGTTGGTGAGTGGATAGTATCAGGAGGTTGGTGATTGGATATTATTAGGAGGTTGGTGAGTGGATTAGTATCAGGAGGTTGGTGATTGGATAGTATCATGAGGTTAGTGAGTGTATAGTATTAAGAGGTTGGTGAGTGTATAGTATTACGAGATTGGTTAGCGGATAATATTAGGAGGTTGGTGAGCGGATCGTATCAGGAGGATGGTGATGGGATAGTATTAGGAGGTTGGTGAGTGGATAGTATCAGTAGGTTGGTGAGTGGATAGTATTAGGAGGTTGGTGAGTGGATAATATTAGGAGGATGGTGAGCGGATAGTTTCAGGATGTGAGTGAGTGGATATGATCAGGAGGTTGGTGTTTAGATACAATTAGGAGGTTGGTGAATGGATAGTATCAGGAGGTTGGTGAGTGGATATTATTAGGAGGTTGGTGATTGGATAGTATCAGGAGGTTGGTGACTTTATATTATCTGGAGCTTGGTGAGTGGATAGTATCAGGTGGTTAGTGAGTGGATAGTATCAAGAGGTTGGTGAGCGGATATTATCAGGAGGTTAGTGAGTGGATAGTATCAGGAGGTTGATGATTGTATAGCATTAGGAGGTTGGTGAGTGGATAGTATCAGGAGGTTGGTGAGTGTATAGTATTAGGAGATTGGTGAGTGGATAGTATCAGGAGGTTGGTTAGTGTGTAGTATTAGGAGGTTGGTGAGGGGATAGTATCAGGAAGTTGGTTAGTGAAATAGTATCAGAAGGTTGGTAAGTGGATAGTATCAGGTGGTTGGTGAGTGGATAGTATCTTGAGGTTGATGAGTGGATAGTATCAGGAGGTTGGTGAGTGGATAGTGTCAGGAGGTTTGTGAGTGGATAGTGTCAGGAGGTTGGTGAGTGGATAGTATTAGGAGATTGGTGAGTGGAGAGAATCAGGAGGTTGATGATTGGATAGCATTAGGAGGTTGGTGAGTGGATTACTAACAGGAGGATGGTGAATGGATGCTATCATGAGGTTGGTCAGTGTATAGTAATAGGAGGTTGGTGAGTGTATAGTATTAGGAGATTGGTGAGCGGATAATATTAGGAGGTTGGTTTGCGGATAGTATCAGGAGGTTGGTGAGTGGAGAGTATCAGGAGGTTGGTGAGTGGAAAGTATCAGTAGGTTGGTGAGTGGATAGTATCAGGAGGTTGTTGAATGGATAGTATCAGGAGGTTGGTGTGTGGATATTATTAGGAGGTTGGTGAGTGGATAGTATCAGGAGGTTGGAGAGTGGATAGTATCAGGAGGTTGGTGTTTAGATAGAATCAGCAGGTTGGTGAATGGATAGTATCAAGCGGTTGGTGAGTGTATAGTATTAGGAGGTTGGTGAGTGTATAGTATTAGGAGATTGTTGAGCAGATAATATTGGGAGGTTGGTGAGCGGATGGCATCAGGAGGTTGGTTAGTGGATAGTATTAGGAGGTTGGTGAGTGGATAGTATCAGGAGGTTGGTGAGTGGAAAGGTATCAGGAGGTTGGTGAGTTTATACTATCAGGAGATTGGTGAGTGGATAGTATCAGGAGGATGGTTTGTTTTTATTATCAGGAGGTTAGTGAGTGGATAGTATTAGGAGGTTTGTGAGCGGATAGTATCAGGAGGTTAGTGAGTGGATAGTATCCGGAGGTTGGTGAGTGGATAGTATTAGGAGGTTGGTGAGTGGATAGTATCAGGAGGTTGGTAATGTGTAGTATTAGGAGGTAGGTGAGTGGATAGTATCAGGAGTTTAGTGAGTGGATAGTATCAGGAGGTTGATGAGTGGATAGTATCAGGCTGTTGGTGAGTGTATATTATCATGAAGATCCTGAGTGTATAGTTTTAGGAGCTTGGTGAGTGGATAGTTTTAGGAGGTTGGTGAGTGTATAATATCAGGAAGTTGCTGAGTGTATAGTTTCAGGAGGTTGGTGAGTGGAATAGTATCAGTAGGTTGGTGAGTAGATACTATCAGGTGGTTGGTGAGTGGATAGTATCAGGAGGTTGGTGAGTTGAAAGTACCAGGAGGTTGGTGAGTGTATAGTATCATGAAGTTGCTGTTGCTGAGTGTATAGTTTCAGGAGCTTGGTGAGTGGATAGTATCAGGAAGTTGGTGAGTGTATAGTATCAGGAAGTTGCTGAGTGTATAGTTTCAGGAGGTTGGTGAGTGGAAAAGTATCAGGAGGTTTGTGAGTGGATAGTATCAGGTGGTTGGTGAGTGGATAGTATCAGGAGGTTGTTGAGTGGAAAAGTATCAGGAGGTTGGTGAGTTTATGTTATCAGGATATTGGTGAGTGTGTAGGAATCAGGAGGTTGTTGAGTGGAAAAGTTTCAGGAGGTTGGTGAGTTTATGTTATCAGGATATTGATGAGTGGAAAGTATCAGGAGGTTGGTGAGTTTATATTATCAGGAGGTTGGTGAGTGGATAGTATTATGAGGTTAGTGAGTGGATAGTATCAGGAAGTTGGTGATTGGATATTATCAGGAGATTAGTGAGTGGATAGTATAAGGAGGTTTTTTAATTGGATAGTATTAGGAGGTTGGTGAGTGGATAGTATCAGGAGGTTGGTTAGTGTATAGTATTACGAGGTTGGTGAGTGGATAGAATCAGGAGGTTGGTTAGTGTGTAGTATTAGGAGGTTGGTGAGTGGATAGTATCAGGAGGTTGGTGAGTGGATTAGTATCAGGTGGTTGGTGAGTGGATAGAATCAGGAGGATGATGAGTGGATTGGATCAGGAGGTTGGTGAGTGGATAGTATTAGGACGTTGGTGATTGGATATTATTAGGAGTTTGGTGAGTGGATTAGTATCAGGAGGTTGGTGATTGGATAGTATCATGAGGTTGGTGAGTGTATAGTATTAGGAGGTTGGTGAGTGTATAGTATTGCGAGATTGGTGAGCGGATAATCTTAGGAGCTTGGTGAGCGGATAGTATCAGGAGGATGGTGAGGGGATAGTATTAGGAGGTTGGTGAGTGGATAGTATCAGTACGTTGGTGAGTGGATAGTAGTATGAGGTTGGTGAGTGGATAATATTAGGAGGATGGTGAGCTGATATTATCAGGATGTGAGTTAGTGGATAGTATCAGGAGGTTGGTGTTTAGATAGAATTAGGAGGTTGGTGAATGGATAGTATCAGGAGGTTGGTGAGTGGATATTATTGTGAGGTTGGTGAGTGGAGAGAATCAGGAGGTTGAATATTGGATAGCATTAGGAGGTTGGTGAGTGGATTACTAACAGGAGGATGGTGATTGGATGCTATCATGAGGTTGGTGAGTGTATAGTAATGGGAGGTTGGTGAGTGTATAGTATTAGGAGATTGGTGAGCGGATAATATTAGGAGGTTGGTTTGCGGATAGTATCAGGAGGTTGGTGAGTGGAGAGTATCAGGAGGTTCGTGAGTGGAAAGTATCAGTAGGTTGGTGAGTGGATAGTATCAGGAGGTTGTTGAATGGATAGTATCAGGAGGTTGGTGTGTGGATATTATTAGGAGGTTGGTGAGTGGATAGTATCAAGCGGTTGGTGAGTGTTTAGTATTAGGAGGTTGGTGAGTGTATAGTATTAGGAGATTGTTGAGCAGATAATATTGGGAGGTTGGTGAGCGGATGGCATCAGGAGGTTGGTGAGTGGATAGTATCAGGAGGTTGGTGAGTGGATAGTATCAGGAGGTTGGTGAGTGGAAAGGTATCAGGAGGTTGGTGAGTTTATACTATCAGGAGATTGGTGAGTGGATAGTATCAGGAGGATGGTTTGTTTATATTATCAGGAGGTTGGTGAGTGGATAGTATCAGGAGGTTAGTGAGTGGATAGTATTAGGAGGTTTGTGAGCGGATAGTATCAGGAGGTTAGTGAGTGGATAGTATCCGGAGGTTGGTGAGTGGATAGTATTAGGAGGTTGGTGAGTGGATAGTATCAGGTGGTTGGTAATGTGTAGTATTAGGAGGTAGGTGAGTGGATAGTATCAGGAGTTTAGTGAGTGGATAGTATCAGGAGGTTGATGAGTGGATAGTATCAGGAGGTTGGTGAGTGTATATTATCATGAAGATCCTGAGTGTATAGTTTTAGGAGCTTGGTGAGTGGATAGTTTTAGGAGGTTGGTGAGTGGATAATATTAGGAGGATGGTGAGCGGATAGTATCAGGATGTGAGTTAGTGGATAGTATCAGGAGGTTGGTGTTTAGAAAGAATTAGGAGGTTGGTGAATGGATAGTATCAGGAGGTTGGTGAGTGGATATTATTAGGAGGTTGGTGAGTGGATAGTATCAGGAGGTTGGTGAGTGGATATTATTAGGAGGTTGGTGAGTGGATAGTATCAGGAGGTTGGAGAGTGGATAATACTAGGAGGTTGGTGAGTGGATAGAATCAGGAGGTTGGTGAATGTATAGTATCAGGAGGTTGGTGAGTGGGTAGTATCAGGAGGTTGGTGATTGGATAGTATCAGGAGGTTGGTGAGTTTATATTATCAGGAGGTTGGTGATTGGATAGTATCAGGAGGTTGGTGAGCGGATATTATCAGGAGGTTAGTGAGTGGATAGTATCAGGAGGTTGGTGATTGTATAGTATTAGGAGGTTGGAGAGTGGGTAGTATCAGTAGGTTGGTTAGTGTATAGTATTAGGAGATTAGTGAGTGGATAGTATCAGGAGGTTGGTTAGTGTGTAGTATTAGGAGGTTGGTGAGTGGATAGTATCAGGAAGTTGGTGAGTGGAATAGTATCAGGAGGTTGGTGAGTTGATAGCATCAGGTGGTTGGTGAGTGGATAGTATCAGGAGGTTGATGAGTGGATAGTATCAGGAGGTTGGTGAGTGTATATTATGATGAAGATCCTGAGTGTATAGTTTTAGGAGCTTGGTGAGTGGATAGTTTTAGGAGCTTGGTGAGTGTATAATATCAGGAAGTTGCTGAGTGTATAGTATCAGGAGGTTGGTGAGTGGAAAAGTATCAGGAGGTTGGTGAGTAGATAGTATCAGGTGGTTGGTGAGTGGATAGTATCAGGAGGTTGGTGAGTGGAAAGTACCAGGAGGTTGGTGAGTGTATAGTATCATGAAGTTGCTGAGTGTATAGTTTCAGGAGCTTGGTGAGTGGATAGTATAAGGAAGTTGGTGAGTGTATAGTATCAGGAAGTTGCTGAGTGTATAGTTTCAGGAGGTTGGTGAGTGGAAAAGTATCAGGAGGTTTGTGAGTGGATAGTATCAGGTGGTTGGTGAGTGGATAGTATCAGGAGGTTGTTGAGTGGAAAAGTATAAGGAGGTTGGTGAGTTTATGTTATCAGGATATTGGTGAGTGTGTAAGAATCAGGAGGTTGTTGAGTGGAAAAGTATCAGGAGGTTGGTGAGTTTATGTTATCAGGATATTGATGAGTGGAAAGTATCAGGAGGTTGGTGAGTTTATATTATCAGGAGGTTGGTGAGTGGATTGTATCATGAGGTTAGTGAGTGGATAGTATCAGGAGGTTGGTGATCGGATATTATCAGGAGATTAGTGAGAGGAAAGTATAAGGAGGTTGGTAATTGGATAGTATTAGGTGGTTGGTGAGTGGATAGTATCAGGAGGTTGGTTACTGTATAGTATTACGAGGTTGGTGAGTGGATAGAATCAGGAGGTTGGTTAGTGTGTAGTATTAGGAGGTTGGTGAGTGGATAGTATCTGGAGGTTGGTGAGTGGATTAGTATCAGGTGGTTGGTGAGTGGATAGAATCAGGAGGATGATGAGTGGATAGGATCAGGAGGTTGGTGAGTGGATAGTATTAGGAGATTGGTGAGTGGATAGTATCAGGACGTTGGTGAATGGATATTATTAGGAGGTTGGTGAGTGGATTAGTATCAGGAGGTTGGTGATTGGATAGTATCATGAGGTTGGTGAGTGTATAGTATTAGGAGGTTGGTGAGTGTATAGTATTGTGAGATTGGTGAGCGGATAATCTTAGGAAGTTGGTGATCGGATAGTATCAGGAGGATGGTGATGGTATAGTATTAGGATGTTGGTGAGTGGATAGTATCAGTAGGTTGGTGAGTGGATAGTATTAGGAGGTTGGTGAGTGGATAATATTAGGAGGATGGTGAGCGGATAGTATCAGGATGTGAGTTAGTTGATAGTATCAGGAGGTTGGTGTTGAGATAGAATTAGGAGGTTGGTGAATGGATAGTATCAGGAGGTTGGTGAGTGGATATTATTAGGAGGTTGGTGAGTGGATAGTATCAGGAGGTTGGAGAGTGGATAATATTAGGAGGTTGGTGAGTGGATAGAATCAGGAGGTTGGTGAATGTATAGTATCAGGAGGCTGGTGAGTGGGTAGTATCAGGAGGTTGGTGATTGGATAGTATCAGGAGGTTGGTGAGCGGATATTATCAGGAGGTTAGTGAGTGGATAGTATCAGGAGGTTGGTGATTGTATAGTATCAGGAGGTTGGAGAGTGGATAGTATCAGGAGGTTGGTTAGTGTATAGTATTAGGAGATTAGTGAGTGGATAGTATCAGGAGGTTGGTGAGTGGATAGTATCAGGAAGTTGGTGAGTGGAATAGTATCAGGAGGTTGGTGAGTGGATAGTATCAGGTGGTTGGTGAATGGATAGTATCAGGAGTTTGATGAGTGGATAGTATCTGGAGGTTCGTGAGTGGAGAGAATCAGGAGGTTGGTGATTGAATAGCATTAGGAGGTTGGTGAGTGGATTAGTAACAGGAGGATGGTGATTGGATACTATCATCAGGTTGGGGAGTGCATAGTAATAGGAGGTTGGTTAGAGTATAGTATTAGGAGATTGCTGAGCGGATAATATTAGGAGGTAGGTTTGCGGATAGTATCAGGAGGTTGGTAAGGGGATAGTATTAGAAGGTTGGTGAGTGGATAGTATCAGGAGGTTGGTGAGTGGAAAGTATCAGTAGGTTGGTGAGTGGATAGTATTAGGAGTTTGGTGAGTGGATAATATTAGGAGGTTGGTGAGCGGATAGTATCAGGATGTGAGTTAGTGGATAGTATCAGGAGGTTGGTGTTTAGATAGAATCAGGAGGTTGGTGAATGGATAGTATCAGGAGGTTGGTGTGTGGATATTATTAGGAGGTTGGTGAGTGGATAGTATCAGGAGGTTGGAGAGTGGATAATATTAGGAGGTTGGTGAGCGGATAGTATCAGGAAGTTAGTGAGTGGATAGTATCAGGAGGTTGGTGAGTTTATATTATCAGGAGATTGGTGAGTGGATAGTATCAGGAGTTTGGTTTGTTTATATTATCAGGAGGTTGGTGAGTGGATAGTATCAGGAGGTTAGTGAGTGGATATTATCAGGAGTTTGGGGAGCGGATAGTATCAGGAGGTTAGTGAGTGGATAGTATCAGGAGGTTGGAGGGTGGATAATATTAGGAGGTTGGTGAGTGGATAGTATCAGAAGGTTGGTGAGTGGAAAGTATCAGGAGGTTGGTCAGTGTATAGTATCATGAAGTTGCTGAGTGTATAGTTTCAGGAGCTTGGTGGTTGGATAGTATCAGGAGGTTGGTGAGTGTATAGTATCAGGTGATTGGTGAGTGGATAGTATCAGGAGGTTGGTGAGTGGAAAGTATCAGGTGGTTGGTGAGTGGAAAAGTATCAGGAGGTTGGTGAGTTTATATTATCAGGAGATTGGTGAGTGGATAGTATCTGGAGTTTGGTTTGTTTATATTATCAGGAAGTTGGTGAGTGGATAGTATCAGTAGGTTAGTGAGTGGATAGTATCAGGAGGTTGGTGAGCGGATAGTATCAGGAGGTTAGTGATTGAATAGTATCCAGAGGTTGGTGAGTGGATAGTATTAGGAGGTTGATAAGTGGATAGTATCAGGAGGTCGGTTAGTGTATAGTATTCGGAGGTTGGTGGGTGGATAGTATCAGGAGGTTGGTTAATGTGTAGTATTATTAGATAGGTGAGTGTATAGTATCAGGAGGTTGGTGAGTGGAATAGTATCTGGAGGTTGGTGAGTGGAAAAGTATCAGGAGGTAGGTGAGTGGATATCATCAGGAGGTTGGTGAGTTTATAGTATCATGAAGTTGCTGAGTGTATAGTTTCAGGAGCTTGGTGAGTGGATAGTATCAGGAGGTTGGTGAGTGTATAGTATCAGGAAGTTGCTGAGTGTATAGTTTCAGGAGGTTGGTAAGTGGAAAAGTATCAGGAGGTTGGTGAGTAGATAGTATCAGGTGGTTGGTGAGTGGACAGTATCAGGAGGTTGGTGAGTGGAAAGTATCAGGAGGTTGGTGAGTGTATAGTATCAGGAAGTTTCTGAGTGTTTAGTTTCAGGAGGTTGGTGAGTGGAAAAGTATGAGGAGGTTGGTGAGTGGATAGTATCAGGTGGTTGGTGAGTAGATAGTATCAGGAGGTTTGTGAGTGGAAAGCATCAGGAGGTTGGTGAGCGGAAAAGTATCAGGAGGTTGGTGAGTTTATATTATCATGAGATTGGTGAGTGGATAGTATCAGGAGGTTGGTGAGTTTATATTATCAGGAGGTTGGTGAGTGGATAGTATCAGGAGGTTAGTGAGTGGATAGTATCAGGAGGTTGGTGAGCGGATATTATCAGGAGGTTAGTGAGTGGATAGTATCAGGAGGTTGGTGATTGTATAGTATTAGGAGGTTGGTGAGTGGATAGTATCAGGAGGTTGGTTAGTGTGTAGTATTAGGAGGTTGGTCAGTGGATAGTATCAGGAAGTTGGTGAGTGGATAGTGTCAGGAGGTTGGTGAGTGGATAGTATTAGGAGATTGGTGAGTGGAGAGAATCAGGAGGTTGGTGATTGGTTAGCATTAGGAGGTTGGTGAGTGGATTAGTAACAGGAGAATGATGATTGGATACTATCATGAGGTTGGTGAGTTTATAGTATCAGGAGGTTGGTGATTGTATAGTATTAGAAGGTTGGTCAGTGGATAGTATCAGGAAGTTGGTTTGCGGATAGTATCAGGAGGTTGGTGAGGGGATGGTATTAGAAGGTTGGTGAGTGGATAGTATCAGGAGGTTGGTGAGTGGAAAGTATCAGTAGGTTGGTGAGTGGATAGTATTAGGAGGTTGGTTAGTGGGTTATATTAGGAGGTTGGTGAGAGGATAGTATCAGGATGTGAGTTAGTGGATAGTATCAGGAGGTTGGTGTTTAGATAGAATCAGGAGGTTGGTGAATGGATAGTATCAGGAGGTTGGTGTGTGGATATTATTAGGAGGTTGGAGAGTGGATAGTATCAGGAGGATGGAGAGTGGATAATATTAGGAGGTTGGTGAGCGGATAGTATCAGGAAGTTAGTGATTGGATAGTATCAGGAGGTTGATGTTTAGATAGAATCAGGAGGTTGGTTAATGGATAGTTTCAGGAGGTTAGTGAGTGTATAGTATTAGGAGGTTGGTGAGTGTATAGTATTAGGAGATTGTTGAGCAGATAATATTGCGAGGTTGGTGAGCGGATAGCATCAGGAGGTTGGTGAGTGGATAGCATTAGGAGGTTGGTGAGTGGATAGTATCAGGAGGTTGGTGAGTGGAAAAGTATCAGGAGGTTGGTGAGTTTATATTATCAGGAGGTTGGTGAGTGGATAGTATCTGGAGTTTGGTTTGTTTATATTATCAGGAAGTTGGTGAGTGGATAGTATCAGTAGGTTAGTGAGTGGATAGTATCAGGAGGTTGGTGAGCAGATAGTATCAGGAGGTTAGTGATTGAATAGTATCCAGAGGTTGGTGAGTGGATAGTATTAGGAGGTTGGTAAGTGGATAGTATCAGGAGGTCGGTTAGTGTATAGTATTCGGAGGTTGGTGGGTGGATAGTATCAGGAGGTTGGTTAATGTGTAGTATTATTAGATAGGTGAGTGTATAGTATCAGGAGGTTGGTGAGTGGAATAGTATCTGGAGGTTGGTGAGTGGAAAAGTATCAGGAGGTAGGTGAGTGGATATCATCAGGAGGTTGGTGAGTTTATAGTATCATGAAGTTGCTGAGTGTATAGTTTCAGGAGCTTGGTGAGTGGATAGTATCAGGAGGTTGGTGAGTGTATAGTATCAGGAAGTTGCTGAGTGTATAGTTTCAGGAGGTTGGTAAGTGGAAAAGTATCAGGAGGTTGGTGAGTAGATAGTATCAGGTGGTTGGTGAGTGGACAGTATCAGGAGGTTGGTGAGTGGAAAGTATCAGGAGGTTGGTGAGTGTATAGTATCAGGAAGTTTCTGAGTGTTTAGTTTCAGGAGGTTGGTGAGTGGAAAAGTATGAGGAGGTTGGTGAGTGGATAGTATCAGGTGGTTGGTGAGTAGATAGTATCAGGAGGTTTGTGAGTGGAAAGCATCAGGAGGTTGGTGAGCGGAAAAGTATCAGGAGGTTGGTGAGTTTATATTATCATGAGATTGGTGAGTGGATAGTATCAGGAGGTTGGTGAGTTTATATTATCAGGAGGTTGGTGAGTGGATAGTATCAGGAGGTTAGTGAGTGGATAGTATCAGGAGGTTGGTGAGCGGATATTATCAGGAGGTTAGTGAGTGGATAGTATCAGGAGGTTGGTGATTGTATAGTATTAGGAGGTTGGTGAGTGGATAGTATCAGGAGGTTGGTTAGTGTGTAGTATTAGGAGGTTGGTCAGTGGATAGTATCAGGAAGTTGGTGAGTGGATAGTGTCAGGAGGTTGGTGAGTGGATAGTATTAGGAGATTGGTGAGTGGAGAGAATCAGGAGGTTGGTGATTGGTTAGCATTAGGAGGTTGGTGAGTGGATTAGTAACAGGAGAATGATGATTGGATACTATAATGAGGTTGGTGAGTTTATAGTATCAGGAGGTTGGTGATTGTATAGTATTAGGAGGTTGGTCAGTGGATAGTATCAGGAAGTTGGTTTGCGGATAGTATCAGGAGGTTGGTGAGGGGATGGTATTAGAAGGTTGGTGAGTGGATAGTATCAGGAGGTTGGTGAGTGGAAAGTATCAGTAGGTTGGTGAGTGGATAGTATTAGGAGGTTGGTTAGTGGGTTATATTAGGAGGTTGGTGAGAGGATAGTATCAGGATGTGAGTTAGTGGATAGTATCAGGAGGTTGGTGTTTAGATAGAATCAGGAGGTTGGTGAATGGATAGTATCAGGAGGTTGGTGTGTGGATATTATTAGGAGGTTGGAGAGTGGATAGTATCAGGAGGATGGAGAGTGGATAATATTAGGAGGTTGGTGAGCGGATAGTATCAGGAAGTTAGTGATTGGATAGTATCAGGAGGTTGGTGTTTAGATAGAATCAGGAGGTTGGTTAATGGATAGTTTCAGGAGGTTAGTGAGTGTATAGTATTAGGAGGTTGGTGAGTGTATAGTATTAGGAGATTGTTGAGCAGATAATATTGCGAGGTTGGTGAGCGGATAGCATCAGGAGGTTGGTGAGTGGATAGCATTAGGAGGTTGGTGAGTGGATAGTATCAGGAGGTTGGTGAGTGGAAAAGTATCAGGAGGTTGGTGAGTTTATATTATCAGGAGGTTGGTGAGTGGATAGTATCAGGAGGTTAGTGAGTGGATAGTATTAGGAGGTTTGTGAGCGGATAGTATTAGGAGGTTAGTGAGTGGATAGTATCCGGAGGTTGGTGACTGGATAGTATTAGGAGGTTGGTGAGTGGATAGCATCAGGAGGTTGGTTAATGTGTAGTATTAGGAGGTAGGTGAGTGGATAGTATCAGGAGGTTTGTGATTGGATAGTATCTGGTGGTTGGTGAGTGGATAGTATCAGGAGGTTGATGAGTGGATAGTATCAGGAGGTTGGTGAGTGTATAGTATCATAAATTTCCTGAGTGTATAGTTTTAGGAGCTTGGTGAGTGGATAGTTTTAGGAGGTTGGTGAGTGTATAATATCAGGAAGTTGCTGAGTGTATAGTTTCAGGAGGTTGGTGAGTGGAAAAGTATCAGGAGGTTGGTGAGTAGATTGTATCAGGTGGTTGGTGAGTGGATAGTATCAGGAGGTTGGTGAGTGAATAGTATCATGAAGTTGCTGAGTGTATAGTTTCAGGAGCTTGGTGAGTGGATAGTATCTGGAGGTTGGTGAGTGTATTTTATCAGGAAGTTGCTGAGTGTATAGTTTCAGGAGGCTGGTGAGTTGAAAAGTATCAGGTGGTTGGTGAGTGGATAGTATCAGGTGGTTGGTGAGTGGACTGTATCAGGAGGTTGGTGAGTGGAAAGAATCAGGATTTTGTTGAGTGGAATAGTATCTGGAGGTTGGTGAGTTTATGTTATCAGGATATTGGTGAGTGGATAGTATCAGGAGGTTGGTGAGTTTATATTATCAGGATGTTGGTGAGTGGATAGTATCTTGAGGTTAGTGAGTGGATAGTATCAGGAGGTTGGTGATCGGATATTATCAGGAGATTAGTGAGTGGATAGTATCAGGAGGTTGGTAATTGTATAGTATTAGGAGGCTGGTGAGTGGATAGTATCAGGAGGTTGGTTAGTCTATAGTATTACGAGGTTTGTGAGTGGATAGAATCAGGAGGTTTGTTAGTGTGTAGCATTAAGAGGTTAGTGAGTGGATAGTATCAGGAGGTTGGTGAGTGGATTAGTATCAGGAGGTTGGTGTGTGGATATTATTAGGAGGTTGGTGAGTGGATAGTATCAGGAGGTTGGAGAGTGGATAATATTAGGAGGTTGGTGCGCGGATAGTATCAGGAAGTTAGTGAGTGGATAGTATCAGGAGGTTGGTGTTTAGATAGAATCCGGAGGTTGGTGAGTGGATATTATCAGTAGTTTTGTAATTGGATAGTATCAGGAGGTTGGTGACTGGATAGTATCAGGAGGTTGGTGATTGGATAGTATCAGGAGGTTGGTGAGTGTATAGTAATAGGAGGTTGGTGAGTGTATAGTACTATGAGATTGGTGAGCGGATAATATTAGGAGGTTGGTGAGTGGATTTTATTAGGACTTTGGTGAGTGTATAGTTTCAGGAGCTTGGTGAGTGGATAGTATCAGGAGGTTGGTGAGTGTATAGTATCAGGTGGTTGGTGAGTGGATAGTATCAGGAGGTTGGTGAGTGGAAAGAATCAGGAGGTTGGTGAGTGGAAAAGTATCTGGAGGTTGGTGAGTTTATATTATCAGGAGATTGGTGAGTGGATAGTATCAGGAGTTTGGTTTGTTTATATTATCAGGAGGTTGGTGAGTGGATAGTATCAGGAGGTTAGTGAGTGGATAGTATCAGGAGGTTGGTGAGCGGATAGTATCAGAAGGTTAGTGAGTGGATAGCGTCTGGAGTTTGGTGAGTGGATAGTATTAGGAGGTTGGTAAGTGGATAGAATCAGGAGGTCGGTTAGTGCATAGTATTCGGTGGTTGGTGGGTGGATAGTATCAGGAGGTTGGTTAATGTGTAGTATTAGGAGATAGGTGATTGGATAGTATCAGGAGGTTGGTGAGTGGAATAGTATCTGGAGGTAGGTGAGTGGATATTATCAGGAGGTTGGAGAGTTTATAGTATCATGAAGTTGATGAGTGTATAGTTTCAGGAGCTTGGTGAGTGGATAGTATCAGGAGGTTGGTGAGAGTATAGTATCAGGAAGTTGCTGAGTGTATAGTTTCAGGAGGTTGGTGAGTAGATAGAATCAGGTGGTTGGTGAGTGGATAGTATCAGGAGGTTGGTGAGTGGAAAGTATCAGGAGGTTGTTGAGTGTATAGTATCAGGAAGTTTCTGAGTGTATAGTTTCAGGAGGTTGGTGAGTGAAAAGTATCAGGAGGTTGGTGAGTGTATAGTATCAAGTGGTTGGTGAGTAGATAGTATCAGGGGGTTGGTGAGTGGAAAGCATCAGGAGGTTGGTGAGCGGAAAAGTATCAGGACGTTTGTGAGTTTATGGAGATTGGTGAGTGGATAGTATCAGGAGGTTGGTGAGTTTATATTATCAGGAGGTTGGTGAGTGGATAGTATCAGGAGGTTAGTGAGTGGATAGTATCAGGAGGTTGGTGATCGGATATTATCAGGAGGTTAGTGAGTGGATAGTATCAGGAGGTTGGTTATTGTATAGTATTAGGAGGTTGGTGAGTGGATAGTATCAGGAGCTTGGTTAGTGTATAGTATTAGTAGGTTGGTGAGTGGATAGTATCAGGAGGTTGGTTAGTGTGTAGTATTAGGAGGTTGGTGAGTGGATAGTATCAGGAGGTTAGTGAGTGGAATAGTATCAGGAGGTTGGTGAGTGGATGGTGTCAGGAGGTTGATGAGTGGATAGTATCAGGACATTGGTGAGTGGATAGTATCATGAGGTTGGTGAGTGAAAAGTATCAGGAGGTTGGTGATTGGATAGTGTCAGGAGGTTGGTGAGTGGATAGTATTAGGAGATTGGTGAGTGGATAGTATCAGGAAGTGAGTTAGTGGATAGTATCAGGAGTTTGTTCTTTAGATAGAATTATGAGGTTGGTGAATGGATAGTATCAGGAGGTTGGTGAGTGGATATTATTAGGACATTGGTGAGTGGATAGTGTCAGGAGGTTGGAGAGTGGAAAATATTAGGAGGTTGGTGAGCGGATAGTATCAGGAAGTTAGTGAGTGGATAGTATCAGGAGGTTAGTGTTTAGATAGAATCAGGAGGTTGGTGAATGGATAGTATCAGGAGGTTGGTGAGTGGATAGTATCAGGAGGTTGGTGAGTTTATATTATCAGGAGGTTGGTGAGTGGATAGTATCAGGAGGTTGGTGAGTGGATAGTAGTAGGAGGTTGGTGAGTGGATAGTATTAGGAGGTTGGTGAGTGGGTAGTATCAGGAGGTTAGTTAGTGGATAGTATCAGGAGGTTAGTGAGTGGATAGTATCAGGAGGTTGGTGAGTGGAAAGTTTCAGGAGGTTGGTGAGTGGAAAAGTATCAGGAGGTTGGTGATTGGATAGTGTCAGGAGGTTGGTGAGTGGATAGTATTAGGAGATTGGTGAGTGGATAGTATCAGGATGTGAGTTAGTGGATAGTATCAGGAGTTTGTTCTTTAGATAGAATTATGAGGTTGGTGAATGGATAGTATCAGGAGGTTGGTGAGTGGATATTATTAGGACATTGGTGAGTGGATAGTGTCAGGAGGTTGGAGAGTGGAAAAGTATCAGGAGGTTGGTGAGTTTAAACTATCAGGAGATTGGTGAGTGGATAGTATCAGGAGCTTGGTTTGTTTATATTATCAGGAGGTTGGTGAGCGGATAGTATCAGGAGTTTAGTGAGTGGATAGTATCAGGAGGTTGGTGAGTGGATAGTATCAGGAGGTTAGTGAGTGGATAGTATCCGGAGGTTGGTGAGTGGATAGTATTAGGAGGTTGGTGAGTGGATAGTATCAGGAGGTCGCTTAGTGTATAGTATTAGGAGGTTGGTGGGTGGATAGTATCAGAAGGTTGGTTAATGTGTAGTATTAGGAGGTAGGTGAGTGGATAGTATCTGGAGGCTGGTGAGTGGAATAGTATCAGGAGGTTGGTGATTGGATAGTATCAGGTGGTTGGTGAGTGGATAGTATCAGGAGGTTGATGAGTGGATAGTATCTGGAGGTTGGTGAGTGTATAGTATCAGGAGGTTGGTGAGTGGAAAAGTATCAGGAGGTAGGTGAGTGGATATTATCAGGAGGTTGGTGAGTGTATAATATCATGAAGTTGCTGAGTGTATAGTTTCAGGAGCTTGGTGAGTGGAAAGCATCAGGAGGTTGGTGAGTAGATAGTATCAGGTGATTGGTGAGTGGATAGTATCAGGAGGTTGGTGAGTGGATAGTATCATTAGGTTGGTGAGTGTACAGTATCATGATGTTGCTGCGTGTATAGTTTCAGGAGCTTGGTGAGTGGATAGTATCAGGAGGTTGATGAGTGGATAGTATCAGGAGGTTGGTGAGTGTATAGTATCAGGAGGTTGGTGAGTGGAAAAGTATCAGGAGGTAGGTGAGTGGATATTATCAGGAGGTTGGTGAGTGTATAGTATCATGAAGTTGCTGAGTGTATAGTTTCAGGAGCTTGGTGAGTGGAAAGCATCAGGAGGTTGGTGAGTAGATAGTATCAGGTGATTGGTGAGTGGATAGTATCAGGAGGTTGGTCAGTGGATATTATCAGGAGGTTGGTGAGTGTATAGTATCATGAAGTTGCTGCGTGTATAGTTTCAGGAGCTTGGTGAGTGGTTAGTATCTTGAGGTTGGTGAGTAGATAGTATCAGGTGATTGGTGAGTGGATAGTATCAGGAGGTTGGTGAGTGGATAGTATCAGGTGATTGGTGAGTGGATAGTATCAGGAGGTTGGTGTGTGGATATTATCAGGAGGTTGGTGAGTGTATAGTATCATGAAGTTGCTGCGTGTATAGTTTCAGGAGCTTGGTGAGTGGTTAGTATCTTGAGGTTGGTGAGTAGATAGTATCAGGTGATTGGTGAGTTTATATTATCAGGAGATTGGTGAGTGGATAGCATCAGGAGGTTGGTGAGTTTATATTATCAGGAGGTTGGTGAGTGGATAGTATCAGGAGGTTAGTGAGTGGATAGTATCCGGAGGTTGGTGAGTGGATAGTATTAGGAGGTTGGTGAGTGGATAGTATCAGGAGGTCGCTTAGTGTATAGTATTAGGAGGTTGGTGGGTGGATAGTATCAGGAGGTTGGTTAATGTGTAGTATTAGGAGGTAGGTGAGTGGATAGTATCTGGAGGCTGGTGAGTGGATTAGTATCAGGAGGTTGGTGATTGGATAGTATCAGGTGGTTGGTGAGTGGACATTATCAGGAGGTTGATGAGTGGATAGTATCAGGAGGTTGGTGAGTGTATAGTATCAGGAGGTTGGTGAGTGGAAAAGTATCAGGAGGTAGGTGAGTGGATATTATCAGGAGGTTGGTGAGTGTATAGTATCATGAAGTTGCTGAGTGTATAGTTTCAGGAGCTTGGTGAGTGGAAAGCATCAGGAGGTTGGTGAGTAGATAGTATCAGGTGATTGGTGAGTGGAAAGTATCAGGAGGTTGGTGAGTGGATAGTATCATTAGGTTGGTGAGTGTACAGTATCATGATGTTGCTGCGTGTAAAGTTTCAGGAGCTTGGTGAGTGGATAGTATCAGGAGGTTGATGAGTGGATAGTATCAGGAGGTTGGTGAGTGTATAGTATCAGGAGGTTGGTGATTGGAAAAGTATCAGGAGGTAGGTGAGTGGATATTATCAGTAGGTTGGTGAGTGTATAGTATCATGAAGTTGCTGAGTGTATAGTTTCAGGAGCTTGGTGAGTGGAAAGCATCAGGAGGTTGGTGAGTAGATAGTATCAGGTGATTGGTGAGTGGATAGTATCAGGAGGTTGGTGAGTGGATATTATCAGGAGGTTGGTGAGTGTATAGTATCATGAAGTTGCTGCGTGTATAGTTTCAGGAGCTTGGTGAGTGGTTAGTATCTTGAGGTTGGTGAGTAGATAGTATCAGGTGATTGGTGAGTGGATAGTATCAGGAGGTTGGTGAGTGGATAGTATCAGGTGATTGGTGAGTGGATAGTATCAGGAGGTTGGTGAGTGGATATTATCAGGAGGTTGGTGAGTGTATAGTATCATGAAGTTGCTGCGTGTATAGTTTCAGGAGCTTGGTGAGTGGTTAGTATCTTGAGGTTGGTGAGTAGATAGTATCAGGTGATTGGTGAGTTTATATTATCAGGAGATTGGTGAGTGGATAGCATCAGGAGGTTGGTGAGTTTATATTATCAGGAGGTTGGTGAGTGGATAGTATCAGGAGATTAGTGAGTGGATAGTATCAGGAGGTTGGTGAGCGGATATTATCAGGAGGTTAGTGAGTGGATAGTATCAGGAGGTTGGTGATTGTATAATATTAGGAGGTTAGTGAGTAGATAGTATCAGGAGGTTGGTGAGTGGAATAGTATCAGGAGGTTGGTGAGTGGATAGTATCAGGTGCTTGGTGAGTGGATAGTATCAGGAGGTTGGTTAGTGTATAGTATTAGGAGGTTGGTGAGTGCATAGTATCAGGAAGATGGTTAGTGTGTAGTATTAGGAGGTTGGTGAGCAGATAATATCAGGAGGTTTGTGAGTGGAATAGTATCAGGAGGTTGGTGAGTGGGTAGTATCAGGTGGTTGGTGAGTGGATAGTATCAGGAGGTTGATATGTGGATAGTATCAAGAGGTTGGTGAGTGGATAGTATCAGGAGGTGGTGAGTGAAAAGTATCCGGAGGTTGGTGAGTGGATAGTATCAGGAGGTTGGTGAGTGTATAGTATCAGGAAGTTGCTGAGTGTAAAGATTCAGGAGGTTGGTGAGTGGAAAAGTATCAGGAGGTTTGTGAGTGGATACCTAGTGAGTGTATAGTATCAGGAGGTTGGTGAGTGAATATTATCAGGAGGTTGGTAAGTGGAAAAGTATCAGGAGGTTGGTGAGTGGATAGTATAATGAGGTTGGTGAGTGGATAGTATCAGTCGGGTGGTGATTGGATAGACTCAGGAGGTTGGTGAGTGGATAGTATCAGGAGGTTGGTGTGTGGATATTATTAGGAGGTTGGTGAGTGGATAGTATCAGGAGGTTGGAGAGTGGATAATATTAGGAGTTTGGTGAGCGGATAGTATCAGGAAGTTAGTGATTGGATAGTATCAGGAGGTTGGTGTTTAGATAGAATCAGGAGGTTGGTTAATGGATAGTTTCAGGAGGTTAGTGAGTGTATAGTATTAGGAGGTTGGTGAGTGTATAGTATTAGGAGATTGTTGAGTAGATAATATTGCGAGGTTGGTGAGCGGATAGCATCAGGAGGTTGGTGAGTGGATAGCATTAGGAGGTTGGTGAGTGGATAGTATCAGGAGGTTGGTGAGTGGAAAAGTATCAGGAGGTTGGTGAGTTTATATTATCAGGTGGTTGGTGAGTGGATAGTATCAGGAGGTTAGTGAGTGGATAGTATTAGGAGGTTTGTGAGCGGATAGTATCAGGAGGTTAGTGAGTGGATAGTATCCGGAGGTTGGTGACTGGATAGTATTAGGAGGTTGGTGAGTGGATAGCATCAGGAGGTTGGTTAATGTGTCGTATTAGGAGGTAGGTGAGTGGATAGTATCAGGAGGTTTGTGATTGGATAGTATCTGGTGGTTGGTGAGTGGATAGTATCAGGAGGTTGATGAGTGGATAGTATCAGGAGGTTGGTGAGTGTATAGTATCATGAATTTCCTGAGTGTATAGTTTTAGGAGCTTGGTGAGTGGATAGTTTTAGGAGGTTGGTGAGTGTATAATATCAGGAAGTTGCTGAGTGTATAGTTTCAGGAGGTTGGTGAGTGGAAAAGTATCAGGAGGTTGGTGAGTAGATTGTATCAGGTGGTTGGTGAGTGGATAGTATCAGGAGGTTGGTGAGTGGAAAGTATCAGGAGGTTAGTGAGTGAATAGTATCATGAAGTTGCTGAGTGTATAGTTTCAGGAGCTTGGTGAGTGGATAGTATCTGGAGGTTGATGAGTGTATAGTATCAGGAAGTTGCTGAGTGTATAGTTTCAGGAGGCTGGTGAGTGGAAAAGTATCAGGATGTTGGTGAGTGGATAGTATCAGGTGGTTGGTGAGTGGACTGTATCAGGAGGTTGGTGAGTGGAAAGAATCAGGATTTTGTTGAGTGGAATAGTATCAGGAGGTTGGTGAGTTTATGTTATCAGGATATTGGTTAGTGGATAGTATCAGGAGGTTGGTGAGTTTATATTATCAGGATGTTGGTGAGTGGATAGTATCTTGAGGTTAGTGAGTGGATAGTATCAGGAGGTTGGTGATCGGATATTATCAGGAGATTAGTGAGTGGATAGTATCAGGAGGTTGGTAATTGTATAGTATTAGGAGGTTGGTGAGTGGATAGTATCAGGAGGTTGGTTAGTGTATAGTATTACGAGGTTTGTGAGTGGATAGAATCAGGAGGTTGGTTAGTGTGTAGCATTAAGAGGTTGGTGAGTGGATAGTATCAGGAGGTTGGTGAGTGGATTAGTATCAGGAGGTTGGTGTGTGGATATTATTAGGAGGTTGGTGAGTGGATAGTATCAGGAGGTTGGAGAGTGGATAATATTAGGAGGTTGGTGCTCGGATAGTATCAGGAAGTTAGTGAGTGGATAGTATCAGGAGGTTGGTGTTTAGATGGAATCAGGAGGTTGGTGAGTGGATATTATCAGTAGTTTTGTGATTGGATAGTATCAGGAGGTTGGTGACTGGATAGTATCAGGAGGTTGGTGATTGGATAGTATCAGGAGGTTGGTGAGTGTATAGTAGTAGGAGGTTGGTGAGTGTATAGTACTAGGAGATTGGTGAGCGGATAATATTAGGAGGTTGGTGAGTGGATTTTAATAGGACTGTGGTGAGTGTATAGTTTCAGGAGCTTGGTGAGTGGATAGTATCAGGAGGTTGGTGAGTGTATAGTATCAGGTGGTTGGTGAGTGGATAGTATCAGGAGGTTGGTGAGTGGAAAGAATCAGGAGGTTGGTGAGTGGAAAAGTATCTGGAGGTTGGTGAGTTTATATTATCAGGAGATTGGTGAGTGGATAGTATCAGGAGTTTGGTTTGTTTATATTATCAGGAGGTTGGTGAGTGGATAGTATCAGGAAGTTAGTGAGTGGATAGTATCAGGAGGTTGGTGAGCGGATAGTATCAGAAGGTTAGTGAGTGGATAGTGTCTGGAGGTTGGTGAGTGGATAGTATTAGGAGGTTGGTAAGTGGATAGAATCAGGAGGTCGGTTAGTGCATAGTATTCGGAGGTTGGTGGGTGGATAGTATTAGGAGGTTGGTTAATGTGTAGTATCAGGAGGTTGGAGAGTTTATAGTATCATGAAGTTGATGAGTGTATAGTTTCAGGAGCTTGGTGAGTGGATAGTATCAGGAGGTTGGTGAGAGTTTAGTATCAGGAAGTTGCTGAGTGTATAGTTTCAAGAGGTTGGTGAGTAGATAGAATCAGGTGGTTGGTGAGTGGATAGTATCAGGAGGTTGGTGAGTGAAAAGTATCAGGAGGTTGGTGAGTGTATAGTATCAGGAAGTTTCTGAGTATATAGTTTCAGGAGGTTGGTGAGTGAAAAGTATCAGGAGGTTGGTGAGTGTATAGTATCAAGTGGTTGGTGAGTAGATAGTATCAGGAGGTTGGTGAGTGGAAAGCATCAGGAAGTTGGTGAGCGGAAAAGTATCAGGAGGTTTGTGAGTTTATGGAGATTGGTGAGTGGATAGTATCAGGAGGTTGGTGAGTTTATATTATCAGGAGGTTGGTGAGTGGATAGTATCAGGAGGTTAGTGAGTGGATAGTATCAGGAGGTTGGTGATCGGATATTATCAGGAGGTTAGTGAGTGGATAGTATCAGGAGGTTGGTTATTGTATAGTATTAGGAGGTTGGTGAGTGGATAGAATCAGGAGCTTGGTTAGTGTATAGTATTAGTAGGTTGGTGAGTGGATAGTTTCAGGAGGTTGGTTAGTGTGTAGTATTAGGAGGTTGGTGAGTGGATAGTATCAGGAGGTTAGTGAGTGGAATAGTATCAGGAGGTTGGTGAGTGGATGGTATCAGGAGGTTGATGAGTGGATAGTATCAGGACATTGGTGAGTGGATAGTATCATGAGGTTGGTGAGTGAAAAGTATCAGGAGGTTGGTGATTGGATAGTGTCAGGAGGTTGGTGAGTGGATAGTATTAAGAGATTGGTGAGTGGATAGTATCAGGTTGTGAGTTAGTGGATAGTATCAGGAGTTTGTTCTTTAGATAGAATTATGAGGTTGGTGAATGGATAGTATCAGGAGTTTGGTGAGTGGATATTATTAGGACATTGGTGAGTGGATAGTGTCAGGAGGTTGGAGAGTGAAAAGTATCAGGAGGTTGGTGATTGGATAGTGTCAGGAGGTTGGTGAGTGGATAGTATTAGGAGATTGGTGAGTTTATATTATCAGGAGGTTGTTGAGTGGATAGGATCAGGAGGTTGGTGAGTGGATAGTAGTAGGAGGTTGGTGAGTGGATAGTACTAGGAGGTTGGTGAGTGGATAGTATCAGGAGGTTAGTTAGTGGATAGTATCAGGAGGTTAGTGAGTGGATAGTATCAGGAGGTTGGTGATTGGAAAGTTTCAGGAGGTTGGTGAGTGGAAAAGTATCAGGAGGTTGGTGAGTTTAAACTATCAGGAGTTTGGTGAGTGTATAGTATCAGGAGCTTGGTTTGTTTATATTATCAGGAGGTTGGTGAGCGGATAGTATCAGGAGTTTAGTGAGTGGATAGTATCAGGAGGTTGGTGAGTGGATAGTATCTGGATGTTAGTGAGTGGATAGTATCCGGAGGTTGGTGAGTGGATAGTATTAGGAGGTTGGTGAGTGGATAGTATCAGGAGGTCGGTTAGTGTATAGTATTAGGAGGTTGGTGGGTGAATAGTATCAGGAGGTTGGTTAATGTGTAGTATTAGGAGGTAGGTGACTGGATAGTATCAGGAGGCTGGTGAGTGGAATAGTATCAGGAGGTTGGTGATCGGATAGTATCAGGTGGTTGGTGAGTGGATAGTATCAGGAGGTTGATGAGTGGATAGTATCAGGAGGTTGGTGAGTGTATAGTATCAGGAGGTTGGTGAGTGGAAAAGTATCAGGAGGTAGGTGAGTGGATATTATCAGGAGGTTGGTGAGTGTATAGTATCATGAAGTTGCTGAGTGTATAGTTTCAGGAGCTTGGTGAGTGGAAAGCATCAGGAGTTTGGTGAGTAGATAGTATCAGGTGATTGGTGAGTGGATAGTATCAGGAGGTTGGTGAGTGGATAGTATCAGGAGGTTGGTGAGTGTATAGTATCATGATGTTGCTGCGTGTATAGTTTCAGGAGCTTGGTGAGAGGATAGTATCAGGAGGTTGATGAGTGGATAGTATCAGGAGGTTGGTGAGTGTATAGTATCAGGAGGTTGGTGAGTGGAAAAGTATCAGGAGGTAGGTGAGTGGATATTATCAGGTGGTTGGTGAGTGTATAGTATCATGAAGTTGCTGAGTGTATAGTTTCAGGAGCTTGGTGAGTGGAAAGCATTAGGAGATTGGTGAGTAGATAGTATCAGGTGATTGGTGAGTGGATAGTATCAGGAGGTTGGTGAGTGGATATTATCAGGAGGTTGGTGAGTGTATAGTATTAGGAGGTTGGTGAGTGCATAGTATCAGGCGGATGGTTAGTGTGTAGTATTAGGAGGTTGGTGAGCAGATAATATCAGGAGGTTTGTGAGTGGAATAGTATCAGGAGGTTGGTGAGTGGATAGTATCAGGTGGTTGGTGAGTGGATAGTATCAGGAGGTTGATATGTGGATAGTATCAAGAGGTTGGTGAGTGGATAGTATCAGGAGGTGGTGAGTGAAAAGTATCCGGAGGTTGGTGAGTGGATAGTATCAGGAGGTTGGTGAGTGTATAGTATCAGGAAGTTGCTGAGTGTATAGATTCAGGAGGTTGGTGAGTGGAAAAGTATCAGGAGGTTTGTGAGTGGATACCTAGTGAGTGTATAGTATCAGGAGGTTGGTGAGTGAATATTATCAGGAGGTTGGTAAGTGGAAAAGTATCAGGAGGTTGGTGAGTGGATAGTATAATGAGGTTGGTGAGTGGATAGTATCAGTCGGGTGGTGATTGGATAGACTCAGGAGGTTGGTGAGTGGATAGTATCAGGAGGTTGGTGTGTGGATATTATTAGGAGGTTGGTGAGTGGATAGTATCAGGAGGTTGGTGAGTGGATAGTATCAGGAGGTTGGCGAGTTTATATTATCAGGAGGTTGGTGAGTGGATAGGATCAGGAGGTTGGTGAGTGGATAGTACTAGGAGGTTGGTGAGTGGATAGTACTAGGAGGTTGGTGAGTGGAGAGTATCAGGAGGTTAGTTAGTGGATAGTATCAGGAGGTTAGTGAGTGGATAGTATCAGGAGGTTGGTGATTGGAAAGTTTCAGGAGGTTGGTGAGTGGAAAAGTATCAGGAGGTTGGTGAGTTTAAACTATCAGGAGTTTGGTGAGTGGATAGTATCAGGAGCTTGGTTCGTTTATATTATCAGGAGGTTGGTGAGCGGATAGTATCAGGAGTTTAGTGAGTGGATAGTATCAGGAGGTTGGTGAGTGGATAGTATCTGGATGTTAGTGAGTGGATAGTATCCGGAGGTTGGTGAGTGGATAGTATTAGGAGGTTGGTGAGTGGATAGTATCAGGAGGTCGGTTAGTGTATAGTATTAGGAGGTTGGTGGGTGAATAGTATCAGGAGGTTGGTTAATGTGTAGTATTAGGAGGTAGGTGAGTGGATAGTATCAGGAGGCTGGTGAGTGGAATAGTATCAGGAGGTTGGTGATTGGATAGTATCAGGTGGTTGGTGAGTGGATAGTATCAGGAGGTTGATGAGTGGATAGTATCAGGAGGTTGGTGAGTGTATAGTATCAGGAGGTTGGTGAGTGGAAAAGTATCAGGAGGTAGGTGAGTGGATATTATCAGGAGGTTGGTGAGTGTATAGTATCATGAAGTTGCTGAGTGTATAGTTTCAGGAGCTTGGTGAGTGGAAAGCATCAGGAGGTTGGTGAGTAGATAGTATCAGGTGATTGGTGAGTGGATAGTATCAGGAGGTTGGTGAGTGGATAGTATCAGGAGGTTGGTGAGTGTATAGTATCATGATGTTGCTGCGTGTATAGTTTCAGGAGCTTGGTGAGAGGATAGTATCAGGAGGTTGATGAGTGGATAGTATCAGGAGGTTGGTGAGTGTATAGTATCAGGAGGTTGGTGAGTGGAAAAGTATCAGGAGGTAGGTGAGTGGATATTATCAGGTGGTTGGTGAGTGTATAGTATCATGAAGTTGCTGAGTGTATAGTTTCAGGAGCTTGGTGAGTGGAAAGCATCAGGAGATTGGTGAGTAGATAGTATCAGGTGATTGGTGAGTGGATAGTATCAGGAGGTTGGTGAGTGGATATTATCAGGAGGTTGGTGAGTGTATAGTATCATGAAGTTGCTGCGTGTATAGTTTCAGGAGCTTGGTGAGTGGTTAGTATCTTGAGGTTGGTGAGTAGATAGTATCAGGTGATTGGTGAGTGGATAGTATCAGGAGGTTGGTGAGTGGATAGTATCAGGTGATTGGTGAGTGGATAGTATCAGGAGGTTGGTGAGTGGATATTATCAGGAGGTTGGTGAGTGTATAGTATCATGAAGTTGCTGCGTGTATAGTTTCAGGAGCTTGGTGAGTGGTTAGTATCTTGAGGTTGGTGAGTAGATAGTATCAGGTGATTGGTGAGTTTATATTATCAGGAGATTGGTGAGTGGATAGCATCAGGAGGTTGGTGAGTTTATATTATCAGGAGGTTGGTGAGTGGATAGTATCAGGAGATTAGTGAGTGGATAGTATCAGGAGGTTGGTGAGCGGATATTATCAGGAGGTTAGTGAGTGGATAGTATCAGGAGGTTGGTGATTGTATAATATTAGGAGGTTAGTGAGTAGATAGTATCAGGAGGTTGGTGAGTGGAATAGTATCAGGAGGTTGGTGAGTGGATAGTATCAGGTGCTTGGTGAGTGGATAGTATCAGGAGGTTGGTTAGTGTATAGTATTAGGAGGTTGGTGAGTGCATAGTATCAGGCGGATGGTTAGTGTGTAGTATTAGGAGGTTGGTGAGCAGATAATATCAGGAGGTTTGTGAGTGGAATAGTATCAGGAGGTTGGTGAGTGGATAGTATCAGGTGGTTGGTGAGTGGATAGTATCAGGAGGTTGATATGTGGATAGTATCAAGAGGTTGGTGAGTGGATAGTATCAGGAGGTGGTGAGTGAAAAGTATCCGGAGGTTGGTGAGTGGATAGTATCAGGAGGTTGGTGAGTGTATAGTATCAGGAAGTTGCTGAGTGTATAGATTCAGGAGGTTGGTGAGTGGAAAAGTATCAGGAGGTTTGTGAGTGGATACCTAGTGAGTGTATAGTATCAGGAGGTTGGTGAGTGAATATTATCAGGAGGTTGGTAAGTGGAAAAGTATCAGGAGGTTGGTGAGTGGATAGTATAATGAGGTTGGTGAGTGGATAGTATCAGTCGGGTGGTGATTGGATAGACTCAGGAGGTTGGTGAGTGGATAGTATCTTGAGGTTGGTGTGTGGATATTATTAGGAGGTTGGTGAGTGGATAGTATCATGAGGTTGGTGAGTGGATAGTATCAGGAGGTTGGTGAGTTTATATTATCAGGAGGTTGGTGAGTGGATAGGATCAGGAGGTTGGTGAGTGGATAGTACTAGGAGGTTGGTGAGTGGATAGTACTAGGAGGTTGGTGAGTGGATAGTATCAGGAGGTTAGTTAGTGGATAGTATCAGGAGGTTAGTGAGTGGATAGTATCAGGAGGTTGGTGATTGGAAAGTTTCAGGAGGTTGGTGAGTGGAAAAGTATCAGGAGGTTGGTGAGTTTAAACTATCAGGAGTTTGGTGAGTGGATAGTATCAGGAGCTTGGTTCGTTTATATTATCAGGAGGTTGGTGAGCGGATAGTATCAGGAGTTTAGTGAGTGGATAGTATCAGGAGGTTGGTGAGTGGATAGTATCTGGATGTTAGTGAGTGGATAGTATCCGGAGGTTGGTGAGTGGATAGTATTAGGAGGTTGGTGAGTGGATAGTATCAGGAGGTCGGTTAGTGTATAGTATTAGGAGGTTGGTGGGTGAATAGTATCAGGAGGTTGGTTAATGTGTAGTATTAGGAGGTAGGTGAGTGGATAGTATCAGGAGGCTGGTGAGTGGAATAGTATCAGGAGGTTGGTGATTGGATAGTATCAGGTGGTTGGTGAGTGGATAGTATCAGGAGGTTGATGAGTGGATAGTATCAGGAGGTTGGTGAGTGTATAGTATCAGGAGGTTGGTGAGTGGAAAAGTATCAGGAGGTAGGTGAGTGGATATTATCAGGAGGTTGGTGAGTGTATAGTATCATGAAGTTGCTGAGTGTATAGTTTCAGGAGCTTGGTGAGTGGAAAGCATCAGGAGGTTGGTGAGTAGATAGTTTCAGGTGATTGGTGAGTGGATAGTATCAGGAGGTTGGTGAGTGGATAGTATCAGGAGATTGGTGAGTGTATAGTATCATGATGTTGCTGCGTGTATAGTTTCAGGAGCTTGGTGAGAGGATAGTATCAGGAGGTTGATGAGTGGATAGTAACAGGAGGTTGGTGAGTGTATAGTATCAGGAGGTTGGTGAGTGGAAAAGTATCAGGAGGTAGGTGAGTGGATATTATCAGGTGGTTGGTGAGTGTATAGTATCATGAAGTTGCTGAGTGTATAGTTTCAGGAGCTTGGTGAGTGGAAAGCATCAGGAGATTGGTGAGTAGATAGTATCAGGTGATTGGTGAGTGGATAGTATCAGGAGGTTGGTGAGTGGATATTATCAGGAGGTTGGTGAGTGTATAGTATCATGAAGTTGCTGCGTGTATAGTTTCAGGAGCTTGGTGAGTGGTTAGTATCTTGAGGTTGGTGGGTAGATAGTATCAGGTGATTGGTGAGTGGATAGTATCAGGAGGTTGGTGAGTGGATAGTTTCAGGTGATTGGTGAGTGGATAGTATCAGGAGGTTGGTGAGTGGATATTATCAGGAGGTTGGCGAGTGTATAGTATCATGAAGTTGCTGCGTGTATAGTTTCAGGAGCTTGGTGAGTGGTTAGTATCTTGAGGTTGGTGAGTAGATAGTATCAGGTGATTGGTGAGTTTATATTATCAGGAGATTGGTGAGTGGATAGCATCAGGAGGTTGGTGAGTTTATATTATCAGGAGGTTGGTGAGTGGATAGTATCAGGAGATTAGTGAGTGGATAGTATCAGGAGGTTTGTGAGCGGATATTATCAGGAGGTTAGTGAGTGGATAGTATCAGGAGGTTGGTGATTGTATAATATTAGGAGGTTAGTGAGTAGATAGTATCAGGAGGTTGGTGAGTGGAATAGTATCAGGAGGTTGGTGAGTGGATAGTATCAGGTGCTTGGTGAGTGGATAGTATCAGGAGGTTGGTTAGTGTATAGTATTAGGAGGTTGGTGAGTGCATAGTATCAGGAGGATGGTTAGTGTGTAGTATTAGGAGGTTGGTGAGTAGATAATATCAGGAGGTTTGTGAGTGGAATAGTATCAGTAGGTTGGTGAGTGGATAGTATCAGGTGGTTGGTGAGTGGATAGTATAATGAGGTTGGTGAGTGGATAGTATCAGTCGGGTGGTGATTGGATAGACTCAGGAGGTTGGTGAGTGGATAGTATCAGGAGGTTGGTGAGTGTATAGTATCAGGAGGTTGGTGAGTGGAAAAGTATCAGGAGGTAGGTGAGTGGATATTATCAGGAGGTTGGTGAGTGTATAGTATCATGAAGTTGCTGAGTGTATAGTTTCAGGAGCTTGGTGAGTGGAAAGCATCAGGAGGTTGGTGAGTAGATAGTATCAGGTGATTGGTGAGTGGATAGTATCAGGAGGTTGGTGAGTGGATAGTATCAGGAGGTTGGTGAGTGTATAGTATCATGATGTTGCTGCGTGTATAGTTTCAGGAGCTTGGTGAGAGGATAGTATCAGGAGGTTGATGAGTGGATAGTATCAGGAGGTTGGTGAGTGTATAGTATCAGGAGGTTGGTGAGTGGAAAAGTATCAGGAGGTAGGTGAGTGGATTTTATCAGGTGGTTGGTGAGTGTATAGTATCATGAAGTTGCTGAGTGTATAGTTTCAGGAGCTTGGTGAGTGGAAAGCATCAGGAGATTGGTGAGTAGATAGTATCAGGTGATTGGTGAGTGGATAGTATCAGGAGGTTGGTGAGTGGATATTATCAGGAGGTTGGTGAGTGTATAGTATCATGAAGTTGCTGCGTGTATAGTTTCAGGAGCTTGGTGAGTGGTTAGTATCTTGAGGTTGGTGGGTAGATAGTATCAGGTGATTGGTGAGTGGATAGTATCAGGAGGTTGGTGAGTGGATAGTATCAGGTGATTGGTGAGTGGATAGTATCAGGAGGTTGGTGAGTGGATATTATCAGGAGGTTGGTGAGTGTATAGTATCATGAAGTTGCTGTGTGTATAGTTTCAGGAGCTTGGTGAGTGGTTAGTATCTTGAGGTTGGTGAGTAGATAGTATCAGGTGATTGGTGAGTTTATATTATCAGGAGATTGGTGAGTGGATAGCATCAGGAGGTTGGTGAGTTTATATTATCAGGAGGTTGGTGAGTGGATAGTATCAGGAGATTAGTGAGTGGATAGTATCAGGAGGTTTGTGAGCGGATATTATCAGGAGGTTAGTGAGTGGATAGTATCAGGAGGTTGGTGATTGTATAATATTAGGAGGTTAGTGAGTAGATAGTATCAGGAGGTTGGTGAGTGGAATAGTATCAGGAGGTTGGTGAGTGGATAGTATCAGGTGCTTGGTGAGTGGATAGTATCAGGAGGTTGGTTAGTGTATAGTATTAGGAGGTTGGTGAGTGCATAGTATCAGGAGGATGGTTAGTGTGTAGTATTAGGAGGTTGGTGAGTAGAAAATATCAGGAGGTTTGTGAGTGGAATAGTATCAGTAGGTTGGTGAGTGGATAGTATCAGGAGGTTGGTGAGTGGATAGTATAATGAGGTTGGTGAGTGGATAGTATCAGTCGGGTGGTGATTGGATAGACTCAGGAGGTTGGTGAGTGGATAGTATCAGGAGGTTGGTTAGCGGATAGTATCAGGAGGTTGGTGAGTGGAAAAGTGTCAGGAGTTTGGTGAGTGGATAGTATAAGGAGGTTAGTGAGTGGATAGTTTCAGGAAGTTGGTGTTTATATAGAATCAGGAAGTTGGTGAATGAATAGTAGCAGGAGGTTGGTGAGTGGATAGTATCAGGAGGTTGTTGAGTGGATATTACTAGGAGGTTGGTGAGTGGATAGTATCAGGAGGTTGTTGAGTGGATAGTTTTAGGCGGTTGGTGAGTGGATAGTATCAGGAGGTTGGTGAGTGGATAGTATCAGTAGGTTGGTGAGTGGATAGTATCATAAGGTTGGTGAGTGGATAGTACTAGGAGGTTGCTGAGTGGATAGTATTAGGAGGTTGGTGAGTGGATTGTACTAGGAGGTTGGTGAGTCGATAGTATTAGGAGGTTGGTGAGTGGATAGTATCAGGTGGTTGGTGAGTGGATAGTATCAGGAGTTTGGTGAGTGGATAGTACTAGGAGATTGGTGAGTGGATAGTACTAGGAGGTTGGTGAGTGTATAGTATCAGGTGTTTGGTTAGTGGATAGTATCAGTAGTTTGGTGAGTGGATAGTATCAGGGGGTTGGTGAGTGGATAGTACTAGAAGGTTGGTGAGCGGTTAGTATCAGTAGATTGGAGAGCGGATAGTATCAGGAGGTTGGTGAGCGGATAGTGTCAGTAGGTTGGTGAGTGGATAGTATCAGGAGGTTAGTGAGTGGATAGTATAAGTAGGTTATTGATCGGATAGTATCAGTAGGTTAGTGAGCGGATAATATCAGGAGGTTGGTGAGAGGATAGTATCAGGTGGTTGCTGAGTGGATAGTATCATTAGGTTGGTGAACGGATAGTATCAGTAGGTTGGTGAGTGGATAGTATCAGGAGGTTGGTGAGCGGATAGTATCAGTAGGTTGCTGAGTGGATAGTATCAGTAGGTTGGTGAGCGGATAGTATCAGGAGGTTGGTGAATGGATAGTATCAGGAGGTTGATGAGTGGATAGTATCAGGAGGTTGGTGAGTGGATAGTATCAGTAGGTTGGTGAGCCGATAGCAGTAGGAGGTTGGTGATTGGATAGTATCAGGAGGTTAGTGAGTGGATAGTATTAGTAGGTTGGTGAGCCGATAGCAGTAGGAGGTTGGTGAGTGGATAGCATTAGGAGGTTGGTGAGTGGAATAGTATCAGGAGGTTCGTGAGTGGATAGCATTAGGAGTTTGGTGAGTGGAATAGTATCAGGCTGTTGGTGATTGGATAGCATTAGGAGGTTGGTGATTGGATAGCATTAGGAGGTTGGTGAGTGGATGGTATCAGGAGGTTGGTGATTGGATAGCATTAGGAGGTTGGTGAGTGGATGGTATCAGGAGGTTGGTGATTGGATAGCATTAGGAGGTTGGTGATTGGATAGTATTAGGAGGTTGGTGAGTGGATAGTATCAGGAGGTTGGTGGTTGGATAGTATCAGTGGGTTGGTGAGCTGGTAGTATTAGGAGGTTGAGGAGTGGGTAGTATTAGGAGGTTGAGGAGTGGGTAGTATTAGGAGGTTGGTGAGCCGATAGCATTAGGAGGTTGGCGAGTGGATATTAGGAGGTTTGTGAGCCATTTAAAGAAAAATATCAGCAATGAGGGGGTTATTTATAATTGAAAGGGAAAAGTCCTTATAGGTGGCACACAGGTCATGGCCTAACTTACCGGTGCTTTAACGGGGCAATTATCTCATATAATTGGAATAATGACTCATTCATCCCAGCTCTATAAACAATAAGTAATTTGTAGGAATAGACCGCAGCCTTTTCCGTCTCATTAGTAAATGCTGTCATGTCAAAACAGCGTAGCGCTAACACGTGAGAGTGATACGTTACATGCTGCACAGTCTAATCTATGGTGTTCATTACAGACTTAACATGTGTCTAATGCTTGTTTAGGAGAATAAGCTGGAGGTAATCTTCATTTATGCGTGGTCCGTTCGCCCTCACAGCCGGAATTTATGGCAGATCACTCCTGGACCTGAAAAGGTTAATTGACAACCCGCTGCGCCGCAGAATCTGAGAAAGAGGCCGACACATTTGATGTAAATTGTTATTGGACTAAATGAGGTTTTCTTTATAGGGAAGCTCGCTCTGAACACGCTGAAAGGGCACCAGTTCACAGTCACTTTCTCTGAAATTACCAAATCTGCTCGGGAAGCCTTCATTAGGATATTAAACACGACTTAATAAGTGAAAGTGATTTGCATCACTGATAATCGGGCGCATTAATCAAGGCAGCTTCTGGCTCCTACCACAATATGTTTCATGTTCCATTGTAAAGCCTCTTTATTTCTGTACGGCTTCTTAAGAGGGGAACGTTACATTTAGAAAGCCATTTTTAAAATGATTTACTTAGCGAAAAGATCACTATAAATAATGTTCAACTCACTTTGCAGCTTTGTGCATCAATATAATTAATACTTTGGTCTGGGAGCAGATGTGTCTCCATTATCAGACTTACCCTGCACTTACCCTAATATGAGCCTTTTATACCCAGTAAGTTTCCAGAACCAAATGTCTGTATTCGTCGCATTATTTCCAAGTCAAGGTTTTAAGGATGGAATCTTTTTTTTTTTTTTTAGACAAAGTGCTGCCCATGTGTCATTGGGGTATTGTGTTTGGTTTTTATCAGTATAAAAAAAATTGTAAACAACATTTCTAAATTAAAAAGAAAGAGAGAAATAACTCAAGGCTGGAATAAACCAAGCTGCTTGTGTGTGTATGTGGGGAGGGGGATTCATAAGGCAAAGTGTGACTGGTGTGCACTACAGAATGTGTGGGGAATTGTACTAGAATGTGACAGCATACCTTGAGAATAAATAAAATAGTCTGTAAACGGTGAAACTTTTATATATATATATATATATATATATATATATATATATATATTTTTTTTTTATTTTTTTTTTTATTTTAAAGTAAATAATAAATAAAAGTCTCAACTTCATGAAAAGCAGAGGGGCGGAGGGGCCCTGTATGTGTCAGCTTACAGGCGAAATGTCAAAGTAATTAATATTATTGTCAAATATTAAATAAGCGCTGATATCTACTATGGCAGAATAAGCACCAAGTTAAAGGACAGACCCATATATTTTTTTTTTTTACCATATCCCCCCATTACCATTAATATTTCCAGCAATGTACAAGAGCCTACTGTGCCTCCTTTGAGTGCTATTGTGTGGAAGAACCTGAAATGATCCAAGGCTAGCCTAAACAAGGGGGGGATCATATAGCCGTGCAAAGTGGGATTGATGTGCAAGATACATCATCAAGCCATAGGGAAGGAGGCAAAAAGCGGGAAGGAGACCTGCTCCTCCGGGGATTCACCCCAAATTTGTGAGTCTCTCGGATATTCTGGGCAGTTGTATCTGAAAGCAGGGGCGTCGAGAGAGGGGGGAGTGGGTACAAATTACCCGGGCCCGGGCTTGCTGGAGGGGCCCGGCAGGGGATCGGGTCCAGCATCGCCCCAACCTCCTCCTACATCACAGCAGCTCAGCACACACTGCTGTGTGCTGGGCTGCAGTGGGAGACTGCTCGCAGCTTCTAAGCAGCAGCCGGAGCAGTCTCCTATGCCTATGGGGGGAGCGATCAATGCTGATTCCCCCCCTTATTGGCTGCGCGCTGGGCTGAGGGGCTCACAGGGCCCCCCTCCCAGCATGCAGCGCTGCTTCGTGCCGCTGCTAAATAAAAAATTTCTGTGTATTTTTCCTAAGGGGACGTAATTACACCTCCCGCAATAAGGCCACACCCCCTGTCACCTGGGCCCGCCGTGGCTCTTGGCAGCCCTGTCTGAAAGACATATTTAATTGTAAATATATACAAATATATGAATATATAATAAAGTCCCCGGTTTAGGCATCTGTCTGTACTTTTGGGCTAATCTCTTAAACCATTGGACAGATTTTGATGGTGTTTTCACTATTCTATATATCCTATATCAATTCTCTTAGAAATGTATATTGTTTATCAGCGTAAGTATACACTATTCTATATAGCAATGGTTGAGAAAAATTCATAAGTGACAAATTGGAGCCGAGCAGTGATGCTTTTAGTGAAGCAAGTGACAGAAAAAGATCTTGCACCAAGCTGCTGTATACGAGCTGGCCAGGGTTCTGAAACATCATGAAAACATCTGAAACTGAGGCTTGGAATGAAGCAAGTCACAGAAAAATTGTTGTGCTGTGTGAGCGACTGACTGCTGCTGCTGCAGGACTGAGGGGGGCTCTCTGATTGACTCCCTGAGACAGTGAGAGCCAATCAGGGATGGCAATATGTCCTGTTGCTGAGTAGCAGCCCAGAGACGGAAGGGAGTCAGGGATTGAGCAGGGTCACGTATGACAAAAAGGAGCAGAGCAGAGATTATTTTAGTAACGCAAGTCAATAAAAAATGGACATCCGAGGACTTTCTTGGCTTACGCTGCCTAAACCATTACAGATATATCACTACGATGGACTTTATTTTATACCATGTAGAGATTGATTCCGTTCCTATTTCATTTATGTGAAAAACGATTCTTTAATTTCAAACAAGTCCAATTCCCGGTCAGCGTCTGCTTTGGCAAGACAATATATAAAGCGCAGGGACAGACACGTAACGTGGCTGGAGCTGATCTGAGTGTAGACTGTTCTTCTCATGGACAACTATACGTGGCCCTTTTGAATGTCACATCAAAACTAAGGGCCTGATTCAGCACGAATCGCAACGCTGCGTTCGCACGCACCTGGCCGTTTTTCAATCTGCGCATGCACATGCATCGCATTGCGTGTGCGCGAACCAGCCACTGCGATCGGGATGCGAGCACACAGAGGAATGGCAGAGTGAGTGACAGGAAGTGACCGTTTGGGGGTGGTGACTGGGGGGGTCAGAGAAATGCAGGCGTGCCTGTGCGATTAAACGCCATTAAAGGGGGTGCATAATTAGCCCCTACGATTGCATACACAGCCTGAGTACTCATTGCGTGCAGAAAGTTAAGCAGTTTGTGAGTGAGGGTCGGGTCAACCACAACTGTGCGAATGGGTTCGATGGTTCTCCATGTTACTGATGTTTCGCTGTCTTGCTAACGAATGCGGATGTAAGTAAGGTCTGGGGGGAGGTTTTATGTAGTGCTGGGCATCTGCATCTTTTACTGCGGCGGTAGTGATGTTGCCCATAGCAACCAATCAGATTATAGCTATTATTTTTAGAAGGTGCTAGTTAAATGTTAAGTAGAATCTGATTGGTTGCTATGGGCAACATCACTTTTAAAACTCACTTCTAAAAACTATCACTTTAGCAAATTTACCCCCTAGTGTCAAAATGCCAACATCGGCATCCCGATGCTCGGCATCCTGACAGGGGTCAGGTAAGTATACTAACCCTCCCCACTTCTCCTCCTATCCCTAACCCTCCCTTCTTGCACCCTATCCCTCCCCACCCTAACCCTCCGCGTTAGTGCCTAAACCTAACCCTCCCCCCTTGGTGACAAAATCTAATCGTCCACCCTTAGTGTCTAACCCTAACCCCCCCAATGGTGCCTAACTCTAACCAGGGTCTTAAAAGCAGTGTGGGCCCTGGGCAAAGCAATGCACTGGGCCCCTACCCACCCATTCATTGGATTAAAAAAATAGGAAGGTTTGGCTGACCCTGGCGCTCACTGTGTATACTGTGGGCCTGATTCAGAGCCGGACGCAATTAGCGCTCGCTCGTCCAGAAAATAGGGGTGGCTATTCAAATGAACCGTTCGCTCTTTGCGGTCTGTTCACGCCTCTAGGTCTGAACGAGCGAACAAAACTTGCGGTCGTTTTTTGCAAAAATACGCCCCCTGGCCGCTCGCATCCTACGTCATGTCCGCTATTTATTAGATCAATTGAGTACATCGACCAGCGTATGAACTGCTCGCTATTCTTGTGGTTGGTTTTTGCTACCACAATCTTGCGAGCAGTTCTGACTATAAAATAACCCAGTGACGTGGTCAATGATGCTCCTGTATTAATTATGCACACCCTTAAAACGCCCGTTTTGACCTTTAAGCACGCCTGCGTTCGGATCTCCACTCCCCGTTTTCAAGCACCTTCCCCTGTTACCACCCACATACGCCTCCTCCTGTCACTCAAAATAGCAGGCATTCGCTGTTTAGCGAACAAACGAATTTCGGCCGCACTGACTGGTTCGCGCATGCGTATTACGATCCGTACACATGCGCAGTTGGGCAAACATCACTCGGAGCGACCGAGCGGCCGCTTACGAGCGGCTCTGAATCAGGCCCTGTGTCTGGGTAATTCATAGGCTGCAGTTGCCCAAAACAGAAAAGTTGTGCAATCTTTCCAAAATGACTTCTAAATAAGACATAGGCGCTGGAGCGCTGGTGGTTGCTCTTGGTAACCGTGGGAGTGGAGTTGGAACTGAGAAGCTGTCCCTTGCAGTCAAATCACGGACCTGGCTACATGCAACTTTTTGTCCCCACAAGTAAATAAATATCGCAGAGCAGCACTGGAGATAGGCTGCCGTGAATAAGCAGCTGTGTCTCTCACACTGCCCAGGGGCTTATTGCTGCAATAATACCATAGTGAGAATTTTTTTGGGTTATAATTATAAGATTGCTGATATGATTCATGCTGCAGAGCTCAGCCGCAGCACAGTCCTTACCTTTGAGGTGCGGGTGGATGTGCCTGCGGCCGGGTCGGGAGTCAGGATAGAGGCAGTGGCAGAGGAGTCTCCTCTGAGGAGGCTGAGACCGGAACGAGTCCACCGGGTCCGGGAATCTACGCGACAGCGGCTGAGCGGAACACACAGCAGCACCCAGCAACAGCTCTCAAGGCAAAGCTACGCCCAAACTGCCTGGCCTGGGTGGAGCTGCTGCTGCTCGCGCACAATTAACTTCCATCAACCAGTCAGCAGTCGTCTCTCACACTCAGAGAGACTCTGTCTGACTGGTCTGAAGCCGGTGGAGGAAGTGGCAGGACTGAGGTGAGTACTCGTCACCCCAGGGGGGGTTGGAGCGGAGGACTACAGTGCACTGGGGGCAGGCTTTTAAAAATATCACTAATTTACCAACTGGCCACAGCTGCAGGGGGCAGGTTGGTGGGCCCCTAGAAACTTTGGGCTCTTGGGCAACTGCCCAACAAGCCCAATGGAAGAGATGGCCCTAACTCTAACCCCCCCAAAGGCTAACCCTAACCCTCCCCACCTGTGGTGCCTAAACCTATTTAGATAGGCTTCAGGATTTAGATAGGCGTAATGGATTTAGATAGGCTTCAGGATTTAGATAGGCTTCAGGATTTAGATAGGCTTCGGGATTTAGATAGGCTTCGGGATTTAGATAGGCTTCGGGATTTAGATAGGCTTCGGGATTTAGATAGGCTTCGGGATTTAGATAGGCTTCAGGATTTAGATAGGCTTCGGGATTTAGATAGGCTTCGGGATTCGGGGTCCGCGATCACGGGGGGCGGGGCTTAGCGTCGGTGGGGGGTAGCAGCGACAGTGGGTCGGCGCATGCGCGGGCTCTTAGTCGCGGTATTTTTTCCGAAAATACCGTGACTAGAGTGCGGATGGTATCCGCAGGGACAGAGCTTTATCGCAAGCTCTGTCCCTGCAAGGGATTTGTAGTAAATCCCTGTGATATTGCCTGAATTCGCAATGCGAATTCACTCGGTAATATCACACTACAATCCGCATTCAGTATGCGGATTGTAGTAAATAGAGCCCTTAGTCACATTCATATACGGGGAATGTGCTTGCTAATATGAATAAGAAAAGCACATGAAGCTTGGAAAAGTCTATTTGCTGAATACATTTTGTCAGATGGACAGATAATGGCTGACGCAAATTTTCACGCAAGGCAGTTTAGCGGCTGGAATCTGCAATTTACAGTATTTGCACTGCCCAAGCTCCATATCCGAACTTTGAGCAAGTATGGGCGATTGGGAGTTCTACGCAACTTAGTTGCATCTCCACTTGTGTGAGTGTGAGACTGGGCGGCAACAGGAGTTTGCATGTGGGATAAGTGTTCTGACGGCATGTGGTGGGCATGTAGGCGGAATTGTGGGCTATTCAGAGGTGAGTTCAAATCAGCGCAAATGAGCGCTGATATTGATGCTACATTTAAGTGGATTTGTGGCGGCAGTGTGACCTCATAGATGTAGTGCGTCACCCAATCAGGCCCATACTGTGGTTTCAGTTTGTCTCTTTCTGCCTAAAAAAAAGGAAATTCTGCAAGATTCAAAGATATTGTCCTGTTTTTTATAATACTCGCAATACGAGTATTTATATACAACTTAATAATTTTTTAAATATATATAATTTGAGAACAATTGTTAGAATAAATGTCCCTGAATGAGGATTGTTGTGTAGGCCACCATATAAGTTATATACAAAGACTCCATTCAGGGTAATACAGAGGCTTATAAATAGTCCCAGTCTCTCCTTTACACGGCAGCACTAAGTGTAATATACAGACAGGTTGCCACACTGACATGTACATATGTTACCCAGTAATGCTTCAGTCCTATTCCAGCATTGGCAAGAAGAACTATGTGAAGATAAAGAAGTGAGACAAACGCCACCTGTAATGTAAATTACATATATCTGCTGAACCCTTAACCAGCTGTAGTGCAGACGTTTCACGCCATATGCGGGATTACATTCTACAATTTATACATTGCAAGAAGAAAAAACACCTTTTACCATCTTAGGATAAGTAGAAAATATGTTCCATCCTCTAATGAAGCGATCGGATCTGCAATGCTGCGATGCCGGCTGTTGGCGTCTTTTTCCTTCAGGCATTAGCATATTAGTTTTACAGTATTGCACAGCAGCTTCCCTATGGTTGTGCAATATCGTATACTGTATATCTGAATCAGGCCCAAAGTTCTGTCATTGGAGTACTCTGTTGCTGGATGATCACTGACCTATAACATGCATGTACAATATTTGTAATCCACAATTGTTAATAGCAATAAGTTTAGGATCTAGTGCTGTTCTTTCCTGATTTCAGAGAGCAACAGCTTTGGATTTCCAAATATAAGGCACAATAAACACAGTTCCACTTGGAATATATCACAATTATTTTCAGCACTGCACAGTTGCAATAACTCACTCCCAAAGTGCTCATTAACTAAGCTCAGTATTCACATAAAGCTGACAAATTCAGGCACTGTTTCTCTAGTAGTTAAAGCAATAATAATATCACTCTGTTCACTCAAACTCAGGGTCTCATTCAGACCCACTCGCAAGCGCTATGCGCTCACAAGTGGGTCGATGGTGGGGCACTGCGCACGTGTGGCGCTACAAACAAGGTGGCTGTCGATGTTGATCGACAGCTCGCCCCATTTTGTAGGCGGGTCGGGGGGTGGCTGGCCAAACGGAGGCATTCCCGAAGGCGGCCCTACTGACATCACTCGTGATGTCAGTAGTGAGCTTCCTGCTCTTTTGAAGCAGGAAGCTTACTGGGGCTTGCGGCAGACGAGACCCTACCACAAGGGTCTCATCACAAGCCCGATGGTCGCGACCATCACCTGGCCACTCGCAAAAGCTGTGGGTGGTCACACACAGCTTAGCGAGTGGCCAGGAGGCCGGTTTATAAAAAAAAAAAGCGGCCGCCCTGATTCAGAGCGAGCGCTCGCTTTTGTGAGCAGCCCTGAATCAGGGCCTCTGTCTCTTGCACAAGTCAGGATTACACAGTACTTTAAATATAGCAGGTCTTAGTATCTCACAATTTTTCAGTATCTACTGTGTCAATAGTTCTCAGTATCTGTTTAAATTCAAAGTATCTCTCATACACTCCCGCAATAGGTCTGTAACAATGCGCATACAAATTACAGAATACCACTCCACCAGCGCTTGATAAACGACAGTTGATGCTGTCATTTTCATAATACTCTCCACCTCACAGAGAGGATATGTATTTTGGGCACAACCAGAAAAAGAGGGGAAAATTGATACATAGGGCCTCATTCACAGGCGGTCGGAGGATGCAAGCGGTCGCTCAGAAACTGGGCGGCCACTTGCATCCTGACCACCCGTCTCTGTTGCGGTTGTTAGGCTATGGGTTAACACCCACAGCTCTAACGACCGCTCGGGTGATGGTCGCGATGGTCAGAGACCATCGCGACCATTGGGGCTTACGACGAGACCCTAGGGTAGGGTCTCACTTGTCGTAAGCCCCGGAGAGCTTCTGGCTCTGTCTGAGCCAGAAGCTCTCCACTGACATCACTAGTGATGTCAGAGGGGCCTCCCCCAAATGGCAGCCGTTCCCATAGGAATGCCTCCGTTTGGGCTGCCACCCCCCCGGCCTGCCTTCCAAAACGGGGCGAGCTGTCAATCAACATCGACAGCTCGCCCCCTTTGGAAAGAGACATGTTATGACCAGCGCTGTCAGTCGTAGCGGGTCTCACGCATGCGCACGAGGGAGCCGGCTCCCTCGTGCGCATGCGCACTGGCAAAACATCGAGGCGGCCGTGCGGTCGTAGAATAAGCACCATAGTGTAGTATTGTATAGTACAGATACACATTTATAACAATATAAACATCAGGATAAAATAGCAGACATCCACATCTTAAACTGTATCCATGAACGGCCGGAATAATGGCAAATTACCCGCTATGGGAGAGAACTGGCAATGGTCAGTTCTTATGAGCGTATATCTTAAGAGTTCTCCACCATAGACATCCAACTTGTCCACAAAAGTCGCTGTCCAATGTTTACCAGTGACGTGAGCACCCACGTATTCCAACCCTCCTCGGGTCTTTCTCAAGGTCAACTCCTAGCGTGAATATCCATAGTTCAGATACCTGGCATATATCCCCCTAACTCCATCCCAATTAGTCCCAGCACATCTGATCCTTGTACATTAATCATCCTAAAATTCTGTGATCCTCCCCAATCATCTCATTCCATCTCCCTATCACATGATCCGTTTTACATTAAGTCCGTGATCAGGGGCGTTTTAAGAAAGGATGGGCCCCGTGTGCACTCCCCGTGCGGGGCCCCCTCCTCTCTCCCCGGTGGCTGGCAGCCGACTGATGTGGCTGGCCAGCCACCAGAGCATTAACAGACTCCGGGTACTAGAGTGCGCCTGGAGTCTACTGCGCATGTGCAGGACAACAGAAAAATGGCCGCGACGGCCATTTTCTGGTGTTCTGAGCAGCGCCGACACTCGACGCGGGACCACGGACAGGTAAGTTTAAAAAAATATGGGTGCAGGGTATGCGGTGCGGGGCCCCCCAGGACCCGGGGGCCCGTGTGCCCCGTGCACACTGCACCCATTATAGATACGCCACTGTCTGTGATTTTGGTTGCCATAGCAAGCTTAGACGCAGTCCGTCCTCTTGCTCCCGGGCTAGTCCCGGTCACATGATATAGTATTCCATGCAGCAAGCTCGCACAGTGATTGTACTGCTCTCGTAGTGTCCACAGAGCCCGTTGTCATGGCGCGCACAGCCGCTGATTACTCTCGTGCTTGCTCAGTTTCCCAATCGCAAGTTATAGTATTTGCATACTTAGTTGCAGCGTGGTCTCTTCTCAAAGGTCTCGGGAGATGTTGTTCTTTTACAGGGCTTCACCTTATATCTGGGTTTCTTTTATATATATAATGACATCTAAAAACAGATATAAAAGAATAATTTATAACCATATATTTCTAAAAAGCACACAATATAAAAACCATTTAACTTCGAAATACAGTATATATTAAGGCCTCCAGGTTGCAAAGTTCCCAAATGATATATTGTTTGCATCTCTGCTTTGGCTAACTGGCTAGCTATATCCCTTCATTGCCAATGTCTTTTGACCCATTGTAGGCCTAGGAAGCGTTCAATAGCAGTAGGAACAGTTATGATGTTTTTTAAAATGATCAGAACGGGCCACGGGATTCCAGACCTTTCCTGATGTTTCTCAGGTGCTCTCCCAATCGCACCTTCAATGGCATGGAAGTTCGCCCTATGTAAAACAAATTACATTCGCATTCTATTATGTAAATTTAATTTTTTTGTCGCACATGTACAGTTATAAATTCCTTAATTACGAATGTTTTGTCATTCACCTTTATTTAACTAGTTTTAGTCTGGTCCTTCATTCTAATTTCTTTGCAAGCTAAGCATGACATGCACATGAGGTCTGTAACAGTTCTCAATAGTTCTCAAATATTTCTCGATAGCTTCTAAACAATTCCCATTAGTGCTCAATAGAGACGTCGCTGTCTGTGGCTCTCAGTTTGTTTCAGCTGGTACTTCTGCAACGGTCACTCAGTGTACCATCAGCTGGTACTTCTGCAAGGGTCACTCAGTGTACCATCATACCATCAGCTGGTACTTCTGCAACGGTCACTCAGTGTACCATCAGCTGGTACTTCTGCAAGGGTCACTCAGTGTACCATCAGCTGGTACTTCTCCAATGGTCACTCAGTGTACCATCAGCTGGTATATCTGCAACGATCACTCAGTGTACCATCAGCTGGTATATCTGCAACGGTCACTCAGTGTACCATCAGCTGGTACTTATGCAAGGGTCACTCAGTGTAACATCAGCTGGTATATCTGCAACGGTCACTCAGTGTACCATCAGCTGGTACTTATGCAAGGGTCACTCAGTGCACCATCAGCTGGTACTTCTGCAACGGTCACTCAGTGCACCATCAGCTGGTATTTCTGTAACGGTCACTCAGTGCACCATCAGCTGGTACATCTGCAAGGTTACTCAGTGTACCATCAGCTGGTATTTCTGCAATGGTCACTCAGTGCACCATCAGCTGGAACTTCTGCAAGGTTACTCAGTGCACCATCAGCTGGTACTTCTGCAAGGTTACTCAATGTACCATCAGCTGGTACTTCTGCAAGGTTACTCAGTGTACCATCAGCTGGTACTTCTGCATTGGTCACTAGGTGTACCATCAGCTGGTACTTCTGCAAGGTCACTCAGTGTACCATCAGCTGGTACTTCTGCATTGGTCACTAGGTGTACCATCAGCTGGTACTTCTGCAATGGTCACTCAGTGTACCATCAGCTGGTACTTCTGCATTGGTCACTAGGTGTACCATCAGCTGGTACTTCTGCAATGGTCACTCAGTGTACCATCAGCCGTTACTTCTGCATTGGTCACTAGTTGTACCATCAGCTGGTACTTCTGCAACGGTCACTGAGTGCACCATCAGCTGGTACTTCTGCAACGGTCACTCAGTGTACCATCAGCTGGAACTTCTGCAATGGTCACTCAGTGTACCATCAGCTGATACTTCTGCATTGGTCACTTGTTGTACCATCAGCTGGTACTTCTGCAAGGTCACTCAGTGCACCATCAACTGGTACTTCTGCATTGATCACTAGGTGTACCATCAGCTGGTACTTCTACAACGGTCACTCAGTGCACCATCAGCTGATACTTCTGCATTGGTCACTAGGTGTACCATCAGCTGGTACTTCTGCAATGGTCACTCAGTGTACCATCAGCTGGTACTTCTGCATTGGTCACTAGGTGTACCATCAGCTGGTACTTCTACAACGGTCACTCAGTGCACCATCAGCTGATACTTCTGCATTGGTCACTAGGTGTACCATCAGCTGGTACTTCTGCAACGGTCACTCAGTGTACCATCAGCGGGTACTTCTACAAGGGTCACTCAGTGCACCATCAGCTGGTACTTCTGCATCGGTCACTCAGTGCACCATCAGCTGGTATTTCTGTAACGGTCACTCAGTGCACCATCAGCTGGTACATCTGCAAGGTTACTCAGTGTACCATCAGCTGGTATTTCTGCAATGGTCACTCAGTGCACCATCAGCTGGAACTTCTGCAAGGTTACTCAGTGCACCATCAGCTGGTACTTCTGCAAGGTTACTCAATGTACCATCAGCTGGTACTTCTGCAAGGTTACTCAGTGTACCATCAGCTGGTACTTCTGCATTGGTCACTAGGTGTACCATCAGCTGGTACTTCTGCAAGGTCACTCAGTGTACCATCAGCTGGTACTTCTGCATTGGTCACTAGGTGTACCATCAGCTGGTACTTCTGCAATGGTCACTCAGTGTACCATCAGCTGGTACTTCTGCATTGGTCACTAGGTGTACCATCAGCTGGTACTTCTGCAATGGTCACTCAGTGTACCATCAGCCGTTACTTCTGCATTGGTCACTAGTTGTACCATCAGCTGGTACTTCTGCAACGGTCACTGAGTGCACCATCAGCTGGTACTTCTGCAACGGTCACTCAGTGTACCATCAGCTGGAACTTCAGCAATGGTCACTCAGTGTACCATCAGCTGATACTTCTGCATTGGTCACTTGTTGTACCATCAGCTGGTACTTCTGCAAGGTCACTCAGTGCACCATCAACTGGTACTTCTGCATTGATCACTAGGTGTACCATCAGCTGGTACTTCTACAACGGTCACTCAGTGCACCATCAGCTGATACTTCTGCATTGGTCACTAGGTGTACCATCAGCTGGTACTTCTGCAATGGTCACTCAGTGTACCATCAGCTGGTACTTCTGCATTGGTCACTAGGTGTACCATCAGCTGGTACTTCTACAACGGTCACTCAGTGCACCATCAGCTGATACTTCTGCATTGGTCACTAGGTGTACCATCAGCTGGTACTTCTGCAACGGTCACTCAGTGTACCATCAGCGGGTACTTCTACAAGGGTCACTCAGTGCACCATCAGCTGGTACTTCTGCATCGGTCACTCAGTGCACCATCAGCTGGAACTTCTGCAATGGTCACTCAGTGTACCATCAGATGGTACTTAGTGGCTTCTGTCACTTCACCTTTTCAGCAATAACACTTTGCCCAGTCTCTCTTCTCTTACAGCAGGTCACCCCGCTCTGTACTCAACTCCACATATATTTATAAATATTAGTAGCAAATGTGAGCTTTGGGGCCAAGGGGTTTAAGAGGCCCAATGTAGCATGAAAAGGATGTGCAGGGCCAGCATTGCATGAGTCTTTCCTTTTCTTTCTGACGGTGGTACTGTACCAAGAGTGGGATCTCCCTAGCAGTTACTGCAACTTTTTAAACCGGGAGCGCTGTACAACGGCACCCCTGCACGATTCTCCAAACAGTATTCTGACTTATTTGCTACAGGCCTCAACGAAGCTTCCAGCCGCCCCTAGCTCAGATGAATGGGTCCTTAGCCACGCCACTGTTATCACTCAGTAGTTTTTAAAAAAAAAAAAATAATAAGTAATTCAACATATATTTTAGCTTTAGATGTCCTCCAATTAAATAACTTTTGTAAATAAATAAATGACTTAATGGAGAAGTATCTACACATAAGGAAACATCCCAGTCCCATTACTCATGGAATTATTTACTCCCTACCTTCAACTTTGGTTTTTTTTGTTTTGTTTTTTTAGATAACATCCTTGTTAGGTTCTATCAGGATTAGTTAGGGTCCGGTAATCCTGCCATTTCTAATAACAATTATTAATACAGTACTGTGCAATGCATACAAAATCATGAATCTTCGGTCTCATGATAATTTTTATTTAGGTGATAAATAAACCTCAATTTTGTGGACAACTCAAGAACAAAAGTGCTTCATTTCTAAGAGCAGAACTACCAGGAGCCGAATACTCCATGCGCAACATCTATTATTAATTAAAAGGTAATCACATGTTTAATTCATAGTTCAGCGGCAAACTGGTCCCATAAGTCACCATAGTGACTATAATAATTTTAAATTATTATTCCTTTTTTTTTTTTGCTAAATAAAGTTTCCTGACCTTTGGAGGAAATTCTCGCTTCTAGCTATGTGTTTAAAAACCCAGTCTTTCTCTGCTGCGCTAAGAATCTTTTCTTATGAAGAAGGCGGCTCGGTGGTTTGTAACCGTCATAAAAGCCGACAGATTCTTTTGAGGTTAAGCTACTCAGCTATTCAACTCTTACCACAAAATCTTTGAATTTCAAAAAGAAAAAAATAATGTAAGTTTTTGAAGGACATGTGTTGCTGTAGGTGATCCTGTTAATTAAAGTGATTGCCTGCTAGGAAATGAGACTTTTTTTTTTTTTTTTTTTTTTAATTTTATGAATTTATTAGAAGCCCGGAGGTGTCTCTGTATGCCGGAGTCTTTACATGCCACTTATGCAATTTTTGTTTCTGATCTGCTCAAATCTAGTCGAACAATCCCAGAGCACATAACGGCACTGTTAGCCATTGTATGTATTTATATTAATTGCGTTATGTGACAACACATACTAATGAAGCTTATAGATAGCAAGTTTCTCAGCCGCTCTTCCGCAATTGTCTGAGGGCCTGATTCAGCTTGGATCGCGGTTGCTAATACGCATGCAATCGGCCGATTGTCGCGTTCTGTGCATGCGTGCGCAAACCGACCACTGCGATCGCAAAGGCTACGCAGACCCATCGCAGAGTGATTGACAGGAAGTGCCTTTTGTTGGTGGTGAACGGGAGGGGGGTCGACCGAACGCAGGCGTGCCAGTGCGTTCGCACGCCGTTTCAGGGATGTAAATAAATTATTCACTGCAAAGCCATACGCAGAGTGAGGTCTCATAGCGTCCGTGGCTGTTAGCAATTTCTGAGTAAGGTCAGAGCTTGCGCAATTGTGCGTCTGGGTCCGATGGTACTCGATTGTACTGATAGTTTCGCTACTCTGCTAAGTATTACGGATGTGCGTATGGTAAAGTGGGCGTCCTTATGTTGTGCTGAGTTTGCATGGTGATCGCAGTGGATTGGCTTGCTATCGCAGTTGAACTGCGTGCCTATGCAATATTGCGATCCGTAGTGAATCAAGCCCTTAGTTCTTCCTTAGAACGTACTTTAAATATTATACCACTGTTTTACAAATCAATTAAGAAATCTCTATGCTAAAAAAAGTGGAATCTATGGGCCAGATTAAGAGCCGGACGCTCTGACCAGAGCGCTCGCTCTGAATCAGGGCCCTCCTCCCTAAAAATGGAGCGGCCTCTTGGACGCTCGCATAGCTGTGGGTTACCACCCACAGCTTATGCGAGCGTCCATGATGATGGTCGCGATGGTCCAGACCATCGCGACCATCGGGCTTGCGACGAGACCCTGCGGTAGGGTCTCGCTGCCGCAAGCCCTGGAGTGATTTTGGCTCTATCAGAGCCAAAATCACTCCCACTGACACTGACATCACTCCCACTCCCACTCCCACTGACATCACTACTGATGTCAGTGGGGCCGGACTCAAACGGTAAGCATTTCCATGGGTACGCCTCCGTCTGGCAGCCATGCCCCCGGCACGCCCACCAAAGGGGGCGTGCTGTCAGTCACCATCGACAGCACGCCCCCTTTGGTGCGAGACCCTGAGCGACGTATTCCTCATCGCTCGCCAGGTCTCGCGCATGTGCCTCCGTCGTGCGCAAGTGCATTCGGCCAACATCGACCCGCTTGCGAGCGTCCTTCACTCGCGAGCGGGTCTGAATCTGGCCCTATGTTTTAATCAAGAAAGGAGGAGAGAGTATTCCAGTTACCCCCCTCGGGACTGATTCTGAGCCGGACATAGCGGCAATGTTGAACACAGTGTAGCAATGGTTTTCATATGCACATGCGCTTTAGTCCCAGCATTGAGTTGCTCCACGGCAGAGATGCAGTACAAAGTTTCTGCGCACAGTAGCAGAAGTTTATGGGAAGTTCCTGAGCTGTGACTGGGGGGATATTGGGAGGGGGGGTGAGAGGGGCTATACAGATGCTTCTTATGTGGCAGGCTTGTCGCCGATAGTGGTTATGTTCATGAAGGCAGAATAATTCACATAGGAGGCCATATTCAGGTGCAAATGTTTGTAGCATCGGCCATCTAAGGATCCACCAAGGGGTATTACAGCGCCTACAGATGCGGAAAACGGGTGTCTTAGGCTTGTACATTCGGACTCACGGATGCATAACAGGGGTTTTGTTTTGTAGCTATATTGTCGCAGGCGCAACTGTGGCCAAAAATGCAGGCCGGGACTTGACTGCTTCTGTCTCAGAATGAGGCCCTATATTCTGTATTTGCTTTCTGTTGTGCGCTTTGCGCCCGGAGGAGGAGTGAGGGCATGCATAAGATTAATCACAGCCATGCCGCATGTTACTCTCTCCCATCCTATCTGCCTCAAAATACGCATACATGGAACACTGGGGGCCTTATTCAGAGCTGGACTCAAATGCAATCTGCGCCTTTTTCTACCTCAGTTTGCCCTTTTCTCCTGTACATATAATGTCTTTTTTATCACGCAAGACTTTTTTTTCAGCCGTAAACATGACATGCGACTACGTGCTAGGGAGCAGGACCAGGGCTGAAATGGGTGTCTAGACGCGTGCAGTAGGTGTACCACCCCCTGAACATGTGACATCACAACGTCACAACGAGGGGGCAGGCCGCTGGGAAAGGTAGCGCATACTTGCCTACTTTTGAATGCTAATTTCTGGGAGATTCTAGTTGGTAGGGAATGTGCCCTGCTGAGGGGGCGTGTCATGCTCCACCCAAAGGGTGTGTCTAGCTCCACATATGGGCGTATACGTCCTTAAATGCTTGCTGCAAGGTATTTCTATATAATATTATCATTTTGCAAGTATCGATACTAACATCGCTGCCTGCAATACTCCTTTTATTGTTTTCAACTATTCTCTGAGATATTTCTTTTCTCATCACTCAGTAATATACGTGATAAATGCAGCTACTTTTGAACTATATTTCATGTAAATCAGTGCTGGAAGTGGGGCGTTATACGGCAGTATGACATACCGACACTTCATCTTTGCTGCAGGGTGGAGAAGTGTCCCAGCGCTGGGGCCCATTATGGGATCCCAGTCCTGGTAGAGCACCAGCAGTGGCTGCATTGTGTGGAGATGTGTCCCGCTGGCAGCATCAGCTCCTGGCACCAGGGCAGATGCGCCAGCAGTGTAATCTTGGCACTGGCTGAGTGTCAATTCCTGCTCGCGGACCAGCGGGCAATTAAAACAAGTAGCGGAGACAGGCCTTTTTCATTTGGCGCCAGCTGTGAGCCAATCAGAAGCAGCCAACGTTACTTCTCATTGGCTGCCGGTCCGCGAGCCACAATTGTCTAAAGGTCAGTGGCGAATTTAAACTGCCGCCGCATCTGCCCTGGCACCGGGACACATCTCCACACATTGCTGTAGCTCAGGGATGGGGAACCTCCTGTCCGGGGGCCGTATAATGCCCTCGGAATCAATGGGTCTGGCCCTCTGAGCTTTTTTCTGCTAGCCTCATCTGGATAGCACGATGGCACCCTGCAGCCAGATTCTATGCAGCTGTGCCACCTGGAGTGTCCTTAGGATGCTTCAGATGGTCACACCGCTGCCCTTATATCTTCCCGGAGTATCCTAAGGATGCTCTGGGCATTGCTGTAAACACCGACGATTGTGGCCCCGCACCCTTGTGACATCACATGGAAGGGCGTGGCCTGCACCTGGCCCACGAATAATGTTACATATATATCAAAATGGCCCACAGCAGAAAAAAGGTTCCCCATCCCTGTCGTAGCTGCATGGAGTGAGAGGTGCAGAGGGTCAGACAGGGAAGCAGTTAGTGAGAGGTGCAGGGGGTGAGAGAGGGAAGTAGTTAGTGAGAGGTGCAGGGAGTGAGAGAGGGAAGCAGTTAGAGAGAGGTGCAGGGGGTGAGATAGGGAAGCAGTTAGTGAGAGGTGCAGGGGGTGAGAGAGGGAAGCAGTGAGAGAGAGGTGCAGGGGGTGAGAGAGGGAAGCAGTTAGTGAGAGGTGCAGGGGGTGAGAGAGGGAAGCAGTGAGAGAGAGGTGCAGGGGGTGAGAGAGGGAAGCAGTTAGTGAGAGGTGCAGGGGGTGAGAGAGGGAAGCAGTGAGAGAGAGGTGCAGGGGGTGAGAGAGGGAAGCAGTTAGAGAGAGGTGCAGGGGGTGAGATAGGGAAGCAGTTAGTGAGAGAGGGAAGCAGTTAGTGAGGGGTGCAGGGGGTGAGAGAGGGAAGCAGTTACAGAGAGGTGCAGGGGGTGAGAGAGGGAAGCAGATAGAGAGAGGTGCAGGGGGTGAGAGAGGGTAGCAGTTAGAGAGAGGTGCAGGGGGTGAGAGAGGGAAGCAGTTAGTGAGAGGTGCAGGGGGTGAGAGAGGGAAGCAGTTAGTGAGGGGTGCAGGGGGTGAGAGAGGGAAGCAGTTACAGAGAGGTGCAGGGGGTGAGAGAGGGAAGCAGATAGAGAGAGGTGCAGGGGGTGAGAGAGGGAAGCAGTTACAGAGGTGCAGGGGGTGAGAGAGGGAAGCAGTTAGTGAGAGGTGCAGGGGATGAGAGAGGAAAACAGTTAGTGAGAGGTGCAGAGGGTGAGAGAGTGAAGCAGTTAGAGAGGTGCAGGGGGTGAGAGAGGGAAGAAGTTAGAGAGAAGTGCAGGGGGTGAGAGAGGGAAGCAGTTAGTGAGAGGTGCGGGGGTGAGAGAGGGAAGCAGTGAGAGAGAGGTGCAGGGGGTGAGAGAGGGAAGCAGTTAGAGAGAGGTGCAGGGGGTGAGAGAGGGAAGCAGTTAGAGAGAGGTGCAGGGGGTGAGAGATGGAAGCAGTTAGAGAGAAGTGCAGGGGTGAGAGAGGGAAGAAGTTAGAGAGAAGTGCAGGGGGTGAGAGAGGGAAGCAGTTAGTGAGAGGTGCGGGGGTGAGAGAGGGAAGCAGTGAGAGAGAGGTGCAGGGGGTGAGAGAGGGAAGCAGTGATAGAGAGGTGCAGTGGGTGAGAGAGGGAAGCAGTGAGTGAGAGGTGCAGGGGGTGAGAGAGGGAAGCAGTTAGAGAGAGGTGCAGGGGGTGAGAGAGGGAAGAAGTTAGTGAGAGGTGCAGGTGGAGAGAGAGGGAAGCAGTTAGTGAGAGGTGCAGGGGGTGAGAGAGGGAAGCAGTTAGTGAGTGGTGCAGGGGGTGAGAGAGGGAAGCAGCGAGAGAGAGGTGCAGGGGGTGAGAGAGGGAAGCAGTTAGTGAGGGGTGCAGGGGGTGAGAGAGGGAAGCAGTTACAGAGAGGTGCAGGGGGTGAGAGAGGGAAGCAGATAGAGAGAGGTGCAGGGGGTGAGAGAGGGAAGCAGTTAGAGAGAGGTGCAGGGGGTGAGAGAGGGAAGCAGTTAGTGAGAGGTGCGGGGGTGAGAGAGGGAAGCAGTGAGAGAGAGGTGCAGGGGGTGAGAGAGGGAAGCAGTTAGTGAGAGGTGCGGGGGTGAGAGAGGGAAGCAGTGAGAGAGAGGTGCAGGGGGTGAGAGAGGGAAGCAGTGAGAGAGAGGTGCAGGGGGTGAGAGAGGGAAGCAGTGAGTGAGAGGTGCAGGGGGTGAGAGAGGGAAGCAGTTAGAGAGAGGTGCAGGGGGTGAGAGAGGGAAGAAGTTAGTGAGAGGTGCAGGTGGTGAGAGAGGGAAGCAGTTAGTGAGAGGTGCAGGGGGTGAGAGAGGGAAGCAGTGAGAGAGAGGTGCAGGGGGTGAGAGAGGGAAGCAGTTAGTGAGAGGTGCAGGGGGTGAGAGAGGGAAGCAGTGAGAGAGAGGTGCAGGGGGTGAGAGAGGGAAGCAGTTAGAGAGAGGTGCAGGGGGTGAGATAGGGAAGCAGTTAGTGAGAGAGGGAAGCAGTTAGTGAGGGGTGCAGGGGGTGAGAGAGGGAAGCAGTTACAGAGAGGTGCAGGGGGTGAGAGAGGGAAGCAGATAGAGAGAGGTGCAGGGGGTGAGAGAGGGAAGCAGTTACAGAGGTGCAGGGGGTGAGAGAGGGAAGCAGTTAGTGAGAGGTGCAGGGGATGAGAGAGGAAAACAGTTAGTGAGAGGTGCAGAGGGTGAGAGAGTGAAGCAGTTAGAGAGGTGCAGGGGGTGAGAGAGGGAAGAAGTTAGAGAGAAGTGCAGGGGGTGAGAGAGGGAAGCAGTTAGTGAGAGGTGCAGGGGTGAGAGAGGGAAGCAGTGAGAGAGAGGTGCAGGGGGTGAGAGAGGGAAGCAGTTAGAGAGAGGTGCAGGGGGTGAGAGAGGGAAGCAGTTAGAGAGAGGTGCAGGGGGTGAGAGATGGAAGCAGTTAGAGAGAAGTGCAGGGGTGAGAGAGGGAAGAAGTTAGAGAGAAGTGCAGGGGGTGAGAGAGGGAAGCAGTTAGTGAGAGGTGCGGGGGTGAGAGAGGGAAGCAGTGAGAGAGAGGTGCAGGGGGTGAGAGAGGGAAGCAGTGATAGAGAGGTGCAGGGGGTGAGAGAGGGAAGCAGTGAGTGAGAGGTGCAGGGGGTGAGAGAGGGAAGCAGTTAGAGAGAGGTGCAGGGGGTGAGAGAGGGAAGAAGTTAGTGAGAGGTGCAGGTGGAGAGAGAGGGAAGCAGTTAGTGAGAGGTGCAGGGGGTGAGAGAGGGAAGCAGTTAGTGAGTGGTGCAGGGGGTGAGAGAGGGAAGCAGCGAGAGAGAGGTGCAGGGGGTGAGAGAGGGAAGCAGTTAGTGAGGGGTGCAGGGGGTGAGAGAGGGAAGCAGTTACAGAGAGGTGCAGGGGGTGAGAGAGGGAAGCAGATAGAGAGAGGTGCAGGGGGTGAGAGAGGGAAGCAGTTAGAGAGAGGTGCAGGGGGTGAGAGAGGGAAGCAGTTAGTGAGAGGTGCGGGGGTGAGAGAGGGAAGCAGTGAGAGAGAGGTGCAGGGGGTGAGAGAGGGAAGCAGTTAGTGAGAGGTGCGGGGGTGAGAGAGGGAAGCAGTGAGAGAGAGGTGCAGGGGGTGAGAGAGGGAAGCAGTGAGAGAGAGGTGCAGGGGGTGAGAGAGGGAAGCAGTGAGTGAGAGGTGCAGGGGGTGAGAGAGGGAAGCAGTTAGAGAGAGGTGCAGGGGGTGAGAGAGGGAAGAAGTTAGTGAGAGGTGCAGGTGGTGAGAGAGGGAAGCAGTTAGTGAGAGGTGCAGGGGGTGAGAGAGGGAAGCAGTTAGTGAGTGGTGCAGGGGGTGAGAGAGGGAAGCAGCGAGAGAGAGGTGCAGGGGGTGAGAGAGGGAAGCAGTTAGTGAGGGGTGCAGGGGGTGAGAGAGGGAAGCAGTTACAGAGAGGTGCAGGGGGTGAGAGAGGGAAGCAGATAGAGAGAGGTGCAGGGGGTGAGAGAGGGAAGCAGTTAGAGAGAGGTGCAGGGGGTGAGATAGGGAAGCAGTTAGTGAGAGAGGGAAGCAGTGAGAGAGAGGTGCAGGGGGTGAGAGAGGGAAGCAGTTAGTGAGAGGTGCAGGGGTGAGAGAGGGAAGCAGTTAGTGAGGGGTGCAGGGGGTGAGAGAGGGAAGCAGTTACAGAGAGGTGCAGGGGGTGAGAGAGGGAAGCAGATAGAGAGAGGTGCAGGGGGTGAGAGAGGGAAGCAGTTACAGAGGTGCAGGGGGTGAGAGAGGGAAGCAGTTAGTGAGAGGTGCAGGGGATGAGAGAGGAAAACAGTTAGTGAGAGGTGCAGAGGGTGAGAGAGTGAAGCAGTTAGAGAGATGCAGGGGGTGAGAGAGGGAAGAAGTTAGAGAGAAGTGCAGGGGGTGAGAGAGGGAAGCAGTTAGTGAGAGGTGCGGGGGTGATAGAGGGAAGCAGTGAGAGGGAGGTGCAGGGGGTGAGAGAGGGAAGCAGTTAGAGAGAGGTGCAGGGGGTGAGAGAGGGAAGCAGTTAGAGAGAGGTGCAGGGGGTGAGAGATGGAAGCAGTTAGAGAGAAGTGCAGGGGTGAGAGAGGGAAGAAGTTAGAGAGAAGTGCAGGGGGTGAGAGAGGGAAGCAGTTAGTGAGAGGTGCGGGGGTGAGAGAGGGAAGCAGTGAGAGAGAGGTGCAGGGGGTGAGAGAGGGAAGCAGTGAGAGAGAGGTGCAGGGGGTGAGAGAGGGAAGCAGTTAGAGAGAAGTGCAGGGGTGAGAGAGGGAAGAAGTTAGAGAGAAGTGCAGGGGGTGAGAGAGGGAAGCAGTGAGTGAGAGGTGCGGGGGTGAGAGAGGGAAGCAGTGAGAGAGAGGTGCAGGGGGTGAGAGAGGGAAGCAGTGAGAGAGAGGTGCAGGGGGTGAGAGAGGGAAGCAGTTAGAGAGAAGTGCAGGGGTGAGAGAGGGAATAAGTTAGAGAGAAGTGCAAGGGGTGAGAGAGGGAAGCAGTTAGTGAGAGGTGCGGGGGTGAGAGAGGGAAGCAGTGAGTGAGAGGTGCAGGGGTGAGAGAGGGAAGCAGTTAGAGAGAGGTGCAGGGGGTGAGAGAGGGAAGAAGTTAGTGAGAGGTGCAGGTGGTGAGAGAGGGAAGCAGTTAGTGAGAGGTGCAGGGGGTGAGAGAGGGAAGCAGTTAGTGAGTGGTGCAGGGGGTGAGAGAGGGAAGCAGCGAGAGAGAGGTGCAGGGGGTGAGTGGGAAGCAGTTAGTGAGAGGTGCAGGGGGTGAGAGAGGGAAGCAGTTAGAGAGAGGTGCAGGGGATGAGAGAGGGAAGCAGTTAGTGAGAGGTGCAGGGGGTGAGAGAGGGAAGCAATTAGAGAGAGGTGCAGGGGGTGAGAGAGGGAAGCAGTTAGAGAAAGGTGCAGGGGGTGAGAGAGGGAAGCAGAAGAAGTGCAGGGGGTGAGAGAGAGAAGCAGTTAGAGAGAGGTGCAGGGGGTGAGAGAGAGAAGCAGTTAGAGAGAGTTGTAGGGGGTGAGAGAGGGAAGCAGTTAGAGAGAGGTGCAGGGGGTGAGAGAGAGAAGCAGTTAGAGAGAGGTGCAGGGGGTGAGAGAGGAAAGCAGTTAGAGAGAGGTGCAGGGGGTGAGAGAGGGAAGCAGTTAGAGAGAGTTGCAGGGGGTGAGAGAGGGAAGCAGTTAGAGAGAGGTGCAGGGGGTGAGAGAGAGAAGCAGTTAGAGAGAGGTGCAGGGGGTGAGAGAGGGAAGCAGTTAGAGAGAGGTGCAGGGGGTGAGAGAGGGAAGCAGTTAGAGAGAGTTGCAGGGGGTGAGAGAGGGAAGCAGTTAGAGAGAGTTGCAGGGGGTGAGAGAGGGAAGCAGTTAGAGAGAAGTGCAGGGGGTGAGAGAGGAAAAGAGGGGCTAATAGGGTTGCCGGGTGTGAAAGCTGCAGGGGGGTGAGTAAAGGAGAGAGAAACACAGGTGATCAGATACAAAGGTGAGCATGTGGGGTGTAAGAGAGTTACCTGGGATGAAAATATGGGCTCATGACAGACAAAGGAAACAGGTAAGAGAAAGCAGAAGGGACACATGAAAGACATAAGAGTGGTTAGCAAAGTATGTTCAACATATTCTACTACATAATGCTAAAAGCATATAAATGTAATCTCCTATTATAAAAATCCCAAAAGCTTAGGGGGGTGAGAGTGGAATGGTTTTGATTAAAATTTCTATACCCCCACTTTTAAATTACCACTTCAAGCACTGGCTTAAATACCATTCATTTGCCACATGTGACAAGATATTATCATCTCTTGGTAAAAATGGATTTTAAAACTTTTTGTTGTATTGTCCTTTTTTATGTGTTTAATTAAAAATTACTAATAGAACATTCACACCTTCAGCCACAGCTCACACGCACTAGCAACAGCAGCAGACACTGAGATGGGAAGACACTACTCACGGAGGTCAGGCAAGTTGTGGGCCTGATTCAGACCAGCTGGCTAGATGTGTTCGCACGCAGCCGTCAGCTGCCAAAGTATGCAATTGCCGCGATCACACGGCAAGACATTAGCACGCCCATTATGTCTTGGCGCGCGATTGCGGTGTGTATTTAGACGCCAACCAGCATGTAGTAATACACGTCATCTCTAGGAAGTGTATTCAACAATCGGTAACATCGGACCCATACGCAGCACTTGTGGCTGACCAGACCCTACCGCAAGCACTGTGGGCGCTGCTGTGTGTAATTCAGCCATGTGACATGTACTATGACGCTGCGTCTTAATTATGCACGCCTCTGAAATGGCTTTAAGATGCACAGACGCCTGCGTTCACACCGCCACACCCCCATTTCCATCGACCAACCCCTGTCACCACCCACAATCGGCTCATCCTGTCACTCATTCTAGCGAGGCGTCTATGTGCAGGGTGTGAACGCTTACCGATCGCATGGACTGGTTCACACACGCATGCGCACATTGCAAACATCGGCAGGCTACATGCGAACGCAGCCTAGCGAGCGGGTCTGAATCGGGCCCTGTGTTCCATCCAGCTGGGGCCCCACAGGGATTTGCTGAGAGTCGACAGCAGAGGATGATGAGCCCGGACAGCATAAGAAATTCCTTGGTGGTCCCCTGGCTGCAGTGAAGAATCCAAAGAATCTGGGGGATTTAATTTACAATGCAGGGGAGAGAGAGATTAGAGTTTGAAACAAGGCTCTCCAGTAAGATCCGGGAGAGTAGGTAACTATGAGGTTGTAGCTCTAACTGTCCATGGTATCCTGAGGTCACTTCTGGTAATTCTGCGCGTTGGACGGTAGCCACAGCTGCATCCTTGAATAGGTAACTGTCTCTGAGTAGATCACAAAAATGCTGCACTATATTCTCCACACAACCCTCTGTGTACAAATATCGTATTATGTTGAAATAAATATCTCAATCCCCCATTTTCAGTTGCAAATGCAGCTCCCGTAGGTTTCTATGGGGACTGTTAAAATGCTGAATTTTTGTTGCATTCCAGAGCTTGGCCCGGTAGCTCACACCGTCTTCATCACGGGCTATGAACTGCAGGAGGGGGATCCATAGAATGCCTCCTTGGCAATGGGCACTCGCACATGCATATTCTGATGACCGCGCATGCACAGTAGCGTAGTTGGGTACCAAAGCTGATCACTTTACTTCTTACACATTGCAGAGATGGGGACTATTGATACCTCTAAATCTATATACCCAAAATGCCGCTATTTAGCGCTACAAGTCGCATAAGACATAATTGCTTTCCAATCCAATTGTGGTTCCAAAGCACAAAAAGTTATATTATTGCAATAAAATGAAAGTTACACGCTTTGATCTAACACAATTAGCGCAAAAAGCAAGTAAATACAAAGATACAAACCGATACATACGCGTGCGCACTGGTCCAGTATGCAGTATATTTGCTGTTTGCTGTTGCCACCTGGTCTGGTAGCTTTTGACAGGCTTTTCTTTACTTAATTAGAGTGTAGATGTCAGTTCCTATGAACCAAAACAGTATTGAACAAAAGGTATACAATTGTTAACGATTTGCAGGTTCCTGACAATGATTCTTAACTTTGCATTTAGAACCCTTCTCTGATCATACCACTATCTGTGTTACATTTTAAGTATTTATACAGACATATTGTATTAGTAAGCAGAGTTTCTCAATACATATGCAAACACCCACAGACATACACATTAAAACCTGTTTTACACACTCTGACTAAACCTTGTAGTAATGTATATATGCATTTGTGCGTATCGGAACTGTGCTGACGCAGAGTAGCGTCCAAGCAATTCTTCATCAGACCATATACGACTAAATTGTCAGATAATATTTGTACAACGATCATACTCAATTATTTGACTTCGACAGGACCTATTAGAGTCCCTGTCCCTGCAAATGAATTTTATTAAAATTTTGGTGATAATTAATTTCTCATTACAGTGATAAACGCCAAATTTAAATTATTGGGACCTAATCCCAATATGCTCCTTCCCTATACTAGATCGCACATCATCATACTTTCAGACACACCTGGCTACTCTGGAAAAAATATTGAAAGTGGCTCACATAAGGCGCATTCCTGAAAACGTGGCCTTGTGGCAAGGGGCATGGCTTCATGTGACATACCATCACCGCAAGCCACTCGCTCCAGGAGAGAAGGGGGGGACCCTGGGCTGAACGGGAGGCCCAGTGACTAAGCTGGCTTGGGGGGCTCTAGGTGAGGGGGCAGTGGACTGGTTAGGGAGGGAAGGGGGAGACACTGAGCTGGCTGGGTGGGAGACACTGGGGTTGCCACATGAAGTGCCACAGCGAAGAGTGGCCAATCCGCCCCTGAATATATAACATACTTGCCAAAATCTGGCTGCCTTCTCTGGGGGGAAACCAGATCGGCACAGCAGGAGGGCGTGACATGAATTTGGGGGCAGGATGGGGGTGTGAGTGCACGATCGCATCATAGCGGCCATTCCCCCACCACACAATGCCAAGATTACCGTGCAGCCGAGGGTGAGGCCACGATGATGCGATTCAGAGCGAATCACAACATCGTCTCCCTCGGACCGCCCATTTACAAGGGGGAGCGGAAGACGGATGGGGGAAAGCAGAAACCGGCAGGTTGGGGTGCAGGTGGGGGGACCGGCCAGGAGACTTGCCCACTCTTCCGGGCGGCTGGGAGCGCCACCCAATTTTCGGGAGGCTCCCAGCCACCCCGGGAGAGTATAGTTTATAGTGAGAGTGGTATACAGTGACATTGGTGTGCAGTGGTGTTCAGTGATAATGGTGTACAGTGACCATGGTGTACAGTGACAGTTGTGTACAAAGACACAGTGGTGTATAGTGACATCGGTGTACAGTACTGTGCAGTGACATTGATGTACAAAGATAGTTCTGTACAGTGACATTGGTGTACAGTACATGTACATTGACAGTTGTGTACAAAGACATTGGTGTACAGAGGTGTACAGTGACATTGTACAGTGGTGTATAATGACATTGGTGTACAGTAGTGTACAGTGACAGTTGTGTACAGTGACATTGGTGTACAGTGGTGTACAGTGACAGTTGTGTACAGTGACATAGGTGTACAGTTGTGTACAGTGACATTGGTGTACATTGGTGTACATAGATAGTCCATACAGTGACATTGGTGTGCAATGGTGTATAGTGACAGTGGTGTACAGTAACAGTTGTGTACAGTGATATTGGCATACAGTAACAATGGTGTACACTACAGTGACATTGGTGTACAGTGGTGTACAGTGACATTGGTGTACAGTGGTGTACAGTGACATTGGTGTACAGTGACATTGGTGTACAGAGGTGTACAGTGACATTGGTGTATAGTGACATTGGTGTACATTGGTGTACATAGATAGTCTATACAGTGACATTGGTGTGCAATGGTGTATAGTAACAGTGGTGTACAGTAACAGTTGTGTACAGTGATATTGGCATACAGTAACAATGGTGTACACTACAGTGACATTGGTGTACAGAGGTGTACAGTGACAGTTGTATACAGTGACATTAGTGTTTAGTGACAGTGGTGTACAGTGGCATTGGTGTACAATGATATTGGTGTACACAGGGCCGGTTCTAGACATTGTGGAGCTCAGGGCGAAAGTTCACAGTTGCGCCCCCCCCCCCAAAAAAAATAAATAAAATAAAACATTTTGGAGATGGCTTTTGTATGCGCACGCTGAAAGCACACGCGCTTCCGGAAAGGGGGCGTGTCCTTGCGGAACACCCCCAAGTCACACTGTGGGGCGTGCCCAGCACTTATGAAGGTGCTGGGCTTCCCCCAAGCTCTCCCCTCATTCAGAATAATTGCCATGTGCAGTAATGCGCCTTACACAGTAATGCCCTTTATAAACACATTATGCCACATGCAGTAATGCCCTGTATAACACATTATGCCACATGCAGTAATGCCCTGTATAACACATTATGCCACATGCAGTAATGCCCTGTATATTACATTGTGCCACACACAGTAATTCCCTTTATAATACAGTATCCCCAATTCAAATTACGCCACACATTAGTCCCTTATTCATGTTATGACACACAGTGGTGCCCCTTTTACACAATGCCCAAATAAGTGCCTCTTATACGCAAGGCTCACAGTACTGAGTAGTAGTGCCCCTAATACAATGCCCACAGTAGTAGTGCCCCCTATAGTAGTGGCCACATTAGTAGTGCCCCAGTAATAATGCCCCCTATATTAGTGCCCACAGTAGGAATGCCCCCTATAGTAGTGCCCGAAGTCGTAATGCCCCCATTAGTGCCCCCTATAGTAGTGCCCCCAGTAGTAATGCCCCCTTGTAGACATGCCCCTAGTAGTAATGCCCCTTATAGACATGCTCCCAGTAATAAAGCCCCCCTATAGACATGTCCCCAGTAGTAATGTCCCTTATAGACATGCCCCCAGTAGTAATGTCCCCTTATAGACATGCCCCCAGTAGTAAAGCCCCCCTATAGACATGCCCCCAGTAGTAAAGCCCCCCTATAGACATGTCCCCAGTAGTAATGTCCCTTATAGACATGCCCCCAGTAGTAATGCCCCCTTATAGACTTGCCCCCAGTAGTAATGCCCCCTTATAGACATGCCCCCAGTAGTAATGCCCCCTTATAGACATGCCCCCATGCCTCCCTTCTGAAAAATAAAAATTACAAACACAATACTTACCTTAGGCCCCGCTCCTGCGTCCGCTGCCATCCGGTCCGACCACGGCTCCACCACGGATCTATGGGAAAGACGTCATGACATCCCTCCCATAGTGTTCTATGTGGGAGCCGAAGCTCTGGAGTGAGCTACGGCTGCCGCTGCAGGGAGGGAGCCGGGTGCCTGCTGATAACAAATATCCGGCGCTGGGGGTTTTTTTATTATGGGATTATTTTTTTTTACCTTCTGGGGACTCAGTGGTGCCCTCTAGGGGCCAGCGCCCCGGGCGACAGCCCTTTTAGCCCACCCCTAGAATCGCCACTGGGTGTACAGTGACATTGGTGTACAGTGGTGTACAGTGGTGTAAAGTGACATTGGTGTACAGCGGTGTACACTACAATGACATTGGTGTACAGTGACATTGGTGTACAGTGACATTGGTGTACAGTGATATTGGTGTACAGTGACATTGGTGTACAGTGGTGTACAGTACAGTGATATTGTTGTACAGTACAGTGATATTGGTGTACAGTGATATTGTTGTACAGTACAGTGACATTGGTGTACAGTGATATTGGTGTACAGTGGTGTACAGTACAGTGACATTGGTGTACAAGGACATTTACAAAAGGGAACTGGATTCAGATTGCTTATACAAAAACGTAAGTGACTTATCTGCGGCTTCTAGAGATTATTACAGAGTATAAAAGTGTATATTCACCCGTTAAAGACAAGGAAGAAGAAACAGGAAGAAAGAGTTTATAGAGCAGGAAAATGGGAAGAAGATTACACAGAGCCCTCTGACATGCAGACAGGAACACTACATTAGTGCCATTAGGATAAGACCTCCATTGGTTTATTGCCGATAACCCCTAAAACAACCTTGATAACTTAACTAATAAATAAAGACACGGACACATAGCAGCTTGGCTAAAAGGTCACAGCTTTTATTTAAACCAAATTCATTTGAATTCACCTAACCAAGGTGGCCAGAAGACGCTGCATACTCAGGCCCTGATTCAGAGCCGGACGCTCTGACAGAGCGCTCGCTCTGAATCAGGGCCGTCCCTCCACCTTTTTGGAGCGGCCTCCTGGCCGCTCGCATAGCTGTGGGTGACCACCCACAGCTATAGCGAGAGGCCAAAATGATGGTCGCGATGGTCAAGACCATCGCGACCATCAGGCTTGCGACGAGACCCTTGCAGTATGGTCTTGCTGCTGCAAGCCCTGGAGCCCTGGAGTGCTTTTGGCTCTATCAGAGCCAAAAGCACCCCCACTAACATCACTAGTGATGTCAGTGGGGCTGGCCCCAGACGGTAGGCGTTCCTAATCAACATCGACAGCACGCCCCCTTTGGCCGTTGTTATTTGGGTCTCGCGCATGCACACGACGGAGCCGCCTCCATCGTGCACATGCGCACTTGGGCAACATCGACCCGCTTGCGAGCGCTCAGCGCTCGCGAGCGGGTCTAAATCAGGCCCTTAGTTCCAGCCTTCTAGAATTAGGCATACTTGGGAGAACGACTGAAACGTCCCCCCTAGAGACGCACTCATGCTGTGAAAGTCTCGTCTACCTCCTGGGCCTAGTCCGAATGCTTCCATATAAAAAGCGCTCGGGTCCCCTCGCACAGAGGACAAACTCGCCATGTACATCAAGGGCCAGCGCCCTCACAACGCTCTCTTGCGCCACAATAAAGCCACTGAGATGCATTGTTCTTCCGCCAAAGCCAGCCTCAAATGGAGAATAGCCCACCACCCAGAGAAAACAGACTATTCCAAAAAATTATAGCAATTCTTTAAGAAACAGACCCAAACCCAAGGTCTTAAGGTATTAAGATGTACTCCATCAGGTCGGAAAAATCTAGCCAAGTCTGTGCACCAAAAGCTATGCCTAACAACCAAGCCACCAAAAGACAAAACGTGCCTATTCAACGCCCTGTTTACTTTCTTCCTTGTCCTGTCCAAGGCCTTATGATCACGAGCATTCCGCCACACCAAACGCGGGACTATTTCTGACGATACAATGCGCACATTCGGCCACAACGACCAAACTTCAGACAAAAGTTCACGCATCTGAACAATCAGTTCCAATCCTTTCAACTTACCTATGTCGTTCTCAACAACATGCAACACCAACCAGTTGGGAAACCCCCAGCGCCCAGACGACTCCACCAACAATTCCTTCACACCTGCAAACTGAAGCCCTCGCACACCAATCCAACGAACACGCCAACCACCCAGTAACAAACTGGCACGCCTGGCCAAACCATGCTTCTCTGCCCAGAAAATGTAGGAATGGCCGACTAGCCGAACCCTTTCCTCTTCAGATTCTTCCACTGTAAGGAAAACAGGACCGTACCCTGAGCAAGCACAACAACCCCAAGCCAACACAACAAAATGTAACACATAGCAACTAACTAGCAGGGATGCCAAACTGGGGGAAACATGTAACCCAGGCGAAGAAGAAAAACTAAAAACCTACCCGTGAACACAAAGTGGTCCAGATCAAGTTCCCAGGAGGAAAAATTAAAAAATCTCTTCACACCCCCTCTTAAAGAATGCTAGTCATTCGATAACTGGCGGGTAAACAATGTTTCCAGGTTACGCAGAGAGTGCTACTATAACTTGTCGCAGCGCACATAAGATTTGTAAGCAAAGACTTCCACCTATCAATCCGTTGAATGTTCCTAGGAGACGCACCTGCTCCAGCTGCGCTAGTTGCGGCCCCAATTCGAAAATAATGGGTCCCGAAACAAGCGCTGTCTAACCCTAACATAGTTAAACATTTCTTGAGATCAGCAGCAAATTGAAACCTAGAGTGGGGGGACAAGTTGCCGTGAACCAACCAGCCGGGCGACAACCCATATATAAAGCTGCAAGACGCACTGGACAAACAGAGCGGTCACTCTGCAAAGGCAAAGTAACCCATCTGCCTCGGCTTACCACTGGTCCGTCTTGAAAGACCGAAGTCTACACAAGACGGACGATTCTTTTAACACAGGGCCTGATTCAGACCCGCTCGCAAGCGCTATGCGGTACCGCGTGCGCACTGCACTTGCGTGAGCCCCGGAGCGAGCAAGAACTTCACTCGCTCAGGGCTCGCAGCAAAACGGGGTGGCTGTCGATGTTGATTGACAGCTCGCCCCGTTTTGGCTGGCCAAACGGAGGCATTCCTGAAGGAACGCCTGCCGTTTTAGGGCGGCCCTACTGACATCACTCGTGATGTCAGTAGTGAGCTTCCTGCTCTATTATAGCAGGAAGCTCCCTGGGGCTTGCGGGAATGAGACCCTACCACAAGGGTCTCGTCCAAAGCACGATGGTCGCGATAATCACGACGATCGCCTGGTCACCCGCTAAAGCTGTGGGTGGTGACCCACAGCTTAGCGAGCAGCCTAGAGGCCGGTTTAAAAAAACAAAAAATGCCGCCCTGATTCAGAGCGAGCGCACGCTTTTTGCGAGTGCCTCTGAATCAGGCCCACAATGTCCTTTAAAGACAAACCTGTGGAGAAAGAGGCCTTATTTGCTGCCACAATCTCACTGACCCTAAAGGCCCAAAAAACGCAACCTCAAAAGCTAAGCGAAACAGGGAAGCTTCCAGAGCATGAGAAGCCACCCTCATGCAAATCAATGGGCTTGCGAGGGCCAACCCTGGTGGGAAAATACTTAGCCCAACCTTTAAGGGCTTTGGAAAGGAGGAACAATTTGGAAGGGTCCAGAAACCCCTTCAACTTACTATAGAAGGAAATTCCTGCCAGGGCCGAGGTCATGGAAACCTTAGAGCGACCATGCTGATAATGTCCCCAAACAAACGATGAAAGCATGTCCGTGGTAGACTTACCCCCTTCAGAACCCTGCGAGCAGAAAAGCTGCCAGTTCTGCAAAGCCGCAGAATAAACCGGTTATCCCCAGCTGTGGCCCTATCTAACTTTCTACAAATAACACGCCCCATATGGATAATACGGCAAGCGAAATTAAACGAGCCTAACAAGGACTGAACAATACGCAGCTTAACGCTATCTGCATCTAAACAATCTGAAATTTGAGAAAGCAACTTTCACACGGCAAATGACAGCAATCTGCCAGCGCATCGATCTCAATGCCTAAATAAAACAAATAGGGTGAAGGGTCTTCGATATTATCATGCACAACAGGAACCCCCAAAACCTGAAACAAAGCAGTAGCGGAAAAAAAGGAGGTCCGTACAAACCTCACTCCCTCCTGGGCCCACAAAGAGAAAGTCGTCCAAATAATGCACAACGCCAGACTTGCCAGAGCCCGCGGAAATGCACCAATGTGAAAAATAACTAAACCTCTCAAATAGGTACAGGAGACTGCACAACCCATGGGTAAACATTTATCCACAAAGAAACCGCCACCCAAATGAAAACCCATAAATTGCATAGCATCGGGGTATAGAGGCAACAATCGAAGTGAGGATTCAATATCCAGACCCAAAGCTTCATCAAAGGACTGATAGACCACCCTGCAAGCTGACTCAGGGATAGCATCGTTGACTGAACTACCATGTGGGTATGATAAACGCTGAATGAGATGGTACTTCCCAGGAGCCTTCTTAGGGACTACCTGCAGAGGCGAGATGCAAAGGTTCCGCAAGGGAGGACAGGGAAAAGGGCCCTCCATCTTACCCAACGAAACCTCGACATCGACCTTAGCCCTTAAAACTTCGGCAAAGTCCCTGGCAGAATACAAATTGCGGGGCACCCTAAGCTTAAGCGGCCTGTCAATAGGTAAACCAAAACCAAACTGAAAACCATGTAAAAGAAAGGCAGCGGAATCTCTGTCCAGGCAACGTGACAACCACTTGACTAGCTCAGCCAAACAAATAGGTGACCTAGCCTTAACTAGCAACTTTGGAAATGTCTCCCCGATGAACTACTGCGGTACCGGACCTGTGACGGCAATCCCTGGCTGGGTGCTCCCCACCACAAATGCGACAGGAGTGACGAAAACGACAGGAGGCGCCACGCGTGCACCTCGAGTCATTGAAAGCAAAGCAGTTCCCTTTCGCCAGGCCCAGCCCAACTGCTTTAGGCAAAGAAGCTAGCGGGGAGCAACCAAAGATGGCCACCGTTGCAGGGAAACCTCGAGCCAAACTTCCACGTCCTTAACTCCAAAGGCATAACCCGTTTACCATCCTGCTTGCGACAAAACTGCAAATCATATTCCTTCCATGCCGTACTCGTAGACTGTGAAAGACCACGATGAGCCGGTGTGTGCAATCCTCTGCTCACCAAACTAACCACACCGAGGGGGTGATGTATCAAATGGTAACCTACGAGAGAGATAAGGTGGAGAAGTTGCCCATAGCAATCAATTAGCTTTTGTCATTTTATAAACTGTGCTAGATAAATGACAGCTGGAACCCATTGGCCTCCAACCATAGGAGCCAGCACAGGGGGTGCTGGAGAACCCCATTATTAACACTGCCCACAGTCATGTCTGTTCTTTGCATGTTTGAGTCACACGGTGAAAGTCATGTGAGCAGCCCCAATATTTTTTAAAAAGTGGACTCCCGTGGGCTCCACTGCTGGGTTTACACCCGACCAGCCATCCAGTGAATGATGGAGCCCCCCGAGATATCATTATTCCGAAGGGAATTTATTTTGGCTTTGATGGCGTGCACCTATGTGGGCTGGTAGGATGTTTTTCTTTGCCATCCTGATTTTAGGACCATTGTAGACCTGACATATGAGCAGCTTTGGGCCTATGGCATATGGACACCTGCTATGACAGGAATAATAGATGTTTATGAAGTTCTAGATCTAATGCTCTAGAAGTTTGTTCCGCACTGTTGATGAACCAATCTTCATCCCACCAGCTGCTAGCCCCTCTTTGGAGCTGTATTAATGGCAGGATGACTGTCTGTAGCTTCCCCTGGCCGCACACCCCTAGTTACGCTCGGGTATTTAGAGGAGCCTTCTGGCCACTTAGCCATAAAGATAGATCCGGGCAGATTGGTCACCTACTCATAATAACCAAGCTATGATCTTGACATAAAGGCCGGGATGTACTAAGGTTGCAGTGACCATTCCGCCAGTTACCGCAACCTTACTAATCGCATATGTACTACTACTAACATATGTGATTAGTATCGCAAAGGACAGCTCTTGCGATAAGAGCTGCCCTTTGTGAAGCAGCCGACGCCGGGTGACGGAGTCTCCGTGGGACCCCGCCCCCTCCGCGACCCGGGAGCTCCTGCTGGTCACCTGTGCAGGAAGCCCCGGGCGGATGACCCAGGAGGAGCGCGGGCCGGCGACCATGGACAGCAGGTGAGAGGGGACCAATGCTGTGCATCGGCAAGGCGTTGGCGAAGCATCGGGAGCGGGGTGTGGTAAGAAACTCATTGGTGGCCGGGGCTTAGTACATATGGAAATGAGGTAAGAACCCCGAAAGCTGGGTTTTTACCGCATTTTTCCTTTAGTACATCCTGGCCTAACTCTCAATGTAAATTGAGGTGATTTAATTAATAAGGTACTAAAGTAATACTGGGTACACACTTGGCAACATATTGCTCGTTCTATCGACAAGCAATATTATATCGCGAGGCATCGGAGGCTGTGTACAGCTGATATGTCTGTAAACGGTATCAGATCGGCCTTACAGCACAGCCGATGCCGATATATCTGATATATCAGTGCATCTGCATGTGTGTACAGGTGACCTGACGACCACCTGTACGCCTGCTGCAGGGGCTGCCGACACTGACATCTCAACTAGCCATGCAAACTTATATGCCCGCCAAGTTATGATGTCAGCCCAGTCCAGAGCCATAACCAGGCTTTTCTGCGCCCATTCCAGGCTCCCTGCTGGCCAGATGCATGGTTGTGGGAGCATGGGCACCGAGAGAGGGGGGGAGAGGGTACTAATTACCGGGGCCTGGGCTGCTGGAGGGGCCCTGGTCCGGCGCTACCCTCCTTCCCTCTTAAATCACAGCAGCCCAGCACATGCTGCTGTGTGATGAGCTGCAGTGGGCGACCGCTTGTGGCTGTTGAGGGGGGGGGGAGTGATCACACTTGCGGCACTGCAAACATTTTTTTTTTAAAAATGAAACTCTAAGGCCACGCCTCCCACAATTAGGCCATGCCCCTCCTCACCCAGGCCCGGCTTCTCTCTCTACGCCCCTGTGTGGGAGAGCCACTCTGTGCGGTACCGTCTGAACGCACCTAGTCCCGACACTGGCCCAGACATATAGAGCGGCTGATTGGTAAGTGTGCATAGATTACCAATTGGCCGATCTGATGGCGGATCCGTCTGCTGACCGATCTGTCGTCTAAATGTGCTCCCAGCGTTAGGTTGGAAAGTGGGCGTGGTTGTTTGGGTTGGGGTTTGTGAGCATTGAGTTGGATTTAGTTTGTACCAATTTTGATTTATACGTTTCGGATAGTGTACATAATACAAACCTTCTTCCTCTACATCAAGGGTGGGGAACCTTTTTCTGCAGAGGGCCATATTGATATATAAAACAACATTTGCAGGCCCGGTGCAGGTCACGCCCCTCCGTGTGATGTCACATGGGGCGGGGGCAAAATCGCCGGTGATTACTGCAATGCCTGGCGCATCCTGAGGATGCTCCGGGGAGCTGTAAGGGCAGCGATGTGACTGTCCTAAGGATGCTCCAGACGGCACTGCTGCATAGATTCTGGCCCTGATTCAGAGCCGCTCGCAAAAAAATCGAGCGCTCGCTCTGAATCGGGGCAGCCGCATGTTTTATTAAAACCGGCCAGGTGATGGTTGCGATGGTCGAGACCATCGCGACCATCGGGCTTGCGACGAGACCCTTGTGGTAGGGTCTCGTTCCCGCAAGCCCCAGTGAGCTTCTGGCTCTAATAGAGCCGGAAGCTCACCACTGACATCACTTGTCAGTGGTGAGCTTACCTGCTCTATTAGAGCCATTCTAGGCACCCTGCTAGCCAGATGAGGCTAGCAGAAAAAGCTCAGAGGGCTAGACCAAATGATTCCACGGGCCTTATATGGCCCCCGGGCCTGAGGTTCCCCCTCTCTGCTCTACATGAACACTCCAAACCAGAAAGAGGAGTTTGGCGCGGAGACACGGAACCGATTCTCACAGATTAAAATGGCTGTATGGTAATACTGTGCCCCTCCTGGGCAAATCTCACGAGGAGGCATTTTTATGTGGCACTATAAGACCGCCAGGCGTGTCAGTGCACTTTGTCCCACAATAGGCACACAACATCACAAGAGTCTGTACCTTCCTACATGAGCCTAATACCCCTTTTCCACCTAAATTTCGGGTCTGACCCGGAGTTGGAACAAAGTTCCTATCCGGATCAGACCCGGAATTTTGCCGGCGCTGACTCGGGATATTCCCGAGTCAGCGCCGCTCACACCGCAGTCGGGTCTGCATAGACCCGGCTTTTGTGGAGTGAAAGTGGACGCTTGGAGATGATGTCATCTCCAAGTGCCACTGAAGCCGGACCAATCGGCCGGCTAGCAGCGCACTCCAGGTCATCGTGACCCGGTGTGCGCTGTTCCCATAGCAGAGTTTCACGGGCTACGCCCGTGTTAAACCCTGCTAGTTACCTGGGATGGATTGCCGGGTCACTCGACCCGGTGATCCAACCCTCTGCCCTTTTACACCAGGGAGCTGCCCGGGTTAACCCTTCAAAAACCCGGGTTTTAGCTCCGGTGTAAACGGGGTATTAGTGGATCCTGAGTGGGAGCAGGTACAGCAGGTGGTTAGCGGTCCTTCTCTGCCCATTTGGGAATGGCGCAATATATTTCTCGTATGGTTGAGCAAATAGGACTTTTCAAACTTCCCTTTCCTTTCAAAACAAATGACTTCAAGACTTCTGCTAAAATACCTTTTAAATTGCAACTATCTAACTTATTAGTTATTTGTAGAACAAAAGACAATAGAGATAATCTTGACACCTCATGTTCACTTCCTCTTTTTGTAGTAAATTCCCTTGAACTATGCTCTCAGCACACAGGTATCTTCCCAGGACGGAGGAACCAGCCAAGTGGATAAATCGCTTTTCTTTTTACAGTTGGAAATATTCCCCGGACTCCTCCAAAAAAAAACACATCAGAACTATTTTATGCTTTGACACAAATTTGGCAGAAACTGCAGCAGCGCAGCAGGTGCGACTGCGAAGTGTTACCATAGATTTCCATTTTCTCTTATACAAAGAAGCCATTAAATCTGATTAAAGCAATGTCGTGATTATTTTCCAGACTTATAAAAACCCTTCATTCGTTTTATATATTAACCAAAAGTCTTTAACCTCCTCACTTTCTGGGTTTGCAGTGCTCAGATATTGCTTCAGATCTCATTTCTAAACCTACAGTTCCTCTATTTGAAAATCAAAGACATTGACTAAAATAGTGAAATATAATTCATTCTACAAACGTAAGGCGCATATCCACTACACGATTTTCTCCATGAGCGATATCGTGTAGTGTGTCCCCGGCAGGGGTGTGCTCTATGGGCCTGATTCAGAGCCGGACGCAATTAGCGCTCGCTCGTCCAGAAAATAGGGGTGGCTATTCAAATGAACCGTTCGCTCTTTGCGGTCTGTTCACGCCTCTAGGTCTGAACGAGCGAACAAAACATGCGAACGTAATTTTGAAAAAAACGCCCCCTGGTTGCTCGCATCCTACGTCATGTCCGCTATTTATTAGATTAATCGAGTACATCGACCAGCGTATGAACTGCTCGCTATTCTTGTGGTTGGTTTTTGCTACCACAATCTTGCGAGCAGTTCTGGCTTTAAAATAACCCAGTGACGTGGTCAATGACGCTGCGTATTAATTATGCACACCCTTAAAACGCCCGTATTGACCTTTAAGCACGCCTGCGTTCGGATCTCCACTCCCTGTTTTCCAGCACCTTCCCCTGTTACCACCCACATACGCCTCCTCCTGTCACTCAAAATAGCAGGCATTCGCTATTTAGCGAACAAACGATTTTCGGCCGCTCTGACTGGTTCGCGCATGCATATTACGATACGTACGCATGCGCAGTTGGGCAGACATTGCTCAGAACGAACGAGCGGCCGCTTACGAGCGGCTCTGAATCAGGCCCAATGTCATTAACGACACTGAGCACCCATGCTGAGCGATATCAATCACGATATCGTTCAGTGACGTCACCCTCCCTCATCCCCATACTTACAGAACCTGACAATATCGTCAGGTTGCCCTGCAAGTACAAGCGATGATAGATGTCGTCAATGACCAGCGGGTTGACGGCATACCCACTACACAATAAATTGGACGATGAATGATAACAATATCGTTATCGTTCAAATTGTCCAATTTATCGTGTAGTGGCTACTGTATGCGCCATCATCCATGATATGTTATGGACAATTAGAGGTATGCCACCCTTGACACCAGCTGTTTTAGCAGCGCAGCACCCAACCTGCCCTGTCAACCTCTGGCTGGCATGACAAGCTGGCACTTGTAGTTCCACAATAGCTTTAGATCAGTGGGATGCACTAAATGGAAAATGCGATGAAAACCCAATTTTCGGGGTTTTACCACATTTTCCATATGCACCTTCAGTGGCGTATCTATAACGGGTGTTATGTGCGGGGCACACGGGCCCCTGGGTCCAGGGGGGGCCCCGCACTGCACAACCTGTACCCATTTTATTTTAGACTTACCTGTCCGTGGTCCCACGTCGGGTGTCTGCGCTGCTCAGAACACCTGAAAATGGCAGCCGTGGCCATTTTCCAGTGTTCTGTGCATGCGCAGTAGACTCTGGGCACACTCTAGTGCCCGGAGTCTACTAAGGCTCCGGTGGCTGGCCAGCTGCGAAAGTCAGCTTCCGGCCATCGGGGAGAGAGGAGGGGGCCCAGCACGGGGAGTGCACACCGTCCTATATTAAGATGCCCCTGTGCACCATTGTGTGGCTGCCGGGCCTCCGACGTGGAGGTAACTTCAGCTTTTGTTGGCGTAACCCTACAGAAGCCTATGGGCCTCTACCGCATCGTGCTGGTGTGAGGGATCCGAACGTGTCCCTCCCAGCATGCCCCACGTCACTCTGCGCATGCGCAGATGGTCTCCCGGGTTACAGACCCGGAAGTCCAGGGCGCAGCGCTGATCACAAAGGATAGCTGTTATCGGAAAAGCTGCATGCATATGCGATCAGTACGAATGAGATGTCTGGCGGGATATACCGCGCAATGTTAGTACATATGCGATCAGTACGAATGCGATATCTGGCGGGATGTACCGCACAATGTTAGTACATATGCGATCAGTACGAATGCGATATCTGGCGGGATGTACCGCGCAATGTTAGTACATATGCGATCAGTACGAATGAGATGTCTGGCGGGATATACCACGCAATGTTAGTACATATGCAATCAGTACGAATGCGATATCTGGCGGGATGTACCGCCCTGTGTTAGTACATATGCGATCAGTACGAATGCGATATCTGGCGGGATGTACCGCGCAATGTTAGTACATATGCGATCAGTACGAATGCGATATCTGGCGGGATGTACCACGCAATGTTAGTACATATGCGATCAGTACGAATGCGATGTCTGGCGGGATGTACCGCCCTGTGTTAGTACATCTCACCCCTGGGTGTTGCTTATCTCTGTCATTGAGGTGTAAGCAGCGATTAGCTCAACATTTTTGCGTTATTCAAGATTCCTTGGATTTTGGACAGTTCAGGGGAAATTCAGATTATTTAATAGTAAACGTGAAAGATGTGTAAATCGCTGAGGAACGCACTTCAGTAAATTGATGGACTCATCCCTCACTTTTCCGTAGCAGAAATCTGAACCTCACTCTTTACTCAGTTTATCATTACCAAGTTTCCCAGTGAATGTGGTAACAGCATTTCTGATACAGCCCAAAAGCCCACCCCCTGCATCCCAAATCTTAGACTTTGATCGATGAAATGCTGTCACAATGTTACCTCTTGTACCTCTTCCAAAGTCACAGTTAAAACATGTTTACAATAAATAATCATTGTCTCTGCTCTTGATACAGTAACACTGATACAGTAACACAGCACAGTAACACTGATACAGTAACACTGATACAGTAACACAGCACAGTAACACTGATACAGTAACACAGTACAGTAACACTGATACAGTAACACAGATACAGTAACACTTTTACAGTAACACAGCACAGTAACATTGATGCAGTAACACTGATACAGTAACACAGCACAGTAACACAGCACAATAACATTGATACAATAACACAGATACAGTAACACTGACACAGTAACACAGCACAGAAACATTGATGCAGTAACACTGATACAGTAACACAGCACAGTAACATTGATACAGTAACACAGCACAGTAACACTGATACAGTAACACAGATACAGTAACACTTTTACAGTAACACAGCACAGTAACATTGATACAGTAACACTGATACAGTAACACTTTTACAGTAACACAGACCAGTAACACAACACAGTAACAATGATACAGTAATACTGATACAGTAACAAAGCACAGTAACACTGATACAGTAACACAACACAGTAACATTGATACAGTAACACTGGTACAGTAACAAAGCACAGTTCAGCCCACTTGGAGAAAGATTATATCAGATCCTAGATATCCGATACATAACCACTATAGATTTCGCAGCAGCTCCCATTTGGTACATTCTCCTTTGGATAACACACAAAGGTACCATTTATAAAGCAATATTTTTTGCAGGATATTCCCTTAAAACAGTAATTTTCGGGGGATAGCAGAAAATATTAAGAACCCTCCAGGATATATGAAGGTCTCTACATATCTGACAGCAGCCGCAGCCCCCTTAGGTTTCTATGGGGGCTTTGAAGGTGTCAGATTTACCATTCCGAAGCTTTGCCCCGATAAGATAACGCCATCTCCAGATGGTGTTATCCTATAGTAGCCTATGGTCTCCTAACTCACAAAAATTCCCGGTAGAGGATTCTTCAGGAACGCTTCCCATCAACGGGCGCTGCAGATAAGTGGTCTGCTAATTAGTAACCGCGCATGTACAGGCCGGCCCCCGGCTTTTCCAATCATTTGACGTCTTTACACATAATTAGGTACCGGCTCCTGTTAGAGCCCCGATTTCTGCAGGTGCTTTTTATTACATTCAGGCAAATGTGAATTTCTTATTGCTGCGAGTAGTGCTGATAAAAACAATTCTCATTATAGTGTCTGAAACCTGATAATTAGTAAATATGCGTAAGGTCCGGAGCGTGTACAGAGCTGATCCTAGAGAGTCATCTCTTTGGGAAGAGTTTGTGTTGTGATGGTGGTTTTATTAGGAAGCTATAAGGTCAATGAAGTACTGTAGTTTAAATCCCGGTTGTCGGGATGCCATTCGGAATCCCAGCGCAAGCATCCCAATTGCTGGCATCTCGACGGTAAGTATTGGGGTGTGGGGTTAGGCACTAGGGGGAGGGTTAGGGGCTATGGTTAGGCACTAAGGGGAGGGTTAGACACTAGGGGAAGGATTAGGGTTAGGCACTAGGGGGAGGGACTAGGGGGTGGGTTAGGGTTAGGCACTAGGGGGAGGGGTAGGGTTAGGTACTAGGGGGTTGGTTAGGCACTAGGGGGTTGGTTAGGCACTAGGGGGGGATTAGCGTTAGGCACTAGACTAGGGGGAGTGTTAGGCACTAGGGGGAGGGTTAGGGTTAGGCACTAGGGGAGGGTTAGGGTTAGGCACTAGGGGGAGGATTAGCGTTAGGCACTAGGGGAGGGTTAGGCACTAGGGGGAGGGTTAGGGTTAGGCACTAGGGGGAGGATTAGGGTTAGGCACTAGGGGGAGGGTTAGGCACTAGGGGGAGGATTAGCGTTAGGCACTAGGGGAGGTTTAGGCACTAGGGGGAGGGTTAGGGTTAGGCACTAGGGGAAGGGTTAGGGTTAGGCACTAGGGGGAGGATTAGGGTTAGGCAGTAGACTAGGGGGAGGGTTAGGCACTAGGGAGGAAGGGTTAGGGTTAAGCACTAGGGGAAGGGTTAGGGTTAGGCACTAGGGGGAGGGTTAGGGATAGGCACTAGGGGGAGGGTTAGGGATAGGCACTAGACTAGGGGGAGGGTTAGGCACTAGGGGGAGGATTAGCGTTAGGCACTAGGGGAGGGTTAGGCACTAGGGGGAGGGTTAGGGGCTTTGGTTAGGCACTAAGGGGAGGGTTAGGCACTAGGGGAAGGATTAGGGTTAGGCACTAGGGGGAGGGACTAGGGGGTGGGTTAGGGTTAGGCACTAGGGGGAGGGTTAGGGTTAGGCACTAGGGGGTTGTTTAGGCACTAGGGGGGGATTAGCGTTAGGCACTAGACTAGGGGGAGTGTTAGGCACTAGGGGGAGGGTTAGGGTTAGGCACTAGGGGAGGGTTAGGGTTAGGCACTAGGGGGAGGATTAGCGTTAGGCACTAGGGGAGGGTTAGGCACTAGGGGGAGGATTAGGGTTAGGCACTAGGGGGAGGGTTAAGCACTAGGGGAAGGGTTAGGATTAGCGTTAGGCACTAGGGGAGGGTTAGGCACTAAGGGGAAGATTAGCGTTAGGCACTAGACTAGGGGGAGGGTTAGGCATTAGGGGGAGGATTAGGGTTAGGCACTAGGGGGAGGGTTAGGCACTAGGGGGAGGGTTAGGGTTAGGCACTAGGGAGAAAGGGTTAGGGTTAAGCACTAGGGGAAGGGTTAGGGTTAGGCACTAGGGGGAGGGTTAGGGATAGGCACTAGGGGGAGGATTAGGGTTAGGCACTAGACTAGGGGGAGGGTTAGGCACTAGGGGGAGGATTAGCGTTAGGCACTAGGGGGAGGGACTAGGGGGTGGGTTAGGGTTAGGCACTAAGGGGAGGGTTAGACACTAGGGGAAGGATTAGGGTTAGGCACTAGGGGGAGGGACTAGGGGGTGGGTTAGGGTTAGGCACTAGGGGGAGGGGTAGGGTTAGGCACTAGGGGGTTGGATAGGCACTAGGGGGGGATTAGCGTTAGGCACTAGACTAGGGGGAGTGTTAGGCACTAGGGGGAGGGTTAGGGTTAGGCACTAGGGGAGGGTTAGGGTTAGGCACTAGGGGGAGGATTAGCGTTAGGCACTAGGGGAGGGTTAGGCACTAGGGGGAGGGTTAGGGTTAGGCACTAGGGGGAGGATTAGGGTTAGGCACTAGGGGGAGGGTTAGGCACTAGGGGGAGGATTAGCGTTAGGCACTAGGGGAGGGTTAGGCACTAGGGGGAGGGTTAGGGTTAGGCACTAGGGGAAGGGTTAGGGTTAGGCACTAGGGGGAGGATTAGGGTTAGGCACTAGACTAGGGGGAGGGTTAGGCATTAGGGGGAGGATTAGGGTTAGGCACTAGGGGGAGGGTTAGGCACTAGGGGGAGGGTTAGGGTTAGGCACTAGGGAGGAAGGGTTAGGGTTAAGCACTAGGGGAAGGGTTAGGGTTAGGCACTAGGGGGAGGGTTAGGGATAGGCACTAGGGGGAGGGTTAGGGATAGGCACTAGACTAGGGGGAGGGTTAGGCACTAGGGGGAGGATTAGCGTTAGGCACTAGGGGAGGGTTAGGCACTAGGGGGAGGGTTAGGGGCTATGGTTAGGCACTAAGGGGAGGGTTAGGCACTAGGGGAAGGATTAGGGTTAGGCACTAGGGGGAGGGGGAGGGACTAGGGGGTGGGTTAGGGTTAGGCACTAGGGGGAGGGTTAGGGTTAGGCACTAGGGGGTTGTTTAGGCACTAGGGGGGGATTAGCGTTAGGCACTAGACTAGGGGGAGTGTTAGGCACTAGGGGGAGGGTTAGGGTTAGGCACTAGGGGAGGGTTAGGGTTAGGCACTAGGGGGAGGATTAGCGTTAGGCACTAGGGGAGGGTTAGGCACTAGGGGGAGGATTAGGGTTAGGCACTAGGGGGAGGGTTAAGCACTAGGGGAAGGGTTAGGATTAGCGTTAGGCACTAGGGGAGGTTTAGGCACTAAGGGGAAGATTAGCGTTAGGCACTAGACTAGGGGGAGGGTTAGGCATTAGGGGGAGGATTAGGGTTAGGCACTAGGGGGAGGGTTAGGCACTAGGGGGAGGGTTAGGGTTAGGCACTAGGGAGAAAGGGTTAGGGTTAAGCACTAGGGGAAGGGTTAGGGTTAGGCACTAGGGGGAGGGTTAGGGATAGGCACTAGGGGGAGGAGTAGGGTTAGGCACTAGACTAGGGGGAGGGTTAGGCACTAGGGGGAGGATTAGCGTTAGGCACTAGGGGAGGGTTAGGCACTAGGGGGAGGGTTAGGGTTAGGCACTAGGGGGAGGATTAGGGTTAGGCACTAGGGGGAGGGTTAGGCACTAGGGAGAGGGTTAGGCACTAGGGAGGAAGGGTTAAGGTTAAGCACTAGGGGAAGGGTTAGGGTTAGGCACTAGGGGAAGGGTTTGGGTTAGGCACTAGGGGGAGGATTAGGGTTAGGCACTAGACTAGGGGGAGGGTTAGGCACTAGATGGGAGGATTAGCGTTAGGCACTAGGGGAGGGTTAGGCACTAGGGGGAGGGTGAGGGTTAGGCACTAGGGGGAGGATTACGGTTAGGCACTAGACTAGGGGGCGGGTTAGGCACTAGGGGAAGGGTTAGGGTTAGGCACTAGGGGGAGGATTACGGTTAGGCACTAGACTAGGGGGAGGGTTAGGCACTAGGGGGAGGATTAGGGTTTGGCACTAGGGGGAGGGTTAGGCACTAGGAGGAGGGTTAGGGTTAGGCACTAGGGGAAGGGTTTGGGTTAGGCACTAGGGGGAGGATTAGGGTTAGGCACTAGACTAGGGGGAGGGTTAGGCACTAGGGGGAGGATTAGCGTTAGGCACTAGGGGAGGGTTAGGCACTAGGGGGAGGATTAGGGTTAGGCACTAGGGGGAGGGTTAGGCACTAGGGGAAGGGTTAGGGTTAGGCACTAGGGGGAGGATTACGGTTAGGCACTAGACTAGGGGGAGGGTTAGGCACTAGGAGGATTAGGGTTAGGCACTAGGGGGAGGGTTAGGCACTAGGAGGAGGGTTAGGGTTAGGCACTAGAGGGATGGTTAGGGGCTACGGTTAGGCACTAAGCGGAGGGTTAGGCACTAGGGGAAGGATTAGGGTTAGGCACTAGGGGGAGGGTTAGGGTTAGGCACTAGGGGGTTGGTTAGGCACTAGGGGGAGGATTAGTGTTAGGCACTAGACTAGGGGGAGGGTTAGGCACTAGGGGGAGGATTAGCGTTAGGCACTAGGGGAGGGTTAGGCACTAGGGGGAGGGTTAGGGTTAGGCTCTAGGGGGAGGGTTAGGCACTAGGGGAAGGGTTAGGGATAGGCACTAGGGGGAGGGTTAGGGTTAGGCACTAGGGGGATGGATAGGGGTTACGCTTAGGCACTAAGGGAAGGGTTAGGCTTAGGCACTAGGGGGAGGGTTCAGGGTTAGGCACTAGGGGGATGGTTAGGGGTTACGCTTAGGCACTACGGGTGAGAGGTAAGGTTTAGGCTGCAGGGAGAGGTTAGGATTAGACTGCAAGGGGAGGGTTACGTTTAGAGGTAGTGGTAGGCTTAGGATACTGACCAACAGGTGTCGGTATTCTAATCCTGTCGGGATGCCGGCATCGGGATTCAAACCACCGGTATCCCGAATGCCGGAATCCCATACCCATCCCCAATGATGTGCCCTTCATTGTCCTTCACAAGTTCCTCATGAGTTGTCAATAGCGTTTATGAAGCCTAAGCCCAGTACTGTATACTGCACATTGCTTTTCCACTTCTCAATGTCATAATGAAATAACTTGAGTTTTAATACATACCTACTGTACATAATTTTTGTCTTGAGTTGTTAATTTAGCTTTTTACAGCATAAACACAATATGACATTTCAGCAGTGTAAGACTTTCAGTGTTTAATATCAAAGGTAATAACAGCAGCAGACAGCGGGCTGCACGTATTGTGACAAATATTGATTTAATACCTGGAATAATAAGACACACCCCCAGGGAAGGTGCTCACCATTTATTTCATGCTAATCCCTCCATCTGTTGGCATATGTAATATTTCTATATAATTATTTAATGTGTCATTATTAGGAATGTTAGGGACCCAGCTTAAGAGGTTCATTGTGATGTGGTAGGTATGCAAACATCTGTGGCCAAATATGTACTAAGAAAACTTACTTAAAAAATCATGCTAATTGTTGGAGTTCATTATAAATATTTTGATCATTAAAATTCTTAGGTGCCTATCCATGATGTTAATTATCGATGTCCAAACGGAACCCAATAATTATCACACTGACTCGCCGCAGACGCCGGAGCAATTCATAATTACTCTGGCGCTGAGACAGCCAATCCGAAAATCAGCTGTCCCAGCGAGCGGCTTAAGTGCTCCTTTTCAAGCAGTGAATCTTTTCACTGCTCGCGAGAGCAGTGCGCATGCCTGACAAACAGGTCACGCATGCGCACAAGAGCCCAGACGTCTGGTGGCAGGAGCCAGACAGGGGCGGAGGGATCCCTCTTCGTAACCCGGGACTCCTTCCCATAGGGAAGTAGCGGGTAGCGGTAGCAAACACCTTCTGAAGATATTGAATACTACTGCAATCAACTCCGAAAAAATTATATTTTCGAGATTCATGAATTCTGTCCCCATACTACTGTATGAGGACAGCGGGCCATTTCGCAATAGGAAGGTAAGTAGAAGATATTTGTGATACAAGTGTATGGGGACAGCGGGACAATCCGGGAGAGGAAGGTAAGTAGGAGATATCTGTGATACTAGTGTATGGGGACAGTGGCCAATACGGGAGAGGAAGGTAAGTAGGAGATATCTGCGATACTAGTATATGGGGACAGCGGCCCATTCCGGGAGACAAAGGTAAGTAGGAGATATCTGTAATACAAGTGTATGGGGACAGCGGGCCATTCCGGGAGAGGAAGGTAAGCAAGAGATATCAGTGATACTAGTGTATGGGGACAGCGGCCCATTCCGGGAGAGGAAGGTAAGCAGGAGATATCTGTAATACAAGTGTATGGGGACAGCGGGCCATTCCGGGAGAGGAAGATAAACAGGAGATATCTGTGATACTAGTGTATGAGGACAGCGGCCATTCCGGGAGAGGAAGGTAAGGAGGAGATATCTGTGATACTAGTGTATGAGGACAGCGGCCATTCCGGGAGAGGAAGGTAAGCAGGTGATATCTGTGATACTAGTGTATGAGGACAGCGGCCATTCCGGGAGAGGAAGGTAAGCAGGAGATATCTGTGATACTAGTGTATGGGGACAGCAGCCCATTCCGGGAGAGAAAGGTAAGCAGGAGATATCTGTAATACAAGTGTATGGGGACAGCGGGCCATTCCAGGAGAGAAAGGTAAGCAGGAGATATCTTTGATACTAGTGTATGGGGACAGCGGGCCATTCTGGGAGAGGAAGGTAAGCAGGAGATATCTGTGATACTAGAGTATGGGGACAGCGGCAATTCCGGGAGAGAAAGGTAAGCAGGAGATATCTGTGATACTAGTGTATGGGGACAGCGGGTCATTCTGGGAGAGGAAGGTAAGCAGGAGATATCTGTGATACTAGTGTATGGGGACAGTAGGCCATTCCTCAACAGTAAGGTAAGTAGAAGATATCTGTGATACTAGTGTATGGGGACAGTGGCCATCCCAGGAGAGAAAGGTAAGCAGGAGATATCTGTGATACTAGAGTATGGGGACAGCGGCCCATTCCAGGAGAGAAAGGTAAGCAGGAGAAATCTGTAATACAAGTGTATGGGGACAGCGGCCATTCCGGGAGAGGAAGGTAAGCAGGAGATATCTGTGATACTAGTGTATGGGGACAGCGGCCATTCCAGGAGAGGAAGGTAAGCAGGAGATATCTGTAATACTAGTGTATGGGGACAGCGGGCCATTCCGGGAGAGGAAGGTAAGCAGGAGAAATCTGTGATACTAGTGTATGGGGACAGCGGCCACTCCGGAAGAGGAGGGTAAGCAGGAGATATCTGTGATACTAGTGTATGGGGACAGCGGCCATTCCGGGAGAGAAAGGTAAGCAGGAGATATCTGTGAAACTAGTGTATGGGGACAGTAGGCCATTCCTCAACAGTAAGGTAAGTAGAAGATATCTGTGATACTAGTGTATGGGGACAGTGGCCATCCCAGGAGAGAAAGGTAAACAGGAGATATCTGTGATACTAGTGTATGGGGACAGCGGCCATTCCGGGAGAGAAAGGTAAGCAGGAGATATCTGTGATACTAGTGTATGGGGACAGCGGCCATTCCGGGAGAGTAAGGTAAGCAGGAGATATCTGTGATACTAGTGTATGGGGACAGCGGGCCATTCCGGGAGAGGAAGGTAAGCAGGAGATATCTGTGATACTAGTGTATGGGGACAGCGGCCACTCCGGGAGAGGAAGGTAAGCAGGATATATCTGTGATACTAGTGTATGGGGACAGCGGCCAATCCGGGAGAGAAAGGTAAGCAGGAGATATTTGTGATACTAGTGTATGGGGACAGAGGGCCATTCCGGGAGAGGAAGGTAAGCAGGAGATATCTGTGATACTAGTGTATGGGGACAGCGGCCACAACGGGAGAGGAAGGTAAGCAGGAGATATCTGTCATACTAGTGTATGGGGAAAGCGGCCCATTCCGGGAGAGAAAGGTAAGCAGGAGATATCTGTAATACAAGTGTATGGGGACAGCGGACATTCCGGGAGAGAAAGGTAAGCAGGAGATATCTGTGATACAAGTGTATGGGGACAGCGGGCCATTCCGGGAGAGAAAGGTAAGCAGGAGATATCTGTGATACTAGTGTATGAGGACAGCGGCCATTCCGGGAGAGGAAGGTAAGCAGGAGATATCTGTGATACTAGTGTATGAGGACAGCGGCCATTCCGGGAGAGGAAGGTAAGCAGGAGATATCTGTGATACTAGTGTATGGGGACAGTGGCCATTCTGGGAGAGGAAGGTAAGCAGGAGATATCTGTGATACTAGTGTATGGGGACAGCAGCCCATTCCGGGAGAGAAAGGTAAGCAGGAGATATCTGTAATACAAGTGTATGGGGACAGCGGGCCATTCCAGGAGAGAAAGGTAAGCAGGAGATATCTTTGATACTAGTGTATGGGGACAGCGGGCCATTCTGGGAGAGGAAGGTAAGCAGGAGATATCTGTGATACTAGAGTATGGGGACAGCGGCCATTTCGGGAGAGGAAGGTAAGCAGGAGATATCTGTGATACTAGTGTATGGGGACAGCGGCCATTCCGGGAGAGAAAGGTAAGCAGGAGATATCTGTGATACTAGTGTATGGGGACAGCGGGTCATTCTGGGAGAGGAAGGTAAGCAGGAGATATCTGTGATACTAGTGTATGGGGACAGTAGGCCATTCCTCAACAGTAAGGTAAGTAGAAGATATCTGTGATACTAGTGTATGGGGACAGTGGCCATCCCAGGAGAGAAAGGTAAGCAGGAGATATCTGTGATACTAGAGTATGGGGACAGCGGCCCATTCCGGGAGAGAAAGGTAAGCAGGAGAAATCTGTAATACAAGTGTATGGGGACAGCGGCCATTCCGGGAGAGGAAGGTAAGCAGGAGATATCTGTGATACTAGTATATGGGGACAGCGGCCATTCCAGGAGAGGAAGGTAAGCAGGAGATATCTGTAATAATAGTGTGTGGGGACAGCGGGCCATTCCGGGAGAGGAAGGTAAGCAGGAGAAATCTGTGATACTAGTGTATGGGGACAGCGGCCACTCCGGAAGAGGAGGGTAAGCAGGAGATATCTGTGATACTAGTGTATGGGGACAGCGGCCATTCCGGGAGAGAAAGGTAAGCAGGAGATATCTGTGAAACTAGTGTATGGGGACAGGAGCCATCCCAGGAGAGAAAGGTAAGCAGGAGATATCTGTGATACTAGTGTAAGGGGTCAGTAGGCCATTCCTCAACAGTAAGGTAAGTAGAAGATATCTGTGATACTAGTGTATGGGGACAGTGGCCATCCCAGGAGAGAAAGGTAAACAGGAGATATCTGTGATACTAGTGTATGGGGACAGCGGCCATTCCGGGAGAGAAAGGTAAGCAGGAGATATCTGTGATACTAGTGTATGGGGACAGCGGCCATTCCGGGAGAGTAAGGTAAGCAGGAGATATCTGTGATACTAGTGTATGGGGACAGCGGGCCATTCCGGGAGAGGAAGGTAAGCAGGAGATATCTGTGATACTAGTGTATGGGGACAGCGGCCACTCCGGGAGAGGAAGGTAAGCAGGATATATCTGTGATACTAGTGTATGGGGACAGCGGGTCATTCTGGGCGAGGAAAGTAAGCAGGAGATATCTGTGATACTAGTGTATGGGGACAGAGGGCCATTCCGGGAGAGGAAGGTAAGCAGGAGATATCTGTGATACTAGTGTATGGGGACAGCGGCCACAACGGGAGAGGAAGGTAAGCAGGAGATATCTGTCATACTAGTGTATGGGGAAAGCGGCCCATTCCGGGAGAGAAAGGTAAGCAGGAGATATCTGTAATACAAGTGTATGGGGACAGCGGACATTCCGGGAGAGAAAGGTAAGCAGGAGATATCTGTGATACAAGTGTATGGGGACAGCGGGCCATTCCGGGAGAGAAAGGTAAGCAGGAGATATCTGTGATACTAGTGTATGAGGACAGCGGCCATTCCGGGAGAGGAAGGTAAGCAGGAGATATCTGTGATACTAGTGTATGAGGACAGCGGCCATTCCGGGAGAGGAAGGTAAGCAGGAGATATCTGTGATACTAGTGTATGGGGATAGTGGCCATTCTGGGAGAGGAAGGTAAGTAGGAGATATCTGTGAAACTAGTTTATGGGGACAGCGGCCCATTCCGGGAGAGAAAGGTAAGCAGGAGATATCTGTAATACAAGTGTATGGGGACAGCGGGCCATTCCAGGAGAGAAAGGTAAGCAGGAGATATCTTTGATACTAGTGTATGGGGACAGCGGGCCATTCTGGGAGAGGAAGGTAAGCAGGAGATATCTGTGATACTAGTGTATGGGGACAGCGGCCATTATGGGAGAGGAAGGTAAGCAGGAGATATCTGTGATACTAGTGTATGGGGACAGCGGCCATACCGGGAGAGAAAGGTAAGCAGGAGATATCTTTGATACTAGTGTATGGGGACAGCGGGTCATTCTGGGAGAGGAAGGTAAGCAGGAGATATCTGTGATACTAGTGTATGGGGACAGCGGCCACTCCGGGAGAGGAAGGTAAGCAGGAGATATCTGTGATACTAGTGTAGGGGGCCAGCGGCCATTCCGGGAGAGAAAGGTAAGCAGGAGATATCTGTGAAACTAGTGTATGGGGACAGGAGCCACCTCAGGAGAGAAAGGTAAGCAGGAGATATCTGTGATACTAGTGTATGGGGACAGTAGGCCATTCCTCAACAGTAAGGTAAGTAAAAGATATCTGTGATACTAGTGTATGGGGACAGCGGCCATTCCAGGAGAGAAAAGTAAGCTGGAGATATCTGTGATACTAGTGTATGGGGACAGCGGCCATTCCGGGAGAGTAAGGTAAGCAGGAGATATCTGTGATACTAGTGTATGGGGACAGCGGGCCATTCCGGGAGAGGAAGGTAAGCAGGAGATATCTGTGATACTAGTGTATGGGGACAGCGGCCACTCAGGGAGAGAAAGGTAAGCAGGAGATATCTGTGATACTAGTGTATGGGGACAGCAGGCCATTCCGGGAGAGGAAGGTAAGCAGGAGATATCTGTGATACTAGTGTATGGGGACAGCAGGTCATTCCGGGAGAGGAAGGTAAGCAGGAGATATCTGTGATACTAGTGTAAGGGGACAGCGGGCCATTCCGGGAGAGAAAGGTAAGCAGGAGATATCTGTGATACTAGTGTATGAGGACAGCGGCCATTCCGGGAGAGGAAGGTAAGCAGGAGATATCTGTGATACTAGTGTATGAGGACAGCGGCCATTCCGGGAGAGGAAGGTAAGCAGAAGATATCTGTGATACTAGTGTATGGGGACAGTGGCCATTCTGGGAGAGGAAGGTAAGTAGGAGATATCTGTGAAACTAGTGTATGGGGACAGCGGCCCATTCCGGGAGAGAAAGGTAAGCAGGAGATATCTGTAATACAAGTGTATGGGGACAGCGGGCCATTCCAGGAGAGAAAGGTAAGCAGGAGATATCTTTGATACTAGTGTATGGGGACAGCGGGCCATTCTGGGAGAGGAAGGTAAGCAGGAGATATCTGTGATACTAGTGTATGGGGACAGTGGCCATTTCGGGAGAGGAAGGTAAGCAGGAGATATCTGTGATACTAGTGTATGGGGACAGCGGCCATACCGGGAGAGAAAGGTAAGCAGGAGATATCTTTGATACTAGTGTATGGGGACAGCGGGTCATTCTGGGAGAGGAAGGTAAGCAGGAGATATCTGTGATACTAGTGTATGGGGACAGCGGCCACTCCGGGAGAGGAAGGTAAGCAGGAGATATCTGTGATACTAGTGTATGGGGACAGCGGCCATTCCGGGAGAGAAAGGTAAGCAGGAGATATCTGTGAAACTAGTGTATGGGGACAGGAGCCATCCCAGGTGAGAAAGGTAAGCAGGAGATATCTGTGATACTAGTGTATGGGGACAGTAGGCCATTCCTCAACAGTAAGGTAAGTAAAAGATATCTGTGATACTAGTGTAAGGGGACAGTGGCCATCCCAGGAGAGAAAGGTAAGCAGGAGATATCTGTGATACTAGTGTATGGGGACAGCGGCCATTCCAGGAGAGAAAAGTAAGCAGGAGATATCTGTGATACTAGTGTATGGGGACAGCGGCCATTCCGGGAGAGTAAGGTAAGCAGGAGATATCTGTGATACTAGTGTATGGGGACAGCGGGCCATTCCGGGAGAGGAAGGTAAGCAGGAGATATCTGTGATACTAGTGTATGGGGACAGCGGCCACTCCGGGAGAGGAAGGTAAGCAGGATATATCTGTGATACTAGTGTATGGGGACAGCAGGCCATTCCGGGAGAGGAAGGTAAGCAGGAGAAATCTGTGATACTAGTGTATGGGGACAGTGGTCACAACGGGAGAGGAAGGTAAGCAGGAGATATCTGTGATACTAGTGTATGGGGACAGCGGCCCATTCCGGGAGAGAAAGGTAAGCAGGAGATATCTGTAATACAAGTGTATGGGGACAGCGGCCATTCCGGGAGAGAAAGGTAAGCAGGAGATATCTGTGATACAAGTGTATGGGGACAGCGGGCCATTCCGGGAGAGGAAGGTAAGCAGGAGATATCTGTGATACTAGTGTATGGGGACAGCGGCCACAACGGGAGAGGAAGGTAAGCAGGAGATATCTGTGATACTAGTGTATGGGGACAGCTGCCATTCCGGGAGAAAAAGGTAAGCAGGAGATATCTGTGATACTAGTGTATGGGGACAGCGGCCATTCCGGGAGAGAAAGGTAAGCAGGAGATATCTGTGATACTAGTGTATGGGGACAGCGGCCATTCCGGGAGAGGAAGGTAAGCAGGAGATATCTGTGATACTAGTGTATGGGGACAGCGGCCATTCTGGAAGGGGAAGGTAAGCAGGAGATATTTGTGATACTAGTGTATGAGGACAGCGGGCCATTCTAGGAGAGAAAGGTAAGCAGGAGATATCTGTGATACTAGTGTATGGGGACAGCGGCCATTCCGGGAGAGGAAGGTAAGCAGGAGATATCTGTGATCCTAGTGTATGGGGACAGCGGCCATTCTGGGAGAGGAAGGTAAGCAGGAGATATTTGTGATACTAGTGTATGAGGACAGCGGGCCATTCCAGGAGAGAAAGGTAAGCAGGAGATATCTGTCATACTAGTGTATGGGGACAGCGGGCCATTCCGGGAGAGGAAGGTAAGCAGGAGATATCAGTGATACTAGTGTATGGGGAGAGCAGGCCATGCCAGAAAAGAAAGGTAAGTAGGAGATATCTTTGATACTATTGTATGGGGACAGCGGGCCATTCCGGGAGAGAAAGGTAAGTAGGAGATATCTGTAATACAAGTGTATGGGGACAGCGGACCATTCCGGGAGAGGAAGGTAAGCAGGAGATATCAGTGATACTAGTGTATGGGGGCAGCGGCCCATTCCGGGAGAGGAAGGTAAGCAGGAGATATCTGTGATACTAGTGTATGAGGACAGCGGCCATTCCGGGAGAGGAAGGTAAGCAGGAGATATCTGTGATACTAGTGTATGGGGACAGCGGCCACTCCGGGAGAGGAAGGTAAGCAGGAGATATCTGTGATACTAGTGTACGGGGACAGCGGCCATTCCGGGAGAGAAAGGTAAGCAGGAGATATCTGTGATACTAGTGTATGGGGACAGCGGCCATTCCGGGAGAGAAAGGTAAGCAGGAGATATCTGTGAAACTAGTGTATGGGGACAGGAGCCATCCCAGGTGAGAAAGGTAAGCAGGAGATTTCTGTGATACTAGTGTATGGGGACAGTAGGCCATTCCTCAACAGTAAGCTAAGTAAAAGATATCTGTGATACTAGTGTATGGGGACAGTGGCCATCCCAGGAGAGAAAGGTAAGCAGGAGATATCTGTGATACTAGTGTATGGGGACAGCGGCCATTCCAGGAGAGAAAAGTAAGCAGGAGATATCTGTGATACTAGTGTATGGGGACAGCGGGCCATTCCGGGAGAGGAAGGTAAGCAGGAGATATCTGTGATACTAGTGTATGGGGACAGCGGCCACTCCGGGAGAGGAAGGTAAGCAGGATATATCTGTGATACTAGTGTATGGGGACAGCAGGCCATTCCGGGAGAGGAAGGTAAGCAGGAGATATCTGTGATACTAGTGTATGGGGACAGTGGTCACAACGGGAGAGGAAGGTAAGCAGGAGATATCTGTCATACTAGTGTATGGGGACAGCGGCCCATTCCGGGAGAGAAAGGTAAGCAGGAGATATCTGTAATACAAGTGTATTGGGACAGCGGCCATTCCGGGAGAGAAAGGTAAGCAGGAGATATCTGTGATACAAGTGTATGGGGACAGCGGGCCATTCCGGGAGAGGAAGGTAAGCAGGAGATATCTGTGATACTAGTGTATGGGGACAGCCGCCACAACGGGAGAGGAAGGTAAGCAGGAGATATCTGTGATACTAGTGTATGGGGACAGCGGCCATTCCGGGAGAAAAAGGTAAGAAGGAGATATCTGTGATACTAGTGTATGGGGACAGCGGCCATTCCGGGAGAGAAAGGTAAGCAGGAGATATCTGTGATACTAGTGTATGGGGACAGCGGCCATTCCGGGAGAGGAAGGTAAGCAGGAGATATCTGTGATACTAGTGTATGGGGACAGCGGCCATTCTGGGAGAGGAAGGTAAGTAGGAGATATTTGTGATACTAGTGTATGAGGACAGCGGGCCATTCCAGGAGAGAAAGGTAAGCAGGAGATATCTGTGATACTAGTGTATGGTGACAGCGGCCATTCCGGGAGAGGAAGGTAAGCAGGAGATATCTGTGATCCTAGTGTATGGGGACAGCGGCCATTCTGGGAGAGGAAGGTAAGCAGGAGATATTTGTGATACTAGTGTATGAGGACAGCGGGCCATTCCAGGAGAGAAAGGTAAGCAGGAGATATCTGTCATACTAGTGAATGGGGACAGCGGGCCATTCCGGGAGAGGAAGGTAAGCAGGAGATATCAGTGATACTAGTGTATGGGGAGAGCAGGCCATTCCAGAAAAGAAAGGTAAGTAGGAGATATCTTTGATACTAGTGTATGGGGACAGCGGGCCATTCCGGGAGAGAAAGGTAAGTAGGAGATATCTGTAATACAAGTGTATGGGGACAGCGGGCCATTCCGGGAGAGGAAGGTAAGCAGGAGATATCAGTGATACTAGTGTATGGGGACAGCGGCCCATTCCGGGAGAGGAAGGTAAGCAGGAGATATCTGTGATACTAGTGTATGAGGACAGCGGCCATTCCGGGAGAGGAAGGTAAGCAGGAGATATCTGTGATACTAGTGTATGGGGGCAGCGGCCACTCCGGGAGAGGAAGGTAAGCAGGAGATATCTGTGATACTAGTGTACGGGGACAGCGGCCATTCCGGGAGAGAAAGGTAAGCAGGAGATATCTGTGAAACTAGTGTATGGGGACAGGAGCCATCCCAGGAGAGAAAGGTAAGCAGGAGATATCTGTGATACTAGTGTATGGGGACAGTAGGCCATTCCTCAACAGTAAGGTAAGTAAAAGATATCTGTGATACTAGCGTATGGGGACAGTGGCCATCCCAGGAGAGAAAGGTAAGCAGGAGATATCTGTGATACTAGTGTATGGGGACAGCGGCCATTCCAGGAGAGAAAAGTAAGCTGGAGATATCTGTGATACTAGTGTATGGGGACAGCGGCCATTCCGGGAGAGTAAGGTAAGCAGAAGATATCTGTGATACTAGTGTATGGGGACAGTGGCCATTCTGGGAGAGGAAGGTAAGTAGGAGATATCTGTGAAACTAGTGTATGGGGACAGCGGCCCATTCCGGGAGAGAAAGGTAAGCAGGAGATATCTGTAATACAAGTGTATGGGGACAGCGGGCCATTCCAGGAGAGAAAGGTAAGCAGGAGATATCTTTGATACTAGTGTATGGGGACAGCGGGCCATTCTGGGAGAGGAAGGTAAGCAGGAGATATCTGTGATACTAGTGTATGGGGACAGTGGCCATTTCGGGAGAGGAAGGTAAGCAGGAGATATCTGTGATACTAGTGTATGGGGACAGCGGCCATACCGGGAGAGAAAGGTAAGCAGGAGATATCTTTGATACTAGTGTATGGGGACAGCGGGTCATTCTGGGAGAGGAAGGTAAGCAGGAGATATCTGTGATACTAGTGTATGGGGACAGCGGCCACTCCGGGAGAGGAAGGTAAGCAGGAGATATCTGTGATACTAGTGTATGGGGACAGCGGCCATTCCGGGAGAGAAAGGTAAGCAGGAGATATCTGTGAAACTAGTGTATGGGGACAGGAGCCATCCCAGATGAGAAAGGTAAGCAGGAGATATCTGTGATACTAGTGTATGGGGACAGTAGGCCATTCCTCAACAGTAAGGTAAGTAAAAGATATCTGTGATACTAGTGTATGGGGACAGTGGCCATCCCAGGAGAGAAAGGTAAGCAGGAGATATCTGTGATACTAGTGTATGGGGACAGCGGCCATTCCAGGAGAGAAAAGTAAGAAGGAGATATCTGTGATACTAGTGTATGGGGACAGCGGCCATTCCGGGAGAGTAAGGTAAGCAGGAGATATCTGTGATACTAGTGTATGGGGACAGCGGGCCATTCCGGGAGAGGAAGGTAAGCAGGAGATATCTGTGATACTAGTGTATGGGGACAGCGGCCACTCCGGGAGAGGAAGGTAAGCAGGATATATCTGTGATACTAGTGTATGGGGACAGCAGGCCATTCCGGGAGAGGAAGGTAAGCAGGAGATATCTGTGATACTAGTGTATGGGGACAGTGGTCACAACGGGAGAGGAAGGTAAGCAGGAGATATCTGTGATACTAGTGTATGGGGACAGCGGCCCATCCCGGGAGAGAAAGGTAAGCAGGAGATATCTGTAATACAAGTGTATGGGGACAGCGGCCATTCCGGGAGAGAAAGGTAAGCAGGAGATATCTGTGATACAAGTGTATGGGGACAGCGGGCCATTCCGGGAGAGGAAGGTAAGCAGGAGATATCTGTGATACTAGTGTATGGGGACAGCGGCCACAACGGGAGAGGAAGGTAAGCAGGAGATATCTGTGATACTAGTGTATGGGGACAGCGGCCATTCCGGGAGAAAAAGGTAAGCAGGAGATATCTGTGATACTAGTGTATGGGGACAGCGGCCATTCCGGGAGACAAAGGTAAGCAGGAGATATCTGTGATACTAGTGTATGGGGACAGCGGCCATTCCGGGAGAGGAAGGTAAGCAGGAGATATCTGTGATACTAGTGTATGGGGACAGCGGCCATTCTGGGAGAGGAAGGTAAGCAGGAGATATTTGTGATACTAGTGTATGAGGACAGCGGGCCATTCTAGGAGAGAAAGGTAAGCAGGAGATATCTGTGATACTAGTGTATGGGGACAGCGGCCATTCCGGGAGAGGAAGGTAAGCAGGAGATATCTGTGATCCTAGTGTATGGGGACAGCGGCCATTCTGGGAGAGGAAGGTAAGCAGGAGATATTTGTGATACTAGTGTATGAGGACAGCGGGCCATTCCAGGAGAGAAAGGTAAGCAGGAGATATCTGTCATACTAGTGTATGGGGACAGCGGGCCATTCCGGGAGAGGAAGGTAAGCAGGAGATATCAGTGATACTAGTGTATGGGGAGAGCAGGCCATGCCAGAAAAGAAAGGTAAGTAGGAGATATCTTTGATACTAGTGTATGGGGACAGCGGGCCATTCCGGGAGAGAAAGGTAAGTAGGAGATATCTGTAATACAAGTGTATGGGGACAGCGGGCCATTCCGGGAGAGGAAGGTAAGCAGGAGATATCAGTGATACTAGTGTATGGGGACAGCGGCCCATTCCGGGAGAGGAAGGTAAGCAGGAGATATCTGTGATACTAGTGTATGAGGACAGCGGCCATTCCGGGAGAGGAAGGTAAGCAGGAGATATCTGTGATACTAGTGTATGGGGACAGCGGCCACTCCGGGAGAGGAAGGTAAGCAGGAGATATCTGTGATACTAGTGTATGGGGACAGCGGCCATTCCGGGAGAGAAAGGTAAGCAGGAGATATCTGTGATACTAGTGTATGGGGACAGCGGCCATTCCGGGAGAGAAAGGTAAGCAGGAGATATCTGTGAAACTAGTGTATGGGGACAGGAGCCATCCCAGGTGAGAAAGGTAAGCAGGAGATATCTGTGATACTAGTGTATGGGGACAGTAGGCCATTCCTCAACAGTAAGGTAAGTAAAAGATATCTGTGATACTAGTGTATGGGGACAGTGGCCATCCCAGGAGAGAAAGGTAAGCAGGAGATATCTGTGATACTAGTGTATGGGGACAGCGGCCATTCCAGGAGAGAAAAGTAAGCAGGAGATATCTGTGATACTAGTGTATGGGGACAGCGGCTATTCCGGGAGAGTAAGGTAAGCAGGAGATATCTGTGATACTAGTGTATGGGGACAGCGGGCCATTCCGGGAGAGGAAGGTAAGCAGGAGATATCTGTGATACTAGTGTATGGGGACAGCGGCCACTCCGGGAGAGGAAGGTAAGCAGGATATATCTGTGATACTAGTGTATGGGGACAGCAGGCCATTCCGGGAGAGGAAGGTAAGCAGGAGATATCTGTGATACTAGTGTATGGGGACAGTGGTCACAACGGGAGAGGAAGGTAAGCAGGAGATATCTGTCATACTAGTGTATGGGGACAGCGGCCCATTCCGGGAGAGAAAGGTAAGCAGGAGATATCTGTAATACAAGTGTATTGGGACAGCGGCCATTCCGGGAGAGAAAGGTATGCAGGAGATATCTGTGATACAAGTGTATGGGGACAGCGGGCCATTCCGGGAGAGGAAGGTAAGCAGGAGATATCTGTGATACTAGTGTATGGGGACAGCGGCCACAACGGGAGAGGAAGGTAAGCAGGAGATATCTGTGATACTAGTGTATGGGGACAGCGGCCATTCCGGGAGAAAAATGTAAGCAGGAGATATCTGTGATACTAGTGAATGGGGACAGCGGCCATTCCGGGAGAGAAAGGTAAGCAGGAGATATCTGTGATACTAGTGTATGGGGACAGCGGCCATTCCGGGAGAGGAAGGTAAGCAGGAGATATCTGTGATACTAGTGTATGGGGACAGCGGCCATTCTGGGAGAGGAAGGTAAGTAGGAGATATTTGTGATACTAGTGTATGAGGACAGCGGGCCATTCCAGGAGAGAAAGGTAAGCAGGAGATATCTGTGATACTAGTGTATGGTGACAGCGGCCATTCCGGGAGAGGAAGGTAAGCAGGAGATATCTGTGATCCTAGTGTATGGGGACAGCGGCCATTCTGGGAGAGGAAGGTAAGCAGGAGATATTTGTGATACTAGTGTATGAGGACAGCGGGCCATTCCAGGAGAGAAAGGTAAGCAGGAGATATCTGTCATACTAGTGAATGGGGACAGCGGGCCATTCCGGGAGAGGAAGGTAAGCAGGAGATATCAGTGATACTAGTGTATGGGGAGAGCAGGCCATTCCAGAAAAGAAAGGTAAGTAGGAGATATCTTTGATACTAGTGTATGGGGACAGCGGGCCATTCCGGGAGAGAAAGGTAAGTAGGAGATATCTGTAATACAAGTGTATGGGGACAGCGGGCCATTCCGGGAGAGGAAGGTAAGCAGGAGATATCAGTGATACTAGTGTATGGGGACAGCGGCCCATTCCGGGAGAGGAAGGTAAGCAGGAGATATCTGTGATACTAGTGTATGAGGACAGCGGCCATTCCGGGAGAGGAAGGTAAGCAGGAGATATCTGTGATACTAGTGTATGGGGGCAGCGGCCACTCCGGGAGAGGAAGGTAAGCAGGAGATATCTGTGATACTAGTGTACGGGGACAGCGGCCATTCCGGGAGAGAAAGGTAAGCAGGAGATATCTGTGAAACTAGTGTATGGGGACAGGAGCCATCCCAGGAGAGAAAGGTAAGCAGGAGATATCTGTGATACTAGTGTATGGGGACAGTAGGCCATTCCTCAACAGTAAGGTAAGTAAAAGATATCTGTGATACTAGTGTATGGGGACAGTGGCCATCCCAGGAGAGAAAGGTAAGCAGGAGATATCTGTGATACTAGTGTATGGGGACAGCGGCCATTCCAGGAGAGAAAAGTAAGCTGGAGATATCTGTGATACTAGTGTATGGGGACAGCGGCCATTCCGGGAGAGTAAGGTAAGCAGGAGATATCTGTGATACTAGTGTATGGGGACAGCGGGCCATTCCGGGAGAGGAAGGTAAGCAGGAGATATCTGTGATACTAGTGTATGGGGACAGCGGCCACTCCGGGAGAGGAAGGTAAGCAGGATATATCTGTGATACTAGTGTATGGGGACAGCGGCCATTCCGGGAGAGAAAGGTAAGCAGGAGATATCTGTGATACTAGTGTAAGGGGACAGCGGGCCATTCCGGGAGAGAAAGGTAAGCAGGAGATATCTGTGATACTAGTGTATGAGGACAGCGGCCATTCCGGGAGAGGAAGGTAAGCAGGAGATATCTGTGATACTAGTGTATGAGGACAGCGGCCATTCCGGGAGAGGAAGGTAAGCAGAAGATATCTGTGATACTAGTGTATGGGGACAGTGGCCATTCTGGGAGAGGAAGGTAAGTAGGAGATATCTGTGAAACTAGTGTATGGGGACAGCGGCCCATTCCGGGAGAGAAAGTTAAGCAGGAGATATCTGTAATACAAGTGTATGGGGACAGCGGGCCATTCCAGGAGAGAAAGGTAAGCAGGAGATATCTTTGATACTAGTGTATGGGGACAGCGGGCCATTCTGGGAGAGGAAGGTAAGCAGGAGATATCTGTGATACTAGTGTATGGGGACAGCGGCCATTTCGGGAGAGGAAGGTAAGCAGGAGATATCTGTGATACTAGTGTATGGGGACAGCGGCAATTCCGGGAGAGTAAGGTAAGCAGGAGATATCTTTGATACTAGTGTATGGGGACAGCGGGTCATTCTGGGAGAGGAAGGTAAGCAGGAGATATCTGTGATACTAGTGTATGGGGACAGCGGCCACTCCGGGAGATGAAGGGAAGCAGGATATATCTGTGATACTAGTGTATGGGGACAGCAGGCCATTCCGGGAGAGGAAGGTAAGCAGGAGATATCTGTGATACTAGTGTATGGGGACAGTGGTCACAACGGGAGAGGAATGGAAGCAGGAGATATCTGTAATACAAGTGTATGGGGACAGCGGCCATTCCGGGAGAGAAAGGTAAGCAGGAGATATCTGTGATACAAGTGTATGGGGACAGCGGGCCATTCCGGGAGAGGAAGGTAAGCAGGAGATATCTGTGATACTAGTGTATGGGGACAGCGGCCACAACGGGAGAGGAAGGTAAGCAGGAGATATCTGTGATACTAGTGTATGGGGACAGCGGCCATTCCGGGAGAAAAAGGTAAGCAGGAGATATCTGTGATACTAGTGTATGGGGACAGCGGCCATTCCGGGAGAGAAAGGTAAGCAGGAGATATCTGTGATACTAGTGTATGGGGACAGCGGCCATTCCGGGAGAGGAAGGTAAGCAGGAGATATCTGTGATACTAGTGTATGGGGACAGCAGCCATTCTGGGAGAGGAAGGTAAGTAGGAGATATTTGTGATACTAGTGTATGAGGACAGCGGGCCATTCCAGGAGAGAAAGGTAAGCAGGAGATATCTGTGATACCAGTGTATGGTGACAGCGGCCATTCCGGGAGAGGAAGGTAAGCAGGAGATATCTGTGATCCTAGTGTATGGGGACAGCGGCCATTCTGGGAGAGGAAGGTAAGCAGGAGATATTTGTGATACTAGTGTATGAGGACAGCGGGCCATTCCAGGAGAGAAAGGTAAGCAGGAGATATCTGTCATACTAGTGAATGCGGACAGCGGGCCATTCCGGGAGAGGAAGGTAAGCAGGAGATATCAGTGATACTAGTGTATGGGGAGAGCAGGCCATTCCAGAAAAGAAAGGTAAGTAGGAGATATCTTTGATACTAGTGTATGGGGACAGCGGGCCATTCCGGGAGAGAAAGGTAAGTAGGAGATATCTGTAATACAAGTGTATGGGGACAGCGGGCCATTCCGGGAGAGGAAGGTAAGCAGGAGATATCAGTGATACTAGTGTATGGGGACAGCGGCCCATTCCGGGAGAGGAAGGTAAGCAGGAGATATCTGTGATACTAGTGTATGAGGACAGCGGCCATTCCGGGAGAGGAAGGTAAGCAGGAGATATCTGTGATACTAGTGTATGGGGGCAGCGGCCACTCCGGGAGAGGAAGGTAAGCAGGAGATATCTGTGATACTAGTGTACGGGGACAGCGGCCATTCCGGGAGAGAAAGGTAAGCAGGAGATATCTGTGAAACTAGTGTATGGGGACAGGAGCCATCCCAGGAGAGAAAGGTAAGCAGGAGATATCTGTGATACTAGTGTATGGGGACAGTAGGCCATTCCTCAACAGTAAGGTAAGTAAAAGATATCTGTGATACTAGTGTATGGGGACAGTGGCCATCCCAGGAGAGAAAGGTAAGCAGGAGATATCTGTGATACTAGTGTATGGGGACAGCGGCCATTCCAGGAGAGAAAAGTAAGCTGGAGATATCTGTGATACTAGTGTATGGGGACAGCGGCCATTCCGGGAGAGTAAGGTAAGCAGGAGATATCTGTGATACTAGTGTATGGGGACAGCGGGCCATTCCGGGAGAGGAAGGTAAGCAGGAGATATCTGTGATACTAGTGTATGGGGACAGCGGCCACTCCGGGAGAGGAAGGTAAGCAGGATATATCTGTGATACTAGTGTATGGGGACAGCGGCCATTCCGGGAGAGAAAGGTAAGCAGGAGATATCTGTGATACTAGTGTAAGGGGACAGCGGGCCATTCCGGGAGAGAAAGGTAAGCAGGAGATATCTGTGATACTAGTGTATGAGGACAGCGGCCATTCCGGGAGAGGAAGGTAAGCAGGAGATATCTGTGATACTAGTGTATGAGGACAGCGGCCATTCCGGGAGAGGAAGGTAAGCAGAAGATATCTGTGATACTAGTGTATGGGGACAGTGGCCATTCTGGGAGAGGAAGGTAAGTAGGAGATATCTGTGAAACTAGTGTATGGGGACAGCGGCCCATTCCGGGAGAGAAAGTTAAGCAGGAGATATCTGTAATACAAGTGTATGGGGACAGCGGGCCATTCCAGGAGAGAAAGGTAAGCAGGAGATATCTTTGATACTAGTGTATGGGGACAGCGGGCCATTCTGGGAGAGGAAGGTAAGCAGGAGATATCTGTGATACTAGTGTATGGGGACAGCGGCCATTTCGGGAGAGGAAGGTAAGCAGGAGATATCTGTGATACTAGTGTATGGGGACAGCGGCAATTCCGGGAGAGTAAGGTAAGCAGGAGATATCTTTGATACTAGTGTATGGGGACAGCGGGTCATTCTGGGAGAGGAAGGTAAGCAGGAGATATCTGTGATACTAGTGTATGGGGACAGCGGCCACTCCGGGAGATGAAGGGAAGCAGGATATATCTGTGATACTAGTGTATGGGGACAGCAGGCCATTCCGGGAGAGGAAGGTAAGCAGGAGATATCTGTGATACTAGTGTATGGGGACAGTGGTCACAACGGGAGAGGAATGGAAGCAGGAGATATCTGTGATACTAGTGTATGGGGATAGCGGCCCATTCCGGGAGAGAAAGGTAAGCAGGGGATATCTGTAATACAAGTGTATGGGGACAGCGGCCATTCCGGGAGAGAAAGGTAAGCAGGAGATATCTGTGATACAAGTGTATGGGGACAGCGGGCCATTCCGGGAGAGGAAGGTAAGCAGGAGATATCTGTGATACTAGTGTATGGGGACAGCGGCCACAACGGGAGAGGAAGGTAAGCAGGAGATATCTGTGATACTAGTGTATGGGGACAGCGGCCATTCCGGGAGAAAAAGGTAAGCAGGAGATATCTGTGATACTAGTGTATGGGGACAGCGGCCATTCCGGGAGAGAAAGGTAAGCAGGAGATATCTGTGATACTAGTGTATGGGGACAGCGGCCATTCCGGGAGAGGAAGGTAAGCAGGAGATATCTGTGATACTAGTGTATGAGGACAGCGGCCATTCTGGGAGAGGAAGGTAAGCAGGAGATATTTGTGATACTAGTGTATGAGGACAGCGGGCCATTCCAGGAGAGAAAGGTAAGCAGGAGATATCTGTGATACTAGTGTATGGGGACAGCGGCCATTCCGGGAGAGGAAGGTAAGCAGGAGATATCTGTGATCCTAGTGTATGGGGACAGCGGCCATTCTGGGAGAGGAAGGTAAGCAGGAGATATTTGTGGTACTAATGTATGAGGACAGCGGGCCATTCCAGGAGAGAAAGGTAAGCAGGAGATATCTGTCATACTAGTGTATGGGGACAGCGGGCCATTCCGGGAGAGGAAGGTAAGCAGGAGATATCAGTGATACTAGTGTATGGGGAGAGCAGGCCATTCCAGAAAAGAAAGGTAAGTAGGAGATATCTTTGATACTAGTGTATGGGGACAGCGGGCCATTCCGGGAGAGAAAGGTAAGTAGGAGATATCTGTAATACAAGTGTATGGGGACAGCGGGCCATTCCGGGAGAGGAAGGTAAGCAGGAGATATCAGTGATACTAGTGTATGGGGACAGCGGCCCATTCCGGGAGAGGAAGGTAAGCAGGAGATATCTGTGATACTAGTGTATGAGGACAGCGGCCATTCCGGGAGAGGAAGGTAAGCAGGAGATATCTGTGATACTAGTGTATGGGGACAGTGGCCATTCCGGGAGAGGAAGGTAAGTAGGAGATATCTGTGATACTAGTGTATGGGGACAGCGGCCCATTCCGGGAGAGAAAGGTAAGCAGGAGATATCTGTAATACAAGTGTATGGGGACAGCGGGCCATTCCTCAACAGTAAGGTAAGTAGAAGATATCTGTGATACTAGTGTATGGGGACAGCGGCCATTCCTCAACAGTAAGGTAAGTAGAAGATATCTGTGATACTAGTGTATGGGGACAGTGGCCATCCCAGGAGAGAAAGGTAAGCAGGAGATATCTGTGATACTAGTGTATGGGGACAGCGGGTCATTCTGGGAGAGGAAGGTAAGCAGGAGATATCTGTGATACTAGTGTATGGGGACAGTAGGCCATTCCTCAACAGTAAGGTAAGTAGAAGATATCTATGATACTAGTGTATGGGGACAGTGGCCATCCCAGGAGAGAAAGGTAAGCAGGAGAAATCTGTAATACAAGTGTATGGGGACAGCGGCCATTCCGGGAGTGGAAGGTAAGCAGGAGATATCTGTGATACTAGTGTATGGGGACAGCGGCCATTCCAGGAGAGGAAGGTAAGTAGGAGATATCTGTAATACTAGTGTATGGGGACAGCGGGCCATTCCGGGAGAGGAAGGTAAGCAGGAGAAATCTGTGATACTAGTGTATGGGGACAGCGGCCACTCCGGGAGAGGAAGGTAAGCAGGAGATATCTGTGATACTAGTGTATGGGGACAACGGCCATTCCGGGAGAGAAAGGTAAGCAGGAGATATGTGTGAAACTAGTGTATGGGGACAGGAGCCATCCCAGGAGAGAAAGGTAAGCAGGAGATATCTGTGATACAAGTGTATGGGGACAGTAGGCCATTCCTCAACAGTAAGGTAAGTAGAAGATATCTGTGATACTAGTGTTTGGGGACAGTGGCCATCCCAGGAGAGAAAGGTAAGCAGGAGATATCTGTGATACTAGTGTATGGGGACAGCGGCCATTCCGGGAGAGAAAGGTAAGCAGGAGATATCAGTGATACTAGTGTATGGGGACAGCGGCCATTCCGGGAGAGTATGGTAAGCATGAGATATCTGTGATACTAGTGTATGGGGACAGCGGGCCATTCCGGGAGAGGAAGGTAAGCAGGAGATATCTGTGATACTAGTGTATGGGGACAGCGGCCACTCCGGGAGAGGAAGGTAAGCAGGAGATATCTGTGATACTAGTGTATGGGGACAGCGGGCCATTCCGGGAGAGGAAGGTAAGCAGGAGATATCTGTGATACTAGTGTATGGGGACAGCGGCCACAACGGGAGAGGAAGGTAAGCAGGAGATATCTGTGATACTAGTGTATGGGGACAGCGGCCCATTCCAGGAGAGAAAGGTTAGCAGGAGATATCTGTAATACAAGTGTATGGGGACAGCGGCCATTCCGGGAGAGAAAGGTAAGCAGGAGATATCTGTGATGCAAGTGTATGGGGACAGCGGGCCATTCCGGGAGAGGAAGGTAAGCAGGAGATATCTGTGATACTAGTGTATGGGGACAGCGGCCACAACGGGAGAGGAAGGTAAGCAGGAGATACCTGTGATACTAGTGTATGGGGACAGCGGCCATTCCGGTAGAAAAAGGTAAGCAGGATATACCTGTGATATTAGTGTATGGGGACAGCGGCCATTCCGGGAGAGAAAGGTAAGCAGGAGATATCTGAGATACTAGTGTATGGGGACAGCGGCCATTCCGGGAGAGGAAGGTAAGCAGGAGATATCTGTGATACTAGTGTATGGGGACAGCGGCCATTCTGGGAGAGGAAGGTAAGCAGGAGATATTTGTGATACTAGTGTATGAGGACAGCGGGCCATTCCAGGAGAGAAAGGTAAGCAGGAGATATCTGTAATGCTAGTGTATGGGGACAGCGGGCCATTCTGGGAGAGGAAGGTAAGCAGGAGATATCAGTGATACTAGTGTATGGGGAGAGCAGGCCATTCCAGAAGAGAAAGGTAAGTTGGAGATATCTTTGATACTAGTGTATGGGGACAGCGGGCCATTCCGGGAGAGAAAGGTAAGCAGGAGATATCTGTGATACTAGTGTATGGGGACAGTGGCCATTCCGGGAGAGGAAGGTAAGCAGGAGATATCTGTGATACTAGTGTATGGGGACAGCGGCCCATTCCGGGAGAGAAAGGTAAGCAGGAGTTATCTGTAATACAAGTGTATGGGGACAGCGGGCCATTCCGGGAGAGGAAGGTAAGCAGGAGATATCAGTGATACTAGTGTATGGGGATAGCGGCCCATTCCGGGAGAGAAATGTAAGCAGGAGATATCTGTAATACAAGTGTATGGGGACAGCGGGCCATTCCGGGAGAGGAAGGTAAGCAGGAGATATCTGTAATACAAGTGTATGGGGACAGCGGGCCTTTCCGGGAAAGGAAGGTAAGCAGGAGATATCTGTGATACTAGTGTATGAGGACAGCGGCCATTCCGGGAGAGAAAGGTAAGCAGGAGATATCTGTGATAGTAGTGTATGAGGACAGCGGCCTTTCCGGGAGAGGAAGGTAAGCAGGAGATATCTGTGATACTAGTGTATGGGGACAGTGGCCATTCCGGGAGAGGAAGGTAAGTAGGAGATATCTGTGATACTAGTGTATGGGGACAGCGGCCCATTCCGGGAGAGAAAGGTAAGCAGGAGATATCTGTAATACAAGTGTATGGGGACAGCGGGCCATTCTGGGAGAGGAAGGTAAGCAGGAGATATCTGTGATACTAGTGAGTGGGGACAGCGGCCATTTCGGGAGAGGAAGGTAAGCAGGAGATATCTGTGATACTAGTGTATGGGGACAGCGGCCATTCCGGGAGAGAAAGGTAAGCAGGAGATATCTGTGATACTAGTGTATGGGGACAGCGGGTCATTCTGGGAGAGGAAGGTAAGCAGGAGATATCTGTGATACTAGTGTATGGGGACAGTGAGCCATTCCTCAACAGTAAGGTAAGTAGAAGATATCTGTGATACTAGTGTATGGGGACAGCGGCCATTCCTCAACAGTAAGGTAAGTAGAAGATATCTGTGATACTAGTGTATGGGGACAGTGGCCATCCCAGGAGAGAAAGGTAAGCAGGAGATATCTGTGATACTAGTGTATGGGGACAGCGGCCCATTCCGGGAGAGAAAGGTAAGCAGGAGAAATCTGTAATACAAGTGTATGGGGACAGCGGCCATTCCGGGAGAGGAAGGTAAGCAGGAGATATTTGTGATACTAGTGTATGGGGAGAGCAGGCCATTCCAGGAGAGAAAGGTAAGTAGGAGATATCTTTGATACTAGTGTATGGGGACAGCGGGCCATTCTGGGAGAGGAAGGTAAGCAGGAGATATCTGTGATACTAGTGTATGGGGACAGCGGGCCATTCTGGGAGAGAAAGGTAAGCAGGAGATATCTGTGATACTAGTGTATGGGGACAGCGGGTCTTTCCGGGAGAGGAAGGTAAGCAGGAGGTATCTGTAATACTAGTGTATGGAGACAGCGGGCCATTCCGGGAGAGGAAGGTAAGCAGGAGATATCTGTGATACTAGTGCCTGATTCAGAGCTGCTCGTAAGCGGCTGCTCGTTCACTCCAAGCGATGTTCGCACATCTGCGCAAGCGTATGGGTCATAATGCGCATGCGCCAACCAGTCATTGTGGTCGGAAAACGTGTGTTCGCAAAATTGCGAATGCCTGCTAATTTGAGTGACAGGATGAGGCGTTTGTGGGTGGTAACAGGGGAATGTGCTTGAAAACGGGGAGTGTTGATCCGAACGCAGGCGTGCCAAACGGTCAAAACGGGCGTTTTAAGGGTATGCATAATTAACAAAGCAGCATCATCGACCACGTCACTTGGTTGTTTCTTAGCCTGAACTGTTCGCATAATTGCGGTAGGAAAATCCAACCACAAGCACTGCAAGCAGTTCAGACGCCTTTCGATGTACTCGATTAATCTAATAAATAGCGGAGATGACGTAGGATGTGAGCGCCCAGGAGGCGTCTTTACAAAATAGCAAACGCAAGTTTTGTTCACTCACTCAGACATAGAGGCGTCAACAGACCGCAAAGAGCGAGCGCTCAATTAAAATAGCCGGCCCCTTTTTCTAAACGAGCGAGCGCAAATAACGTCCGGCTCTGAATCAGGCTCCTAGTGTATAGGGACAGTGGGCCATTCCGGGAGAGGAAGGTAAGCAGGAGATATCTGTGATACTAGTGTATGGGGACAGCAGGACATTACGGGAGAGAAAGGTAAGCAGGAGATATCTGTAATACTAGTGTATGGGGACAGCGGCCATTCCGGGAGAGAAAGGTAAGCAGGAGATATCTGTGATACTAGTGTATGGGGACAGCGGCCATTCCGGGAGAGAAAGGTAAGCAGGAGATATCTGTGATACTAGTGTATAGGACAGCGGCCATTCCGGGAGAGAAAGGTAAGCAGGAGATATCTGTAATACTAGTGTATGGGGACAGCGGCCATTCCGGGAGAGAAAGGTAAGCAGGAGATATCTGTGATACTAGTGTATGGGGACAGCGGCCATTCCGGGAGAGAAAGGTAAGCAGGAGATATCTGTGATACTAGTGTATGGGGACAGCGGCCATTCCGGGAGAGAAAGGTAAGTAGGAGATATCTGTGATACTAGTGTATGGGGACAGCAGGACATTACGGGAGAGAAAGGTAAGTAGGAGATATCTGTGATACTAGTGTATGGGGACAGCAGGACATTACGGGAGAGAAAGTTAAGTAGGAGATATCTGTGATACTAGTGTATGGGGACAGCGGGCCATTCCGGGAGAGAAAGGTAAGCAGGAGATATCTGTGATACTAGTGTATGGGGACAGCGGCCATTCCGGGAGAGAAAGGTAAGCAGGAGATATCTGTGATACTAGTGTATGGGGACAGCGGGCCATTCCGGGAGAGAAAGGTAAGCAGGAGATATCTGTGATACTAGTGTATGGGGACAGCGGCCATTCCGGGAGAGAAAGGTAAGTAGGAGATATCTGTGATACTAGTGTATGGGGACAGCGGCCATTCCGGGAGAGAAAGGTAAGCAGGAGATATCTGTGATACTAGTGTATGGGGACAGCGGCCATTCCGAGAGAGGAAGGTAAGTAGGAGATATCTGTGAAACAATCATCCTATTAACCGTTCTGCACAATCTATCATCCATCCCGTACAATGATTATGTCACCCATCCTATACAATCATTCTATCCATCCTGTACAATTATTCTATCATCATCCTGTACAATCATCATATCATCCATCCTGCACAATCATTTTATCATCCTTCCCGCACAATTATCCTATCATCCATCCCGTACAATCATTCTATCATCCGTCCTGCACTATCATTATATCATCTTTCCCACACAATCATTCTACCATCCTTCCTACACAACCATTTTATAATCCTTTCCCGCATAATCATTCTATCATCCATCCTGCACAATCATTCTATCATCCATCCTACACAATCTTTCTATCATTCTTCCGACACAATCATTCTGTCATCCATCCTGTACAATCATCCTATCATCCATTCTGCACAATCATACATCCTATACAATCATCCTATCATCCATCGTGCACAATTATGCTATCATCCATCCTGTACAATCATTCTATCATTCATCCCGTACAATCATTCTATCATCTTTCCCATACAATCATTCAATCATCCTTCCTGCACTATCATTCTTTCATCTATCCCACACAATCATTCTATAATCCATCCTGCACAATTATTCTATCATCCTTCCTACACTATCAGTCTATCATCCTTTCCTGAACAATCATTCTATTATCCATCACGCACAAACATTCTATCATCTTTCCCACACAATCATTCTATCATACATTCTGTACAATTATCTTATCAGCCATACTGTACAATCATTCTATCATCCTTCCTATACAATCATTCTATCATCCATCCTGTACAATCATTCTATCATCCAACCTACACAATCATTCTATCATCGTTCCCGCACAATCATTCTATTATCCTCCCCACACAATCGTTCAGTCATCCATCCTGTACAATCATTCTATAATCCATACTGAACAATCATCATATCATCCAACCTACGCAATCATTCTATCATCCATCCCGCACAATCATTCTATCATCCATCCCGCACAATCATGCTATCATCCATCCTGCACAATCTTTCTATCATAAATCCTGTATAATCATTCTATCATCCATCCTGCACAATAATTGTATCATCCATTCCATACAATCATTCTATCATCCATTCTGCACAATCATTCTGTCATCCATCCTTTACAATCATTCTATCATCCATCCTGCACAATCATTCTGTCATCCATCCCACTCAATCATTTTATCATCCTTCCCACACAATCATTCTGTCCTCCATTCTGCATAATCATTCTATCATCCATCCAACAAAATTATTCTATCATCCATCCTGCACAATCTTTCTATCATCCTTCCGACACAATCATTCTGTCATCCATCCTGTACAATCATCCTATCATCCATTCTGCACAATCATTATATCATCCATCCTGTACAATGATTCTATCATCCATCCTGCACAATCATCCTATCATCCGTCCTGTACAATTATTCTATCATCCTTCCTGCACTATCATTCTATCATCCTTCCCGCACAATCATTCTATCAACCATCCTGTACAATCATTCTATCATACATCCTGCACAATCATCCTATCATAAATCCTGCACAATTATTCTATCATCCATCCTGTACAATCATTCTATCATCCTTCCCGCACAATCATTAGATCATGCATTCTGAACAATCATTCTATCATTCATTCCGCACAATCATTCTATCATCCATCCCATACAATCATTCTATCATCCGTCCTGTACAATCATTCTATCATCCATCCCGTACAATCATTCTATCATCCACCCCGTACAATCATTCTATCATCCATCCCATACAATCATTCTATCAACCATTCTGTACAATCATTCTATCATCCATCCTGTACAATCATTCTATAATCCATCCCACACATTAATTTTATCATCCATCCCATACAATCATTTTATCATCCATCCTGTACAATCATTCTGTCATCCATCCTGTACAAGCATTCTATCATCCATCCCATACAATCATTCTATCATCCACCCCATACAATCATTCTATCATCCATTCCGTGCAATCATTCTATCATCCACCCCATTCAATCATTATATCATTCATTCCGTACAATCATTCTATCTTCCATCCTGTACAATGATTCTATCATCCATCCTGTACAATCATTCTATCATCCATCCTCTACAATCATTCTATCATCCATCCCATACATACAATCATTCTATCATCCATTCCGTACAATCATTCTATCATCCATCCCATACAATCATTCTATCTTCCATTCCGTACAATCATTCTATCATCCATCCTGTACAATCCTTCTATCATCCTTCCCACACAATCATTCTGTCATCCATCCCATACAATCATTCTATCTTCCATTCCATATAATCATTCTATCATCCATCCTGTACAATCATTCTATCATCCATCCCATACATACAATCATTCTATCATCCATCCCATACAATTATTCTATGATCCATTCCATACAATCATTCTATCATCCTTCCCATACAACCATTCTATCTTCCATTCTGTACAATCATTCTATCATCCATCCTGTACAATCCTTCTATCATCCTTCCCACACAATCATTCTGTCATCCATCCCATACATTCATTCTATCTTCCATCCTGCACAATCATTCTATCATAAATCCCATACAATGATTTTATCATCCATCCCGTACAATCATTCTATCATCCATTCTGCACAATCATTCTATCATTGATCCCACACAATCATTCTTTAATCCATCCCGTACAATCATTCTATCTTCCATCCCGTACAATCATTCTGTCTTCCATCCCGCACAATCATTCTATCATCCATCCTGTACAATCATCCTATCGTTCATCCTGTACAATCATCCTATCATCCATCCTGTACAATCATTCTATCATCCATCCTGTACAATAATTCTATCATCCTTCCCGCACAATCATTCTATCATCCATCCTGTACAATCATTCTATCATCCATCCCATACAATCTTTCTATCATTCATCCCGTACAATCATTCTATCATCCATTCCGTGCAATCATTCTATCATCCACCCCATTCAATCATTATATCATTCATTCCGTACAATCATTCTATCTTCCATCCTGTACAATGATTCTATCATCCATCCTGTACAATCATTCTATCATCCATCCTCTACAATCATTCTATCATCCATCCCATACATACAATCATTCTATCATCCATTCCGTACAATCATTCTATCATCCATCCCATACAATCATTCTATCTTCCATTCCGTACAATCATTCTATCATCCATCCTGTACAATCCTTCTATCATCCTTCCCACACAATCATTCTGTCATCCATCCCATACAATCATTCTATCTTCCATTCCGTATAATCATTCTATCATCCATCCTGTACAATCATTCTATCATCCATCCCATACATACAATCATTCTATCATCCATCCCATACAATTATTCTATGATCCATTCCATACAATCATTCTATCATCCTTCCCATACAACCATTCTATCTTCCATTCTGTACAATCATTCTATCATCCATCCTGTACAATCCTTCTATCATCCTTCCCACACAATCATTCTGTCATCCATCCCATACATTCATTCTATCTTCCATCCTGCACAATCATTCTATCATAAATCCCATACAATGATTTTATCATCCATCCCGTACAATCATTCTATCATCCATTCTGCACAATCATTCTATCATTGATCCCACACAATCATTCTTTAATCCATCCCGTACAATCATTCTATCTTCCATCCCGTACAATCATTCTGTCTTCCATCCCGCACAGTCATTCTATCATCCATCCTGTACAATCATCCTATCGTTCATCCTGTACAATCATCCTATCATCCATCCTGTACAATCATTCTATCATCCATCCTGTACAATAATTCTATCATCCTTCCCGCACAATCATTCTATCATCCATCCTGTACAATCATTCTATCATCCATCCCATACAATCTTTCTATCATTCATCCCGTACAATCATTCTATCATCCATCCCGTACAATAATTCTATCATCCATCCCATACAATCATTCTATCATCCACCCTGTACAATCATTCTATCATCCATCCTTCACAATCATCCTATCATCCATCCTGCACAATCATTCTATCATCCATCCCATACAATCATTCTATCATCCATCCTGTACAATCATCCTATCATCCATCCTGTAGAATTGTTCTATCATCCATCCTGTACAATCATTCTATCTTCCATCTCGTACAATCATTCTATCATTCATCCTGTACAATCATTCTATCATCCATCCTGTACAATCATCCTATCATCCATCCTGTAGAATCATTCTATCATCCATCCTGTACATTCATTCTATCATCCATCCTGTACGATCATTCTATCATCCATCCTGCACAATCATTCTATCATCGAACCGCACAATCATTCTATCATCCATCCCATACAAATAGTCTATCGTCCATCCTGTACAATCATTCTGTCATCCATCCTGCACAATCATTCTATCATCCTTCCCGCACAATCATTCTATCATCCATCCCGTACAATGAGTCTATCATCCATCCTGTACAATCATTCTATCATCCTTCCTCCACAATCATTCTATCATCCATCCTGTACAATCATCCTATCATCCATCCCGTACAATCATTCTATCATCCATCCCATACAATCATCCTATCATCCATCCTGTACAATCATCCTATCATCCATACTGCACAATCATTCTATCATCCATCCCATACAATCATTCTATCATCCATCCTGTACAATCATCCTATCATCCATCCTGTAGAATCATTCTATCATCCATCCTGTACAATCATTCTATCATCCATCCTGTACAATCATCCTATCATCCATCCTGTAGAATCATTCTATCATCCATCCCGTACAATCATTCTATCATCCATCCTGTACAATCATTCTATCATCCATCCTGCACAATCATTCTATCATCCTTCCCGCACAATCATTCTATCATCCATCCCATACAATAAGTCTAATATCCATCCTGTAAAATCATTCTATCGTCCAACCTGCACAATCATTCTATCATCCTTCCCGCACAATCATTCTGTCATCCATCCCGTACAATGAGTCTATCATCCATCCTGTACAATCATTCTATCATCTATCCCGTACAATCATTATATCATCCATCCTGCACAATCATTCTATCATCCATCCCATACAATCATTCTTTCATCCATCCTGTACAATCATCCTATCATCCATCCTGTAGAATCATTCTATCATCCATCCTGTACAATCATTCTATCATCCATCCTGTACAATCATCTTATCATCCATCCTGTAGAATCATTCTATCATCCATCCCGTACAATCATTCTATCATCCATCCAGTACAATCATTCTATCATCCATCCTGCACAATCATTCTATCATCCTTCCCGCACAATCATTCTATCATCCATCCCGTACAATAAGTCTAATATCCATCCTGTAAAATCATTCTATCGTCCAACCTGCACAATCATTCTATCATCCTTCCCGCACAATCATTCTGTCATCCATCCCGTACAATGAGTCTATCATCCATCCTGTACAATCATTCTATCATCTATCCCGTACAATCATTATATCATCCATCCCATACAATCATCCTATCATCCATCCTGCACAATCATTCTATCATCCATCCCAAACAATCATTCTATCATCCATCCTGCACAATCATTCTATCATCCTTCTCGCACAGTCATTCTATCATCCATCCCGTACAATGAGTCTATCATCCATCCTGCACAATCATTCTATCATCCTTCTCGAACAGTCATTCTATCATCCATCCCGTACAATGAGTCTATCATCCATCCTGTACAATCATTCTATCATCCATCCTGTACAATCATTCTATCATCCATCCTGCACAATCATCCTATCATCCATCCTGTGCAATCATTCTATCATCCATCCTGCACAATCATCCTACCATCCATCCTGTACAATCATTCTATCATCCATCCTGCACCATCATTCTATCTTCCATCCTGTACAATCATTCTGTCATCCATCCTGCACAATCATCATATCATCCATCCTGCACAATCATTCTATCATCCATCCAGTGCAATCATTCTATCATCCATCCTGTACAATCATCCTATCATCCATCCCATACAATCATTCTATCATCCATCCTGCACAATCATTCTATCATCCTTCTCGCACAGTCATTCTATCATCCATCCCGTACAATGAGTCTATCGTCCATCCTGTACAATCATCATATCATCCATCCTGTACAATCATTCTATCATCCATCCTGTACAATCATTCTATCATCCATCCTGTACAATCATCTTATCATCCATCCTGTAGAATCATTCTATCATCCATCCCGTACAATGAGTCTATCATCCATCCTGTACAATCATTCTATCATCCATCCCGTACAATCATCATATCATCCATCCCATACAATCATTCGATCATCCATCCCGTACAATCATTCTATCATCCATCCCATACAATCATTCTATCATCCATCCTGTACAATCATCCTATCATCCACCCCGTACAATCATTCTATCATCCATCCTGTACAATCATTCTATCATCCACCCCGTACAATCATTCTAACATCCATCCTGTACAATCATTCTATCATCCACCCCGTACAATCATTCTAACATCCATCCTGTACAATCATTCTATCATCCATCCCGTACAATCATTCTATCATCCATCCTGTACAATCATCCTATCATCCATCCCGTACAATCATTCTATCATCCATCCCGTACAATCATTCTATCATCCATCCTGTACAATCATTCTATCATCCATCCTGTACAATCATTCTATCATCCATCCTGTACAATCATCCTATCATCCATCCCGTACAATGAGTCTATCATCCATCCTGTACAATCATCATATCATCCATCCTGTACAATCATCCTATCATCCACCCCGTACAATCATTCTATCATCCATCCTGTACAATCATCCTATCATCAACCCCGTACAATCATTCTATCATCCATCCCGTACAATCATTCTATCATCCATCCTGTACAATCATTCTATCATCCATCCTGTACAATCATTCTATCATCCATCCTGTACAATCATTCTATCATCTATCCTGTACAATCATTCTATCTTCCATTCCGTATAATCATTCTATCATCCATCCCATACAATCATTCTATCATCCATCCTGCACAATCATTCTATCATCCTTCTCGCACAGTCATTCTATCATCCATCCCGTACAATGAGTCTATCATCCATCCTGTACAATCATTTTATCATCCATCCCGTACAATCATTCTATCATCCATCCCGTACAATCATTCTATCATCCATCCTGTACAATCATTCTATCATCCATCCTGCACAATCATCCTATCATCCATCCTGTACAATCATTCTATCATCCATCCTGTACAATCATTCTATCATCCACCCCGTACAATCATTCTATCATCTATCCTGTACAATCATTCTATCTTCCATTCCGTATAATCATTCTATCATCCATCCCATACAATCATTCTATCATCCATCCTGCACAATCATTCTATCATCCTTCTCGAACAGTCATTCTATCATCCATCCCGTACAATGAGTCTATCATCCATCCTGTACAATCATTTTATCATCCATCCCGTACAATCATTCTATCATCCATCCCGTACAATGAGTCTATCATCCATCCTGTACAATCATTCTATCATCCATCCTGCACAATCATCCTATCATCCATCCTGTGCAATCATTCTATCATCCATCCTGCACAATCATCCTACCATCCATCCTGTACAATCATTCTATCATCCATCCTGCACCATCATTCTATCTTCCATCCTGTACAATCATTCTGTCATCCATCCTGCACAATCATCATATCATCCATCCTGCACAATCATTCTATCATCCATCCAGTGCAATCATTCTATCATCCATCCTGTACAATCATCCTATCATCCATCCCATACAATCATTCTATCATCCATCCTGCACAATCATTCTATCATCCTTCTCGCACAGTCATTCTATCATCCATCCCGTACAATGAGTCTATCGTCCATCCTGTACAATCATCATATCATCCATCCTGTACAATCATTCTATCATCCATCCTGTACAATCATTCTATCATCCATCCTGTACAATCATCTTATCATCCATCCTGTAGAATCATTCTATCATCCATCCCGTACAATGAGTCTATCATCCATCCTGTACAATCATTCTATCATCCATCCCGTACAATCATCATATCATCCATCCCATACAATCATTCGATCATCCATCCCGTACAATCATTCTATCATCCATCCTGTACAATCATCCTATCATCCACCCCGTACAATCATTCTATCATCCATCCTGTACAATCATTCTATCATCCACCCCGTACAATCATTCTAACATCCATCCTGTACAATCATTCTATCATCCACCCCGTACAATCATTCTAACATCAATCCTGTACAATCATTCTATCATCCATCCCGTACAATCATTCTATCATCCATCCTGTACAATCATCCTATCATCCATCCCGTACAATCATTCTATCATCCATCCCGTACAATCATTCTATCATCCATCCTGTACAATCATTCTATCATCCATCCTGTACAATCATTCTATCATCCATCCTGTACAATCATCCTATCATCCATCCCGTACAATGAGTCTATCATCCATCCTGTACAATCATCATATCATCCATCCTGTACAATCATCCTATCATCCACCCCGTACAATCATTCTATCATCCATCCTGTACAATCATCCTATCATCCACCCCGTACAATCATTCTATCATCCATCCCGTACAATCATTCTATCATCCATCCTGTACAATCATTCTATCATCCATCCTGTACAATCATTCTATCATCCATCCTGTACAATCATTCTATCATCCTTCCCATACAATCATTCTATCATCCATCCTGTACAATCATTCTATCATCCATCCTGTACAATCATTCTATCATCCATCCTGTACAATCATTCTATCATCCACCCCGTACAATCATTCTATCATCCACCCCGTACAATCATTGTATCATCCACCCCGTACAATCATTCTATCATCCGTCCTGTACAATCATTCTATCATCCACCCCGTACAATCATTCTATCATCCACCCCGTACAATCATTCTATCATCCACCCCGTACAATCATTCTATCATCCACCCCGTACAATCATTCTATCATCCACCCCGTACAATCATTCTATCATCCATCCTGTACAATCATTCTATCATCTATCCTGCACAATTAGGTGTGGATGAAAATATAGTTTTTTTTCTCGCATTCGTTCAGACGTGGTCGGGGTAGAATCTAAAACATGATGATGAGAGTCGATGCGTTATAATATTTTCGCTCCTTTCCCTGTTGTGGCAGCTGAATACCTGGGTATAAATATATAACAGCCATGCTCTTGTCAATATGCTCAGCTCCTTACTCAGCGCACCTGCTGCACCGATGGTGGTTGTATTGGCTGTCACTCAGGAGAAGAATAACATATGTCCTTCTGAGATTGTGCTGAGATACTTTATTTCTTTCCCTTATATGAGCCTCTTATATACTTGTGTCTGCAAGTTATTGTGCAGCATTATGTAACACGCAGCAGACAGTACATATGAACTAATGACAATAGAGCTTTGTAACATGTATTTGAATGATTTGATAAAATCTTCCTGAACAACACTGTTATTAGACCTTTAAAAATGGGTTAAGGATGATCATGAACAGCTATATGCACTTACTGTACACTCGCCATTTATAGATGGGGATTATCATCCGAGTTTATTACACCTCTTGGTGGAGAAGGCGCATGTGGGGAACGGGATGCGGTGGTAATCCCGACTGTCAAGATGCTGGCGCACCGTCTCTCCCCTCTGAGTTACCCCTGTCTGTCTGCCCCTCCCCTATAGAGTGTAAGCTTTTATGCTAACCCACCGCTCTATGCTCCTCACTCACTGTCTCTCCCATCTGAGTCACCCCTGTCTGTCTGCCCCTCCCTTATAGAGTGTAACCTCTCATCCTAACCCACCACTCTATGCTCCTCACTCACTGTCTCTCCCCTCTGTGTCATCCCAGTCTGTCTGCCCCTCCCCTATGCTCACATCCTAACCCACCGCTCTATGCTCCTCACTCACTATCTCCCCTCTGTGTCACCCCGACTGCCTGCCCCTCCCCTATAGAGTGTAAGTAGAGTGTAAGCTCTTATGCTAACCCACCGCTCTATGCTCCTCACTCACTGTCTCCCCTCTGTGTCACCCCAGTCTGTCTGCCCCTCCCCTATAGAGTGTAACCTCTCATCCTAACCCACCGCTCTATGCTCCTCACTCACTGTCTCTCCCCTCTGTGTCACCCCTGTCTGTCTGCCCCTCCCCTATAGAGTGTAAGTAGAGTGTAAGCTCTCATCCTAACCCACCGCTCTATGCTCCTCACTCACTGTCTCTCCCCTCTGTGTCACCCATCTGTCTGCCCCTCCCCTATAGAGTGTAAGTAGAGTGTAAGCTCTTATGCTAACCCACCGCTCTATGCTCCTCACTCACTGTCTCTCCCATCTGAGTCACCCATCTGTCTGCCCCTCCCCTATAGAGTGTAAGTAGAGTGTAAGCTCTTATGTTAACCCACCACTCTGTACTCACTGTCACTCCTCTCTGTGTCACCCCTGCCCCTCCCCTGTACATTGTCAGCTCTTACGAGCAGGGCCCGCTTTCCTCATGTGATTTACCCTCTCTAACTTATACCATAATCCTTTGGGTTCAGCAGCCGGCGATGCTTTTGGGAGTATTATGACTGCATATGCATCAGTGGTTATAATTTGTATGACATTTTCTGCAGTGTTTTGTACTGTAAATCTTGTGCACTTTTTTTTCCTTATGTTTGCACTGTTTATGTCTATGTACTATGTGAGGAGATGCGTGTGACTTCATATAACTAAATAATAATAATAATACACTATAACAATATTAGCAGCATATATCCTGTTAGAAAAGCAACCAAGTAACTTTTAGGGGGCGATTCAGTAGCAGGTAATAGCTGCACATTGCAATCAAATTTGCAGCACTTTGCGGCCACCAACATCATAAATCTTTACATATACCGTAATCATGGTGCGCAAGAAAATTGTCAGTGTAGGGGTACCGTATTATACCGCGAGGTGCGCAGCCAAACACTTTGGCTGCATCATCATAACTACAAAGTCAGGTGAGACTAACCCCCCCATGGAAGAAGAATCTACTATGAGGATTGTTCTATCCCCAGACAAGTGAGCTGGATGTGAGGAAAACAGCCAATTTACAGGGGGGATTGATCAGGGTAAGTACACACTAAGCTGCACTGACTCCTGTCACAGCACTAATCTCATTTCCTCTAAGTCTCCGGCAATACCCTCCACGCAGTAACCACATTTGCCATATTTCGCTAGAATGTCTTGGAGACATTCGGGTGTATTCACTAAGGACCTGATTCAGAGCCAGTCGCTAGCAGCCGTCCTCTCGCTATTGCCGATGTAAGCTAATCTGCGCGCGCGCGAACTACTCATTGCGATCGCATACCTCTCGCTTGCCCTACAAAGACAGCCCAGTGTAATGAGTGACAGGAGAGGCCATTTGTGGGTGGTAACAGGGGCAGTCCAGTAAAAACGGGGGGGTGGAGGTGCGAACGCAGACGTTCCTGAGTATTTCAACGCCGTTTCAGAGGCGTGCATAATTAACAGGCAGCGTCATAGTACACGTCACCTGCCTTTTTTTTCCACTGAAATCCTCGCAGTGCTTGCGGTAGGGTAAAGGCAACCACAAGCGCTGCGTTCGCTTCCGATAGTCCTCGATGTACCAATGTTTTTAAGCACTTCCTGGAGATGACGTGCGCTAGTGGGCGGCTCACCATACTCTAATGGGCATCTGCATACACAAAGTGATTGCACGCCAAGACATAGTGGGCGTGCTTATGCCTTGGCGAGCGATCGCTTCCCATGCCGTCACTTGGTCGTATTTGCATACGCTCTGTGCAAGCGATCGCATCTAGCGAGCGGCTCTGAATCAGGCCCTAAGCCCGATAAAATGGAGAAAGATATGTCCCAGCTGTTCAGCACCTAACTGTAATTTTTCAAACACAGCCTATAAACTGACAGTTAGGAGCTGATTGCCTGGGACTTATCTCTTTCCAAGGCTTAGTGAATAGATCCCAATGACCGCTGACATCTCCAGAGCTCCTAGGTGGGATTCGCCATTGTGGGCCAGGTAATGGGGGCCTGATTCTGTGTCGTATGCAAATGGGTGCAGGCGCATCTCGTGGATGTCAGCATACCGTGCAGTATTTAGAAAAACATTGGTGACTGCACATGACCGGAATCGGGCATACGCACAGCGACACAGAGATTGGAAGCTTCAGTCGGTTTGATCAGACCAATCATGGAATTCTGCGCAGCGAACCACCCACAGATGTGTCTGACATGCACTCGGGGTGTCGACTCAGCCCAGCTCGCTAACATGCGATTGCTCGGTGCGTGACGTAGCATGTGTGTGCAAATATGCAATTTCACAGGCAATTGCTGATCAAACATGCAGACGCCCATCTGCTAGTATAGTCCACCCACTTCCCTCTATGAGCGAACGGTGAGACGCCACTACATAAGGGGAACATCGGTACCATCGTGCACCATCGGACCCATTCGCACTGCTAAGGTAGACCTGAGGCTACCGCTAGCTCTGCGAGATCTGCTGAAGGCCAATGATGCGTGTTAATTATGGACGCCCATGAAACGGCGTTCAGACGCTCTGACACGCCTGCGTTCACTCAACCAATCCTCCGTCAACACCCCTTAACTGCATCTAATGTCACTCAAGCTTGCGGGCCTTTGGTGTGCTACGAGCGATCGCTTCTCAATCGCTGTGATAGGTTTGCGCACATGCACTGAGTGCTTTACGCGTGCGCAGTACTTAAACATCGCCGGCTAGCGAGCGAACGCCCACTTGCGAACGGGTCTGAATCGCCCCCTCAGTTCTCACGGATGTCTCCTTATCATACGCTGCCTTTCCTTACCTGGCGCCCATGAACTGAGGCTGCTTTCTAGTACTGTCCATAAAAGAATATCAATTATATTTTAGAAAGTCGCGTTGCGTCAAATAGGCAGATAGAGGAAAAACCACACACGTACATTTTGTGTAGATCTCCCATTAACAAGACAAGGTAAAAGTAATGGGCACCATGTAGTTTGCCATATGCTGCCCCGATCCACCTGCTTATTTTAATTTAACTTGGGCGCAGACAAAAGCAACGGCAATAAAAGCACAATATTCCCTGATCAGATCCCTTTTACTTCTCTCCTCAAATCCTTTCCGCCTCTTTCATTCCAATGACGGTATAAGACAAAAAGGCTCTTCTTATTCCACTCAGGCTGGCGCGCGCCAGGCATCGCATAAGCGTCTTTACAGTGTACACAGATTGCTCTGCTGCATGGTGTTTGTCACAACATGAATCACGTCCCCTCCCAGTGCCGGGCGCCGCACTACCCACTATCTTCATAACAACATTTGCTGTGTAGGCCTCCTTTTTTTTTTTTTTTTTGCTTTCACCCTTCTTGAGTTCCAAGCTGGCATAAGACTTTTGGACACGCCGCAGTTCTGCAGGCACGTCTTCAAGCCCCTGCCATGAGCGCAGGATTACTCAGCCTTGGCAGAAGAATACTTTGCAATTTGAAACTCATGAAGACTAAATTGGTTTTAAATCCTTCCAATAGCAATCCTCAGAAGACTATTTATCACATTAAATGTACACACTTTTAAATGCTCTTCTCCCCCAATATTTGGTTATTAAATAACCGGCATATAAAAAAAAAAAAGTAAAAGGGTTTTAAATGTACAAACGCCATTGGTTGGGAGGTATTTGTAGCTTGCAACCTCCAACTGATATTATCGTGGTAACTGATGTTTATAATTTCCAAATTTCACAGGACGTTCTCCGTCCATTACATTTATCTCCAGATTGTTTTGTGGCCTCACCTTGCCAATAGTTTGAAGTGGAAATATTTCATGCTTCGAAAGAAAGGTAACTCGGGTCTTTGCTGCGACAATTAGTGCTCTGAGAATCATAACAGGCGCCAAATCTGTATTATTGCTCTACTTTCAAGAATCAAGTGAATCTAATTCATACATAGGTTTAATAATCAGTGCACAAACATGGAATTCAAAGGGATGGTAATGGCAATTAAATGTGAATTATGTGAAAGTACAATTCTGAAGATGGCGTTACCCCCTGCATCCAAGTACCGGAAAGCACCGCATTTCTGCCTTTGCTGCATCCCGCCCATACGGGTAGCTGATGTCCTCCATGTTGCATTAACCCCAAAAGCTTTCCCCAGGTAGCCATTAATTGAGAGGAAGAGATAGAGGAAGAGATGGGGGATGTGGAGAGGAGGCGTAGGGGGAGGGCAGATATTTTTGCATCTGTTATGTAAGAAGAAGAGAGGGTGGTAGAGGGTGGCCTGGGCTTATAAAACTCACCTGTCCACCCAAGATTCTTAGCTCTCCCATGGGTGTGCAATGGCTTCGATGATGTAATGTGTTGGCCAGGTGTGATGATGTCAGTATGATTTACCTCCCTGCGAAGGTGCCTAACCCTAACCCCACCTTTCCCTAGCCTAACCCTAACCTCCCGGGTGGGTGCCTAACCCTAAGTCCCCCCTGGGAACCCCTAACCTAACCCTCCCCCCCCTGCGACTGTCCGCGCCCGGCTTACCATCGATCTGTAAGCCGGTTGTCGAGCTCCCGGCGTAGGTCTAATGATAGGCATTGAGATGTCGACGTCTGTCATTTGTACCTTGCCGGGATTAAGCAGTCGGGAAGCCAGCGGTCGGCATTGTGACCGCCGGCTTCCTGACTGCTTCCCATGTCAACACATCTTGCACGCGTATTATTGTGCATGCGCCTTCCACGCAATTGGCGCATGCACTCTGCAGCTCTCAGAAAGGGGCGTCCCAGAGACCTCCCTTGTGGCTGACCATGTCCCACCCACAAAGTTGTCATCACGACTGACTCATGTATCAATGAGTTTTATCATTCAAAACCAGTGATAAAACTCGCTGTGTATGATAAGCTCCCAACTGTCATTTTCTAAACAGAAGACAGTTGGGATTTGATTGGCTGCAGAGCCGGCCCTAGCCAATTCGATGCCCTAGGCAAAATTTTGGCTGGTGCCCCTACTGTGTGTATAGAATAAGAGAGAGATTATATGATAGTGACACTCGGAATAAATACACCGGCAGGCTGGAATACCAATGTTTAAGTGCTTTTTGTGGAGCATTTTCATCAGGGTGCTGACCCTGATGAAAATGCGACACATAAAACATTGAAACTGTTAGGATCTGCAGTTTCCAGCCTGAGGCTGAGGTTACTGCCCGTCTGTGTGCAGCATCAGGTGCACACTGATTGAGTCTACTGTCTGAACACAGCCCAGGTGCTCTGTCATTATGGAGACTTGCTATGTTTGGGCCTTGTTTCTGTTAAATGCCAGCCAGCCCTTCACTCCTTGCTGGTGATAAAGTTTTTTCGTACTTCCAATTTCCAGTCTCCTGCTTATCAGTCGAGCTCCTGAGTCAGTCTTGCTGTGTTTCGTGTGTGACGTTTATTCCATCCAGGTGGCTCAACCTACATCTCATCCACGCATGCTGCTTGTACCATCTGGGCAGCACGGAGCGCTTCCTACCCTTGAAGCGTCTGTCACCATCTGGCAGCAGTGTCATCGCAGCGGCACTGGTAGCAGCTCTGCGTTCCAGGTGCGCAATCTAGCACACTATCGCCAGTGTCATCCTGGTGGCACTGATAGCTACTCTGTGTTCCAGGTGCGCAATCTAGAATACTGTCGCCAGTGTCATCCTGGCAGCACTGGTACCAGCTCTGCTTTCCAGGTGCGCAATCTACACACTGTCGCCAGTGTCATCTTGGTGGCACTGATAGCTACTCTGTGTTCCAGGTGCGCAATCTAGCACACCGTCGCCAGTGTCATCCCGGCGGCACTGGTAGTAGCTCTGCTTTCCAGGTGCGCAATCTAGCACACCATTGCCAGTGTCATCCCAGCAACACTGGTAGCAACTCTGCATTCCAGGTGCACTATTAAGCACACCGTCGCCAGTGTCATCTCGGCTGCATTGGTAGCAGCCCCACGTTCTTGTTGCATACCTCACCTGGGTCTCCTCAGCCCAAAGGCTGCAATGGTCCTGGAGCCCCAGGTCACTATCAGCCCTCAAGGCTGCTGCAACAGCCCAAAAGCTGCTGCACACCATTAGTCCCTTGGCCACGACTATAAAGGCCACAATCAGCCCCCCAAGGCAGCTCCAACAGCCCAAAGGCTGCTTCTCATCACCAGTCCCTTGGCCATGACTATAAAGGCCACAACCAGCCCTCAAGGCTGCTCCTACAGCCCACAGACTGCATCTCACCTCCAGGTCTCTGACCATAACAAGCCAAAGCTCACCAGCCCTCAAGGCTGCCTCCACAGCCCAAAAAACTGTTCCACCTCTGTAAGCCTCGTGGCAACAATAGGTTATTAGTAACCTGTTGTAAATGTTCCATAGCACTGAATCAATGATAATCACTTTCACCACAATGTTTAATGATGCCGTTCAGGCACAGAAACTTGGAAAAGACTTTCATGAAAATAGTCAATAGTGTAACTGCTTACTGCCGGCCGGCTGTTTTAAGAGGATGTCACTGCCTGTCAGTGGAAATCGGACAGGGCTCAACGTGTAACGCTCACGGAGCTTACTCTCTCCTTGCAGTTACACTTCCATGTGTGGCTCTTCGGTGTCAGACAGGAATGTTTTTAGAGATGAAGACCAGCTTGTAGCATGTAAGGGAGACCCTTACACATGTCTCCGCTATAGGTGATGGCAGTTTCGTCAGAGGGTGAATGACCTGTAGCGGAGAAACGCATAAGGGTCTCCCTTACATGTCTGGTTGAATTCAAACAATCCAATTGGCCTATCAAGGCATATAAGTTGAATATTCTATATCCAAGCTTTTTTGTACTTTGAAACACTAGTGTTTATTGCAGATTATCATGGTTAGGAGCAGCTTAACTATATCTAGTAATTATTATTATTCATATGTACGCCTGAATTATATATGCGAATTGTTTATATTTTTTGTGCCCTTCTAATAGTGCCCCCAGTAGTAAGCCCTCTGTAATAGGGCACCCAGCAGTAAGCCTCCTGTAATAGTGCCAATAGTAGTAAGCCCCCTGTAATAGTTCCCCCAGTTGTAAGCCCCCTGTAATAGTGCCCCCAGCAGTAATCCCCCTGTAATAGTGCCCCCAGTAGTAAGCCCCCTGTAAAAGTTCCCACAGTAGTAAGCTCCCTGTAAAAGTTCCCACAGTAGTAAGCTCCCTGTAACAGTGCCCCAGCAGTAAGCCCCCTGTAATAGTTCCCACAGTAGTAAGCCCTCTATAATAGTGTCCCCAGTAGTAAGTTCCTTGTAATTGTTCCCACAGTAGTAAGTTCCCTGTGTCCCCTTGTAATAGTTCCCACAGAAGTAAGCCCCCTGTAAAAGCTCCCACAGTAGTAAGCCCCCTGTAATAGTGTCCCCAGAAGAAAGCTCCTTGTAATAGTTCCCACAGTAGTAAGATACCTGTAATAGTGTCCCCAGTAGTAAGCCCCCTGTAATAGTTCCCACAGTAGTAAGTTCCCTGTGTCCCCTTGTAATAGTTCCCACAGTAGTAAGCCCCCTGTAATAGTTCCCACAGCAGTATGCCCCCTGTAATAGTGCCCCCAGCAGCATGCCCCCTGTAATAGTGCCCCCAGTAGTAATACCCCAGTAATAGTTCCCACAGTAGTAAGCCCCCTGTAATAGTGCCCCCAGTAGTAAGCCCCCTGTAATAGTGCCCCCAGTAGTAAGCCCCCTGTAATAGTTCCCACAGTAGTAAGCTCCGTGTAATAGTGCCCCCAGCAGTAAGCCCCCTGTAATAGTGCACCCAGTAGTAAGCCCCCTGTAATAGTTCCCCCAGTAGTAAGCCACCTGTAATAGATCCCACAGTAGTAAGCCCCCTGTAATAGTGCCCCCAGCAGTAAGCCCCCTGTAATAGTGCACCCAGTAGTAAGCCCGCTGTAATAGTTCCCCCAGTAGTAAGCCCCTATAATAGTGCCCCCTATAGTAAGCCCCCTGTAATAGTTCCCACAGTAGTAAGCCACCTGTAATAGTGCGCCCAGTAGTAACCCCTTGTAATAGTGCCCCCAGTAGTAAGCCCCCTGTAATAGTGCCGCCAGCAGTAGGCCTCCTGTAATAGCGCCCCCAGCAGTAAGCCTCCTGTAATAGCGCCCCCAGTAGTAAGCCCCCTGTAATAGTTCCCACAGTAGTAAGCCCCCTGTAATAGTGTCCCCAGTAGTTAGCTCCCTGTAATAGTGCCCCCAGTAGTAAGCCCCCTGTAATAGTGCCCCCAGCAGTAAGCCCCCTGTACTAGTGCCCCCAGTAGGAAGCCCCCTGTAATAGTTCCCACAGTAGGAAGCCCCCTGTAATAGTTCCCAAAGTAGTAAGCTCCGTGTAATAGTGCCCCCAGTAGTAAGCCCCCTGTAATAGTGCCCCCAGTAGTAAGCCCCTGTAATAGTTCCCCCAGTAGTAAGCCCCCTGTAAAAGTTCCCACAGTAGTAAGCTCCCTGTAATAGTGCCCCCAGTAATAAGCCCCCTGTAATAGTTCCCCCAGTAGTAATCCCCCTGTAAAAGTTCCCACAGTAGTAAGCTCCCTGTAACAGTGCCCCCAGCAGTAAGCCCCCTGTAATAGTTCCCACAGTAGTAAGCCCCCTGTAATAGTGTCCCCAGTAGTAAGTTCCTTGTAATAGTTCCCACAGTAGTAAGTTCCCTGTGTCCCCTTGTAATAGTTCCCACAGTAGTAAGCCCCCTGTAAAAGCTCCCACAGTAGTAAGCCCCCTGTAATAGTGTCCCCAGAAGAAAGCTCCTTGTAATAGTTCCCACAGTAGTAAGCCCCCTGTAATAGTTCCCACAGCAGTATGCCCCCTGTAATAGTGCCCCCAGCAGCATGCCCCCTGTAATAGTGCCCCCAGTAGTAATCCCCCAGTAATAGTTCCCACAGTAGTAAGCCCCCTGTATTAGTGCCCCCAGTAGTAAGCCCCCTGTAATAGTGCCCCCAGTTGTAAGCCCCCTGTAATAGTTCCCACAGTAGTAAGCTCTGTGTAATAGTGCCCCCAGCAGTAAGCCCCCTGTAATAGTGCACCCGGTAGTAAGCCCCCTGTAATAGTTCCCCCAGTAGTAAGCCACCTGTAATAGTTCCCACAGTAGTAAGCCCCCTGTAATAGTGCCCCCAGCAGTAAGCCCCCTGTAATAGTGCCGCCAGCAGTAAGCCTCCTGTAATAGCGCCCCCAGCAGTAAGCCTCCTGTAATAGCGCCCCCAGTAGTAAGCCCCCTGTAATAGTTCCCACAGTAGTAAGCCCCCTGTAATAGTGTCCCCAGTAGTTAGCTCCCTGTAATAGAGCCCCCAGTAGTAAGCCCCCTGTAATAGTGCCCCCAGCAGTAAGCCCCCTGTAATAGTGCTCCCAGTAGGAAGCCCCCTGTAAAAGTTCCCACAGTAGGATGCCCCCTGTAATAGTGTCCCCAATAATAAACCCCCTGTAATAGTTCACACAGTAGTAAGCTCCCTGTAAAAGTGCCCCCAGCAGTAAGCCCCCTGTAATAGTGCCCCCAGTAGTAAGCCCCCTGTAATAGTTCCCCCACTAGTAAGCCCCCTGTAATAGTTCCCAAAGTAGTAAGCTCCATGTAATAGTGCCCCCAACAGTAAGCCCCATGTAATAGTGCCCCCAGTAGTAAGCCCCCTGTAATAGTTCCCCCAGTAGTAAGCCCCCTGTAATAGTTCCCCCAGTAGTAAGCCCCCTGTAATAGTTCCCACAGTAGTAAGCCCCCTGTAATAGTGCCCCCAGCAGTAAGCCCCCTGTAATAGTGCCCCCAGTAGTAAGCCCCCTGTAATAGTTCCCCCAGTAGTAAGCCCCCTGTAAAAGTTCCCACAGTAGTAAGCTCCCTGTAATAGTGCCCCCAGTAGTAAGTCCCCTTGTAATAGTTCCCACAGTAGTAAGCTCCCTGTAACAGTGCCCCCAGCAGTAAGCCCCCTGTAATAGTTCCCACAGTGGTAAGCCCCCTGTAATCTAAGTTCCTTGTAATTGTTCCCACAGTAGTAAGTTCCCTGTGTCCCCTTGTAATAGTTCCCACAGTAGTAAGCCCCCTGTAAAAGCTCCCACAGTAGTAAGCCCCTGTAATAGTGTCCCCAGAAGAAAGCTCCTTGTAATAGTTCCCACAGTAGTAAGTTCCTTGTAATAGTGTCCCCAGTAGTAAGCTCCCTGTAATAGTGCCCTCAGTAGTAAGTTCCTTGTAATAGTTCCCACAGTAGTAAGCCCCCTGTAATAGTTCCCACAGTAGTAAGCCCCTGTAATAGAGTCCCCAGTAGAAAGCTCCTTGTAATAGTGCCCCCCGTAGTAAGCCCCCTGTAATAGTGCCCCCAGTAGTAAGTTCCTTGTAATAGTTCCCACAGTAGTAAGCCCCCCTTGTAATAGTTCCCACAGTAGTAAGCCCCCTGTAATAGTTCCCACAGTAGTAAGCCCCCTGTAATAGAGTCCCCAGTAGTAAGTTCCCTGTAATAGTGCCCCCAGTAGTAATCCCCCTGAATTAGTGAACCCAGTAGTAAGCCCCCTGTAACAGTTCCCATAGTAGTAAGCCCCCTGTAATAGTGCCCTCAGTAGTAAGTTCCTTGTAATAGTTCCCACAGTAGTAAGTTCCCTGTGTCCCCTTGTAATTGTTCCCACAGTAGTAAGCCCCCTGTAAAAGCTCCCACAGTAGTAAGCCCCCTGTAATAGTGTCCCCAGAAGAAAGCTCCTTGTAATAGTTCCCACAGTAGTAAGATACCTGTAATAGTGTCCCCAGTAGTAAGCCCCCTGTAACAGTTCCCACAGTAGTAAGCCCCCTGTAATAGTGCCCTCAGTAGTAAGTTCCTTGTAATAGTTCCCACAGTAGTAAGTTCCCTGTGTCCCCTTGTAATAGTTCCCACAGTAGTAAGCCCCCTGTAATAGTTCCCACAGCAGTATGCCCCCTGTAATAGTGCCCCCAGCAGCATGCCCCCTGTAATAGTGCCCCCAGTAGTAATCCCCCAGTAATAGTTCCCACAGTAGTAAGCCCCCTGTATTAGTGCCCCCAGTAGTAAGCCCCCTGTAATAGTTCCCCCAGTAGTAAGCCACCTGTAATAGTTCCCCCAGTAGAAAGCCCCCTGTAATAGTGCCCCCAGCAGTAAGCCCCCTGTAATAGTGCACCCCGTAGTAAGCCCGCTGTAGTAGTTCCCCAGTAGTAAGCCCCTATAATAGTGCCCCCTATAGTAAGCCCCCTGTAATAGTTCCCACAGTAGTAAGCCCCCTGTAATAGTGCCCCCAGTAGTAACCCCTTGTAATAGTGCCCCCAGTAGTAAGCCCCCAATAATAGTGCCGCCAGCAGTAAGCCTCCTGTAATAGCGCCCCCAGCAGTAAGCCTCCTGTAATAGCGCCCCCAGTAGTAAGCCCCCTGTAATAGTTCCCACAGTAGTAAGCCCCCTGTAATAGTGTCCCCAGTAGTTAGCTCCCTGTAATAGAGCCCCCAGTAGTAAGCCCCCTGTAATAGTGCCCCCAGCAGTAAGCCCCCTGTAATAGTGCCCCCAGTAGGAAGCCCCCTGTAAAAGTTCCCACAGTAGGATGCCCCCTGTAATAGTGTCCCCAATAATAAGCCCCCTGTAATAGTTCACACAGTAGTAAGCTCCCTGTAATAGTGCCCCCAGCAGTAAGCCCCCTGTAATAGTGCCCCCAGTAGTAAGCCCCCTGTAATAGTTCCCCCAGTAGTAAGCCCCCTGTAATAGTTCCCAAAGTAGTAAGATCCATGTAATAGTGCCCCCAACAGTAAGCCCCATGTAATAGTGCCCCCAGTACAAAGTCCGCTGTAATAGTTCCCCCAGTAGTAAGCCCCCTGTAAAAGTTCCCACAGTAGTAAGCTCCCTGTAATAGTGTCCCCAGTAGTAAGTCCCCTTGTAATAGTTCCCACAGTAGTAAGCTCCCTGTAACAGTGCCCCCAGCAGTAAGCCCCCTGTAATAGTTCCCACAGTAGTAAGCCCCCTGTAATCTAAGTTCCTTGTAATTGTTCCCACAGTAGTAAGCTCCCTGTGTCCCCTTGTAATAGTTCCCACAGTAGTAAGCCCTCTGTAATAGTTCCCACAGCAGTATGCCCCCTGAAATAGTGCCCCCAGCAGCATGCCCCCTGTAATAGTGCCCCCAGTAGTAATCCCCCAGTAATAGTTCCCACAGTAGTAAGCCCCCTGTATTAGTGCCCCCAGTAGTAAGCCCCCTGTAATAGTTCCCCCAGTAGTAAGCCACCTGTAATAGTTCCCACAGTAGAAAGCCCCCTGTAATAGTGCCCCCAGTATTAAGCCCCCTGTAATAGTGCCCCCAGTAGTAAGTTCCTTGTAATAGTTCCCACAGTAGTAAGCCCCCCTTGTAATAGTTCCCACAGTAGTAAGCCCCCTGTAATAGTTCCCACAGTAGTAAGCCCCCTGTAATAGAGTACCCAGTAGTAAGTTCCCTGTAATAGTGCCCCCAGTAGTAATCCCCCTGAATTAGTGAACCCAATAGTAAGCCCCCTGTAACAGTTCCCATAGTAGTAAGCCCCATGTAATAGTGCCCCCAGTTATAAGTTCCTTGTAATAGTTCCCACAGTAGTAAGTTCCTTGTAATAGTGCCCCCAGTAGTAAGCCCCCTGTAATAGTTCCCCCAGTAGTAAGCCCCTGTAATAGTGCCCTTAGCAGTAAGCCCCCCGTAATAGTGCCCCCAGCAGTAAGCCCCCTGTAATAGTGCCCCCAGTAGTAAGCCCCCTGTAATAGTTCCCACAGTAGTAAGCCCCCTGTAATAGAATCCCCAGTAGTAAGCTCCCTGTAATAGTGCCCCCAGTAGTAAGTCCCCTTGTAATAGTGCCCCCAGTAGTAAGCCCCCTGTAATAGTGCCCCAACTAGTAAGTCCCCTGTAATACTTCCCACAGTAGTAAGTTCCCTGTAATAGTGTCCCCAGCAGTAAGCCCCCTGTAATTGTGCTCCCAGTAGTAAACCCACTGTAATTGTGCTCCCAGTAGTAAGAACCATGTAATAGTGTCCCCAATAGTAAGTTCCTTGTAATAGTTCCACAGTAGTAAGTTCCCTGTAATAGTGTCCCCAGTAGTAAGTTCCCTGTAATAGTGCCCCCAGTAGTAAGCCCCGTGTAAAATTGCCCCCAGTAGTAAGTTATTTCTAATAATTCCCACAGTAGTACGTTCCCTGTAATAGTGTCACCAGTAGTAAGCCCCCTGTAGTAGTGCCCCCAGTAGTAAGTTCCTTGTAATAGTTCGCACAGTAGTAAGTTCCATGTAATAGTGTCCCCAGTAGTAAGCTCCTTGTAATACTGCCCCCAGTAGTAAGCCCCCTGTAAAATTGCCCCCAGTAGTAAGTTATTTCTAATAGTTCCCACAGTAGTACGTTCCCTGTAATAGTGTCACCAGTAGTAAGCCCCCTGTAATCGTTCCCACAGTAGTAAGTTCCCTGTAATAGTGCCCCCAGTAGTAAGCCCCCCTGTAATAGTTCCCACAGTAGTAAGCACCCTGTAATAGTGCCCCCAGCAGTAAGCCCCCTGTAGTAAGCCCCCTGTATTAGTTCCCGCAGTAGTAAGCCCCCTGTAATAGTACCCCCAGCAGTAAGCCCACTGTAATAGTGCCCCCAGTAGTAAGCCCCCTGTAATAGTGCCCCCAGCAGTAAGCCCCCTGTAATAGTGCCCTCAGTAGGAAGCCCCATGTAATAGTTCCCACAGTAGGAAGCCCCCTGTAATAGTTCCCAAGGTAGTAAGCTCCGTGTAATAGTGCCCCCAACAGTAAGCCCCCTGTAATAGTTCCCCCAGTAGTAAGCCCCCTGTAATAGTTCCCCCAGTAGTAAGCCCCCTGTAATAGTTCCCACAGTAGTAAGCCCCCTGTAATAGTTCCCACAGTAGTAAGCTCCGTCTAATAGTGCCCCCAGCAGTAAGCCCCCTGTAATAGTGCACCCTGTAGTAAGCCCCCTGTAATAGTTCCCCCAGTAGTAAGCCACCTGTAATAGTTCCCACAGTTGTAAGCCCCCTGTAATAGTGCCCCCAGCAGTAAGCCCCCTGTAATAGTGCCCCCAGCAGTAAGCCCGCTGTAATAGATCCCCCAGTAGTAAGCCCCTATAATAGTGCCCCCTATAGTAAGCCCCCTGTAATAGTTCCCACAGTAGTAAGCCCCCTGTAATAGTGCCCCCAGTAGTAACCCCTTGTATTAGTGCCCCCAGTAGTAAGCCCCCTGTAATAGTGCCGCCAGCAGTAAGCCTCCTGTAATAGCGCCCCCAGCAGTAAGCCTCCTGTAATAGCGCCCCCAGTAGTAAGCCCCCTGTAATAGTTCCCACAGTAGTAAGCCCCCTGTAATAGTGTCCCCAGTAGTTAGCTCCCTGTAATAGAGCCCCCAGTAGAAAGCCCCCTGTAATAGTGCCCCCAGCAGTAAGCCCCCTGTAATAGTGCCCCCAGTAGGAAGCCCCCTGTAAAAGTTCCCACAGTAGGAAGCCCCCTGTAATAGAGTCCCCAATAATAAGCCCCCTGTAATAGTTCACACAGTAGTAAGCTCCCTGTAATAGTGCCCCCAGCAGTAAGCCCCCTGTAATAGTGCCCCAAGTAGTAAGCCCCCTGTAATAGTTCCCCCAGTAGTAAGCCCCCTGTAATAGTTCCCAAAGTAGTAAGCTCCGTGTAATAGTGCCCCCAACAGTTAGCCCCATGTAATAGTGCCCCCAGTAGTAATCCCCTTGTAATAGTTCCCCCAGTAGTAAGCCCCCTGTAATAGTTCCCCCAGTAGTAAGCCCCCTGTAATAGTTCCCACAGTAGTAAGCCCCCTGTAATAGTGCCCCCAGCAGTAAGCCCCCTGTAATAGTGCCCCCAGTAGTAAGCCCCCTGTAATAGTTCCCCCAGTAGTAAGCCCCTGTAATAGTTCCCCCAGTAGTAAGCCCCCTGTAAAAGTTCCCACAGTAGTAAGCTCCCTGTAATAGTGCCCCCAGTAGTAAGTCCCCTTGTAATAGTTCCCACAGTAGTAAGCTCCCTGTAACAGTGCCCCCAGCAGTAAGCCCCCTGTATTAGTTCCCACAGTAGTAAGCCCCCTGTAATCTAAGTTCCTTGTAATTGTTCCCACAGTAGTAAGTTCCCTGTCTCCCCTTGTAATGGTTCCCACAGTAGTAAGCCCCCTGTAAAAGCTCCCACAGTAGTAAGCCCCCTGTAATAGTGTCCCCAGAAGAAAGCTCCTTGTAATAGTTCCCACAGTAGTAAGCCCCCTGTAACAGTGCCCTCAGTAGTAAGTTCCTTGTAATATTTCCCACAGTAGTAAGTTCCGTGTGTCCCCTTGTAATAGTTCCCACAGTAGTAAGCCCCCTGTAATAGTTCCCACAGTAGTAAGCCCCCTGTAATAGAGTCCCCAGTAGAAAGCTTCTTGTAATAGTGCCCCCAGTAGTAAGCCCCCTGTAATAGTTCCCACAGTAGTAAGTTCCTTGTAATATTTCCCACAGTAGTAAGTTCCCTGTGTCCCCTTGTAATAGTTCAGACAGTAGTAAGCCCCCTGTAATAGTGCCCCCAGTAGTAAGTTCCTTGTAATAGTTCCCACAGTAGTAAGTTCCCTGTGTCCCCTTGTAATAGTTCCCACAGTAGTAAGCCCCCTGTAATAGTTCCCACAGTAGTAAGCCCCCTGTAATAGAGTCCCCAGTAGAAAGCTCCTTGTAATAGTGCCCCCAGTAGTAAGTCCCCTGTAATAGTGCCGCCAGCAGTAAGTTCCCTATAATAGTGCTCCCAGTAGTAAGCCCCCTGTAATAGTGCCCCCAGCAGTAAGCCCCCTGTAATAGTTCCCACAGTAGTAAGCCCCCTGTAATAGTTCCCACAGTAGTAAGCCCCCTGTAATAGAGTCCCCAGTAGAAAGCTCCTTGTAATAGTGCCTCCAGTAGTAAGTCCCCTGTAATAGTGCCGCCAGCAGTAAGTTCCCTATAATAGTGATCCCAGTAGTAAGCCCCCTGTAATAGTGCCCCCAGCAGTAAGCCCCCTGTAATAGTTCCCACAGTAGTAAGCCCCCTGTAATTGTGTCCCCAGTAGTAAGCTCCTTGTAATAGTGCCCCCAGTAGTATGTCCCCTGTAATAGTGTCCCCAGTAGTAAGCTCCTTGTAATAGTGCCACCAGTAGTAAGCCCCCTGTAAAAGTGCCCCCAGTAGTAAGTTATTTCTAATAGTTCCCACAGTAGTAGTATGTTCCCTGTAATATTGTCCCCAGTAGTAAGCTCCCTGTAATCGTTCCCACTGTAGTAAGTTCCCTGTAATAGTGCCCCCAGTAGTAAGGCCCCTGTAATAGTGCCACCAGTAGTAAGCCCCCTGTATTATTTCCCACAGTTGTAAGCCCCCTGTAGTAGTACCCCCAGCAGTAAGCCCCCTGTAATAGTGCCCCCAGTAGTAAGCCCCCTGTAATTGTGCAACCAGTAGTAAGTTCCTTGTAATAGTTCCAACAGTAGTAAGCCCCTTCTAATAGTGCCCCCAGTATAAATCTCCCTGTAACAGTGCCCCCAATAGAGGGCTCCCTGTAATAGTGCCCCCAGTAGTAAGTTCCTTGTAATAGTGCCCCCAGTAGTAATCCCCCTGAATTAGTGAACCCAGTAGTAAGCCCCCTGTAACAGTTCCCATCGTAGTAAGCCCCATGTAATAGTGCCCCCAGTAGTAAGCCCCTTGTAATAGTTCCCCCAGTAGTAAGCCCCCTGTAATAGTTCCCCCAGTAGTAAGCCCCCTGTAATAGTTCCCACAGTAGTAAGCCCCCTGTAATAGTGCCCCCAGCAGTAAGCCCCCTGTAATAGTGCCCCCAGTAGTAAGCCCCCTGTAATAGTTCCCCCAGTAGTAAGCCCCTGTAATAGTTCCCCCAGTAATAAGCCCCCTGTAAAAGTTCCCACAGTAGTAAGCTCCCTGTAATAGTGCCCCCAGTAGTAAGTCCCCTTGTAATAGTTCCCACAGTAGTAAGCTCCCTGTAACAGTGCCCCCAGCAGTAAGCCCCCTGTAATAGTTCCCACAGTAGTAAGCCCCCTGTAATCTAAGTTCCTTGTAATTGTTCCCACAGTAGTAAGTTCCCTGTCTCCCCTTGTAATGGTTCCCACAGTAGTAAGCCCCCTGTAAAAGCTCCCACAGTAGTAAGCCCCCTGTAATAGTGTCCCCAGAAGAAAGCTCCTTGTAATAGTTCCCACAGTAGTAAGTTCCTTGTAATAGTGTCCCCAGTAGTAAGCCCCCTGTAACAGTGCCCTCAGTAGTAAGTTCCTTGTAATATTTCCCACAGTAGTAAGTTCCCTGTGTCCCCTTGTAATAGTTCCCACAGTAGTAAGCCCCCTGTAATAGTGCCCCCAGTAGTAAGCCCCCTGTAATAGTTCCCACAGTAGTAAGTTCCTTGTAATATTTCCCACAGTAGTAAGTTCCCTGTGTCCCCTTGTAATAGTTCCCACAGTAGTAAGCCCCCTGTAATAGTTCCCACAGTAGTAAGCCCCCTGTAATAGTGCCCCCAGTAGTAAGTTCCTTGTAATAGTTCCCACAGTAGTAAGTTCCCTGTGTCCCCTTGTAATAGTTCCCACAGTAGTAAGCCCCCTGTAATAGTTCCCACAGTAGTAAGCCCCCTGTAATAGAGTCCCCAGTAGAAAGCTCCTTGTAATAGTGCCCCCAGTAGTAAGTCCCCTGTAATAGTGCCCCAGCAGTAAGTTCCCTATAATAGTGCTCCCAGTAGTAGGCCCCCTGTAATAGTGCCCCCAGCAGTAAGCCCCCTGTAATAGTTCCCACAGTAGTAAGCCCCCTGTAATTGTGTCCCCAGTAGTAACCTCCTTGTAATAGTGCCCCCAGTAGTAGGTCCCCTGTAATAGTGTCCCCAGTAGTAAGCTCCTTGTAATAGTGCCACCAGTAGTAAGCCCCCTGTAAAAGTGCCCCCAGTAGTAAGTTATTTCTAATAGTTCCCACAGTAGTAGTATGTTCCCTGTAATAGTGTCCCCAGTAGTAAGCTCCCTGTAATCGTTCCCACTGTAGTAAGTTCCCTGTAATAGTGCCCCCAGTAGTAAGGCCCCTGTAATAGTGCCACCAGTAGTAAGCCCCCTGTATTATTTCCCACAGTTGTAAGCCCCCTGTAATAGTACCCCCAGCAGTAAGCCCCCTGTAATAGTGCCCCCAGTAGTAAGCCCCCTGTAATTGTGCAACCAGTAGTAAGTTCCTTGTAATAGTTCCAACAGTAGTAAGCCCCTTCTAATAGTGCCCCCAGTATAAATCTCCCTGTAACAGTGCCCCCAATAGAGGGCTCCCTGTAATAGTGCCCCCATTAGTAAGTTCCTTGTAATAGTGCCCCCAGTAGTAATCCCCCTGAATTAGTGAACCCAGTAGTAAGCCGCCTGTAACAGTTCCCATCGTAGTAAGCCCCATGTAATAGTGCCCCCAGTTCTAAGTTCCTTGTAATAGTTCCCACAGTAGTACGTTCCCTGTAATAGTGTCACCAGTAGTAAGCCCCCAGTAGTAAGTTCCTTGTAATAGTTCGCACAGTAGTAAGTTCCATGTAATAGTATCCCCAGTAGTAAGCTCCTTGTAATAGTGCCCCCAGTAGTAAGCCCCCTGTAAAATTGCCCCCAGTAGTAAGTTATTTCTAATAGTTCCCACAGTAGTACGTTCCCTATAATAGTGTCACCAGTAGTAAGCCCCCTGTAATCGTTCCCACAGTTGTAAGTTCCCTGTAATAGTGCCCCCAGTAGTAAGCCCCCCTGTAATAGTTCCCACAGTAGTAAGCACCCTGTAATAGTGCCCCCAGCAGTAAGCCCCCTGTAATTGTGCCCCAAGTAGTAAGCCCCCTGCATTAGTTCCCGCAGTAGTAAGCCCCCTGTAATAGTACCCCCAGCAGTAAGCCCACTGTAATAGTGCCCCCAGTAGTAAGCCCCCTGTAATAGTGCCCACAGTAGTAAGTTCCTTCTAATACTGCCCCCAGTAGTAAGCCCCCTGTAATAGTGCCCCCAGTAGTAATCCCCCTGTATTAGTGCCCCCAGTAGTAAGCCCCCTCTAACAGTTCCCACAGTGGTAAGCCCCCTTTAATAGTGCCCCCAGTAGTAATTTCCTTGTAATAGCTCCCACAGTAGTAAGCCCCCTGTAATAGTGCCCCAGTAGTAAGTTCCCTGTAATAGTGCCCTCCGGTAGTAAGTTCCCTGTAATAGTGCCCCCAGTAGTAAGTTCCTTGTAATAGTGCCCCCATTTGTAAGTTCCTTGTAATAGTGCCCCCAGTAGTAATCCCCCTGTATTAGTGCCCCCAGTAGTAAGTTCCTTGTAATAGTTCCCACAGTAGTAAGTTCCCTGTATTAGTGTCCCCAGTAGTAAGCCCCCTGTAATAGTGCCCCCAGTAGTACTTTCCTTGTAATAGTACCCACAGTAGTAAGCCCCCTGTAATAGTGCCCCAGTAGTAAGTTCCTTGTAATAGTGCCCCCAGTAGTAAGCCCCCTGTAATAGTTCCCCCAGTAGTAAGCCCCTGTAATAGTCCCCCCAGTAGTAAGCCCCCTGTAATAGTTCCCACAGTAGTAACCCCCCTGTAATAGTTCCCACAGTAGTAAGTCCCCTGTAATAGTATCCCCAGTAGTAAGCTCCCTGTAATAGTGCCCCCAGTAGTAAGTCCCCTTGTAATAGTGCCACCAGTAGTAAGCCCCCTGTAATAGTGCCCCCAGCAGTAAGCCCCCTGTAATAGTGCCCCCAGTAGAAAGCCCCCTGTATTAGTTCCCACAGTAGTAAGCCCCCTGTAATAGTACCCCCAGCAGTAAGCCCACTGTAATAGTGCCCCCAGTAGTAAGCCCCCTGTAAAAGTGCCCACAGTAGTAAGTTCCTTCTAATACTGCCCCCAGTAGTAAGCCCCCTGTAATAGTGCCCCCAGTAGTAATCCCCCTGTATTAGTGCACCCAGTAGTAAGCCCCCTCTAACAGTTCCCACAGTGGTAAGCCCCCTTTAATAGTGCCCCAGTAGTAATTTCCTTGTAATAATTCCCACAGTAGTAAGCCCCCTGTAATAGTGCCCCAGTAGTAAGTTCCCTGTAATAGTGCCCACAGTAGTAAGCCCCCTGTAATAGTTTCCCCAGTAGTAAGCCCCTGTAATAGTCCCCCCAGTAGTATGCCCTCTGTAATAGTTCCCACAGTAGTAAACCCCCTGTAATAGTTCCCACAGTAGTAAGCCCCCTGTAATAGTGCCCCCAGTTGTAAGTCCCCTTGTAATAGTGCCCCCAGCAGTAAGCCCCCTGTAATAGTGCCCCCAGTAGTAAGCCCCCTGTACTAGTTCCCACAGTAGTAAGCCCCCTGTAATAGTACCCCCAGCAGTAAGCCCACTGTAATAGTGCCCCCAGTAGTAAGCCCCCTGTAATAGTGCCCACAGTAGTAAGTTCCTTCTAATACTGCCCCCAGTGGTAAGCCCCCTGTAATAGTGCCCCCAGTAGTAATCCCCCTGTATTAGTGCCCCCAATAGTAAGCCCCATGTAACAGTTCCCACAGTGGTAAGCCCCCATTAATAGTGCCCCCAGTAGTAATTTCCTTGTAATAGTTCCCACAGTAGTAAGCCCCCTGTAATAGTGCCCCAGAAGAAAGTTCCCTGTAATAGTGCCCTCCGGTAGTAAGCCCCCTGTAATAGTGCCCCCAGTAGTAAGTTCCTTGTAATAGTGCCCCCAGTTGTAAGTTCCTTGTAATAGTGCCCCCAGTAGTAATCCCTCTGTATTAGTGCCCCCAGTAGTAAGTTCCTTGTAATAGTTCCCACAGTAGTAAGTTCCATGTAATAGTGTCCCCAGTAGTACTTTCCTTGTAATAGTACCCACAGTAGTAAGCCCCCTGTAATAGTGCCCCAGTAGTAAGTTCCTTGTAATAGTGCCCCCAGTAGTAAGCCCCCTGTAATAATTCCCCCAGTAGTAAGCCCCTGTAATAGTCCCCCCAGTAGTAAGCCCCCTGTAATAGTTCCCACAGTAGTAAGCCCCCTGTAATAGTTCCCACAGTAGTAAGCCCCCTGTAATAGTATCCCTAGTAGTAAGCTCCCTGTAATAGTGCCCCCAGTAGTAAGTCCCCTTGTAATAGTGCCCCAAAGTAGTAAGCCCCCTGTAATAGTGCCACAGTAGTAAGCCCCCTGTAATAGTCTCCCCAGTAGTAAGTTCCTTGTAATACTTCCCACAGTAGTAAGCCCGCTGTAATAGTGCCCCCAGTAGTAAGTTCCTTGTAATAGTTCCCACAGTAGTAAGTTCCCTGTGTCCCCTTGTAATAGTTCCCACAGTAGTAAGCTCCCTTTAATAGTGCCCCCAGCAGTAAGCCCCCTGTAATAGTGCCCCCAGCAGTAAGCCCCCTGTAATAGTGCTCCCAGTAGTAAGTCCCCTGTAATAGTGTCCCCAATAGTAAGTTCCTTGTAATAGTTCCTACAGTAGTAAGTTCCCTGTTATAGTGTCCCCAGTAGTAAACTCCTTGTAATAGTTCCCACAGTAGTAAGTTCCCTGTAATAGTGTCCCCAGTAGTAAGCTCCTTCTAAAAGTGCCCTCAGTAGTATGTTCCTTGTAATAGTTCCCACAGTAGTAAGTTCCCTGTAATAGTGCCCCCAGTAGTAAGTTCCTTGTAATAGTTCCCACAGTAGTAAGCCCCCTGTAAAAGTGCTCCCAGTAGTAAGTTATTTCTAATAGTTCCCACAGTAGTACGTTCCCTGTAATAGTGTCACCAGTAGTAAGCCCCCTGTAATCGTTCCCACAGTAGTAAGTTCCCTGTAATAGTGCCCCCAGTAGTAAGCCCCCCTGTAATAGTTCCCACAGTAGTAAGCACCCTGTAATAGTGCCCCCAGCAGTAAGCCCCCTGTAATTGTGCCCCAAGTAGTAAGCCCCCTGCATTAGATCCCGCAGTAGTAAGCCCCCTGTAATAGTACCCCCAGCAGTAAGCCCACTGTAATAGTGCCCCCAGTAGTAAGCCCCCTGTAATAGTGCCCACAGTAGTAAGTTCCTTCTAATACTGCCCCCAGTAGTAAGCCCCCTGTAATAGTGCCCCCAGTAGTAATCCCCCTGTATTAGTGCCCCCAGTAGTAAGCCCCCTCTAACAGTTCCCACAGTGGTAAGCCCCCTTTAATAGTGCCCCCAGTAGTAATTTCCTTGTAATAGCTCCCACAGTAGTAAGCCCCCTGTAATAGTGCCCCAGTAGTAAGTTCCCTGTAATAGTGCCCTCCGGTAGTAAGTTCCCTGTAATAGTGCCCCCAGTAGTAAGTTCCTTGTAATAGTGCCCCCATTTGTAAGTTCCTTGTAATAGTGCCCCCAGTAGTAATCCCCCTGTATTAGTGCCCCCAGTAGTAAGTTCCTTGTAATAGTTCCCACAGTAGTAAGTTCCCTGTATTAGTGTCCCCAGTAGTAAGCCCCCTGTAATAGTGCCCCCAGTAGTACTTTCCTTGTAATAGTACCCACAGTAGTAAGCCCCCTGTAATAGTGCCCCAGTAGTAAGTTCCTTGTAATAGTGCCCCCAGTAGTAAGCCCCCTGTAATAGTTCCCCCAGTAGTAAGCCCCTGTAATAGTCCCCCCAGTAGTAAGCCCCCTGTAATAGTTCCCACAGTAGTAAGCCCCCTGTAATAGTTCCCACAGTAGTAAGCCCCCTGTAATAGTATCCCCAGTAGTAAGCTCCCTGTAATAGTGCCCCCAGTAGTAAGTCCCCTTGTAATAGTGCCACCAGTAGTAAGCCCCCTGTAATAGTGCCCCCAGCAGTAAGCCCCCTGTAATAGTGCCCCCAGTAGAAAGCCCCCTGTATTAGTTCCCACAGTAGTAAGCCCCCTGTATCAGTACCCCCAGCAGTAAGCCCACTGTAATAGTGCCCCCAGTAGTAAGCCCCCTGTAAAAGTGCCCACAGTAGTAAGTTCCTTCTAATACTGCCCCCAGTAGTAAGCCCCCTGTAATAGTGCCCCCAGTAGTAATCCCCCTGTATTAGTGCACCCAGTAGTAAGCCCCCTCTAACAGTTCCCACAGTGGTAAGCCCCCTTTAATAGTGCCCCAGTAGTAATTTCCTTGTAATAATTCCCACAGTAGTAAGCCCCCTGTAATAGTGCCCCAGTAGTAAGTTCCCTGTAATAGTGCCCTCCGGTAGTAAGCCCCCTGTAATAGTGCCCCCAGTTGTAATTTGATTGTAATAGTGCCCCCAGTAGTAATCCCCCTGTATTAGTGCCCCCAGTAGTAAGTTCCTTGTAATAGTTCCCACAGTAGTAAGTTCCCTGTAATAGTGTCCCCAGTAGTAAGCCCCCTGTAATAGTGCCCCCAGTAGTACTTTCCTTGTAATAGTACCCACAGTAGTAAGCCTCCTGTAATAGTGCCCCAGTAGTAAGTTCCTTGTAATAGTGCCCACAGTAGTAAGCCCCCTGTAATAGTTTCCCCAGTAGTAAGCCCCTGTAATAGTCCCCCCAGTAGTATGCCCTCTGTAATAGTTCCCACAGTAGTAAACCCCCTGTAATAGTTCCCACAGTAGTAAGCCCCCTGTAATAGTGCCCCCAGTTGTAAGTCCCCTTGTAATAGTGCCCCCAGCAGTAAGCCCCCTGTAATAGTGCCCCCAGTAGTAAGCCCCCTGTACTAGTTCCCACAGTAGTAAGCCCCCTGTAATAGTACCCCCAGCAGTAAGCCCACTGTAATAGTGCCCCCAGTAGTAAGCCCCCTGTAATAGTACCCACAGTAGTAAGTTCCTTCTAATACTGCCCCCAGTGGTAAGCCCCCTGTAATAGTGCCCCCAGTAGTAATCCCCCTGTATTAGTGCCCCCAGTAGTAAGCCCCATGTAACAGTTCCCACAGTGGTAAGCCCCCATTAATAGTGCCCCCAGTAGTAATTTCCTTGTAATAGTTCCCACAGTAGTAAGCCCCCTGTAATAGTGCCCCAGAAGTAAGTTCCCTGTAATAGTGCCCTCCGGTAGTAAGCCCCCTGTAATAGTGCCCCCAGTAGTAAGTTCCTTGTAATAGTGCCCCCAGTTGTAAGTTCCTTGTAATAGTGCCCCCAGTAGTAATCCCTCTGTATTAGTGCCCCCAGTAGTAAGTTCCTTGTAATAGTTCCCACAGTAGTAAGTTCCATGTAATAGTGTCCCCAGTAGTACTTTCCTTGTAATAGTACCCACAGTAGTAAGCCCCCTGTAATAGTGCCCCAGTAGTAAGTTCCTTGTAATAGTGCCCCCAGTAGTAAGCCCCCTGTAATAATTCCCCCAGTAGTAAGCCCCTGTAATAGTCCCCCCAGTAGTAAGCCCCCTGTAATAGTTCCCACAGTAGTAAGCCCCCTGTAATAGTTCCCACAGTAGTAAGCCCCCTGTAATAGTATCCCTAGTAGTAAGCTCCCTGTAATAGTGCCCCCAGTAGTAAGTCCCCTTGTAATAGTGCCCCAAAGTAGTAAGCCCCCTGTAATAGTGCCACAGTAGTAAGCCCCCTGTAATAGTCTCCCCAGTAGTAAGTTCCTTGTAATACTTCCCACAGTAGTAAGCCCGCTGTAATAGTGCCCCCAGTAGTAAGTTCCTTGTAATAGTTCCCACAGTAGTAAGTTCCCTGTGTCCCCTTGTAATAGTTCCCACAGTAGTAAGCTCCCTTTAATAGTTCCCCCAGCAGTAAGCCCCCTGTAATAGTGCCCCCAGCAGTAAGCCCCCTGTAATAGTGCTCCCAGTAGTAAGTCCCCTGTAATAGTGTCCCCAATAGTAAGTTCCTTGTAATAGTTCCTACAGTAGTAAGTTCCCTGTTATAGTGTCCCCAGTAGTAAACTCCTTGTAATAGTTCCCACAGTAGTAAGTTCCCTGTAATAGTGTCCCCAGTAGTAAGCTCCTTCTAAAAGTGCCCTCAGTAGTATGTTCCTTGTAATAGTTCCCACAGTAGTAAGTTCCCTGTAATAGTGCCCCCAGTAGTAAGTTCCTTGTAATAGTTCCCACAGTAGTAAGCCCCCTGTAAAAGTGCTCCCAGTAGTAAGTTATTTCTAATAGTTCCCACAGTAGTATGTTCCCTGTAATAGTGTCCCCAGTAGTAAGCTCCCTGTAATAGTATCCCCAGTAGTAAGCTCCCTGTAATCGTTCCCACAGTAGTAAGTTCCCTGTAATAGTGCCCCCAGTAGTAAGCCCCCCTGTAATAGTTCCCACAGCAGTAAGCCCCCTGTAATAGTGCCCCCAGCAGTAAGCCCCCTCTAATAGTTCCCCCAGTAGTAAGCCCCCTGTATTAGTTCCCACATTAGTAAGCCCCCTGTAATAGTACCCCAGCAGTAAGCCCCCTGTAATAGTGCCCACAGTGTAAGTTCCTTGTAATACTGCCCCCAGTAGTAAGCCCCCTGTAATAGTTCCCCCAGTAGTAATCCCCCTGTATTAGTGCCCCCAGTAGTAAGCCCCCTGTAATAGTGCCCCCAGTAGTAAGCCCCCTGTAATAGTGCCCCCAGTAGTAAGTTCCTTGTAATAGTGCCCCCAGTAGTAAGCCCCCTGTAATAGTTCCCCCAGTAGTAAGTTCCTTGTAATAGTATCCCCAGTAGTAAGCCCTCTGTAATAGTGCCCCAGAAGTAAGTCCCCTTGAATAGTGTCCCCAACAGTAAGCCCCCTGTAATAGTGCCCCCATTAGTAAGCCCCTGTAATATTTCCACAGTAGTAAGCTCCCTGTAATAGTGCCCCCAGTAGTAAGTTCCTTGTAATAGTTCCCACAGTAGTAAGCTCCCTGTAATAGTGCCCCCAGTAGTAAGGCCCCTGTAATAGTGCCCCTAGTAGTAAGCCCCCTGTAATAGTGCCCCCAGTAGTAAGGCCCCTGTAATAGTGCCCCCAGTAGTAATCCTCCTGTAATTGTGCCCCCAATAGTAAGCCCCCTGTAATAGTTCCCACAGTAGTAAGCTCCCTGTAATAGTGCCCCCAGCAGTAAACCCCCTGTAATAGTGCCCCCAGTAGTAAGCCCCCGGTAATAGTGTCCCCAGTAGTGAGTTCCTTGTAATAATTCCCACAGTAGTAAGCTCCCTGTAATAGTGCCCCCAGTAGTAAGTTCCTTGTAATAGTTCCCACAGTGGTAGTAATTTCCTTGTAATAGTTCCCACAGTAGTACCTGGATATGGTGGGTAGGCCCATAACCCATACATTCCGATTATATGGCTTCTCCTTCCGGGAGGGAGCAGCCAGATCTGCAGGGCAGGGAGCATGGCCGTCAAGAAGGGGGCATGGCCAAGCGTGCTGATCACATTTGCGGGCATGATGGGGCGGGGCTACACGACTGCATCATATTGGCCCCGCCCCCGCTACACAATGCCGATAATAAAGGCATTGTCAAGCAGGGGGTGGGTCCAAAATTACACGATTCAGCGTAGTTTTGGGGGCGGGTCCAAAATTACACGATTCAGCGTAAACCCGCTGCGTGGGTATAACAGGTAATTACAGTGGGGCCGGGGGGCGATCGGCTGCAGCCGGGAGGCTTGCCTGCCTTTCCGGGGGGCTGGGAGCTACACCTGTTTATCGGGATGCTCCCGGCCGAATCAGGAGGGTAGGCAACCCTGCCATAACCTTGGCCATGATTATGCTAAAAACCTCTATTGATTGCAAAATTTTATTGCATTTATATATTATTAGTGGTTTGCAGTTGTGCACCTTAGATTTGTCTGTTTCTGTGCCTGCAATTATCAGGTAGCACTTCCCATTATATATATATATATATTCAGGGTGTGCAGTCCAGGAATCTTTCCCATATACTCCATTTAATGTGCTTTATTGCACACCTGAGGGAAAGGAGACACCCTCAGTCTGGATTAGCACCCTCCCTTATTGGTTTAAAAGAATGGAGTATGGTAATGTATATGCACACTGTATTAGGCACAATTCTAGGTAAGTCCTACAAGTTATATACTGTAGTGCAACTTTGGTTCATTTTTGGGGCGTGGGGCCCCCTGGATTGCTTTGGTTGATCTGTCTCAGGGCACCGCATTATAACACATTTTCTTTTATAACACATTTTAACCCTTCTATGTTTGTTTATTATACATGTACTTCACTTTTTTATTTTCATTCTCTATATGCAGCTGTGGCTGCTCTTAACTATCTCTTTACACTGCACTTTTCTTACTATGGTTGTGCCCTGGGGCAGCTTAGCTGGGCTAGTTTGGAGGTGTCCCGCACTCTGGATTTGAACCCTAGTATGTTAGGGACCTACCCTAAAAAGGTTACCTGGATATGGTGGGTAGGCCCATAACCTTGGCCATGATTATGCTAAAAATCTCTATTGATTGCAAAATGTTATTGCATTTATATATTATCACTAATTTGGAGTTGTGCACCTGAGATTCGTTTATATATATTGGCAGACTGGAGCACAGGGTGTTGCTGGGCCTTGTAGTGTGCTGGGCATGGTACGAGTGACTAATACACCAGCAGATGGTAGTGCTGATGCCCTGTACTATAACATTAGTGGTATAGCATACTTGCAGTCCAGCTATGTGGCTCTGTATTGTGAGAGTCTCCTGTGTCCGTCCTCATGGAGCGCCAGGGAGTAAATATCTGCAGAGATGCCGCCCACGCACAGGAGCGCATGTCAGAGGTTGTGCCTGTCTGGCTGAGCTCCCGCTGGTCCTAGTCACCGCCGGCTCAGTCCTGTCAGATGCTGGAGGGAGGCAGCACAGGTGCACATCAGAGGTTGTGCCTGTCTGGCTGAGCTCCGGCTGGTCCTAGTCACCGCCGGCTCAGTCCTACCTGTCAGATGCTGGAGGGAGGCAGCACAGGAGTGCATGTCAGAGGTTGTGCTTGTCTGGCTGAGCTCCCGCTGGTCCTAGTCACTGCCGGCTCAGTCCTACCTGTCAGATGCTGGAGGGAGGCAGCACAGGAGCACATGACAGAGGTTGTGCCTGTCTGGCTGAGCTCCGGCTGGTCCTAGTCACCGCCGGCTCAGTCCTACCTGTCAGATGCTGGAGGGAGGCAGCACAGGAGTGCATGTCAGAGGTTGTGCCTGTCTGGCTGAGCTCCCGCTGGTCCTAGTCACCGCCGGCTCAGTCCTACCTGTCAGATGCTGGAGGGAGGCAGCACAGGAGCACATGTCAGAGGTTGTGCCTGTCTGGCTGAGCTCCGGCTGGTCCTAGTTACCGCCGGCTCAGTCCTACCTGTCAGATGCTGGAGGGAGGCAGCACAGGAGTGCATGTCAGAGGTTGTGCCTGTCTGGCTGAGCTCCCGCTGGTCCTAGTCACCGCCGGCTCAGTCCTACCTGTCAGATGCTGGAGGGAGGCAGCACAGGAGCACATGTCAGAGGTTGTGCCTGTCTGGCTGAGCTTCGGCTGGTCCTAGTTACCGCCGGCTCAGTCCTACCTGTCAGATGCTGGAGGGAGGCAGCACAGGAGTGCATGTCAGAGGTTGTGCCCGTCTGGCTGAGCTCCGGTTGGTCCTAGTCACCGCCGGCTCAGTCCTACCTGTCAGATGCTGGAGGGAGGCAGCACAGGAGTGCATGTCAGAGGTTGTGCCCGTCTGGCTGAGCTCCTGCTGGTCCTAGTTACCGCCGGCTCAGTCCTGTCAGATGCTGGAGGGAGGCAGCACAGGAGCGCATGTCAGAGGTTGTGCCTGTATGGCTGAGCTCCGGCTGGTCCTAGTCACCGCCGGCTCAGTCCTGTCAGATGCTGGAGGGAGGCAGCACAGGAGCGCATGTCAGAGGTTGTGCCTGTATGGCTGAGCTCCGGCTGATCCTAGTCACCGCCGGCTCAGTCCTGTCAGATCCGTGAGGGAGGCAGCACAGGAGCGCATGTCAGAGGTTGTGCCTGTATGGCTGAGCTCCGGCTGGTCCTAGTCACCGCCGGCTCAGTACTACATGTTAGATGCTGGAGGGAGGCAGCAGAGGAGCACATGTCAGAGGTTGTGCCTGTCTGGCTGAGCTCCGGCTGGTCCTAGCCACCGCAGACTCAGTCCTATCTGTCAGATGCTGGAGGGAGGCAGAGCTGTGGATGGAGTGATGAGGCACAGCGGATGGCAGAGATGAAATCAATGTAGAAATCTTAAGAGAGTCGTCTGTTGTCAAACATAACAGTCCTGATAGTGACATATGGTGGTGCTGTCACTGTGCTTTCCATCAGCAGGGGCGGACATCTTGTTCATTTACACTGAAGTGCCAAAGGTCATGGATAGCACTATGTAAAGGTAATGGTAGGTGGTGTCACCATACTGTGGGCCTGATTCAGAGCCGCTCGCTAGATGCTTACGCTCGCTCCCAGCGTATGCAAATTTGGCTAAGTGACATCAAGGCAGGCGATCGCACGGCAAGGCATAAGCACGCCCACTATGTCTTGGCGAGCGATCGCTTTGTGTATGCAGACGCCCACCAGCCTGTCTTTATACGCCTGCTAGCGCGGGTACATCGGGTTCCACTGGAAGTGAACGCAGCGCTTGAGGATGACTATACACTACCACAAGCACTTCATTGTATAATTCAACCAGGTGACGTGTCCTATGACGCTGCCTGCTAATTATGCACGCTTGCCCGTTACCACCCACAAACGGCTTCTCCTGTCACTCATTCAGCTACTGCTGTCTATGCTGGGCGAGCGAATGCTTCCCGATCACTCGGACTAGTTTGCGCACGCACACTGCAGTGCATACGCATGCACACATTGCAAAACATTGCTCGCTCCGAGCGATCGCTTGCTAGCGAAGGGGTCTGAATCAGGTCGTGTGACCTCTTGGAAATGCCTCAACCTGTATCAGTTATAATCTGACAACTTGTGAGTCAGTCTGAACCCCGGCTAGTCTGCTCGTGGCTAGGCAACGTGATTTATCGGGGTTCCAGCGAGGTATGATAGTGAGTGCCCGACAGATGAGACAACATTTTCGAAGTGTGGACATTTAACATTCCTCAATCTACGATGTCACCTGTGTACCGGGAATACCTCATACAATGCGGGAGGTATCAGACGCAATGCAGCGTTCTTTAGCTTCCATAGGATATGGGAGTAAAAGACCCACCAGAGTGCCCCTATAAAAAACGACAACACAGGACACCTCCTCTGGGCTCGTGACGTCGCTAATTGGACCCTAGAGGACTGGCAACAAGGACTTCATGTACCCCCACAGCAATGGATTATTCCAGCAGGATAATGCACTGTATTTTATCAGTCCCAATACTCCTGGTTAGAGGAGTATTTTGGTGAGTTCCGACCATCACGTTGGCCCACAATTAATCCAATCGAGAACTTATGGGACGTGGTGGAGAGGTTCATTCGCACCCAAGATCCTGCACCTACAGTACAAATTTCAGGGAGCTGTGGGAAGCTATCCAGACGGCATGGCTCAACTTCTCTCCAGAGGTCTCCCATCCACTTGTGCAATCAATGCTACGTCCAGTTGCTGCACTTCACCAGGTTAGATGGGGTCCTACACAATACCAGGCATCTATCCCATGACTTTATGGCACTTCAGTGTAGTAGTAAGATTGGATTTTGCAAACCCCAGGGGAGTGCTGGAACTGCTGTTCCAGTTGCTGAATCTTGGGGAAAAATTCATCTATCAACCGGACAATGATCTCACTGTAATCTCCTGCGCTACTTGCAATTTGGGGTGCACAAGCGTCATCCGATTTACCTGAACAATCTGGATACATACTGCCTATAGGAATGTTAATAATAATAATAATGTTATTAATAGGATTGGACCTGAATCATTCCTGAAGAGTGGGCCAGAATTAGACCCGCTCGTTAGGATGCGTTTGCTCGTAACTGCCGATGGCTTGCATTGTGCGCATGCATGCGCATTGCAGTACGCATGCGCGAACCAGTCTGAGTAATCGGGAAGCGTACGCTCCCTGCGCATAGACTGCTCAGCCGAGTGAGTGACAGCACAAGCCGTTTGTGGGCGGTGACCGGGGTTGGTCTATGAAAACGGGGGAGTGGAGGTGCAAACATAGGTGTGCCCGTGCATCTTAACGCCATTACAGAGGCATGCATAATTAAGAGGCAGCGTCATAGTACACGTCACCTGGCAGAATTTTACACTGAAGTGCTCGCAGTGCTTGCGGTAGGGTATGGTAAGCCACAAGCGCTGCGTTCGCTTCCGATGGTTGCATAAACTTCCTGGAGATGACGTGCGCAAGTGGGCTTCTTAAGACGGGCTGTTGGCCTTCTGCATACACAGGGCGATCGCACATCAAGACATAGTGGGCATGCTTATGCCTTGCTGTGCGATCGCCTGCCTTGCTGTTAGTTAGCTGGATTTGCATACGCATCGGGCGAGCGTACACATCAGGCAAGCGGATCTGAATCGAGCCCAGTGCACAAAGTTGATCCATACTTATCCCAAAACACTTATCGTTGTTATTGCTGAAAAGGTGGCTTTACAACATATTCCATGGCGGGGCCCTTGGGATGCAGATTTATTGCACATGTAGGTTGTTTATACTTATTTGATGTGTTATTGTATCGCTTCGCGTTGCTCTGTACTATGAGAGCATCTGCTTGGCCGCCCTGACATTTCCTTGCTAGAGAAACACTGAACTCCGGAATGAGAGAAATGTCCTGTGTGGATGAACCCTTCCTGTCCAGCCTGCCCTTGCCAATCATTTTATTTTTAAGTTGTCTCTTCATGAGAAAAGTGAGAGATGCTTCCTCCGGAGAGTAAATACCTGCTTATTCACTGGCTGCCTTTTGTTCTTTAAACTTTTGGAGAAACATCTCTCTGTTATCACCTCTGCCTTGGTTTGAATGGGTCATAAATTTCACCTTTCTCATAAAACTCCAAGTTCCCTTCTCTCCCTGGTGTTTGTTATTCTTACAGTACAAGTGACGGTTGTGAAATGCGTGTCGGGGCCAAAGTACTCACCAATCTGTCAATACCAATTGTGAGGATCTTCCGAGTTGTGTGGCTGCGTTTCAGAGCTGGAAAGGAGGTTTTAGTAACAGGTCACACAGAGATCATACATACATACATATATATATATATATATATATATATATATATATATAGACACCGTAAGACAGGAGGGGACCCTCCGTCATGTAAAGACTAAGCACCTACATTGTTTCTACTAAATTGAACACAAAGTTTTATTATATCCGGATGTAGAATTTTGGAGGTGATGACTCCGTTACGCATAAACCAAAGCTGTTCTCAAAGCCGGACCCATTTCACAAAGACACCATTGCTGTTTGCATAATGCCAAGCTCCCATTGCAGGGTGACCCTTATTGCCATTTTACAGAGTTCAATAGCTAGGAAAGTGACCCTTATTGCTATTCACATATGACAATGGTCCCATATGAGCAGATGAGTGTAAAGGTTACACTACACAGGGACGCACACGTACTGTAAAGAGATCCTAATAGATATTCACGTTTTTAGCCACACTGCACAGTAAATTCCATAAGCATTGAAGGATGCTCCTTCTGAGTATATATGGGTCCAGATTGCGCTGGCCTAGTGGCAAGCATGGGCATAACTACCATAGGTGCCAGGGGTGCAGCTGCTATAGGGCCCAGAGCTGAGAGGGGCCCATCTTCCTTGTCACAGTTATATGTGTTATATACATTTTTCACCATTGGGTGGTACATAGGGGCCCTTACTAACTTTTTGCTATGGGTACTTCAAGTGGTATATTTATATATGTGAAGATTTTTCCTACATTGCACGGACTACACCCGGGAAGGCTCAACTCCACCAAAGAGAATTATCGAGGTGCAAGACAAGCCTCATCAGAAGTATGGGATAAGACCCTCTGTAAGCCAGGAACACCCCTTGAAATGTACTGTCCCAACACTTTTTTCTACTTTCAGAACTTACGCTTCGCAAAATGAATCTAGATTTTGCTCTGCTGCGCATAAGGAGTCGTGGCGCACTTATTGCAAGCAATATCTGTAGATATATGCAATTGGTCGAAGGGACCACCCTAGCAAACAGGACCTTATTTAGAGTTGGTCGCAAGCGCCGATGCACTGTAACTGACTCGATGGTTAGGCCTGAGCACGCGCAGTGGCAGCACTGCGCGTGCGCAAGCCCCGGAGCGACAGAGAAACTCTGTCGCTCTGGAGCTCGTTACCAAAGGGGCGGCTGTCGATGTTGATCGACAACTAGCCCCGTTCGGTAGGCGGGCTGGGGGGGTGGTTACCAAAACGGAGGCGTTCCTTTACGAACGCCTACCGCTTTGTGGGCGGCCGCACTGACATTATCAGTGATGTCAGTGGGGAGCTTCCTGCTCCATCAGAGCAGAAAGCTCCCTGGGGCTTACGAGTGCCCAGATCCAACCTTAGGGTCTGGTCGTAAGCCCCGATGGTGATCACCATCGCGACCATCAACCTGGGTCGGTCGTTAAGCTGTGGGTGGTAACCCACAGCTTAATGATCGACAAGGAGGCGGCCGTTCAGGATGCAAGCGGCCGCCCTGATTCAGTGCGACCGCTTGCAACTAACGACCGCCTCTGAATGAGGTCCCCAGTCCTTTGCTTCGGAAATTACCCAACAGTCATGTTGTTTTTCAGTGTAGCGTGATGTCACTTGTGCAAACTTTGCAAATTCCGCTAACACATGTACTTTGGTGGAAATGTAGGAATATTGGCACACACTGAGGCACACACTGAGGCACACAGGTGGAGGAAAGCTGATCTTGCGCTGTGTCTCCATCATTTTGTGCTTCGCAATGAAACGTGTGCGCGCAACATCCATTCCATCAGACAGCATTGCATGAAAGCATACTGAAATGTATTACTAAGCTATATATACAGTAACTATATACAGTAGCAACCTGTGAAAATGACGGGACATTGTCGTGCTTGCGATAAGCCCCTTTTGAGCGTTGAAAAGGGCCACTTTCAGTCATTTCTGTTCAGCAGCTTGGGGGGGCTGTGAGAAGAAATGTCACTGCCAGTGGCTGTGCGCACCTGAACGGAGCAACAATTTATTTACCCGTTTCATGGCTGCCAGTGCGCAACACACTTGAATTTCCGCCATAGAGGTGAGAAGCAGTATATATACTTGTATAGTATTGCCTCCCTGTATAGTGTTGCCTCCTTGTATACTGCTCAGTGGCGTAACTAGGGTATTTGGAGCCCAGGGCAAATTGAAAAATGGAGCCTCAATAACCTATGTGCACGCACCAAAAAATGGGCGTGGTCACAAGGGCATTGGCCACTGAAAAATGGGGCGTGTCAACATGACACACCCCTTTCTCATCACTCTGGGAACATTCCTTTCCATTCCATATGCACCTTAATGCAGTCCCCCCTATGCAGTGCCCTCAGTAGTGGTCCCCCTTATACAGGCTCCCAGTAGTGTAGTGGTCCCCCTTTATGCAGGCCCCCAGTAGTGACCCTTATACAGTGCCCCCAGTAGTGCCCCTTATAGAGTCCCCTCTGTAGAGGTCCTCCCTATTCAGTGCCCCCCAGTAGTGGTCTCCCTTATGCAGTGCCCCTCCCTTATGCAGTGCCCCAGTGCCCCTTGTGCCCCAAGCTCCTATATAGTGCCCCCAGTAGTGCCCCTTATGTAGTCCCCTCTATGCAGTGCCCCCAGTAGTGGTCCCCCTTATGCAGGCCCCCAGTAGTGCCCCTTACACAGGGCCCCAGTAGTAGTCCCCCCTATGCGGTGGCTCTTATACAGTGCCCCCTGTAGTGGACCCTCTTGTTCAGGCCCCAAGAAGTGCCCCTTATACAGTGCCCCCAGTAGTGACCCCCCCTATGCAGTGCCCCTTATACAGTGCCCCCAGTAGTGATCCCCCCTATGCAGTGCCCCTTATACAGTGCCCCCAGTAGTGGTCCCCCTTATGCAGGCCCCCAGTAGTGCCCTTTATGGAAGCCCCCAGTAGTGATCCCACTTATACAGTGCCACCTGTAATGGCCCTTCCTGTTCAGTGCCCCCAGTAGTGGTCCCCCCTGTGCAGTGCACCTTGTGCCCCCAGTAGTATGCCCCTTATATAGTGCCCCCAGTAGTAGTCCCCCCTATGCAGTGCCCCCAGTAGTGGCCCCCCTATGCAGTGCCCTCAGTAGTGGTCCCCCCTATGCAGTGCCCCTTATATAGTGTCCCCAGTAGTAGTCCCCTGATGCAGGACCCCAGTAGTGCCCCTTATACAGTGCCCCCAGTAATGGCCCCCCTTATGCAGGCCCCAGTAGTGATCCCCCCTATGCAGTGCCCCCAGTAGTGGTCCCCCTTATGCAGCCCCCCAGTAGTGCCCTTTATGCAAGCCCCCAGTAGTGATCCCACTTATACAGTGCCACCTGTAGTGGTCCTCCCTATTCAATGCCCCCAGTAGTGGTCATTCCTATGCAGTGCCCCCAGTAGTGGACCCCCTATGCAGTGCCCTCAGTAGTGGTCCCCCCTATGCAGTGCCCCTTATATTGTGCCCCCAGTAATAGTCCCCCGATGCAGTGCCACCGTTAGTAGTCCCCCATGATGCAGTGCCCCCAGTAGTAGTCCCCCCTATGCAGTGCCCCCAGTAGTAGTGCCCCCAGTAGTAGTCCCCCCTATGCAGTGCCCCCAGTAGTAGTCCCCCCTCAGTAGTTCCCCCAGTAGTGGTCCCCCCCAATAGTGCCCCAAGTAGTAGTCTCCCCTATGCAGTGCCCCCATTAGTAGTCCCCCCAGTAGTGGTCCCCCCCAGTAGTGTCCCCAGTAGTAGTCCCCCATCCCCCCAGTAGTGGTCCCCCCCAGTAGCAGTCCCCCCCAGTGGTCCCCCTGATGCAGTGTCCCCAGTAGTAGTCCTCCCAGTAGTGCCCCAAGTAGTAGTCTCCCCTATGCAGTGCCCCCAGTAGTAGTCCCCCAGTATTGGTTCCCCCAGTAGTGCCCCCAGTAGTAGTCCCCCCAGTAATGCCCCCAGTAGTAGTCGCCCCGGTAGTGGTCCCCCCCAGTAGTGGTCCCCCCCAGTAGTGCCCCAAGTAGTAGTCTCCCCTACGCAGTGCCCCCAGTAGTAGTCCCCCCAGTCGTGCCCCCAGTAGTGGTCCCCCCCAGTCGTGCCCCCAGTAGTGGTCCCCCCCAGTAGTAGTCCCCCCAGTAGTGGTCCCCCCCAGTAGTGGTCCCCCCCAGTAGTAGTCCCCCCAGTAGTGGTCCCCCACCAGTAGTGCCGCAAGTAGTAGTCTCCCCTGTGCAGTGCCCCCAGTAGTAGTCCCCCCCAGTAGTCGTCCCCCCAGTAGTGGTCCCAGTAGTGGTCCCCCCCAGTAGTGGTCCCAGTAGTAGTCCCCCCCAGTAGTAGTCCCCCCCAGTAGTAGTCCCCCCCAGTAGTAGTCCCCCCCAGTAGTGCCCCAAGTAGTAGTCTCCCCTATGCAGTGCCCCCAGTAGTAGTCCCCCCAGTAGTGGTCCCCTCCAGTAGTAGTCCCCCCAGTAGTAGTCCCCCCTATGCAGTGCCCCCAGTAGTAGTCCCCCCAGTAGTGGTCCCCCCAGTAATAGTCCCCCCCAGTAGTGGTCCCCCCAGTAGTGGTCCCCCCCAGTAGTGCCCCCAGTATTAGTCCCCCCAGTAGTGGTCCCCCCCAGTAGTGCCCAAAGTAGTAGTATCCCCAGTAGTCCCCCCCCCAGTAGTGCCCCAAGTAGTAGTCCCCCCAGTAGTGGTCCCCCCCAGTAGTGGTCCCTCCCAAGTAGTGCCCCCAGTAGTAGTCCCCCCAGTAGTGGTCCCCCCCAGTAGTGCCCCAAGTAGTAGTCCCCCCCAGTAGTGCCCCAAGTAGTAGTCCCGCCAGTAGTCCCCCCAGTAGTAGTCCTCCCAGTAGTGGTCCCCCCCAGTAGTGGTCCCCCCCAGTAGTAGTCCTCCCAGTAGTGGTCCCCCCCAGTAGTGGTCCCCCCCAGAAGTCCTCCCTGTAGTGGTCCCCCCCAGTAGTGCCACCAGTAGTAGTCCTCCCAGTAGTGGTCCCCCCCGATGCAGTGCTCCCAGTAGTGCAGACAAAGATGCGTAAAAAAATAAATTAAAAAAATCCACTTACCTGAATCTCCGCTCTGGCTCCTGCTCCTGCCGCCATCCTTATCTCCGTCCTCCCGGGCCGGCCTGCTCTGCTTTATGGGAGAGACGTCATGGTGTGTCAGTGACTGGCTTGCAATGTCTTAGGCAACATACATTCTCGTAATTATGGCACGGTCATTGATGTCAACCATTAGCAACATACATCCACACTTATTAGTCTCACACCTATGAACTGGGTCTGCACCGCTTAGATTGCATACAAGGGGCTGCAGCCGTGCGCGTCTTTAGCCGGTCACATGTCTGCGACTTCATGCAAATGCTGCTACAGAGCTCTTCCGTGCTGTACAGCCGTGCGTCTGACTCTGCCAGGAGGGAGATGCCCAACGTCAGTGTCCACAGACGCTCAATTACCACCTGGAGCCACTTCAGATGCCACCATCAGTCGCAATATTGAAACTTGCGCCAGTCCTATAGCAGATGTAGAATATCCATAGGAGTATAGCATCCTGGATAAAGAACATGTGATAGCGAACACGTCAGCGGCACGACCATGTGTGGTTGTGATGTTTGCATTTTGGTTAGTTTCATTCTGCAACCTGCAGTTCCGACTACTCTGAAGAAGATTCTGCATAAATTATTTACATTTCCCACAATCCAACACATATCAGAACAGCAAGATGTATATCAGTAACACATATGGTTACAGGGGTTTGGTATCTAACCCTCCCCCTCTCCCTCTCCCCCCCACCTAACCCTCCCTTAGTGGTGCCTAACCCTAACCTCCCCTCCCTGCACCTTAAACCTAACTCTCCCGGGGGGGGTGCCTAACCCTAACCTCCCCCCGGAGGTGCCTATCCCTATCTCCCCTCCCCGCCGGCCTAATCCTAATCCTCCCGGGGGGGTGCCTAACCCTAAATGCCCCCGGAAGTGCCTATAACCTAACCCTCCCCCTTGGCTAAGACTTACCTGGCTCCGCTGTCTAACGATCGGAATGCCGGCTGTTGGGATTCCGACACCGGTATCCTGATCCCTCGGTGGATAGCGGCGTCTGCATTTTGCCGGGCGGCTGGATTCTGGCGTCAGTATATCCCTTCTGCCGGTAATATAGCTACATCCCGTTTAGAGGAGCTTCTGTCAGAACTCTATAGGATTATCAATCGTTTGGCCATCTATGATCGCAATGGCATCAATTGTCAGCTGCACTTATTGTCTTGTGATTGTGACATGTATATTAATGTTTATTCTGAGATTATTATGAGTCTCGACAGTAGCATCTAAACCATACAAAACTAAGATAAACTAACTTTTGTTATTCATTTATAGCGTTCACTTTTTAATTGTATACATTTACAAAGCAATGATGATGTTCCTACTTGAATGTGTCAGTACTCTGTTGCCCTTTTTATAGTTTCCTATCTCCTGGGAGATGAGATCTGTAAATATGAGATTAAGGAAATGATTTAATAATGAGGAAATGTGATTTTCTGACCTCTGCGACAGTTCTTGGAGAACGCCGTCACCTCAGATAATTATTATTGTGTCATTTCTCTCCTGTTTCTACTTTTCTTCCTGAGCGTGTGACTCATGTACTGTAAGGTTCACTCTCTGCACTGGGATTAGGATACGGTGACACTATGCACAGTGGTTAGCATTGCTGCCTCCCAGCGCCGTGGCCATGGATTGTATTCCAACCTACTTAGAATTTGTATAAATTTAGAGTGCAAGCTCCTGTGAGCTGAGGACTGAGGTGAATGATGGAACATTCTGGCACTGAATCAGAGGTGGAAGCAGTGGTTGGATCCATGGTCGTCCGCCTGCGACTTAATGCCAGGCTTGCAGACTCTCCCGGAATGGCTGGGAGGCTCCTGAAAATTGGGTGGCGCTTCCAGCCGCCCGCAAGAGAGGACAAGTCTCCTGGTCTGGCTGCCACCCGGGCACAGACAGAGATGGGAATCGTGTTCCTGATGGGTATTCTGCATGCACGATGGGTCCCAGTTCTAGTGCAGACGGAAAACAGTGGGTGACGCGTGAAAGCGTATGGATAATCGGCATAGACCGGTAGGTGCTCGCATACAGAAAGGTGGCCGCCAGTTTAGGACAGTATGACCCGTCTCCACGTCCTCTCACATCAGTCGCTGCCTGTATCATCTAAAGGTGATTTTGGATCATTTACAGTAATTTATTTTGTAGTGATGGAGCGAAAACCTCCAGATTATTCCAGCCCAGAAACTCTCTGCAAGGCAACAACCCCATGTCCTCCATCGTATTTATGGAGGTGTAGCACGTTTCCTAATCAGGTGCGTTGCCGCTGTGTGTTCTAACGCTTCTCTCCGGCGGTTAATGTACGCAGCTGGGATTTTCTATTTTTTTTATAAGAGATGCAATTTGAAAGCATCTACTGGCAGGGACATGTGGGCTAGAGATGGACAAGTAACACAACTTAGAGGGTACTGCCAAGTCATCGCCACGCCAAGGAGCTTACTTGGATTTTCCAGCCAAGAAGTAGATGAGCCAGATCAAGCACTCAGTGATTACAGATCAGCTGAGTATAAAATGCTGCATTGCAGCAGCTCCCACTTCAGTTCATACAGGGTACATCTTATCTCCCTCTTCTCAGCTGAGGAGTTATAAACATGATCTATGCGTTCTAGCGCTCTTCATCTCCAGCAAAGCAACAATACTCTCATGTTTGGGAAGATACTTAGGGCCTGCTACAGAGGAGCGCGTAATGTCGATACTGCACGCAAGCGGGCGATGTTGGTAGTACTGTCATGCATCTTGATGGTTACCGTCAGGAACAGCAAAACGAATCTGGACGCAAGAGCTGGGGATTTCAGGGGTCGTTCTTGGGTCAAACGCAGACGTGGCACGGGCAGTGATTGCGTCTAAAGATAATGGTGCCGGCGTTCATACTCAGACAGACGTTCTGAGCAACTAATGGGCTACACTAATGTCCGATGGTGGGACCCATTGGAACGATTTTTTACGCACAGCAGAGTATTAGCCATTTAGGCCCGTATTCAATTTGAGGTGAAAAGCCGTTTCCGCATGTTTTTGGCGGAAACTTTTCGCCGATGACATCATTTTCGCCTGTTTTGATTTTACTCTGTATTCAATTTGAAAGTCAATGCAATGTAATAGGCGGAAAAGTTTCGCCTATGAATGGGAGGCAGATAAAAGAGCAGAATTGGGGTTTTGGGGTGCAACGTTGCTGAAACCCCCGTGAGCCTTCAGACAGTCCCCCAAAGGTAAACTGTCCAAAAAAAAAAAAACACTTAAGAACACCCAAAAAAATGACTTTGAATTTGGGGTCGCGTAAAAAAAAAAAGTTGGGGGACAAAGTTAAAAACTAGCGAACTTGACTCTGGGGGGTCCCCAAGTATGCCCCAGGTGTTTTTTTCATTGCAGGTGCTTGCGGCAGGTGGATTTTTCACGATTTTTTCAACTTAACTTTAGCAACTTTTAAATATGCTGACCCCCATTTTCACGTACCCCAAATTTGCTGGGATCAGTTATTTTCTGCAAAAAAACCTCCTGAATACTGTTCTGCACCACTTATACAAAAACGCTATTTAGCAGCTATTGAGCCCGTTTAAAAACTCCAAATACCTTCAGCAAGCCAAATCGGGGGGTACCATAGGTAACCCCCATGTCAGAGGATCTTTTGGGGGGTGTCAGACTGATTTCCCCAAATCTGACAGGACTTTCCGCCTGTTCAAGTTTCTCCGGGTCCCGTTTTCACGTATTTCCATAATGAATATGGGGTAAAGCGGGCACGCACGTGATACTTTTCCGCCTACAAAAGACGTGATGTAGGCGAAAAGTCTGGGAGGCGGAAAAGTATCGCGGATCCGCTCTAATTGAATACGGCTCATAGCCGGAGGGCATCTCAGTAGGAAACCCATCAACTGTGGCATTAGCAACAATTCACAGTCGCGTTGCGCAAGAATACGCCGTCACGGCTACAATAGCGGCCACCTGTAAATCAGGCCCATACCACCAAAGCTATTAGTACAGTACTGTATTATTGATATAACAGTTTGGCAGCCCTGGAGGGGTCTGTGAAGGTAAGTTCCGCGTCCGGCGCTTTGGTTTATCGCCGTGTGGAGAAGTGGGCAGCAGCCGGCGCTGGGATCAGGTGTCGGATCCTAGAGCTGAAAGTACAGTGTCAGTGGGAAACCGGTGCTGGAAGCAAATGTTGGTTCCCAGTTCCGGAAGTGTGGCGGTGTGACAGAGAGATGTGTCCCCAACAGGACACATCGGTGGCTGGCGCTGGGACAGTGCGTCTTATCCCAGCCCCAGACAGGAATAAGCGCCGGTTGTTTAAACTTGGCACCGGGTGCAAACCAAACGCGGCTCACAGACCTGCAGCCAATCACATGGCTGCGGCGAGCCAATCACCGCTGATTGTGACCTAGCTCCCCCCACTAGTGTCATCTTATATTAGACGTTGCAGAGCAGATGAACTCAGGGCCTGATCCGGACGGTATTGCATAGCTGCAAGTGTCTTTAGATGCTGTCTCAGAGCACCATCGGTCAAGATGGCAGAAGCATCAGGCAGTCAGCCTGCGAGGAAGGTATATCTGCGTCCAGCCACACAGACCCTGACCCGGCACTCCCGGAAAAAAATGGGAGCATCATGCCCCCATTTCCCTGAACGCTGCCCTGGTACGCCCCCCTCCGCCACCCAAACGCAGCAGAATGTCAATTATGCTGAGGCTTAGCGGATATGTGTGCGAGATGGCAGAACCGGTTGCGCACATGCACAGAACGGCTCCTGAGCAGTTTTCCGATAGTTACAAATCTTCACTAGTAGCTTCAATAGCGTTTGGACCCGGATCAGGCCCTCAGACCGGTGGTGGAGAAGGAAGAATGCTGACCTCTCGGAGAATAGAAGACTAAAGAGTCGGCCCAGGAATAAGTCCCAGTGGGAGAGAAAAGATGATCAGCACCGGCTGGATGCAGCAAAGAAGAGAAGGCACCGCTCTGGCCAGGATGGGGCAGCGGCCAAGGAAAGACGTTGAGGATGGGGGAGCGCTGCAATGGAAGAAAGTAAAAGAGCTATAACTGAAGCCTTTCCCATCATACCAGTAGGCGGCCTTGGGCCACCAGTGTTATTTAACCCCTCCCTAGATCATCTGGGTTGTTGGGCGCTAGGCCAGTGATTTGATATAATGTAACTAGTAACGACACATCAATCTATAAATGTAATCTGTATTTAGAGGAACGCAGCTGACACTCCCATAACACGCCCACGAGTACTGACACTCCCATAACACGCCCACGAGTACTGACACTCCCATAACACGCCCACGAGTACTGACACTCCCATAACACGCCCACGAGTACTGACACTCTCATAACACGCCCACGAGTACTGACACTCCCATAACACGCCCACGAGTACTGACACTCCCATAACACGCCCACAAGTACTGACACTCCCATAACACGCCCACAAGTACTGACACTCCCATAACATGCCCACAAGTACTGACACTCCCATAACACGCCCACGAGTACTGACACTCCCATAACACGCCCACGAGTACTGACACTCCCATAACATGCCCACATGCAGGACTTTCTTAACCATCTCCAAGTCACCGTCCTGGAACGCCCCATTTCTGATACCGCCTGCCCTGATCGTGACACCATCTTTGTGAGTACCACATCCCCACATGAGCCGCAGGGATTTCTCAGAAATTCTTACAACTAAGTGAATATCGGCGACGGCGTTAGGTGCGACACAGAATCAGGCCCTATGTGTACTGAGATGCAGAATGGAGGAAAAAGTTGCAACATTGAGGAAACATCAGTAGTACGGGAATCGCTCTGGGCGTCTCATGCCATATGGTCAGAGCCAGCCCTAGGCATAGGCATAACTAAGCAAATGCCTAGGGGCATCCAAGCACGCCTAGGGCCAGCAGAGGTTTGGGGCAGGCAAGGCCGGGGCACCTGCTGTCTGCTGGGCAGAGACTCTGGCAGCTGCTACTGCCACTGTGCAGTGTCCATGATCAGAGTTAGCTGACAGCGCTTATCAGCAGCAAACAGTGAGCAGGCAGCTGCGGAGCAGCCGGCGGTGGTTTGCGGGGGAGGGGCACCTGGACAGTGGCTAGTGGTTAGTGCTGGGGTGGGCGGCATGCACTGGGACATGGCCTGACAGTCTGAGCCTGAAAAAGCATGTCCACCATCCATGCAGTACCTCAAGTCAGGCGGCTGTGCTCAAGTAAAATAAGTCTGGAATTGGGAGAGGTCTGGGGTGCTGTGGTGCTCACTTCTGGGAGAGGGGTGCTCTGCTGGGATAGGGGTGCTGGTGGGTGCCATCATGCTGTGCTGGGTGAGGGCCAGAGTGCTGTGCTGGTAGAGGGGTGGTGGGTGCTGTGCTGGGAGAGGGGTGCTGGGTTAGGTGAGGGGCACTGCTATGCTGGGAGAGGGGGGTGCTGTGCTGGGTGAGGGCCAGGGTGATGGGTGTTGTGTTGGGAGAGGGGTGATGGGCTGGATGAGGGTCAGGGTGCTGGGTGGGAGGTGTTGTGCTAGGATAGGAGTGCTGGGACAGGTGAGGGGTGCCATCGTGCTGTCCTGGGAGAGGGGGGTGCTGGGCTTGGTGAGAGCCGGGGTGATGGGTGCTGTGCTGGGTGAGGGGTGCTGTGAACTGTGCTGTGCTGGGAGAGAGGAGCTGGGTCATGGGTGGTGCTCTGCTGGGATAGGGACACTGGGTCAGGTGAGGGGTGCTGAGATCATGCTGTGTTGGGCGAGGCCCGAGGTGATAGGTGATGTGCTGGGAGAGAGGTGATGGGTGTTGTGTTGGGAGAGGGGTGATAGGATGGACGAGGGTCAGGGTGCTGGGTGGGAGGTGTTGTGCTAGGATAGGAGTGCTGGGATAGGTGAGGGGTGCCATTGTGCTGGGTGAGGGGGTTGCTGGGGATGGTGAGAGCCGGGGTAATGGGTGCTGTGCTGGGTGAGGGGTGCTGTGAACTGTGCTGTGCTGGGAGAGAGGAGCTGGGTCATGGGTGGTGCTCTGCTGGGATAGGGACACTGGGTCAGATGAGGGGTGCTGATATCATGCTGTGTTGGGAGAGGGAGGTGCTGTGTTGGGCAAGGCCCAGGGTGATGGGCTGGACGAGGGTCAGGGTGCTGGGTGGGAGGTGTTGTGCTAGGATAGGAGTGCTGGGACAGGTGAGGGGTGCCATCGTGCTGTCCTAGGAAAGGGAGGTGCTGGGCTGGGTGAGGGCCAGGGTGATGGGCTGGACGAGGGTCAGGGTGCTGGGTGGGAGGTGTTGTGCTAGGATAGGAGTGCTGGGACAGGTGAGGGGTGCCATCGTGCTGTCCTGGGAGAGGGAGGTGCTGTGTTGGGCGAAGCCCGGGGTGATGGGTGATGTGCTGGGAGAGAGATGATGGGTGTTGTGTTGGGAGAGGGGTGATGGGCTGGACGAGGGTCAGGGTGCTGGATGAGAGGTGTTGTGCTAGGATAGGAGTGCTGGGACAGGTGAGGGGTGATATCATGCTGTCCTAGGAGAGGGAGGTGCTGGGCTGGGTGAGAGCCGGGGTGATGGGTGCTGTGCTGGGAGAGGGGTGCTGTGAACTGTGCTGTGCTGGGAGAGAGGAGCTGGGTCATGGGTGGTGCTCTGCTGGGATAGGGACACTGGGTCAGGTGAGGGGTGCTGAGATCATGCTGTGTTGGGCGAGGTCCGGGGTGATGGGTGATGTGCTGGGAGAGAGGTGATGGGTGTTGTGCTGGGTGAGGGGTGCTGTGAACTGTGCTGTACTGGGATAGGGACACTGGGTCAGGTGAGGGGTGCTGATATCATCCTGTGTTGGTAGAGGGAGGTGCTGTGCTGGGCGAGGCCCGGGGGGATGGGTGATGAGCTGTGAGAGGGGTGATGGATGTTGTGATCTGTGCTGTGCTGGGAGAGGGGTGCTGTGCTGGGTGAGGGTGCTGTGATCTGTGCTGTGCTGGGAGAGGGGTGCTGTGCTGGGTGAGGGTGCTGTGATCTATGTTGTGCTGGTAGGGGGTGCTATGATCTGTGCTGTGAAAGGGGTGCTGTGCTGGATGATGGGTGCTGTACTGTCATCTGTGCTGTGCGGTGTGAGGGGTGCTGTGCTGGGTGAGGGTACTGTGATCTGTGCTGTGCTGTGTGAGGGGTGCTGTGCTGGATGATGGGTGTTGTACTGTGATCTGTGCTGTGCTGTGTGCGGGGGTGCTGTGATCTGTGCTGTGCTGGGAGAGGGGTGCTGTGATCTGTGCTGTGCTGGGAGAGGGGTGCTGTGATCTGTGCTGTGCTGGGAGAGGGGTGCTGTGATCTGTGCTGTGCTGGGAGAGGGGTGCTGTGATCTGTGCTGTGCTGGGTGAGGGTACTGTGATCTGTGCTGTGCTGGGTGAGGGTACTGTGATCTGTGCTGTGCTGGGTGAGGGTACTGTGATCTGTGCTGTGCTGGGTGAGGGTACTGTGATCTGTGCTGTGCTGGGTGAGGGTACTGTGATCTGTGCTGTGCTGGGTGAGGGTACTGTGATCTGTGCTGTGCTGGGTGAGGGTACTGTGATCTGTGCTGTGCTGGGTGAGGGTGCTGTGATCTGTGCTGTGCTGGGAGAGGGGTGCTTTGATCTGTGCTGTGCTGGGAGAGGGGTGCTGTGATCTGTGCTGTGATCTGTGCTGTGCTGGGAGAGGGGTGCTGTGCTGTGTGAGGGGTGCTGTGATCTGTGCTGTGCTGGGTGAGGGTACTGTGATGGGAGAGGGGTGCTATGATCTGTGCTGAGAGATGGCTGCTCGGAGATAAGCATAGGTGGGTATGGGATGCCGTCAGTCAGGATCCCAGCTGTCAGAATCCCGACACCGGCATCCCGACAAGGCTAGCATACCGACACTTCTTGTTTGTTATCCTAACCCTCCCCCTCTCCCTACCCAAACCCCTCCCACTTTGATGCCTAACCCTACCCACCCCCCAGTGCCTGAACCTAACCTTCCCTCCCTGCACCCTAAACCTAACCCTCCCCCTTAGAGCCTAACCCTAACCATTCCCCTAGTGCCTAACCCTAACCCCTAAACATCCCAACCCCCCGCTACTTACCATCGGTATCCCAGTGCCGACGTCGGTATTGTGAGAGCCTGGCGTGGGGATTCCAGTACCGGAAATATCAGCGGCGGCATTGCAGCCACCGGGATATTGACTGTATCCCCACAGCACAATGGGGGAAGGGGCATCCGCACTGTGAGACCACGTCCCTTTTCAGAATCCCACAGGGGATGGGGGGCACCACCCAAAATCTTGCCTAGGGCACTAATTTGGCTAGGGCCAGCTCTGCATATGGTGCACAAGGGATCGGTGTATAAGGATGCATCTGTATATGACCACCCTGAGCCTCGTTTTGCTCTCTCTGACATAGTCCTGTGAATTAGGGGCTTGGTATATATTGTATCTGCACACCCCATCTAGCAGAGGAAGAGAAATGAGCCTCTGCAGTGGTTGGAAAGGTTACCACCTCTGTATGTCATGCTGGCTCCTTACCATCCCTACGGCAGACGCAGTGTCTCCGTCTGAACGTGGCCTCTGTGACAGTGGCTCTGCGTCTGAGAACACAGCACCTACGTCTTAGAACACGGCACTCCCATTACATGCCCACGCAACTGATTTCTATTGGTGTTCTCTTCAGGGTACCTCCCAGATGCCATCAAGGAACGCCCATCGCATTGCCGCTCGGTTTCTGATACCTTCTCTTGTGTGCACAACTGCGTCTTTGTGCGTATACTCGGGGTGATGCGTGTGCGCCGTGGGAGGATTACGAATATTTTGTACGGTACATGTGCAGTAGCAGATAATCGCTCAACTATGCGATCATCGTCTCTGCATGTGGCTAGCGAGCGCCTCTATATTAGGCCCATAGTGAAGCAGGGATTGTGCTCCTGGATCAGAGGGAGGGGATTACAAGTCCTCCGGGGTTTAGTTCTGGTTCCGTAATATTGTGGTCGGTGTAACATGATGAAAACTGAAAAAACAAGCTGTAAACATCCTGTATAAAGAAGAGGGAACATGTTTAGTCTGTTCCAGGGCATAAGGCAATGTTTGTATTGGCACTTGAAAAAAAGATGGGAAAACTTGACTAAAGGTGAGCTTTCAGCTATTTAGTCACTGTCCCCGGCTGTCTAATACTGGCCCCAAGTGGCACCAGGGCCAGAGACAGTCTCCATATGAGTCACCTGTAGCAATACTGGCCACACGCGCCACAGCTTAGGTGACGGGCCCAAGTGGCACCAGGGCCAGAGACAGCCTTCATATGAGTCACCTGTAGCAATACTGGCCACACGCACCACAGCTTAGGTGATGGGTCCCAAGTGGCACCAGGGCCAGAGACAGCCTCCAAATGAGTCACCTGTAGCAATACTGGCCACACACACCATAGCTTAGGTGACAGGCCCAAGTGGCACCAGGGCCAGAGACAGCCTTCATATGAGTCACCTGTAGCAATACTGGCCACATGCACCACAGCTTAGGTGATGAGCCCCAAGTGGCACCAGGGCCAGAGACAGCCTTCATATGAGTCACCTGTAGCAATACTGGCCACACACACCATAGCTTAGGTGACGGGCCCAAGTGGCACCAGGGCCAGAGACAGCCTTCATATGAGTCACCTGTAGCAATACTGGCCACATGCACCACAGTTTAGGTGACGGGCCCCAAGTGGCACCAGGGCCAGAGACAGCCTCCATATGAGTCACCTGTAGCAATACTGGCCACACACACCATAGCTTAGGTGACGGGCACAAGTGGCACCAGGGCCAGAGACAGCCTTCATATGAGTCACCTGTAGCAATACTGGCCACACGCACCACAGCTTAGGTGACAGGCCCCAAGTGGCACCAGGGCCAGAGACAGCCTTCATATGAGTCACCTGTAGCAATACTGGCCACACACACCATAGCTTAGGTGACGGGCCCAAGTGGCACCAGGGCCAGAGACAGTCTCCATATGAGTCACCTGTAGCAATACTGGCCACACGCACCACAGCTTAGGTGACGGGCCCCAAGTGGCACCAGGGCCAGAGACAGCCTCCATATGAGTCACCTGTAGCAATACTGGCCACACACACCACAGCTTAGGTGACGGGCCCCAAGTGGCACCAGGGCCAGAGACAGTCTCCATATGAGTCACCTGTAGCAATACTGGCCACACACACTACAGCTTAGGTGATGAGCCCCAAGTGGCACCAGGGCCAGAGACAGCCTCCATATGAGTCAACTGTAGCAATACTGGCCACACGCACCACAGCTTAGGTGACGGGCCCCAAGTGGCATTAGGGCCAGAGACAGCCTTCATATGAGTCACCTGTAGCAATACTGGCCACATGCACCACAGCTTAGGTGATGGGCCCCAAGTGGCACCAGGGCCAGAGACAGCCTCCATATGAGTCAACTGTAGCAATACTGACCACACGCACCACAGCTTAGGTGATGGGCCCCAAGTGGCACCAGGGCCAGAGACAGCCTCCATATGAGTCAACTGTAGCAATACTGGCCACACGCACCACAGCTTAGGTGATGAGCCCCAAGTGGCACCAGGGCCAGAGACAGCCTCCATATGAGTCACCTGTAGCAATACTGGCCACATGCACCACAGCTTAGGTGATGGGTCCCAAGTGGCATTAGGGCCTTCATATGAGTACTCAGATGTGCAAAGGCAAAAGCTGAGGAGAAAATGGCACAGTCAGTGGGTAAAGGGGGCAAAACTTTTTTTATTTAAGTGTATAATCGAAAGGAGAAAAACAAAAGGTGGAATAAAAAGACTAAAGACAGAAAGATAGAGGGCCTGATTCAGACCCACTCGCGAGCGGCTGTCCGCTCGCAAGTGGGTCGATGTTCTTCACTGAGCATGCGCACGACGGAGGGTGCTCCGTCGTGCGCATGCGCCAGACGCGACGAGCGAAGGAAAGTCCTTCGCTCGTTGTGTCTGATCAAAGGGGGCGTGCTGTCGATGTTGATTGACAGCACGCCCCCTTTGGTGGGCGTGCCGGGGGCGTGCCGGGAACGCCTCCCATCAGAAGCCGGCCCACTGACATCACTAGTGATGTCAGTGGGAGTGATTTTGGCTCTGATAGAGCCAAAATCACTCCGGAGCTTGCGGTTGAAAACCTCAACCGCAGGCTCCGGCTCGCAGTTTCGATGGTCGCGATGGTCAAGACCATCGCGGCCATCAAAATGCACTTTCGTATAGGCTGTGGGTGGTGACCCACAGCTATACGAGCGTCCAGGAGGACGCTCCATTTTCATGGAGGGCGGCCCTCATTCAGAGCGTGCGCTCTGCTCAGAGCGTACGGCTCTGAATGAGGGCCAGAGTCTTGTTGAGGAAGACAATAGCTGATCATCTTAATAATTATTTTTGTTCAGTATTCACTACTGAGAGAGAGGGAAAGGGGCCACAGGTAAGTTGCAGGTGTAATCAGAAAAGTGAGGTAGGAGCAAACACATTTGCAGAGGAGAAGATCCTAACTGAACTCTCAAAACTTAAAGAGGATAAATCAATGGGGCCTGATGGGATACATCCAAGCAGGGGCGGATCCAGAACAAAATGACAGGGGGGGCACCACAATAGGGGAATGCTAAGTGGGTGTGGCCACATAGCAAGGGGTGTGGCCTCGTAGCAAGGGGTGTGGTCTCATCAGGAATGCCATACTCACGAGCCACGTGCTAGTTTTCATTATGCTGTGGCATGGCGTACATACAATTACGAAGGCCAAGACAATTTATGTCTTACCTGCCAGCTGGTCTTCCAAGCTCCATTGGTAGTTGTCTAAATATTGGGAAGTTTCAGACCTTTTTAGAAAAAAGAGGTAATAAATACCTACATTTAAAAGTGTCAAATAATGAATCTGCAACTGCCAGCCAACATAAAGCATTAGAATGCATAGATCTCTCTCATTGCCCTCTCCCTGCCCATATCTATAGAAATACCTCCTCCATAGCCATAGATGAGACTAGAGATCTGTTAGTGGGTGGTCCCAGTTTTAGCGTGTCAAATATTGTGTTACTGTTTCTTGTAAAAAAATATTGTATCACACACACCAGTGGCGTCTGTCCCCATAGTGTTACCCTGTGTGGGGAGGGCTGTTGTGTCCGCAGCTCAGCCGCGCGCCGCCAAAAAGGGGGTGTGGCCTCATGGACAGGGGGCGTGGTCACTTGGGAAGGGGTATGGCCTTGCCGCTCGAACCCCAGTGGTCCGGTGTGGTGAGAGATGCCAGAAGTATGGGTGAGCACACCGTCAGGAGCCGAGTACTGCACCTAATGCTACAGTGCAGCACCCGGCTCCTGTCACCTTGGTGTCACCCCCTCAGCGGGTTTTTGGGACCCCAGTCAGTTTGAAAGTCTTTTCTTACCTATATGGTGGTTTCTCTGCAACAGGGAACCTCTGAGGAATATGAGCCTCACTGGGCAGCGTCTTCAGCGGGTATTCACTATTTATGTAGGAGATCACATTGTCTGGAAGATGCCTGTATACGTACAAACATAACCCCTGTCATCATCATACCCAGATAATATATATACTGTAATAACAGAAGATTTTGTGCAGGAAAAATGTGAATTTCCCTGATCAACTTCTGTGTCTCTCCAGGCTCCCCTGTGTTACTCCAGACCCCCCAATGTCTCCATGCCCAGGCTCCCCTGTGTTACTCCAGACCCCCCAATTTCTCCATCCACAGGCCCCTCTGTGGTTCTCCAGGTTCCCCTGTGTTACTCCAGACCCCCCAATGTCTCCATCCCCAGGCTCCCCTGTGTTACTCCAGACCCCCCAATGTCTCCATCCCCAGGCTCCCCGGTGTTACTCCAGACCCCCCAATGTCTCCATCCACAGGCCCCTCTGTGGTTCTCCAGGTTCCCCTGTGTTACTCCAGACCCCCCAATGTCTCCATCCCCAGGCTCCCCTGTGTTACTCCAGACCCCCCAATGTCTCCATCCCCAGGCTCCCCTGTGTTACTCCAGACCCCCCAATGTCTCCATCCCCAGGCTCCCCGGTGTTACTCCAGACCCCCAAATGTCTCCATCCCTAGGCCCCCCGTGGTTCTCCAGGTTCTCTGTGTCTTTATCTCCAGGCTCCTTGTCTCTATCCAGAACCCACTGGGCCACTCCATCCCCAGGAACCCTGTATCTTTCCATCCTCAGGCCCACCTGTGGCTCACAGCCCCATTCCCCCGGTCCCAGTGTGCATCTCTCAGCCCCATTCCCTTGGCCCCAGTGTGCGTCTCTCAGCCCCATTCCCCCGTCTCCAGTGTGCGTCTCTCAGCCCCATTCCCCTGGCCCCAGTGTGTGTCTCTCTGCCCCATTCCTCCGGCCCCAGTGTGCGTCTCTCTGCCCCATTCCCCTGGCCCCAGTGTGCGTCTCTCAGCCCCATTTCCCCCAGCCCCAGTGTGCGTCTCTCAGCCCCAATTCCCTCGGCCCCAGTGTGCATCTCAGCCCCATTCCCCCGGCCCCAGTGTGCGTCTCTCAGCCCCAATCCCCCGGCCCCAGTGTGCGTCTCTCAGCCCCAATCCCCCGGCCCCAGTGTGCGTGTCTCAGCCCCATTCCCCCGACCCCAGTGTGCGTTTCTCAGCCCCATTCCCCCAGCCCCAGTGTGCGTCTCTCATCCCCATTCCCCCGGCCCCAGTGTGCCTCTCTCATCCCCATTCCCCCAGCCCCAGTGTGCGCTTCTCTGCCCCATTCCCCAAGCCCCAGTGTGCGTCTCTCAGTCCCATTCCCCCGGCCCCAGTGTGCATCGCTCTGCCCCATTCCCCAGGGTGCGTCTCTCTGCCCTATTCCCCCGGCCCCAGTGTGCATCTCTCAGCCCCATATACCCCGGCCCCAGTGTGCGTCTCTCATCCCCATTCCCCCGACCCCAGTGTGCGTTTCTCAGCCCCATTTCCCCAGCCCCAGTGTGCGTCTCTCATCCCCATTCCCCCGGCCCCAGTGTGCGTGTCTCAGCCCCATTCCCCCGACCCCAGTGTGCGTTTCTCAGCCCCATTCCCCCGACCGCAGTGTGCGTTTCTCAGCCCCATTCCCCCAGCCCCAGTGTGCGTCTCTCATCCCCATTCCACCGGCCCCAGTGTGCCTCTCTCATCCCCATTCCCCCGGCCCCAGTGTGCCTCTCTCATCCCCATTCCCCCAGCCCCAGTGTGCGCTTCTCTGCCCCATTCCCCAAGCCCCAGTGTGCGTCTCAGTCCCATTCCCCCGGCCCCAGTGTGCATCGCTCTGCCCCATTCCCCAGGGTGCGTCTCTCTGCCCCATTCCCCCGGCCCCAGTGTGCGTCTCTCATCCCCATTCCCCCGGCTCCAGAGTGCGGCTCTCAGCCCCATTTTCCCCGGCCCCAGTGTGCGTCTCTCAGCCCCATTTTCCCCGGCCCAAGTGTGCATCTCTCAGCCCCATTTCCCCCGGCCCCAGTGTGCGTCTCTCAGCCCCAATTCCCCCGGCCCCAGTGTGCGTCTCTCAGCCCCATTCCCCCGGCCCCAGTGTGCGTCTCTCAGCCCCAATCCCCCGGCCCCAGTGTGCGTCTCTCAGCCCCATTCCCCCGGCCCCAGTGTGCGTCTCTCAGCCCCATTCCCCCGGCCCCAGTGTGCATCTCTCAGCCCCATTCCCCCGGCCCCAGTGTGCGTCTCTCAGCCCCAATCCCTGGCCCCAGTGTGCGTCTCCCAGCCCCATTCCCCCAGCCCCACTGTGCGTCTCTCAGCCCCATTCCCTCGGCCCCAGTGTGCGTCTCTCAGCCCCATTCCCCCGGCCCTAGTGTGTGTCTCTCAGCCTCATTCCCCTGACCTCAGCGTGTGTCTCTCAGCCCCATTCCCCCGGCCCCAGTGTGCGTCTCTCAGCCCCAATCCCCCGGCCCCAGTGTGCATCTCTCAGCCACAATCCCTGGCCCCAGTGTGCGTCTCTCAGCCCCAATCCCTGGCCCCAGTGTGCGTCTCTCAGCCCCATTCCCCCAGCCCCAGTGTGCATCTCTCAGCCCCAACCCCTGAGCCCCAGTGTGCGTCAGCGTCATTCCCTAGCCCATGTCACCCCAGCACTGTGCAGTCAGCTCCAACCTCCCCCCAACCCCCTCTTTCTCACATCACTGACCCCCCCTCTCATCATAGACCCCGCCTCACAGCACAGCCCTTCCCCCTCCCCTCACAGCATAGACCTACCCCCCTCCCCTCACAGCGTAGACCTTCCCCCCTCCCCTCACAGTGCAGACCTTCTCCCCTCACAGTGCAGACCTTCCCCCCTCCCCTCACAGTGCAGACCGTCGCCCCTCCCCTCACAGCGCAGACCTTCCCCCCTCACAGCGCAGACCTTCCCCCCTCCCCTCAAAGCGCAGACCTTCCCCTCTCACAGCGCAGACCTTCCCCCCTCCCCTCACAGCGCAGACCTTCTCCCCTCCCCTCACAGCATAGACCTTCTCCCCTCACAGTGTAGACCTTCTCCCCTCCCCTCACAGCATAGACCTTCCCCCCTCCCCTCACAGTGTAGACCTTCCCCCCTCCCATCACAGACCTTCCCCCCTCCCCTCACAGTGCAGACCTTCTCCCCTCACAGCATAGACCTTCCCCCCCTCCCCTCACAGCGCAGACCTTCCCCCCTCCCCTTACAGTGCAGACCTTCCCCCCTCCCCTCACAGCGCAGACCTTCCCCCCTCCCCTCACAGTGCAGACCTTCCCCCCTCCCCTCACAGCGCAGACCTTCCCCCCTCCCCTCACAGCGCAGACCTTCCCCCCTCCCCTCACAGCACAGACCTTCTCCCCTCACAGCGCAGACCTTCTCCCCTCCCCTCAAAACGCAGACCTTCCCCTCTCACAGCGCAGACCTTCCCCCCTCCCCTCACAGTGCAAACCTTCTCCCCTCACAGTGTAGACCTTCTCCCCTCCTCTCACAGCACAGACCTTCTCCCCTCACAGTGTAGACCTTCTCCCCTCCCCTCACAGCATAGACCTTCTCCTCTCCCCTCACAGCGCAGAACTTGCCCACTCCCCTCACAGCGTAGACCTTCCCCCCTCCCCTCACAGCATAGACCTTCCCCCCTCCCCTCACAGCACAGACCTTCCCCCCTCCCCTCACAGCGTAGACCTTCCCCCCTCCCCTCACAGCGTAGACCTTCCCCCCTCCCCTCACAGTGTAGACCTTCCCCCCTCCCCTTACAGCGCAGACTTTCTCCCCTCACAGCGTAGACCTTCCCCTCTGCCTTCACAGTGTAGACCTTCTCCCCTCCCCTCACAGCACAGACCTTCTCCCCTCACAGCATAGACCTTCCCCCCTCCCCTCACAGTGCAGACCTTCCCCCCTCCCCTCACAGCGCAGACCTTCTCCCCCTCCCCTCACAGTGCAGACCTTCCCCCCTCCCTTCACAGCGCAGACCTTCTCCCCTCACAGTGTAGACCTTCCCCCCTCCCCTCACAGCATAGACCTTTCCCCTCCCCTCACAGCGCAGACCTTCCCCCCTCCCCTCACAGCGCAGACCTTCTCCCCTCCCCTCACAGCACAGACCTTCCCCCCCTCCCCTCACAGCGTAGACCTTCCCCCCCCTCCCCTCACAGCGTAGACCTTCCCCCCTCCCCTTACAGCGCAGATATTCTCCCCTCACAGCGCAGACCTTCCCCCCCTCCCCTCACAGTGTAGACCTTCCCCCCTCACAGTGTAGACCTTCCCCCCTCCCCTCACAGGGCAGACCTTCTCCCCTCACAGCATAGACCTTCCCCCCCTCCCCTCACAGCGCAGACCTTCCCCCCTCCCCTCACAGTGCAGACCTTCCCCCCTCCCCTCACAGCGCAGACCTTCCCCCCTCCCCTCACAGTGCAGACCTTCCCCCCTCCCCTCACAGCGCAGACCTTCCCCCTCCCCTCACAGCGCAGACCTTCCCCCCTCCCCTCACAGTGCAGACCTTCTCCCCTCACAGCGCAGACCTTCTCCCCTCCCCTGACAGTGTAGACCTTACCCCCTCCCCTCACAGCACAGACCTTCCCCCCCTCCCATCACAGCGCAGACCTTCTCCCCTCATAGCGTAGACCTTCCCCCCTCCCCTTACAGCGCAGACCTTCTCCCCTCACAGTGTAGACCTTCCCCCCTCACAGCGCAGACCTTCCCCCCTCCCCTCAAAGCGCAGACCTTCCCCTCTCACAGCGCAGACCTTCCCCCCTCCCCTCACAGTGCAGACCTTCTCCCCTCCCCTCACAGCACAGACCTTCTCCCCTCACAGTGTAGACCTTCTCCCCTCCCCTCACAGCACAGACCTTCTCCCCTCAGAGTGTAGACCTTCTCCCCTCCCCTCACAGCATAGACCTTCTCCTCTCCCCTCACAGTGCAGACCTTCCCCACTCCCCTCACAGCGTAGACCTTCCCCCCTCCCCTCCCCTCACAGCATAGACCTTCCCCCCTCCCATCAGAGACCTTCCCCCCTCACCTCACAGCGCAGACCTTGTCCCCCTCCCCTCACCGTGCAGACCTTCCCCCCCTCCCTTTACATTGCAGACCTTCCCCCCCTCCCTTCACAGCGCAGACCTTCCCCCCTCCCCTCACAGCTTAGACCTTCCCCCCTCCCCTCACAGTGTAGACCTTCCCCCCTCCCCTTACAGCGCAGACTTTCTCCCCTCACAGCTTAGACCTTCCCTCACAGCGTAGACCTTCCCCTCTGCCTTCACAGTGTAGACCTTCTCCCCTCCCCTCACAGCACAGACCTTCCCCCCTCCCCTCACAGCATAGACCTTCCCCCCTCCATTCACAGCGCAGACCTTCCCCCCTCCCCTCACAGCGTAGACCTTCCCCCTCCCTTCACAGCGCAGACCTCCCCTCACAGCGCAGACCTTCCCCCCTCCCCTCACAGCATAGACCTTCCCCCCTCCCATCACAGTGCAGACCTTCCCCCCACCCCTCACAGTGCAGAACTTCTCCCCTCACAGCGTAGACCTTCCCCCCCTCCCCTCACAGTGTAGACCTTCTCCCCTCCCCTCACCACGCAGACCTTCCCCCCCTCCCTTCACAGCGCAGACCTTCTCCCCTCCCCGTACAGCGCAGACCTTCCCCCCTCCCCTCACAGCATAGACCTTCCCCCCTTCCCTGCACAGCACAGACCTTCCCCCCTCCCCTCACAGTGCAGACCTTCCCTCCTCCCTTCACAGCGCAGACCTTCTCCCCTCACAGCATAGACCTTCCCCCCTCCCCTCACAGCGCAGACCTTCCCCCCTCCCCTCACAGCATAGACCTTCCCCCCTCCCCTCACAGCGCAGACCTTCTCCCCCTCCCCTCACAGCGCAGACCTTCTCCCCCTCCCCTCACAGCGCAGACCTTCCCCCCTCCCCTCACAGCGCAGACCTTCTCCCCCTCCCCTCACAGCGCAGACCTTCCCCCCTCCCTTCACAGTGCAGACCTTCTCCCCTCACAGTGTAGACCTTCCCCCCTCCCCTCACAGCATAGACCTTTCCCCTCCCCTCCCAGCGCAGACCTTCCCCCCTCCCCTCACAGCGCAGACCTTCTCCCCTCCCCTCAGAGCACAGACCTTCCCCCCCTCCCCTCACAGCGTAGACCTTCCCCCTCCCCTTACAGCGCAGACCTTCTCCCCTCACAGCGCAGACCTTCCCCCCCTCCCCTCACAGTGTAGACCTTCCCCCCTCCCCTCACAGCATAGACCTTCCCCTCTCCCATCACAGTGCAGACCTTCCCCTCTCCCATCACAGTGCAGACCTTCCCCTCTCCCATCACAGTGCAGACCTTCTCCCCTCACAGTGTAGACCTACCTCCTCCCCTTACAGCGCAGTCCTTCCCCCCTCCCCTCACAGCATAGACCTTCCCCCCTCCCCTCACAGCATAGACCTTCCCCCCCTCCCATCACAGCGCAGACCTTCCCCCCTCCCCTTACAGCACAGACCTTCTCCCCTCCCCTCACAGCACAGACCTTCCCGTCTCACAAAATAGACCTCCCCCCTCCCCTCACAGAGCAGACCTTCCCCCCTCCCCTTACAGCGCAGATCTTCCCCCATCACATCGCAGACCTTTCCCCCTCACAGCGTAGACCTTCCCGCCTCACAAAATAGACCTTCCCCCCTCCCCTCATAGGGCAGACCTTCCCCCCCTCCCCTTACAGCACAAACCTTCCCCCCCTCCCCTTACAGCGCAAACCTTTCCCCCCTCACAGCGTAGACCTTCCCGCCTCACAAAATAGACCTTCCCCCCCTCAAATGTCTGTGATGGAGCGACGTTCCTCCAGGGAAAATATTCTCAGACTGGGTTTTTTTCTCATTGCCGTATGTACGTGGAGAGAAGAAGACAAAAAATAACAACAATGTGTTGTACCTTCCTTATAATAAGGAGTTAGATATCCTGGTTGGAGACCCAACGTACCATACCCACTAGAAGTATGGGGAAGTGACGTTCATAAAGGTATCTTTAATCCTCCATGTGTGAAAAGGACACCATTCGAATATCTCTACTTTTGGAAAGACCTATGGTCTACCTTGCAACCCTTGTCCCTTTTGTCCGGAGGAAGGTACTGGGTTCATTTACATCTACAAGGTGACCTTTGGTTAATTTCATATATTTTATACTGGACTTTTATATGACTGTTTTATTATCATTTGCTTGGATATGAAATAAATGTTTATAATTTATAATACTGGAAAATTCTGAAGATTCGTTGTTCTGAGGATATGTAAAGATAACGTTGAGGGTTTTTCTCCACTTGGAGTAAAGTGAGTATGGTACGCTCATCCCTAAAAGAAACCTTTTGAAGTTTTTGACTGCATGAGACAGTGTGAGTTTGGTACGCCCTGCTTTGCTTCTTTGAGCACTTTGGGTGAGGTGACAAATAGAGATATTCGAATGGAAGATCATGCACTTGGGTCTCAAAAATCCAAAGGCTAAATATAGTATTAATGGCACTATACTGGTAACTACTGAGGAGGAAAGGGATCTAGGAGTCACTATTTCAGGTGACCTAAAAGGCTAAATATAGTATTAATGGCACTATACTGGATAGTACTGAAGAGGAAAGGGATCTAGGAGTCACTATTTCAGGTGACTTAAAGGCAAGCAAACATTTTAACAAAGCAATGAGGAAGGCAAGTCAGATGCTTGGTTGCATAGGGAGAGGAATCAGTAGCAGAAAGAAGTGATAATACCACTGTATAGGTCATTGGTACGACCTCATCTCGAATACGGTGTTCAGTTCTGGAGGCCATATCTCCAGAAGAATATTAATACATTAGAAACTGTACAAAGAAGGGCAACTAAAATGGTGCAAGGTCTACACCGCAAAACGTACCAGGAAAGACTATGGGGTCTGTTTACAAAGCAGTGTTAGGAGACAGAGTGAAAAGTGATAAGAAAGTGATAAGGTACCAGCCTATCAGCTCCCAACTGTCATCTCTCAGGCTGTGTTTTAAAAATGATGGTGGACAACTCTAGTAAGGATTTCAAGAGTTTCTGCAGCCATAAGTGTGGATCAGTTTATTCGAGTCCTCTCGGCATGATAATGGAAGGAGGTTAATTAGAGAAAGTTGCTCCACTGTTACAATCAGGTAGAGCTGGCTGACGCATTTCATCTACATCACTTTTGCCCTCAATTCAAAGCTCGTGGACATCACTGGTGTTTTTGGTGTTCAAAACACAGTATTTAGTAAGCAGCACATTTGTACTGTCTTTTGAAAACCACCATTGATGACCATTGGTTTCTAAGCACCTACCCAGCACAAATTCACCAAAAATCCGGGTTATAAATCTGTTTCAGCGGGCAAGCACTACACAGGTGCCAAATGGTGAAAAACTAAAAATAAATAAATAAAAAATGTCATGGAGTCCCCCCAATCCTAGGCTTTTACACCTAGTGACAGAATCAGGGGGATAACTAGCAGTAGGCTTGAACAGCCAGTGCTGGCTGAGCCATGGAGGGGAGACCTGCAGTGTGTGGGTTCCCCACCATCATTCACCTGCCCTGGGCAGCTGGTGGATGAAATGTGCAGACCCACCTCCCGGGTATGACCAGTCCTAGTGCCAGAAACACTCTGTACCGCCGGGCGGAATCAGTATGTAATAACGCCGGCCGCCGGTTCAAATCCCGACAGCGGAAGCCCGGCAGGGGTGAAGATCCCAACAGCTGATTTTGGTAAGTATCCCTAACTCTACCCCCTACCCTAACTCTCCCTTAGGGGTGCCTAACCCTAACCCAACCCTTCCCCGCAGCCTAAACCTATGTCTCCCAGAGGGTGCCTATCCCTAACCTCCCCCCGGGGATGCCTGACCCTAACCCCCTTACCCTAGCCTAACCCTAAGTCCCCCCCAGGAGCCCTAAAACCTAACCCTCCCCCCCGCGGCTTTCCACGCCCGACTTCGTTCGATATGCCCTGCGTATGGATAATGACAGGTGTCGGGATTTCGACGCCTGTCATAAGTACCTTGCCGGGATTTGAGAGTCGGGAAGCCGGTGGTCGTCATTTAGACCGTCGGCTTCCTGACTGCATCCCCGCCAGGCATTTGGGTACGGAAGTAATAAATGATTTTTTGAGCACATTGGTAAGAAAAACACAACATGGGGTCTCGCCAGTGTCTGATCAGGAAATGAGCCTTAGGGAATGGACTTACGCTGCTGAATTCCCTCCAAAGCCACAAACACAGAGAAGTAATAAAGATTTCCTCTGAGCGTGTGATTACTTAGTAAGCTATTAGTACATGTGCATGAAGACAGAGGTTATTTAGTCATGGACAGGTCGTGCCAGGTGCAGTGAACTGAAGAAGTGACCAGTGGGCATCACCTGGGTTCACCCGCAGCGCAAATAATGGTTATTTGGCAAAACAGGATGAACTCATCTAACAAAGAACAATTAGTCCATAAATATAAGGAGGTTGCAGAAAGGTCCAGGAGTCACTTTGTACGTAACCAGCATGATGCAAGCCAGGGAAATGCTAAATAAAAGACGGAACAGAGTTTATATAAAGGGATACATCACAGCAAAGTAAAAGAAATGAAAGAAGTAGTATGTACTTTGCTGGGTATAGACAAATATATATAATACTGGTGATTAGCACTCAGGGGGTCATTCAGACCCGGTCGTTAGCGCCGATGCGCTCAGACCGGGTCGATGGCCCCCCACAGAGCATGCGCACGACGGCGATGGCGCTGTCGTGCGCATGTGTGAGACCCGCTACGACCGACAGCGCCGGTCGTAGCGGGTCTCGATCCAAAGGGGGCGAGCAGTCGATGTTGATTGACAGCTCGCCCCGTTTGGAAGGTGGGCTGTGGGGGGGTGGCAGCCCAAACGCCTACCGTTTGGGGGAGGCCCCACTGACATCACTAGTGATGTCAGTGGAGAGCTTCCGGCTGTGACAGAGCCAGAAGCTTTCCAGGGCTTACGACAAGTGAGACCCTACCCTAGGGTCTCGTCGTAAGCCCCGATGGTCGCGATGGTCTCTGACCATCGCGACCATCACCGGAGTGGTCATTAGAGCTGTGGGTGTTAACCCACAACCTAACGACCGCAACAGAGGCGGGCGGTCAGGATGCATGCGGCCACCCAGTTTCTGAGCGACCGATTGCATCCTCCGACCGCCTCTGAATGAGGCCCAGAGTACCAAGTCTTACCAATTCCTCCAAACCTACAAATATAATGAATGAGCTAGAGAGGGGGTGGAGCCTAGCAGGGGCGGAGACTGAGGCGACCAATGCCGGGTCAGTTATACTAAATAATCCATATATACACTGATCAGCCATTACAGTAACACCTGCCTAATATTGTGTAGGTCCCCCTCATGTCACCAAACCAGCACTGACCCATTGAGGCACAAGACCTCTGAGGGTGTCCTGCGGTATCTGGCATTAAGACGTTAGCAGCAGATCCTATAAGTCCTGTGAGGGTGCGAGGTGCGGCCTCCATGGCTCAGACTTGTCTGAATGGTCTGAGGCTGCGATGCTGTGTGTGTTCTGACACATTTCACGTTACATCATAACCAGCATTAACATGTTCAGCAATCTGTGCTACAGTAGCTCCTCTGTGGGATAGGACCAGACAGGCTAGCCTTCCCTCACCACGCGCATCAATGAGCCTTGGGCACCCATTAACCTGTCACCGGTTCACCAATTGTCCTTCCTTGGAAAACGTTTGGTAGGTAGTAACCACGGCATACCGGGAACACCCCACAAGACCGGCCGTTTTGGAGATGCTCTGACCCAGTCCCCTAGCCACCACAATTCATCCCCTGTCAGAGCCGCTCAGATCCTTATACTGCCCATTATTCCTGCTTCCAACACATCAACCTCAAGATCTGAGCGATCATTTGCTGCCTAGTATATCCCAGCCGTCGTCAGGCGCCATTGTGACAATATAATAAGTGTTATTCACGTCACCTGACAGTGTTATTCAGGGGCAATCGGATATTTAGGGGGGTTTATATATCAGTGGCGTAACTAGGGCAGGGCGAGTGGGGTGCGTGCCTTGGGCGCCGTTGGACCACAGTACCGGCCCGCCCGCCCTAGTTAGCCAGTGTAGCGCCGACCGCAATGAGTGCGGTCAGCGCTACACATTTACACAGGCTTCCAGCGCCGGTCCTGTGGTTCACACCTGAGCCCGTTCCCTCCCCCTGAGCGCTTGCCCAATAGCACTAGGAGGCAGGCTCAGGCTCTGCATAACACGCATCGCCGCCAGCGCTGGCGGCGATGCGTGTGTTAAACAGCAGCCAATGAGAGTCAGATAGACTCTCATTGACTGCTGCAGCACCCACTGCAAGAGCCAGACTTCCGTCCGGCTCCTGCAGTGGGCAATGGGACTGACGTCATGACGTCTGTCCCATAATGCTGAGCGCGCCAGCCTGGGCGGAAGCAGCATCTCAAGCAGGACCAGGAGCAGAGATTCAGGTAAGTATATTTTGTCACAATTGGTGTCTGCGAGTTACCTGTCTCAGGTGGTGATCAGGTTTCAACGGAGGCCGGCATGACTGGAACCACAGATAATGTAGATAGCTCTATTTATAAGACTTGTGTAGCAGTGAAAAGTGCCTTTGATGATAAATGACAGGAACTGGAGGGACCGGACTAGGACCGGCAGGAAGACTTGTTGAATTGAACTGATGAACTAAGAACTTGACTCTGGACTGGAACAACGTGGACTGAACCGATGAGCTTGGAACTTGACTCTGGACTGGAATGTGACAATGGCTGAAGGGAAGTCAGGGAATGCTGAGATGAGGGCTAAACAGGGTAATCTGGAAATGCTGTGACAAGGCTGGAATTCAGGTGCCGGCTGGATAGGATAATTGGGAATAACAGGTTTCAGGAAGGAATGGGTAGGTTTGGGAATTTTAGGTTCAGGGAGGGAGTAGGTAGGTAAGTTGATCCACAGCAGAAAGCAAGGCAGGGTGACACAATGCAGGTTTACAGAGTGCCAGGGACCAACCAGGAGTAGGACTAGCAGCAGAGCACAGGCCAGGTATTGTTGTAACAGGACATCTGGATACCAGGTATTACTGTAGCAGGTTTTCAGGATGCACCAGGGGTTGCTGTCAGCAGGCTTACTGGATTGCCAGGTTTGGCTGTAACAGGTTTTCTGGAAGCACCGGGGGTTGCTGTCAGCAGGAGTCAGGGATACATTTGTATACAGAAACAGCACGAACCATACACCACAGAAGTAACGAGATGTTCAGGCCCAGAATGCTATCGGGAGGATATATATACCCTGGGTCTGGCAGCAGTTGGTGGATACGGACAGGTGGTCTGGTAGTAGCATTCTGAGTGGTGGAAGGCACAACATGCAGAGGGAGTATTCATCTATGTAATGTAATGTAATGTTATGTTATATACTGTACTAGGCCATGTGAGCCAGGAATAATGGGTCCTATGTAATGTAATGTAATGTTATATACAGTACTAGGCCATGTGAGGCAGGAATAATGGGTCCTATGTAATGTAATGTTATGTTATATACAGTACTAGGCCATGTGAGGCAGGAATAATGGGTCCTATGTGATGTAATGTTATGTTATATACAGTACTAGGCCATGTGAGGCAGGAATAATGGGTCCTATGATGTAATGTTATGTTATATTCAGTACTAGGCCATGTGAGGCAGGAATAATGGGTCCTATGTGATGTTATGTTATGTTATATACAGTACTAGGCCATGTGAGGCAGGAATAATGGGTCCTATGTAATGTAATGTTATGTTATATACAGTACTAGGCCATGTGAGGCAGGAATAATGGGTCCTATGTAATGTAATGTAATGTAATGTTATATACAGTACTAGGTCATGTGAGGCAGGAATGATGGGTCCTATGTAATGTAATGTTATGTTATATACAGTACTAGGCCATGTGAGGCAGGAATAATGGGTCCTGTGATGTAATGTTATGTTATATACTGTACTAGGCCATGTGAGGCAGGAATAATGGGTCCTATGTAATGTAATGTTATATACAGTACTAGGCCATGTGAGGCAGGAATAATGGGTCCTATGTAATGTAATGTTATGTTATATATAGGGGTGAGCGGGTTCGGATTTCTGAAATCCGATGGCCCCCAAACCCCCCCCCGGTCCGAGGCCGATCCGAGTCAGGCTCGACTTTTCCCGCCTGACTCGGATCTGAAATCGAGGCAAAACGTCATCATCCCGCCTTCCGAGTCTCGCGGGTTTTGGATCCTTTTTGGATACCCGCGTCGGCGCCATTTTCTCACTCGGCTGTGGACAGTGAAGAGGGAGGGTGGGAGCTAGGGCTGGCTGGGCTGTGTAGTGTAGTGCAGTGTAGTGTTGTGCTGTGCTGCTGCTCTCCATAAGGGCTGTGTCCACTCCTCCAAAGTCCATAGGGGCTGGCTGTGTTGTGCTGTGCTGCTGTTGTCCATAGGGGCTGTGTCCACTCCTCCAAAGTCCATAGGGGCTGGCTGTGTTGTGCTGTGCTGCTGTTGTCCATAGGGGCTGTGTCCACTCCAAAGTCCTGTGCAGTGTCCCAGTCCTAAAGGGGTGCTGTAGTGTTGTCCAGGGGGTGCTCTGTCCATCAGGGGTGCTCCCCCCAAGTGCAAAAAAAAATAAAATATTTTCTGTGTTTGTGAATTGTGTGCGCAGTAGCCGCACGAGCATCAACAAAGTAGTGCCAAGCGTGCGCCTGTGTCATAAGTAAAGGGCCGGCTGGCTTGATCGTTAAAGGGTGCTGTAACCCCCAAAGTACACTCCAAACCGAAAAAAAAATTATTTTCTGTGTTTGTGAATTGTGTGCGCAGTAGCCGCACGTACATCAACAAAGTAGTGCCAAGCGTGCGCCTGTGTCATAAGTAAAGGGCCGGCTGGCTTGACCGTTAAAGGGTGCTGTAACCCCCAAAGTACACTCCAGTCCAAACCAAAAAAATATATATTTTCTGTGTTTGTGACTTGTGTGCACTGTGGCTGCATGTGCATCAACAAAGGAGCAGCGCCAAGCGTGCACCTGTGTCCCATAAGTAAAGAGCCGGCTGGCTCATTTCTTAAAGGGTGGTGTAACCCACAAAGTGCACTACTCTCCAGCAAAAAGAAAAAAATATTTTCTGTGTTTGTGTGCGCTTTAGCCGCACGTATATATCAATATAACATAAATGGAGGACCAAACTTTCTCCGATAAAAATAAAATAGGGAAAGATCAAGAACCACTTCCTCCTAGTGCTGTTGCTGCTGCTTGGAGTTGTTCATCATCCCAGAGAGGAAGTAGGAACATCACCACTTTTACTAAACAATTGACCCTCCAACAGTCCCTAGCGATGAGGATGAAGTACGACAGCAGTCATCCTGAAGCAAAACGTATAACTGTGGCCTTGACTGCTATGTTGGTGTTAGACGTGCGTCCGGTATCCGACATTAGTGCAGTGGGATTTAGACAATTGATGGAGGTAGTGTGTCCCCGGTTCCAAATCCCGTCTAGATTCCACCTGCATCCTCAAAGTAGCAGCGACAAGCGTGCGTCTGTCTGTTAAAGGGTGGTGACACCCTCAAAGTGTGCTACACAAACAATAAAAATATTGTTCTTTTTTTTCTGTCTTTGTGAATTGTGTGGGCTGTAGCCGCACTTGCATCCTCAAAGCAGCAGCAACAAGCATGCGTCTGTCTGTTAAAGGATTACATCGGTGACAGCATCCAAGTAGGCATGTCAGACAGTCCATACCTGTACTGGCAGGAAAAAGAAGCAATTTGGAGGTCCCTGTACAAACTGGCTCTATTTTACCTGAGTTGCCCCCCCTCCAGTGTGTACTCCGAAAGAGTGTTTAGTGCAGCCGGGAACCTTGTCAGCGAAAGGCGTAGGAGGTTGCTTCCACAAAATGTGGAGAAGATGATGTTCATAAAATGAATTATCAACTCTTCCAGGGAGACCAGCCTCCAGAACGTACAGAGGGACCTGTGGTTCCAGCAGGGACGAATTAATACTCTGTGAGGATGAGGATGTACACACTGAAGAGGGTGAGGAATCGGTGGATGAGGAGGATGAGGATGACATCTTGCCTCCGTAGAGCCAGTTTGTGCAGGGACAGATAAATTGCCAGCTTGTTTTGTGGGGGCCCAAACGAACCAATCATTTCAGCCACAGTTGTGTGGCAGACCCTGGCGCTGAAATGATTGGTTTGTTAAAGTGTGCATGTCCTGTTTATACAACATAAGGGTGGGTGGGAGGGCCCAAGGACAATTCCATCTTGCACCTCTTTTTTTTCTTTGCATTATGTACAGTTTGGGGCCTAGTTTTTCAATGCCATCCTGTCTGCCACTGCAGTTTCACGCCTAGATGGGTCACGTGTTTGTGCCGCCCACTCGTGTCGCTTAGCATAGTCATCCAGCTACCTCGGTGCAACCTTTTGGACATAAAAACACTATTGTGAGGTGTGAGGTATTCAGAATAGACTGGAAATGAGTGGAAATTAAGGTTATTGAGGTTAATAATAGCATAGGAGCAGAAAAACCTACAAATTCTGTGATTTTAGCTGTTTTTATGCTTTTTTTAAAAAAAATACAGATCCAAAACACAAAACCCAGAACCCAAAACACGGAAGGGTGGTTTTAGCAAAACCAATCCAGATGCAAAACACGAAGAAAGATCCAGATCCAAAACCAACACAAAACACGAAAAGTGGCCGGTGCACACACCTAATCAAAATGAGCCTTTGTACATATATTATATACTAGGAAGTAGCTGTAGTTGAATTATAACTACTGAAAAATCAATCCATAAATACAGAATCAAAACAAAAACATAAATACCAAGATTATGACACATATTACAAAGAGCAAAAAAAAAAAGTCCCAAATTTTCATTGAGGCCCTTGGGTGCTAGTGTTTCATGTCTAAAAATCCAACGGGATTCACATTGTAAGAGCTTAAGTGATCTATCACCTCCCCATGCAAATTTGGGTGTATGGTCTATAAGAATGTTGCGCATAGCGGATACATCATTATTATTAATTGCCAGTTTTTATATAGCGCACATAGGCCCTGATTCAGAGCTGGACGCTCTGACCAGAGCGCTCGCTCTGAATCAGGGCCCTCCTCCATTAAAATGGAGCGTCCTCCTGGACGCTCGTATAGCTGTGGGTCACCACCCACAGCATATACGAGCGTGCAACAAGATGGTCGCGATGACCGTCGCGACCATCGGACTTGCGAGTGAAACTCTGTGGCCGGGTTTCTCAACCACAAGCCCTGGAGTGATTTTGGCTCTATCGAAAGCACGCCCCCTTTGGTGCGAGACCCGGAGCGATGGAAAGTCCTTCGCTCGCCGGGTCTCGCGCATGCGCACGACGGAGCTCCCTCCGTCGTGCGCATGCGCAGAGGGGACCATTGACCCACTTGCGAGCGGACTGACGCTCGCGAGTGGGTCTGAATGACCCCCATAGGCCCTCATTCAGACCCGCTCGCAAGCAGGTCGATGGTGGGGCATTGCGTATGCAAGCCCCGTAGCGAGTGAGAAATTCACTTGCTCTGGGGCTTGCTACAAACGGGGCCGCTGTCGATGTTGATCGACAGCTCGCCCCGTTTTGTAGGCGGGGAGGGGGGGTGGCTGGATAAATGTAGGTGTTCCTGAAGGAACGCCTGCCGTTTGTGGGCGGCCGTACTGACATCACTCGTGATGTCAGTAGTGCGCTTCCTACTTTATAAGAGCAAGAAGCTCACTGGGGCTTGTGGCAGATGAGACCCTACCACAAGGGTCTCGTCGCAAGCCCGATGGTCATGACCATCACCTGGCTGCTCGCAAAAGCTGTGGTCACCCACAGCTTAGTGAGCGGCCAGCTAAAGAAAAAAAGAAAAAAAAGAAGGAGGCCGCCCTCATCCAGTGGAGCTTACAGTCTATATTGCCTACCACGTGCTCACACAACTAGCAACACATGCAACGCAAGGTACGATAACTAGCAACACATGCAACGCAAGGTACGATAACTAGCAACACATGCAACGCAAGGTACGATAACTAGCAACACAGCGAAAGACGAGTCATAAGTACCAAATAACTAATGTCTGCCTATCTGTCTGTCTGTCTGTCTACCTGCCTAGCTCTATAAAATGTTCAGCACATACGAAATGGCGCGCCACCGGCTGGTCACTGCCGCTACGATCAATGGCCATACGTTCACAGTGTGTTCTATCGGTCTTACCGATATATACAAGACCACAAGGGCAAGTAATCATATAAACTATATATATCTAGTTGTGCAGGACACCCTGTGCCTGATACTAAGGCGGTCGTAAGAAGCGAGCGCTCTCTCTGAATGAGGGCGGCCGCTTGATTTTTCAAGTAGGGCCTCCTTGTCACTAGCTAAGCTGTGGGTTACAACCCACAGCTTTAGCGACCAACCAGGTTGATGGTCGCGATGGTCAAGACCATCGCGACTATCGGGGGTTGCGACGAGACCCTAAGGTTGGGTCTCGGCAACCGCAAGCCCCAGGGAGCTTTCTGCTCTGATCGAGCAGGAAGCTCCCCCCACTGACAACACTGCTGATGTCAGTGCGGCCGCCCACAAAATGGCAGACGTTCCTTAAGGAACGCCTCCGCTTGTGTAGCCACCCCCCGCCCTCAAAACAGGGCGAGCTGTCGATCAACATCGACAGCCGCCCCTTTTGTAGTGAGCTCCGGGGCGAGAGAATTTCTCTCTCGCTCTGGGGCTTGCGGCCGCTGCGCGTGCGCAGGGTCTAAACATTGACCCGGTTGCGAGCGCTCGCGACCGGGTCTGAATGAGGGCCTAAATCTCTTACCAGTCATACCAACAGGTAAGGCAATTTAGGCATTTAAAGCAGCCCAATTTAGGTCATAAAATAAATCTGTAGAGCTCTAACCCCAGTTGGTGACGTCAGTCCTTACAACCCATGTTGCGACCTCTCTTATATGAAGGTAAAATGGTAGCATCCTGAAGTTTCAAATCACAATCTAACTTAATAGGACAATTTTTTCTAGCAGATTTCAGAATAGTCTCACTAACCACATTAAATCGGTGAACCAAAGGAATCCTATCCTTATTCCTAACCTTTTGTACACTGTGGCAATAACTTGCTTCATGATTTAGATGAGGCTTCCGTTTAGCCATCTCTAAATTGATAATATGATGTTCAGAGAGAGAGGTTACAATCTTATCAATCTGCTCCTCAGCAGATGGGATGCAGTCAGGATACCGGCGGGCGCTATCCCGCTCGCCAATATCTCGACACTTACATCCCGACATGGGACTAAAGATAGGCGTCAAAATCCCGACGCCTGTAATTAGCCCCACTATGGAATCCCAACACTCTGCATACCGAACGAAGGTATGCCGGATGTCTAAGCATCTAGCAGCGGGGAGAGGGGAGGGGGTTGGATCTAGGGAACACCGGGGGGATTTAGGATTAGACACCCCCGGGAGGGTTAGGGTAGGGGGGGTTAGGCTTAGGCACCACTAGGGGGGGTTAGGTTTAGGCACCCCCCCAATAGGGTTTGGTTTAGGGTGCGAGGAGGGGGTTAGGTTTAGGCACCAATGTGGGAGGTTAGGGTTAGGCAACGGGGGGAGGTGTTAGGGTTAGGCACCCCTCTAAGGGAGGGTTGGGGGGGAGGGGAGGGTTAGGATACTTACCTTCAGCTGTCGGGATTTCGCTGTCAGTATTTGATCCGCCGGCATTACATACTGATTCCCAGCAGAACTATCATCACTGCAAATTCTACGTGCGCTATACTGTTACTCCTATTACATTTTTATCAAATAAAAACCCATAACAAGACGCTATATAAAAGAGGGAGCAAGATTATAATACAAATATAAATGTACTAGGGATCTATCAATTATTCAATTCCATACTTTCTGACGTTGGCAAATCTCAGCCCGGGAGAGGAGGCGGCAGGCGGGTAGAACAAAGGCAGAGTACCGCAATACGAATACCCTTGGCTCTGCCTCCTTGATGTTTTGTCGACATCCTCTGCTTTGCAGAGCAATGCGAATTGGCATTACTGACTTTTTCACAACTTTATGGTAGGCCGGCAGGTTGCACAGAATTTGCCCACATCACCAGGAGCCGAGAGACTTCTCCCACAAATTAGAGAGTCTCCCGCTACCTCAGGGAGAGTGGGTATGTATGTTCAGTTCTAGACACAGAAACATACTTTCCATATCTATAATGTACAATGACAATAACAGGGCTATTCATTGTGTAGGTAACTCGGGGGACTTTACTTAAATCTCCTGCTTACCTGACAATCCCGAAGTTGAACGCAGTCCACATTAGGATCCCTCCACAGTCCACGCATGCTGGGTCAAACTTGATAGCATAAAAGTTTCTCCACAACTAATTAGTGGTGAAATTAGCTGTGATAGGGCTTGCAGGAACAACGGCTTATTGGGGCTCTCCCCATACAGGAGTAATATTAAAATTTCTTCAGTAATTTGGGCGCGGGTGTGGTATAAAATGTCGACAGTATAACGGTCGACAATCGTCAATCATTCTATCAATATTTAGGTCAACATGGAATGTCGACCTTTTTATTGTCGACCAATCGACTGGTAACCGTTTGGGTCTGATGCTACAACTCATAGTAAGTTAGACCCTTATATAGCGTGGGAGTATCACTATTATTAATAAATAATAATATTGCCCACAATCACATCAATGCCATACTATATTTGCGATAACCAAGGGCTAATCAGATGAATGCAAATGTTTAGGTTAACATACACAGTTTATGAACATAAGTCATAAATAATACCTGTATCTCACAGATAAATATCTATCTATATAATAAAGACCCCGGTTTAGGGGTCTGCATGTTCATTCAGGCTAATCTCTTGAACCACTGGACATATTTTGATGGGGTTTTCAATATCTATACAGTATTGGTCGAGGAAGGTTTAGGTGTATGAACGAGTCATCTGTAATAAAAGGGAGCGGAGCAGTGAGTATTTTAGTGAAGCAAATTCAAAGAAAAAAAATTGCACCAAGCTGTTGTATAGGAGCTGGTCAGGGTGCTGAAAGAGAAAGATTGCTCTCTCGGATTGGCTCAGATGCTACAGACCCTCCAACATGACCCGTTCCATTAGGTACAAAATGCTCTGCTCCTGGACTTCCCACCTAATGTATCATTGCAGCCACCAGTGGTGAAACACCTGTCTCATCAATGACCTAGTTCAACACATACATAAGGTGGGAAGTCCAGGAGCAGAGCATTTTGTACCTAATGGAACGGGTCATGTTGGAGAGTAGGAAGGGTGGTGTATAAGTGCACTTCAAAATGCATTTACATTTTTCTGCTTTTACATCTTATATGAGTTGTGGGGCTGGTCTGCAGTGTCCAAGTAAGCCCCCCCCCCAACCCCCTGGTGCGTGCGCACTGTGCTAGAGTCCACCCCGCATGTACATATCTCATGGAGAATGGTATCGGCACTATTTTCCTGGAGGATTCCTCTCAGGTGGCCTCAGGCTCCGCTCAGGATAAGTGTTGTTAATGAGAGTAGGATGTGGGTTGTGAGCCCCCCTGGTCCCAGGGGTCCCTGTGCACCTGTTATAGATACAATACAGACCCGTCCAACATGTCCTCTTCCACTAGGTACAAAGTGCTCTGCTCCGGGACTTTCTACCTAATTTATGATGGCAGTCACCTGTGATGAAACCTTCTTCTCATCAATCAACCAGTTCAACACAGGTGAAAAGGAATAATAAATTAGGTGTGAAGTCCAGGAGCAGAGCATTTTGTACCTGGTGGAAGGGGTCATGTTGGAGGGTCTGACACTACTGAACAAGGCACCTCCAAATGCAGCCACCCTGCAGGGAGTAATAAATGTAACATATAAAGGTAATCTGTAGAAACAGCGCCGACATAGTAGCACGTCGCAGGGTGCATAGAATAGTTTCCCAATGCTCATCGAGAAGGGGACCTAAATCTTCTCACCTGGAATGAAGGTGGAGAGGCCATCAGTCATAGTCATAACATGGCAATAGCAAATGGAGGTGAGCTGCCTGGACCCCAGGGCTGTAGCCTGTTGTATTAATGATGTGATTAAATAAAGTTGGTTGTCAGCCTGGGACCCCATCTAAGCAACATACTCCTAATAAAATGTGGTACTTAGCATCTATGTATGTATATATGAATAATGGTGCATACACTGTCACATGTGTCAGATGAACGTTGAACGACTGAACGATTTTTACAACGATTTTAACGATTTCATGAACGATATCGCCCAAATCTTACTGCAAACATAGACGATGTCAGATATCATTATCTGACAAATGGGAACGCGCATCGGTCATTGTTGCAAGCACACGTCAGATTTTCTTTCAGATATGAAATGATTGAACGATTTTCTAAATTGTTATCGTTCAAATCTGAAAGAAAATCTGAGGGTGTATATGCACCATAATACATCCCACAGATATACCCTGGTGTGATTGGTGCACTTAGAATAGCCCCTCCCATCACGCAGGCCCATGCCAGTGCTTTCCTGACTGGTTACTGCAGTCACAAACATGAACTCATCCATTTCAGCTGTTTAATGTGCTGCAGTGATTTCTGTCTTCCATCCAGCAGAGTCCCGGAGGTCCCAGATGCAGCCTGTGGTCACCTTATATTAGAGATGAGCGGTTCGGATTCTGTGGAATCCGAACCGCTCCGAACATTGGGGATCCGAGTCCACCCGAACCCTGTTCGGGTGTTCACCGCCTGACTCGGATCCCCGTTCGGGGCCGAACGGCGGCCGCCTGATGTCGGATTCTCACTAGAGAATCCGACATCAGGTCTCCTCGCGTGTAGGGCAGAGCGCAGTGATAGCGCTCTGCCCTACACAGACACAGACACACAGCCGCCAGCGGCAGCTGTGTGTTTGTTACAGCAGCCAATGAGAGTCACACAGACTCTCATTGGCTGCTGCACGGAGGGAGCCGGCTGGAGCTCACACATGAGCTCCGTCTTCCGGCTCCCTCCTCAGCGTGTGACAGAGCGGACGGCGCGGGAGCGGGGATACAGGTAAGTTTTATTTTTTTTATTTTTTTACTTGTCAAAGGTCCGGGGGCGCTACTGGGGGGGGTCTGCACTACTGGGGGGGTCTGCTACTGGGGGGGGCTATACTACTGGGGGGGCCATACTACAGAGGGGCCTGCTACTGGGGGGGCTATACTACTGGGGGGGGGTCTGCACTACTGGGGGGGGGTCTGCTACTGGGGGAGGCAATACTACTGGGGGGGCCATACTACAGAGGGGCCTGCTACTGGGGGGGGCTATACTACTGGGGGGGGGTCTGCTACTGGGGGGGGCATACTACTGGGGGGGATCTGCACTATTGGGGGGCCATACTACAGAGGGGCCTGCTACTGGGGGGGGGCTATACTACTGGGGGGGTCTGCACTACTGGGGGGGGTCTGCTACTGGGCAGGGCTATACTACTGGGGGGGCCATACTACTGAGGGGCCTGCTACTGGGGGGGGCCATACTACTGGGGGGGCCTACTACAGGGGGGGCCATACTACAGGGGGGGGCCCATACTACAGGGGGGGCTACTACTGGAGCAGCCTACTACTGGGGGGGCCTGCTACTGGGGCAGCCTACTACTGGGGGAGCCATACTACTGGGGGGGCATACTACTGGGTGGCATGCTAATGGGGGGCATACTACTGGGGGGGCCTGCTAATGGGGGACATACTACTGGGGGGGCCTGCTAATGGGGGGCATACTACTGGGGAGCATTCAACTGGGGGCACTGCATAGTGGACCGCACTACTAAGGGGACTGCATAGGGGCACCACTGCTGGGGGACATTGTGTAAGGGACACCGCTACTGTGGGCATTGTGTAAAAGGGTCACTACTGTGGGCATTGTGTAAAAGGGGCACTACTGTGTGTCGTAACATAAATAAGAGACACTACTTTATGGTGTAATGTGAATCAGGCCCTATGTGCGGTGTAATGCTAATAAGATTGTGCACTGTGACTCCTAGGGCCGTAGCCCACTTTGTAAACAAGTACTGTGACTCTGCTGGCCGTACCCCACTGGGTGGGTGCACTACTTTTCATTTCTGCCACTGCTGTGTGGCAATGTGTCATAGATGTGCTTTATACTGTGGTGTTTGTGTCGTTGTGCCGCTGCTTTGTCGCTTAGTAACCAGTCAGCTCACTGCAACCTTTGGACAATAATGTTGAAAACAATATTATAAGCTGTGATATGGTCTAAATTGACTGGAAATTAATGTTATTGAGGTTAATAATACTCTAGGAAGAAAAAAAAGACCAATTTATGTGATTTTAGCTTTTTTTGTCAATTTTTGTAAAAAAATCCAAATCCAAATCCAAATCCAAATCCAAAGCCAGTCACCGCAGTTTGGCAAATCCAAATCCAAATCCAAAGCCGGACGACGAATTAGAACCAAATCCAAATCCGGCAAAAATGGTCCGGCGCAGATCCCTACCTTATATAGGTCTGCTCACTTGCTGCCCTTATGGTTTTTGACAACTATTATAATATTTTAGTATATATATTTTTTTTTTTCTAAACAAAGTTCTACTTGACAATTGGACAACACTTTCCATAGCTGCTCTGCAGATCCTAATGGGGAAGGGAGAGAATGTAGTGCTGACTTTTATGGCCAATATGACGTTTAATTGAAAGTATCACAATACGTCTGAGGAAGGTCAGTGCCATAAACAGGGCTCAATCCTTAATTGAGGTGATCACTGATACACTAACATTAAAAAACAACGTAAAGTTTTACTTCTTTATATAGAGGTGCTATTGATTTCAGTTTGTTTATATCATTTTTGGGTTTTATATAAGCATGGTGCTGAATGTGATTTGATTTACATATATAATGCTCCCCAAAAGATTGTAAATGATACACTGATATATTACATACCTGTATTGATAATGTATTTTATACTGGAATTCATTTTTGCATTAATTTTTTTTTTTTTTGAAACGTAACCAGTGAAATTGGGGTCATACAAAGCCCTATATACAGTAGCCAAAAATTAACAGGGAAACCCCACCATAAAAAATAATAATAATAATAATCTGATGTGAATGTAATAGTTGTAATTTAGGAGTGACATCACATTTCCCTTAGGTCAGTCATACAAAAGACACCAGGGGCCTCAAACCAGAAATAACCTGTCTTGGCCTGCCTGTTGGAGTCTGTGAGGTCATGCTGTGATGTCATAATGGTAAGTGCCTGTATCAGGGCTTTGCTGTTGCTGCCTCTCTCATACACTACCTGGGCACTGAAACTGCACCACACACCAGCAGGGGATACTCCATAAGGTTAGTGACTGGACAGAGATAAGGGCAGCTTAGTTCTATGCGTCGGCAGACAGCGTGACTACTGTAATATGACTCGTGACCGCGGGGACAGGGCAGTATTGGATAAATACAGAACCTCACACCTAGTGGGACAGTGTCATTACAGCCCAAGTGGCTGCATCCTGGGTGGACACTGTCTGGATGGGACTATACTGTTCCTAATTAATTCCTTTACACAGTGCTCCAGGTTGGTGTTGGATGGGACTATACTGTTCCTAATTAAATCCTTTACACAGTGCTCCAGGTGGGTGTTGGATGGGACTATACTGTTCCTAATTAATTCCTTTACACAGTGCTCCAGGTGAGTGTTGGATGGGACTATACTGTTCCTAATTAATTCCTTTACACTCCTAAGCCTGGTATGCCAGTATTGCGGCCTGTTCCATTGTTATTAATGTGCAGAGGTGTGAGAGAATTACAGCATATTGTGCTTTAGTTATTTGTTTTTATCCAATACTGTCATTAGTAAATGTTACATCTAGATCATAGTTTGGGCTCCATGTAAGAGTGATAATAAATGCCAGTGGCATATTTTGTTTTGTGTTGCTGTGATACATACGAATATGCTGCTAGTATTTACCATCACTTACCTGTCCAGCGAGGCCCAGCGGTGTCCTCCTCCTCCGCTGCATCCTCTGCTGTGTTGCTGGCAGCCTAACGCTGCCGGCGATGGGTCACTGACTAATGTACATACGTGATGACCGTCTGTGTATGCGCATAGAGCTCAAACCCTGTGGGGACATCAGAACCAGCGTTAGAGCTGTTTGCTGAATATAACATTGCAGTCATCACCCCTATTAGCACCAGAAATGAGTACTAAAGGGATCATGACTCTTTCTTACATGGAGCTCTATGTGTCTCTGACTTGTCTCTCCCCCTCCCATGCCCACTTCTCCTGTCTGTCACTCTCTTTTCTATCTCTCACCGTGGACATGCGATCGCCATTGACGTGCAGATGCATTTATCACCGGCCGGGTAATAGGTAAAAGTAGCAGACTGAGGTGACAGAAGTGGTCACAGGTTATGCACGGTTAGTGGTGGGTGGGTGATTTGGGCAAACTCTGCATAGCCTCTTAATGCCTAGAGGGACGGGCAGTCCTTCAGCCATGGGTCCCCAGAGGTTTCCTCCACAGGGGGTTTTTCCTCTCCTGAGCGCTGAAGGATGATTCTTTGTGAGTCATGAGGTCTCCGCCATCTTGTTCCCCTTATAGGACAAGAGTGTAAGAATTATGGATCAATCTTGGTCCAGAATGCTCTATTTTTTAATGCAGAGTAAATAAAACAAAAGTTTATATATTACTTGAAATAAAAGCTTAAATATTTTAAAAAAATACATATTTCTGCTTGGTTGTCTTTATTTTTATGAATAAAATGCTCTCAAAAGTAGAAGAGGCTGAAGTGAGGCCTGGTGAGGTAAATGAGAGCAGAGTTGGTAATGGAGGCAATATGGTGGTGGGGAGGCTGAGAGGATGAAGGCTCAACTTAGATAAAGTACAGGTAGAGGTGTGAGATCTGCAGGCTTAGAGCCTAAACACTGAGGTGACCATGCAAATGAGAGGGCTTTATGGAGGAGACATGATGAGATTGGATCGATGCCTCTGAGTAATAAGTGATCAAGAATTGTATGTAAGAGATTAATGCAAGTCAAGAGAGGACACATAATTGGGGAAAATACTAGGAGAGATCCTTGCTAAATCACCAGAACCATGCATTGTTTATTCTACACAAGAGAGCACCAGACGAGGCAGCCATCTTGGGTGCACTTCATACTTTATAGCTTACAATGTGCATTAGCAATACGTGAAAATAAGACATACAAGGGTAAAATGAAAAGCGACTAACAGGATACTCACTGCATAAATAGTTCTGCAGCTTACAGAGTGAGGAATATGGTCTTACTCTATAAATGCTTTCATCCATTATTTTCCTTTACAAAATATTTAAGTGAACTGAGGGGAAACTATCCAGAGGGGCCAGTCACATGCAATAATGTGCAGAAAGTATCTGACTGAAAAAATAAGCAAACAACAAATACAAAAAGAAGTGATATTAATCATGGGATACTGTATTTAGAAGATGTTACACTCATTCATACTCATTGTTTTGGTGCAATATAAACCAATGCAAGCATATGAGACCATCTAAACATATATTTATAAAATTCTAATATCATACAGGTTTTATCTAACTGTCACTTGAAAAACAATTTCAATAAAAGCACAATAAAAGTTTGATGCCATATTAGCATAAGCACTGTCGCTCCAATGTATATAAAGGATGCTGTGAACAAAAATAAATTATATTGGGATAAATAGAAGCTGTTACAATTACCAGGTGTCGGCAGCCATTGTGGATAACCACACAATTGTACAGTCAGACACACTGGGTTGATATCCTGGAAAAGGGAAAGCCCCGTGAGGCTGGTCCAATGGCGTAATACGCACTGGTATATGAATGGGAGAGGTCCAGTGTGAGAGTACCAGCTACTGATGGTCTGGTGGAGTAGTCCGCGCTAGTATCTGGATGGGAGAAGGCCAGTGTGAGAGTTCCAGCTACTGATGGTCCGGTGACATAGTCCGCACTAGTATCTGGACGGGAGCAGGCCAGTGTGGGAGAACCAGCTACTGATGATCTAGTGGAGTAGTTCACACTAGTATCTGGATGGGAGTTGGCCAGTGTGAGAGAACCAGCTACTGATGGTCTGGTGTAGTTGTCCCCACTGGTATCTGGATGGGAGATACCTTGTCTTCTTTGGGGTGCAGCTCACTCAGACACAGCACAGTATTTTTTGGTCAGCTGTACCCCAGAAAAAAAAAAAAGTTTCCTTTCCTCTCTCCACATCTATACAGTTATACATTTCTAGGAAGCATCACCATTCATATAACAATTTAGGACTCCCTGTATAGGGAACACTAAACCTATAATATTTGTTGTTTACTTAACTATTTTGTTAATTAATAGGGAATTTGCAGCACCTCTCCTCTTGTTTTGAATCACAGTACTGTCTCTGACCCTAATGCACAAGATATATACTCTTCAAATGTGTACACAGTAAGTGCAGCTCAGACTCATACACAAACAGGAGCCCGTGCAGATTGCCAGCTATAGGGGCATATTCAATTAAGTATGAGAATAGCACAAATTCTGCACCTGCAGGGTTTTTCCTGCAGGTGCAGGATTTTTGCTATTTAATTAGGTGCAGGGTTTCTAATTTTTTGAGTGCCAGGAGGTTTTATTTTCGCACTACTAGAGCACAACCAATTTTTCTTAAAATACCAAATTTTAGGAAAAATGGTTGGGTATTGCTCTGGGACCCCGATGGCAACCCCCTAATGGCTGATTGAACAATTATAAGTTTCCAATTAGCTTAAGTAGTCATTACTCACCTTTTGCAGTGCTGCCTCCTCCTCCTGTTCTTCTCTCCAGCATCGCAGACAGCTTCTAAGGAATGGCCAAGCACAGGACAGGTATGTACTACCCCTCCTTCAATACCCTCCCGCATATTACATGACCGCCTCTACCATGCACCCCCCTCCCCGCATACATCTACACTAGCCCCACTACCCTGCACCCCCTCATGCACACACTACCCCCACTAGTCTGCACCCTTCCCCGTACACACTACACTACCCCCCACTTTCCTGCACCTCCCTCCCCGAACACACTAAACTATCCCTGCTACCCTGCACACACTACACCAGGGGTGGAAGGGATGGAAAACCAGCCCAAGAAACTTCTGGATGCAGCCCCAATTAATGCGGGATATGACAAGGGGGCGGGGTTTGTTGAGGGGGTGGAAACCCCCTCACAGGGCCTGATTCTGAGTTGGACGCATTTGTGACCTTCTTTGAGTCTTTTGCTGCTGTTGTGTAGTGACTTTATTCTAGTGCCGCTACAAAGCCCTTCCCTGGTGTACATCCATGCATCCAAAAGTGCCAGGACTGAGATACCCATTTTCAGTGTCTACAGATGCTGCAACCATGCTTTGTGCATCTTTAGACGCCACCATCGGTGGCACCATTGAATCTTGCATATCCCTATGCTAGGTGCGGATCATGCAAGCATGGCCTCCAATGTGAGCAATTCAGCATCTCTGTACACAATCACTTTCAGTAACACGCCCGTGTCACTCCAATAACAGGCCCGTGTCACTCCAATAACAGGCCCGTGTCACTCCAATAACAGGCCCGTGTCACTCCAATAACAGGCCCGTGTCACTCCAATAACAGGCCCATGTCACTCCAATAACAGGCCCGTTTCACTCCAATAACAGGCCCGTGTCACTCCAATAACACGCCCACACAGCGTTTCATCTACGCCTGATCAGCTAACCCCATGCAACCCTGGAATACACTTCATTGTGCATGCATCTGAATCTGTGCTGCAACTCTGTATGAACACCATCAGGATGTATGCACGGTGCAACTCAGACACATGATCCAAAATACAGATCCAAAACACAAAACCCAGAACCCAAAACACCGAAAGGTGGTTTTGGCAAAACCAATCCAGATCCAAAACAAGAAGAAAGATCCAGATCCAAAACCAAAACACAAAACACGAAAAGTGGCCGGTGCACACCCCTAGTTATGTTATATACAGTACTAGGCCATGTGAGGCAGGAATAATGGGTCCTATGTGATGTAATGTAATGTTATATATTATTATTATTATTATTATTATCCTTTATTTATATGGCGCCACAAGTGTTCCGCAGCACCTTACATAGTACATAGAACTAATAAGTGAACAAGAAACAAGTAACTTACAGTACATTACAGTGCAGGACAGGGACACAACTTATATACATTGCTGAAATAGTGATTAAAGCACTCACAATAAGCTGCCGGGAGTTGGCGGTCCCGTGTTAGGTGCCCTAATGGGGAGTAGAGAGTAGAAGAAAATGTAAAGAGAAGCACATGAGGGAAGAGGTCCCTGCTCATGAGAGCTTACATTCTAAGGGGAGGGGCAGACAGACAGGTGTGACACAGAAGGGGAAGATAGGAAGGAAAGAGCATGAGGTGGGTTAGGAGGAGTGCTGGAAGGCCTTGATGAAGTAGTGGGTCTTGAGAGCCTGTTTGAAGATTTGTAGAGAGGTGGAGAGTCTGATAGGGAGAGGGAGAGCATTCCAAAGGTAGGGAGCAGCACGGGCAAAATCTCGGATGCGGGAGTGGGAGGAAGTAATCAGTTGGCAAGAGAGGCGGCATGCATTAGTTGAGCGAAGTGGGCGGGTGGGAGTGTGAAGGGAGAGAAGGTCAGAAATGTATGCGGGAGAGGATTTGGTGAGGGCTTTGTAGGTGAATGTAAGAACCTTGAATTGGCATCTGAAGGGGAAGGGGAGCCAGTGTAGGGCTTGAAGGAGAGGGGAAGCAGATATAGAACGTCTGGAGAGGAAGATGAGCCGAGCAGCAGCATTGAGAACAGATTGTAGTGGAGAGAGGTGAGAGACTGGGAGGCCAGCTAGGAGAAGGTTACAGTAGTCCAATCTGGATATGACCAGTGAGTGGATGAGGGTTTTAGTGGCATCCTGGGTGAGGAAGGGTCTAATCCTGGAGATATTTTTTAGGTGAAAACGGCAGGACTGCGAGATGTGCTGAATGTGCGGTTTAATGGAGAGGGAGGAGTCTAGGATAACTCCAAGACAGCGCACTTTGGGGCTAGAGGAGATAGTTGTGCCATCAATAGATAACGAAATTGTGGAAAGTGATGTAGTGGAAGAGGGTGGGAAGATGATCAGCTCAGTCTTAGACATGTTAAGTTTAAGAAAGCGCTGGGACATCCACGAAGAGACAGCAGAGAGACAGTTGGAGATACGGGTAAGGAGCTCAGGGGTGAGCTCAGGGGTGGAAAGGTAAATTTGAGTATCATCTGCATAGAGATGATATTGGAGGTCAAAGGAGTTAATGAGTTCACCTAAAGAGGATGTATATAGGGAGAAAAGGAGAGGTCCAAGAACAGAACCTTGGGGAACTCCTACCTTTAGTGGAAGTGGAGGGGAAGAGGAGTCATGAGAGGACACAGCGAAGGAACGATCAGAGAGGTAGGAGGAAAGCCAGGAGAGGGCAGTTTCACGTAAACCGAGAGAGTAAAGGATTTGCAGGAGGAGAGGGTGGTCTACAGTGTCAAATGCAGCAGAGAGGTCAAGGAGAATGAGCAGAGAGTAGTGGCCCTTGGATTTGGCAGCAAGGAGGTCGTTGCTGACTTTCGTGAGGGCAGTTTCCGTGGAGTGGAGAGATCGGAAGCCAGATTGAAATGAGTCAAGGAGGGAGTGGGAGGAAAGAAAGGTGGTAAGGCGGTTGTAGACAATACGCTCAAGGAGTTTGGAAGCAAAAGGGAGAAGAGAGATGGGTCGATAGTTTGAAAGTATGTTAGGATCAAGGGTAGGTTTTTTAAGAATGGGGGAGACGAGCATGTTTGAATGCAGAAGGGACAGTGCCAGATGATAGGGAAAGATTAAGGAGGTGAGCCAGATGGGAACAGGCAGAAGGAGACAAGTGGGAGAGGAGACGGGAAGGGATAGGGTCAAGAGGGGAGGTGGAAGGAGGGGAGGACCGGATGAGGGCCAAGACTTCCTCTCCAGAAGCAGGGGAGAAGGATGTCAGAGTTGGTGAGACAGAAGGGGAGGGGTGGTAAGGGCAAGGAGGGAGAGGAGTGCTAAGGGTCTGATGGGATATGATGTCCTCACGTATGGAGTCAATTTTAGATGTAAAGTAGGTGGCAAAGTCGAGGGCAGAGAGCGAGGAGGGAAGGCAAGGAGGGGAAGGGCAGAGTAGGGAGTTGAAAGTGGCAAAGAGACGCCGGGGGTTTGAGGACTGGGAGGAGATGAGGTTCTTGAAATATGTTTGTTTGGAGAGAGACAGGGAAGCACTGTAGGAGGAGAGAATAAATTTGAAATGGAGGAAGTCAGCCTTAGAGCGTGACTTTCTCCACTGACGCTCCGCAATTCTTGAACACTTTTGTAGGTATCTGGTGCATTTGGAATGCCAGGGTTGTGGTGTGGATCTGCGAGGGTGAGTGGTTATTGCTGGAGCAACAGAATCAAGAGCAGAAGCAAGGGAGGAATTGTACAGGGAAGTAGCTTGTTCAGGACAGGAGAGAGAAATGATAGGGGAGAGAAGAGAGTCCAGCAGGGAGGAAAAAGCAACAGTGTCACTAGCCTCAATATTACGCTTAGTAATGGTAGCCTTAGGAGTTAGAGGAGGGCAAGGAGAGAGGGATAGGTTAAAAGAGAGAAGGTGATGGTCAGAGAGGGGGAATGGGCAATTGGAGTAATCAGAAATATCACAACGGTGCGTAAAGACCAGGTCAAGTGAGTGCCCACTGTATACTGTACTAGGCCATGTGAGGCAGGAATAATGGGTCCTATGTGATGTAATGTTATGTTATATACAGTACTAGGCCATGTGAGGCAGGAATAATGGGTCCTATGTAATGTAATGTTATGTTATATACAGTACTAGGGCATGTGAGGCAGGAATAATGGGTCCTATGTGATGTAATGTTATGTTATATACAGTACTAGGCCATGTGAGGCAGGAATAATGGGTCCTGTGTAATGTAATATATACAGTACTAGGCCATGTGAGGCAGGAATGATGGGTCCTGTGTAATGTAATGTTATGTTATATACAGTACTAGGTCATGTGAGGCAGGAATAATGGGTCCTAAGTAATGTTATGTTATGTTATATACAGTACTAGGCCATGTGAGGCAGGAATAATGGGTCCTATGTGATGTAATGTTATGTTATATACAGTACTAGGCCATGTGAGGCAGGAATAATGGGTCCTATGTAATGTAATGTTATGTTATATACAGTACTAGGCCATGTGAGGCAGGAATAATGGGTCCTGTGTAATGTAATGTTATATACAGTACTAGGCCATGTGAGGCAGGAATAATGGGTCCTATGTGATGTTATGTTATGTTATATACAGTACTAGGCCATGTGAGGCAGGAATAATGGGTCCTATGTGATGTAATGTTATGTTATATACAGTACTAGGCCATGTGAGGCAGGAATAATGGGTCCTATGTGATGTAATGTTATGTTATATACAGTACTAGGCCATGTGAGGCAGGAATAATGGGTCCTATGTAATGTAATGTTATGTTATATACAGTACTAGGCCATGTGAGGCAGGAATAATGGGTCCAATGTAATGTTATGTTATATTCAGTACTAGGTCATGTGAGGCAGGAATGATGGGTCCTATGTAATGTTATGTTATATACAGTACTAGGCCATGTGAGGCAGGAATAATGGGTCCTATGTAATGTGATGTAATGTTATATACAGTACTAGGTCATGTGAGGCAGGAATAATGGGTCCTATGTAATGTAATGTAATGTTATATACAGTACTAGGCCATGTGAGGCAGGAATAATTGGTCCTATGTAATGTAATGTTATGTTATATACAGTACTAGGCCATGTAAGGCAGGAATAATGGGTCCTATGTAATGTAATGTTATGTTATATACAGTACTAGGCCATGTGAGGCAGGAATAATGGGTCCTATGTGATGTAATGTAATGTTATATACAGTACTAGGCCATGTGAGGCAGGAATAATGGGTCCTATGTAATGTAATGTTATGTTATATACAGTACTAGGCCATGTGAGGCAGGAATAATGGGTCCTATGTAATGTAACGTTATGTTATATACAGTACTAGGCCATGTGAGGCAGGAATAATGGGTCCTATGTGATGTAATGTTATGTTATATACAGTACTAGGCCATGTGAGGCAGGAATAATGGGTCCTATGTAATGTAATGTTATGTTATATACAGTACTAGGCCATGTGAGGCAGGAATAATGGGTCCTATGTAATGTAATGTAATATTATATACAGTATTAGGCCATGTGAGGCAGGAATAATGGGTCCTATGTAATGTAATGTTACGTTATATACAGTACTAGGCCATGTGAGGCAGGAATGATGGGTCCTATGTAATGTAATGTAATTTTATATACAGTACTAGGTAGGGGTGAGCGGGTTCGGATTTCTGAAATCCGAACCCCCCCGAGCCCCCCCGATCCGAGTCCGATCCGAGTCAGGCTCGACTTTTCCCGCCTGACTCGGATCTGACATCGAGGCAAAACGTCATCATCCCGCCTTCCGAGTCTCGCGGGTTTTGGATCCTATATAAGGTACCCGCGTCGGCGCCATTTTCTCACTCGGCTGTGGACAGTGAAGAGGGAGGGTGGGAGTTAGTGCTGTGTAGTGTAGTGTAGTGTAGTGCTGCTGTTGTCCACTACTTCAAAGTCCATAGGGGCTGGCTGTGTTGTGCTGTGCTGCTGTTGTTAATAGGGGCTGTGTCCACTACTTCAAAGTCCATAGGGGCTGGCTGGACTGTGTTGTGCAGTCAGTTCTCCATAGGGGCTGTGTCCACTCCAAAGTCCTGTGCAGTGTCCCAGTCCTAAAGGGGTGCTGTAGTGTTGTCCAGGGGGTGCTCTGTCCATCAGGGGTGCTCCCCCCAAGTGCTAAAAAAATAATATATTTTCTGTGTTTGTGAATTGTGTGCGCAGTAGCCGCACGTGCATCAACAAAGTAGTGCCAAGCGTGCGCCTGTGTCATAAGTAAAGGGCCGGCTGGCTTGACCGTTAAAGGGTGCTGTAACCCCCGAAAGTACACTCCAGTCCAAACCAAAAAAAAATTATTTTCTGTGTTTGTGAATTGTGTGCGCAGTAGCCGCACGTGCATCAACAAAGTAGTGCCAAGCGTGCGCCTGTGTCATAAGTAAAGGGCCGGCTGGCTTGACCGTTAAGGGTGCTGTAACCCCCGAAAGTACACTCCAGTCCAAACCAAAAAAAAAATTATTTTCTGTGTTTGTGAATTGTGTGCGCAGTAGCCGCACGTGCATCAACAAAGTAGTGCCAAGCGTGCGCCTGTGTCATAAGTAAAGGGCCGGCTGGCTTGACCGTTAAGGGTGCTGTAACCCCCGAAAGTACACTCCAGTCCAAACCAAAAAAAAAATTATTTTCTGTGTTTGTGAATTGTGTGCGCAGTAGCCGCACGTGCATCAACAAAGTAGTGCCAAGCGTGCGCCTGTGTCATAAGTAAAGGGCCGGCTGGCTTGACCGTTAAGGGTGCTGTAACCCCCGAAAGTACACTCCAGTCCAAACCAAAAAAAAAATTATTTTCTGTGTTTGTGAATTGTGTGCGCAGTAGCCGCACGTGCATCAACAAAGTAGTGCCAAACGTGCGCCTGTGTCATAAGTAAAGGGCCGGCTGGCTTGACCGTTAAGGGTGCTGTAACCCCCGAAAGTACACTCCAGTCCAAACCAAAAAAAAAATTATTTTCTGTGTTTGTGAATTGTGTGCGCAGTAGCCGCACGTGCATCAACAAAGTAGTGCCAAACGTGCGCCTGTGTCATAAGTAAAGGGCCGGCTGGCTTGACCGTTAAGGGTGCTGTAACCCCCGAAAGTACACTCCAGTCCAAACCAAAAAAAAAATTATTTTCTGTGTTTGTGAATTGTGTGCGCAGTAGCCGCACGTGCATCAACAAAGTAGTGCCAAGCGTGCGCCTGTGTCATAAGTAAAGGGCCGGCTGGCTTGACCGTTAAGGGTGCTGTAACCCCCGAAAGTACACTCCAGTCCAAACCAAAAAAAAAATTATTTTCTGTGTTTGTGAATTGTGTGCGCAGTAGCCGCACGTGCATCAACAAAGTAGTGCCAAGCGTGCGCCTGTGTCATAAGTAAAGGGCCGGCTGGCTTGACCGTTAAGGGTGCTGTAACCCCCGAAAGTACACTCCAGTCCAAACCTAAAAAAAAATTATTTTCTGTGTTTGTGAATTGTGTGCGCAGTAGCCGCACGTGCATCAACAAAGTAGTGCCAAGCGTGCGCCTGTGTCATAAGTAAAGGGCCGGCTGGCTTGACCGTTAAGGGTGCTGTAACCCCCGAAAGTACACTCCAGTCCAAACCTAAAAAAAAATTATTTTCTGTGTTTGTGAATTGTGTGCGCAGTAGCCGCACGTGCATCAACAAAGTAGTGCCAAGCGTGCGCCTGTGTCATAAGTAAAGGGCCGGCTGGCTTGACCGTTAAAGGGTGCTGTAACCCCCGAAAGTACACTCCAGTCCAAACCAAAAAAAAATTATTTTCTGTGTTTGTGAATTGTGTGCGCAGTAGCCGCACGTGCATCAACAAAGTAGTGCCAAGCGTGCGCCTGTGTCATAAGTAAAGGGCCGGCTGGCTTGACCGTTAAAGGGTGCTGTAACCCCCGAAAGTACACTCCAGTCCAAACCAAAAAAAAATTATTTTCTGTGTTTGTGAATTGTGTGCGCAGTAGCCGCACGTGCATCAACAAAGTAGTGCCAAGCGTGCGCCTGTGTCATAAGTAAAGGGCCGGCTGGCTTGACCGTTAAAGGGTGCTGTAACCCCCAAAGTACACTCCAGTCCAAACCAAAAAAAAATTATTTTCTGTGTTTGTGAATTGTGTGCGCAGTAGCCGCACGTGCATCAACAAAGTAGTGCCAAGAGTGCGCCTGTGTCATAAGTAAAGGGCCGGCTGGCTTGACCGTTAAAGGGTGCTGTAACCCACAAAGTACACTCCAGTCCAAACCAAAAAAAAAATTATTTTCTGTGTTTAGCCGCACGTATATATCAAATCGATATAACATAAATGGAGGACCAAACTTTCTCCGATAAAAATAAAATAGAGAAAGATCAAGAACCACTTCCTCCTAGTGCTGAAGCTGCTGCCACTAGTCATGACATAGACGATAACATGCCATCAACGTCGTCTGCCAAGGCCGATGCCCAATGTCATAGTAGAGGGCACATACAATCCCAAATGGCAAAGTTCAGGAAAATGACCTTGAAAAAGACATTTAAATCAGCTGAAGAGAAACGTAAACTTGCCAATATGCCATTTACGACACGGAGTGGCAAGGAACGGCTAAGGTCGATCCCTAGTATGTTCATGACTAGTGGTTCAGCTTCACATGACGATGGAAGCACTCCTCCCACTAAAAAAATCAAAAGAGTTAAGCTGGCAAAAGCACAGCGAAGAACTGTGCTTTCTAAGAAGATATCACAAATCCCCAAGGAGAGTCCAAGTGTGGTGGTGGTTGCGATGCCTGACCTTCCCAGCACTGGACGGGAAGAGGTGGCTCTTTCCACCATTTGCACGCCCCCTGCAAGTGCTGAAAGGAGCACCCACAGTCCACTTGCTGATATGCAAATTGAAGATGTCACTGTTGAAGTACAACAGGATGAGGATACTGGTGTAGCTGGCGCTGAGGAGGAAGTTGGCGAGGAGGATTCTGATGGTGATGTGGTTTGTTTAAATCAGGCTCCGGGGGAGACAGTTGTTGTCCGTGGGATGAAAAAGCCCATCACGGTCATGCCTGGGCAGAAGACCAAACATTCCACCTCTTTGGTCTGGCAATATTTCTATCCAAATCCGGACAACAACTGTCTTGCCATATGTACCATATGTAAAGGTGAAATAAGTAGGGGTAGGGACGTCAACCACCTAGGAACATCCTCCCTTATACGGCACCTGCAGCGCGTTCATAAAAAGTTACTGTCAAGTTCAGAAACTTTGGCTCAGACCGTAAGCAGTCCAGGGACACCTAAATCCCGTTGTCCTGTTGTATCCAAGCGCCTGCAAACCACACCGTCAACTCCCTCCTCGTCAATTTCCTCCTTAGTCAGGATCGGAAGTAGTCCTGCAGGCCATATCACTGGCATGACTGACTCTCCTATCCGGGATTCCTCCGGAGGATCCTGCATTGCTACGCCTACTGCTGCCGCTGCTGCTGCTGCTGCTGGGAGTCGTTCATCATCCCAGAGAGGAAGTAGGAACACCACTACTTTTACTAAACAATTGACCCTCCAACAGTCCTTAGCGAGGAGGATGAAGTACGACAGCAGTCATCCTGAAGCAAAACGTATAACTGAGGCCTTGACTGCTATGTTGGTGTTAGACGTGCGTCCGGTATCCGCCATTAGTGCAGTGGGATTTAGACAATTGATGGAGGTAGTGTGTCCCCGGTTCCAAATCCCGTCTAGATTCCACTTCACTAGGCAGGCGATACCGAGACTGTACAGAAACGTCAGAAAAAGTGTCCTCAGTGTCCTGAAAAATGCCGTTGTACACAATGTCCACTTAACCACGGACATGTGGACAAGTGGAACAGGGCAGACTAAGGACTATATGACTGTGACAGCCCACTGGGTAGATGTATCACCTTACGCAGCAACAGCAGCAGCGTCACCAGTAGCAGCATCTCAGAAACGCCAGCTCGTTACAAGGCAGGCTACGCTGTGTATCACCGGTTTCAGTAAGAGGCACACCGCCGACAACCTCTTAGAGAAACTGAGGGAAATCATCGCCCAGTGGCTTACCCCACTTAGACTCTCCTGGGGATTTGTGATATCTGACAACGCCACCAATATTGTGCGGGCATTACATCTGGGCAAATTCCAGCACGTCCCATGTTTTGCTCACACAATAAACTTGGTGGTGCAGAATTTTCTGAAAAGCGACAGGGGCGTGCAGGAGACGCTTTGGGTGGCCCGAAAAATTTCTGGCCACTTTCGCCATTCAGCGACTGCGTGCCGAAGACTGGAGCGCCAGCAAACACTCTTGAACCTGCCCCGCCATCACCTGAAGCAAGAGGTTGTGACGCGGTGGAACTCAACCCTCTATATGCTTCAGAGGATGGAGGAGCAGCAAAAGGCCATACAAGCCTATACATCCACCTATGACATAGGCAAAGGAGGGGGTATGCACCTGACTCAAGCGCAGTGGAGAATGATTTCCGTGTTGTGCAAGGTTCTTCAGCCCTTCGAACTTGCCACACGTGAAGTCAGTTCAGACACTGCCAGCTTGAGTCAGGTCATTCCCCTCATCAGGCTTTTGCAGAAGCAGCTGGAGAAAGTGAAGGAGGAGCTAAGACGGAGCGATTCCGCTCGGCATGTGGGACTTGTGGATGAAGCCCTTCATTCGCTTTGCCAGGATTCCAGGGTGGTCAATCTGTTGAAATCAGACCACTACATTTTGGCCACCGTGCTCGATCCTAGGTTTAAAGCCTATGTGGTGTCTCTCTTTCCGGCCGACACAAGCCTGCAGAGGTGCAAAGACCTGCTGGTGAACACACTGTCAGCTGAAGCGGAACGTGACACGTCAACGGCTCCTTCTTCATTTTCTCCCGCAACTGGGGCTGCCAGGAAAAAACTTAGGTATCCTAAGCAACCCGCTGGCGGTGATGCAGGGCAGGCAGGACCAAGTTTGGACATCTGGTCCGGACTGAAGGACCTGGCAACAATTTCTGACATGTCTACTGTCACTGCATATGATACTGTCACCATTGACAGAATGGTGGAGGATTACATCGGTGACAGCATCCAAGTAGGCATGTCAGACAGTCCATACCTGTACTGGCAGGAAAAAGAGGCAATTTGGAGGCCCCTGTACAAACTGGCTCTATTTTACCTGAGTTGCCCCCCCTCCAGTGTGTACTCCGAAAGAGTGTTTAGTGCAGCCGGGAACCTTGTCAGCGAAAGGCGTAGGAGGTTGCTTCCACAGAATGTGGAGAAGATGATGTTCATCAAAATGAATTATCAGCTCTTCCAGGGAGACCAGCCTCCAGAACGTACAGAGGGACCTGTGGTGGTGGATTCAAGTGGGGACGAGTTAATACTTTGTGAGGATGAGGATGTACACACTGAAGAGGGTGAGGAATCGGTGGATGAGGAGGATGAGGATGACATCTTGCCTCCGTAGAGCCAGTTTGTGCAGGGACACATTAATTGCCAGCTTGTTTTGTGGGGGCCCAAACGAACCAATCATTTCAGCCACAGTTGTGTGGCAGACCCTGGCGCTGAAATGATTGATTTGTTAAAGTGTGCATGTCCTGTTTATACAACATAAGGGTGGGTGGGAGGGCCCAAGGACAATTCCATCTTGCACCTCTTTTTTTCTTTGCATTATGTACAGTTTGGGGCCTAGTTTTTCTAACTGCCATCCTGTCTGCCACTGCAGTGTCACTCCTAGATGGGTCACGTGTTTGTGCCGCCCACTCGTGTCGCTTAGCATAGTCATCCAGCTACCTCGGTGCAACCTTTTGGACATAAAAACACTATTGTGAGGTGTGAGGTGTTCAGAATAGACTGGAAATGAGTGGAAATTAAGGTTATTGAGGTTAATAATAGCATAGGAGCAGAAAAACCTACAAATTCTGTGATTTTAGCTGTTTTTATGCTTTTTTTCAAAAAAATACAGATCCAAAACACAAAACCCAGAACCCAAAACACGGAAGGGTGGTTTTGGCAAAACCAATCCAGATCCAAAACACGAAGAAAGATCCAGATCCAAAACCAAAACACAAAACACGAAAAGTGGCCGGTGCACACCCCTAGTACTAGGCCATGTGAGGTAGGAATGATGGGTCCTATGTAATGTAATGTTATGTTATATACAGTACTAGGCCATGTGAGGCAGGAATGATGGGTCCTATGTAATGTAATGTAATTTTATATACAGTACTAGGCCATGTGAGGCAGGAATAATGGGTCCTCTGTAATGTAATGTTATGTTATATACAGTACTAGGCCATGTGAGGCAGGAATAATGGGTCCTATGTGATGTAATGTAATGTTATGATATATACAGTACTAGGCCATGTGAGGCAGGAATAATGGGTCCTATGTAATGTAATGTTATATACAGTACTAGGTCATGTGAGGCAGGAATAATGGGTCCTATGTAATGTTATGTTATGTACAGTACTAGGCCATGTGAGGCAGGAATAATGGGTCCTATGTAATGTAATGTTATGTTATATACAGTACTAGGTCATGTGAGGCAGGAATAATGGGTCCTGTGTAATGTAATGTTATGTTATATACAGTACTAGGCCATGTGAGGCAGGAATAATGGGTCCTATGTAATGTTATGTTATATACAGTACTATGCCATGTAAGGCAGGAATAATGGGTCCAATGTAATGTAATGTTATATAGAGTACTAGGCCATGTGAGGCAGGAATAATGGGTCCTATGTAATGTAATGTAATTTTATATACAGTACTAGGCCATGTGAGGTAGGAATGATGGGTCCTATGTAATGTAATGTTATGTTATATATAGTACTAGGCCATGTGAGGCAGGAATAATGGGTCCTATGTGATATAATGTAATGTTATGATATATACAGTACTAGGCCATGTGAGGCAGGAATAATGGGTCCTATGTAATGTAATGTTATGTTATATACAGTACTAGGCCATGTGAGGCAGGAATAATGGGTCCTATGTAATGTAATGTTATATACAGTACTAGGTCATGTGAGGCAGGAATAATGGGTCCTATGTAATGTAATGTTATATAGAGTACTAGGCCATGTGAGGCAGGAATAATGGGTCCTATGTAATGTAATGTTATGTTATATACAGTACTAGGCCATGTGAGGCAGGAATAATGGGTCCTATGTAATGTTATGCTATATACAGTACTAGGCCATGTGAGGCAGGAATGATGGGTCCTATGTAATGTTATGTTATATACAGTACTAGGCCATGTGAGGTAGGAATGATGGGTCCTATGTAATGTGATGTAATGTTATATACAGTACTAGGCCATGTGAGGTAGGAATGATGGGTCCTATGTAATGTGATGTAATGTTATATACAGTACTAGGCCATGTGAGGCAGGAATAATGGGCCCTATGTGATGTAATGTAATGTTATATACTGTACTAGGCCATGTGAGGCAGGAATAATGGGTCCTATGTGATGTAATGGTATGTTATATACTGTACTAGGCCATGTGAGGCAGGAATAATGGGTCCTATGTGATGTAATGTAATGTTATATACAGTACTAGGCCATGTGAGGCAGGAATAATGGGTCCTATGTGATGTAATGTTATGTTATATACAGTACTAGGCCATGTGAGGCAGGAATAATGGGTCCTATGTGATGTAATGTTATGTTATATACAGTACTAGGCCATGTGAGGCAGGAATAATGGGTCCTATGTGATGTAATGTTATGTTATATACAGTACTAGGCCATGTGAGGCAGGAATAATGGGTCCTATGTAATGTAATGTTATATACAGTACTAGGCCATGTGAGACAGGAATAATGGGTCCTATGTAATGTAATGTTATGTTATATACTGTACTAGGCCATGTGAGGCAGGAATAATGGGTCCTATGTAATGTAATGTAATGTTATATACAGTACTAGGCCATGTGAGGCAGGAATAATGGGTCCTATGTGATGTAATGTTATGTTATATACAGTACTAGGCCATGTGAGGCAGGAATAATGGGTCCTATGTAATGTAATGTTATGTTATATACAGTACTAGGCCATGTGAGGCAGGAATAATGGGTCCTATGTAATGTAATGTTATGTTATATACAGTACTAGGCCATGTGAGGCAGGAATAATGGGTCCTATGTGATGTAATGTAATGTAATGTTATGTTATATACAGTACTAGGCCATGTGAGGCAGGAATAATGGGTCCTATGTGATGTAATGTAATGTTATATACAGTACTAGGCCATGTGAGGCAGGAATAATGGGTCCTATGTAATGTAATGTTATATACAGTACTAGGCCATGTGAGGCAGGAATAATGGGTCCTATGTAATGTAATGTTATGTTATATACAGTACTAGGCCATGTGAGGCAGGAATAATGGGTCCTATGTGATGTAATGTTATGTTATATACAGTACTAGGCCATGTGAGGCAGGAATAATGGGTCCTATGTGATGTAATGTTATGTTATATACAGTACTAGGCCATGTGAGGCAGGAATAATGGGTCCTATGTAATGTAATGTTATATACAGTACTAGGCCATGTGAGGCAGGAATAATGGGTCCTATGTAATGTTATGTTATATACAGTACTAGGCCATGTGAGGCAGGAATAATGGGTCCTATGTAATGTAATGTTATGTTATATACAGTACTAGGCCGTGTGAGGCAGGAATAATGGGTCCTATGTAATGTAATGTTATGTTATATGCAGTACTAGGTCATGTGAGGCAGGAATAATGGGTCCTATGTAATGTAATGTTATGTTATATACAGTACTAGGTCATGTGAGGCAGGAATAATGGGTCCTGTGTAATGTAATGTTAGGTTATATACAGTACTAGGCCATGTGAGGCAGGAATAATGGGTCCTATGTAATGTAGTGTTATATACAGTACTAGGCCATGTGAGGCAGGAATAATGGGTCCTATGTAATGTAATGTTATGTTATATACAGTACTAAGCCATGTGAGGCAGGAATAATGGGTCCTATGTAATGTAGTGTTATATACAGTACTAGGCCATGTGAGGCAGGAATAATGGGTCCTATGTAATGTAACGTTATGTTATATACAGTACTAGGCCATGTGAGGCAGCAATAATGGGTCCTATGTGATGTAATGTTATGTTATATATAGGGATGAGCGGGTTCGGTTCCCTGAGAACCGAACCCACCCAAACTTCGGGGATCCGGGGCGATCCGAGCCCAAGCTCGGATCTCCCTGTCTGCCCCGGATCCCTCTCCCGAGGCAAAACCTCGAGATCTGCTGTCGGATCTCGAGGTTTTGCCTCGAGCGGCCATTTAAAAAAAAATGCCTTTGCCTTTAATGGGCAAAGTGCTGATTGGCTGACAGAGCCGTCTGTCACGGCTCTCAGCCAATCAGCATTATGGTGCTCATGTGCATGTAGCACGGACTCGTGAGATCCGTGCTACATGCATCTGTGTGACTGACAGTGACACAGAGCACAGATGGGTCAGTGAGACCCGACTGTGCTGCTGTGTATTTCAATGACACAGGTGCACGCACGGACCAGGAGATCCGTGCTACTTGCATCTGTGTCATTGACACAGAGCACTGACGGGTCCGTGAGACCCGTCTGTGCTGCTGTGGTAAATAAAATAAAAAAAAACCTGTGTAAAAAAAGAAAAAAATGGCGTGCCCCCCCAAAAAAAAGAGCAACCAGCCTCGGGCATTAGTGACCCAGTGCTGGGTGTGCTTAAATACAGGGGACAAACGACGTAGGGGTCCCCTGTACTTAAGCACAACCAGCACCGGGCTAGTCAGAACCAGCGCTGGTTGCCAAAATACGGGGGACAAACGACGTAGGGGTCCCCCGTATTCTGCGCAACCAGCTCTGGGCTCTGATCCGGTCCTGGTTCTGGAAATACAGGGGAAAAAAATTAGTAGGGTTCTGCTGTATGTTCCAGAACCAGCACTGGACTTTTTCTAGCGGGGGGCTGATGCCACAGCCAGGGGAGCCCTTTCACCGGGCCCCCCAGCCGCAGCATCAGCCCTGACCGCTAGTCAGCCCAGGCCGGGGATCCCTGGAGAGTTGGGGACCCCCCCAATAAAGGGCTCACCCTCTCCAGGGCACCCCAGGCCCAGGCTGATAGCCCGGGGCTATCCCCGCCACCCCTGGTGGCGGTGGGTGGCGGGTTGATTGTGTGGTGTGGTGTAAATAAAGAATATCAAACATTGTCTTTACAAGTAGAACTGCAAGTCCCAGCTAGCCTGCCCCGCATGCTGGTACTTGGAGAACCACAAGTACCAGCATGCAGGGCATTAAGGGCCCACTAGTACCTGTAGTTCACCTGTAAAAAAATGTTTAAAAAAAACACAGGACACACACACCATGACAGTATAAGTTTATTAAACATACATACACACACACACACACATGTACACATACTCACCTATGTAACCTGTAGCATCGGTCCACTTGTCCGGTAAAGTATCCATAGGGGACCTGTGAAAAAAAACATACTCACCATCTCCTATGCGAGGTTCTGTCCTCTTCGTTTAAAAAAGTAGGCATCCCCGGACTTGGCAAAAAAAAAAAACGAAAACGCGATCCACGAACTTAGTACCGTTCTATAGAACGGTACTTCCCGAATGAGAGCTTAGCAGCGGGGTATCACCATGGAAACAAGGTTTCCATGGTGATAGCCGCAAGGTTATTAAAGTTTACCCTGCGGCTCCCACCATTGACTACAATGGAGGGAGCCGTTCATTGGCTGAGAGACGGGAGATGACCTCTCTCAGCCAATGAACGCTTAGCAGCGGGGTTTCCATGGTGATACCCCGCCGCTAAGCTCTAATTCGGGAAGTACCGTTCTATAGAACGGTACTAAGTTCGTGGATCGCGTTTTCGTTTTTTTTTTTGCCAAGTCCGGGGATGCCTACTTTGGAACGAAGAGGACAGAACCTCGCATAGGAGATGGTGAGTATGTTTTTTTTCACAGGTCCCCTAGGGATACTTTACCGGACAAGTGGACCGATGCTACAGGTTACATAGGTGAGTATGTGTACATGTGTGTGTGTGTATGTATGTTTAATAAACTTATACTGTCACGGTGTGTGTGTCCTGTGTTTTTTTAAACATTTTTTTTACAGGTGAACTACAGGTACTAGTGGGCCCTTAATGCCCTGCATGCTGGTACTTGTGGTTCTCCAAGTACCAGCATGCAGGGCAGGCTAGCTGGGACTTGCAGTTCTACTTGTAAAGACAATGTTTGATATTCTTTATTTACACCACACCACACAATCAACCCGCCACCCACCGCCACCAGGGGTGGCGGGGATAGCCCCGGGCTATCAGCCTAGGCCAGGGGTGCCCTGGAGAGGGTGACCCCTTTATTGGGGGGTCCCCAACTCCCCAGGGATCCCTGGCCTGCGCTGACTAACGGTCAGGGCTGATGCTGCGGCTGAGGGGCCCGGTGAAAGGGCACCCCTGGCTGTGGCATCAGCCCCCCGTAAGAAAGGGTCCAGGGCTAGTTTTAAATATACAGTGTAACCCACATAATTTTTTTTCTCCGTATATTTAAAACCAGCTCTGACCCTGCTGCCTGGTGCTGGTTCGTAATTTACAGTGGAACCCTACTCATTTTTTTTCCCTGTAAATTAAAAACCAGGACAGGCTGGCAAGCCCGGGGCCGGTTAGTGTTTGGGGGGGGACCTCACGTAATTTTTTCACATATTGGCCCTCATTCAGAGCCATAAGTTCTGAGCAGAGCGCACGCTCTGAATGAGGGCCGGGCTCCATTTTCATGGAGCGTCCTCCTGGACGCTCGTATAGCTGTGGGTCACCACCCACAGGCTATACGAGCGTGCATTGTGATGGTCGCGATGGTCGAGACCATCGCGACCATCGAATTTGCGAGCCGGAGCCTGCGGTTGAGGTTTTCAACCGCAAGCTCCGGAGTGATTTTGGCTCTATCAGAGCCAAAATCACTCCCACTGACATCACTAGTGATGTCAGTGGGCAGGCTTCTGACGGGAGGCGTTCCCGTGGGAACGCCCCCGTCAGGGAGGCACGCCCCCGGCACGCCCACCAAAGGGGGCGTGCTGTCAATCAACATTGACAGCACGCCCCCTTTGATCGGACACAACGAGCGAAGGACTTTCCTTCGCTCGTCGCGTCTGGCGCATGCGCACGACGGAGCTCCCTCCGTCGTGCGCATGCTCTGTCCATAACATCGACCCACTTGCGAGCGGACAGCCGCTCGCGAGTGGGTCTGAATCAGGCCCATTATCCCTATTTTCACCATTTACAGAAAGAAACATACACAGATCACAATGATTTGTGTATGTTTCTGGCCATCTCGCAGCTCAGGGGGTTGAGAGTTTGAAAAGTGATAGTGACAGAGAGTTTGCTCCTATCTCACCCGAGCTTGTCATCCCGATTTTTGGTAAATTTGAGAGATGTATGTTTTTGGTGAAAAGTTCTTCCGATTTGGCCCGATGGTGATAAGATTCGAGATTGTTATCTCACCCGAGTTTTACAAATGAGATGAGAGAAATCTCTAACTAACTCACCCGACTTTGAGCCGTATTCAATTTGAGCCGAGCCACGATACTTTTTCGTGGCCCGGACTTTTTGCCTACTTCGCTTGTTTTGCAGGCAGAAAAGTATCGCGAGCGTGCCCGCATATCCCCGTATTCAATTTGAAAGTACGCGAAAACGGGACCCGGCAAAACTTGAACAGTTCTGTCAGAAATGGGGAAAACAGCCTGACACCCCCCAAAAGATGCTCTGACATGGGGGTTCCCTATGGTACCCCCCGATTTGGCTTGCTGAAGGTATTTGGTGTTTTTAAACGGGCTCAATAGCTGCTAAACAGCGTTTTTCTATACGTGGTGCAGAATAGTATTCAGGGGTATTTTTTCCAGAAAATAACTTATCCCACCAAATTTGGGGTACTTCAAAATGGGGGCCAGCATATTTCAAAGTTGCTAAAGTGAAGTTGAAAAAATTGTGAAAAATCCACCTGCCGCAAGCACCTGCAATGAAAAACACTTGGGGCATACTTGGGGCCCCCCAGAGTCAAGTTCGCTAGTTTTAAACTTTGTACCCCAACTTTTTTTTTTTCGCCACCTTTTTCAGTCATTTTTTGGGGTGTCCTTAAGTGTTTTTTAACATTTTTTTGACACAGTTTAACTTTGGGGGACTGTCTGAAGGCTTCACGGGGGTTCCTGCAACGTTGCACCCCAAAACCCCAATTCTGCACTTTTTTCGGCCTGCTATTCATAGGCGAAACTTTTTCACCTAGTACATTGCACTGACTTTCCGCCTCTTTCACATTGAATACGGAGTAAAAGCAAAACAGGCGAAAATGACGTCATCGGCAAAAAAGTATCGCGGATCCAGACTTTTCGCCTCAAATTGAATACGGGTCTTTGCCTTTAGTAAATTTGCAAGCAGGGAAAAGATCAATAAATCACCCAAGATGGTCATCTCGACCTATCTCGATTGTTAGTAGATTTACCCCCTACAGTAATTATCCTGCCTTCAGCTACAGATATTGCCCACTAGAGGGCAAACCTACGGTTACAAAAGTGAAGGTTGATCGGTATGTTAGAGAGTATTATTATTATTATCTGTATACAGTGTACAGTGTTCTGGCACACATCATCATGCTTTGAATGCATAATGTTTAGACTGTTATCAAATTTACTGTTGACTACAAGTTACTTAACCGCTGCCTGGCGTTGTCGTATAGTTTGGGACCACTTCAAGCTCTGCGTTAACTGACATAGGCCCTGATTCAGAGCCGGACGCTCTGACCAGAGCGCTCGCTCTGAATCAGGGCCAACCTCCATTAATATGGAGCGTCCTCCTGGACGCTCGTATAGCTGTGGGTCACCACCCACAGCATATACGAGCGTGCAAAATGATGGTCGCGATGGTCTTGACCATCACGACCATCGGAACTGCGAGTAAAAGCCTGCGGTTGAGTTTTTCAACCGCAAGGCCAGGAGTGATTTTGGCTCTATCAGAGCCAAAATCACTCCCACTGACATCACTAGTGATGTCAGTGGGGCCGGCTTCAGACGGTAGGCGTTCCCTTGGGAACGCCTCCGTCTGGCAGGCACGCCCCCGGCACGCCCACCAAAGGAGGCGTGCTGTCAGTCACCATCGACAGCACGCCCCCTTTGATGAGACAGTCCGAGCGAAGGAAAGTCCTTTGCTCGTCGGGTCTCGCGCATGCGCACGACGGAGCTCCCTCCGTCGTGCACATGCGCAGTGGGGAACATCGACCCACTTGCGAGAGCGTACTGCCACTCGCGAGTGGGTCTGAATGACCCCCATAGTTGCAAATGATGAGACCTGTCAGAAACACCCACGGGGCTTCCAGCAGCCACCGATAGCAGAGGGACCTCCCGGCCTCCTCAGTATCTCTGCACCCTCCCCCAGTGTCTGCCGTGCTGCCGATCACTGCCGACTGGTCAGTACGACAGGACCTTGTACCTGGCAGCAAGGAGCAACTGCCAGGGTAATGTAAATCAACTACCCACCAGCCTCTCAGAGGAGCAGTCGCTGAAGAAAGCAAAGTCGTGATGTCCTGAACAACGATGGTCCGATAATATCCGATATATTAAAAATTGATGTTAATGTTATGTCAAAAGAGACTGCTGTTCTGGCAAAGGTATAAAAGTATAGTGATGTACAGTACATCCATTGCACATTAGGACAACATTGAGGACGGGTGGAGGTGGCGGATGCTTCTGCCCACCAGAGAGGAATCAATGGGCCTGATTTAGACCCACTCGCGAGCGGCTGTTCGCTCGCAAGTGGGTCGATATTCTGGACTGAGCATGCGCACGACGGAGGGAGCTCCGTCGTGCGCATGCGCCAGACGCGACGAGCGAAGGAAAGTCCTTCGCTCGTTGTGTCTGATCAAAGGGGGCGTGCTGTCGATGTTGATTGACAGCACGCCCCCTTTGGTAGGCGTGCCGTGGGCGTGCCTCCCTGACGGGGGCGTTCCCACGGGAACGCCTCCCGTCAGAAGCCGGCCCACTGACATCACTAGTGATGTCAGTGGGAGTGATTTTGGCTCTGATAGAGCCAAAATCACTCCGGAGCTTGCGGTTGAAAACCTCAACTGCAGGCTCCGGCTCGCAGTTTCGATGGTCGCGATGGTCAAGACCATCGCGGCCATCAAACTGCACGCTCGTATAGCCTGTGGGTGGTGACCCACAGCTATACGAGCGTCCTGGAGGATGCTCCATTTTCATGGAGGCCGGCCCTCATTCAGAGCGTGCGCTCTGCTCAGAGCGTACAGCTCTGAATGAGGGCCAATATCCGTCTTTAGCCCGGCTTCTCCTATAGGTGGCATTCAGATGGCATTAGCGGACACACACAGGGCCTGAATCAGCGTTGCAGGCAAACCATACGCAGCGCCAATGTTCACGTAATTTAGCAATTATTTGCTGCTGTGAATGGGGCATAATATTTAGAGAACTCCTACGGCGCAGAGTGTACGCACACAGATGCTGTTGCCTGTGGGGCCAATGGTATCAGAAACCGAGAGGTAGAACGATGGTCGTTCCTGGGCAGTGACCTGAAGTGAAGACATGAAAATATGTCTCGTTTGCTGGGAGTGTCGCTGGCGTGTCAGTGGCTGCGTTCTCAGAAGTATGCGTGCGATGGCGGCGTGTCAAGAACCACCGGTTGTATAACACCATGCAGAGACACAGAAAGCGAGCGTCCCAGGATTTGCTTTCAGGTGCACGCTAGTATACAAGACATAGGCCCTCATTCAGAGCCACTCGCTATTTGCGGTCGTTCGTTCTAAAACAAGGGGTGGCTATTCAAATGAACCGTTCGCTGTTTGCGGTCTGGTCACGCCTCTATGTCTGAATGAGCGAACAAAACTTGCGTTCGTTTTTTGGAAAAATACGCCCCCTGGCCGCTCGCATCCTACGTCATGTCCGCTATTTATTAGATTAATCGAGTACATCGACCAGCGTATGAACTGCTCGCTATTCTTGGGGTTGGTGTTTGCTACCACAATTTTGTGAGCAGTTCTGACTATAAAATAACCCAGTGACGTGGTCAATGACGCTGCTGTATTAAATATGCACACCCATAAAACGCCCGTTTTGACCTTTAAGCACGCCTGCGTTCTGATTTCCACTCCCCATTTTCAAGCACCTTGCCCTGTTACCACCCACATACGCCTCATTCTGTCACTCAAAATAGCAGGCATTCGCTGTTTTGCGAGCACATGAATTTCGGCCGCACTGACTGGTTAGCGCATGTGTATAACGATCCGTACGCATGCGCAGTTGGGCTAGCATCGCTCGGAACGAACGAGCGGCCGCTTACGAGCAGCTCTGAATCAGGCCCAAAGGCAGAAACTAGCATTTGTATATTATCGCCCCTGCGACTCCGGCAACAGATGCACCAGCGGACGCGGCAGCCACTGTATCAGGCCCATAAGCTCTGAGAACTTACGATTTTTTAAGCTAGTCATGTCGACATTGCCATATCAAACGCAGGAGATGTATCTTAAATGGCGGCAATACTTTATCTCGCCTAAAACATGCAGTAAGTTATTTCCATATGTTTCGGGACAAATCTCAATAGAAAATAGGCCCTTTGAGGCTGATCCTGAGATGGACACAATGTTCGATTACTGTGTATGGTTCTAAGTCGCACTTCGTATGCGCAGTTCCGATTGAGATTCATGGTTTCAGAAATATCTCGAAAATGTTTTGGGCGTTCCTGCGTGGTAACTGGGAGGTGGGTGGGAGCTATGCCGGCGCACGGTGATGGTCCGTCTTATGGGCGTGTCACTGAAGTGGTTGCGAGCTCACATAGGAGGCTATGACGGACAATCTGCACCTACCATGGGGCTGGTGCGCCGATGGTTGCGTCTAAAGATGCGCCAAGCTGTATTTAATCGCCTAATGATGTCCGACTCAGAATCGAGCCCTTTATCTGCATCTTACGATAAAACTTTAAAAGATTTGATTGAAAAGGGCAAAATTCACTAAAAATGTTGGCAAATGGATCTTTAAATATTGTGCCAAAAATGACCGATGTACAGCCAGAGAGGACATTATAACAACTTACCTAACGCTGATCCCAAGGTGACCGAGCCGGCAAATATTCTGCACCATGAATCACACTCACCTACATTTTATATCTCCTCTCCGGATCCTCCAAGTAGGGGCGTGGCTAAAATGGTGCAATTCGCCTCATTATAGCCCAGCTTCCTCCATACGGAGCCGCAATTCCCGGCATTATCTCCTCACCCTGCCCACTACACTAGGAAAAGGGAGGAATGTGGGAGATCCACCCACTCTCCAGGGTGCGGGGGGAGTACCCGAAAAATCAGGAGTCTCCCGCAACTTTCCGTCAGAGTACTGTAGGTAAGTATGCAATAAATGGGTAAAGACATACTGTATATGGATAAGGATTGTTTTAATACAGTATAGTGTAATGTGCATGAAGAGACGGGAGCTACTGCGATCGCAGCTGGAATTTCATATGCAACGCAGCAGCGAAAATATGCTAATGTCTGCAAACATCTTACCTGCACCTGACGCCGCATACCTGCGTAAATATCGGTAATATGGAGGAACATCAGCGGCCATCTTAGCCTTGCGGCAGGACTGACCTGGCGCTGCCTTGGGTGCTCTTCTGACACACAGAGCTGCGCATGCCCTCGCATTTGCTAAATTATGTCCGCCCATGTAACGACGTTTAAACGGAGAGGCATGCCTGCTTTTTTCTGACCACTCACCGTTACCACCCCCAAATGCTGGCAACCTGTCACTCACTTTGCGATGGGATCCTCTGTGCGACCGTAATCTCAATGCGATCGCTGCGCACATGCAGTGCGGCTTATACGCATGCAAACAATCGCTCGATCTGCGTGACAATCGCATCAGACACTTAGTTACCAGAAACATCGATATAGATTGTCACCCGGTCACGTACACTACATTTAGGACATGTATCAGAGAGGCCGGCAGTGAAGTTACGATGTGGAGACAGGTATTTCCGATGAAATAAAATGTTAAACATTGTACATACAGTACAGGAAAATGCTAATTGATTTTACCAGTCATAAGTATAAAGTACCATGGGGTATATTTATTAAAGGGTAAAAAGTACTATAGGAAAAACGTGTGTTCTCGCCAGCGTATAATCCCCCACCAGTGGTAAGATTTGCCAGCGGTGCAATACTTGTTTTTTCTTTACTTTCGCTGAATGATGATAGAAAAATAAAATAAATTTAAGAAATGCTTTATTATTTGAATAAAGCATTTTCCCTTTGGAAATAGTTTTAGAATTGTTTGTAATCTATATGTAATAGTGTTATTCCTTTATTTTTCACTACAAGGAGCTGAAAGCTGAAGCCTGCTCTTTCGGTTCTGTAAACTGGTTAGGTAGGTCATGCCTGGGTCACGTACGCACATATGCCATGGACCAGGCCTGCGATGCGGTGAGTAGACCAGTACTCAGCGGCTTTGGCGAGAAGTCATTGCTAAGTTCCGGCAATAGCAGAGTTTTCATCGCTCGTATAAGTGAAGCTGTGAAGTGCATCCTCTATTGGTGAGTTCATGATGCAGCCAGTAGGTGGCAGTAGGTGATAAGAGAAGTCAGACCATCACGCCGCCATACTGTAGGCCTTGTACATCAGGGGAAAACAGTGCGCACAGAAATACTGGTTAACTTTGTTTTAACAACGCAATTGACATATAGAAGAGCTAGGACGCCCCTCATCACACCCCTAAATCTGACCGCACAGATTTGTCTCCTTTGCTGCACAACATGTTTTTGCAAAGGTGCTAAATTGAACCTTCTATTTGGGATTACTCCTAACTCTGAATGAAGCCTAGTTTGGGTGCCTGACTATAGTTTAGGGGGTAATTCAAGTCCAAGTGATGACCGTGAGTTGCCGGGGTTTTGTTGGCACCTTGCAACCGTTATTGCAGGTTTTTCCTCGCACCCTATAGAGGCTAGACGTAAAGGTGTTTTTTTGAGTTATATAATTTTTTTCGGATTCCCAGTAGGTCAGAGGAATTACCAGTAGCTTTCAGTTCTAACTGGGAACGTTAAGGATAATGGGCGGGATGTACTAAACGTGTGGTGTACATCCCGCCAGTCACCGCAAAATGACTGATCGCATATGTACTAAAATATGTGATTAGTATCGTAAAGGACAGCGCTTGCGATAAGAGTTGCCCTTTGCGAAGCTGCCAACGCCGGGTGAGGGGGTCTCCGTGGGACCCCGCCCCCTCCGAAGCCCTGGGAGCTTTCTGCTGGTGACCTCTGCAGGAAGCCCCAGGCTCCTCCTCCTCCTCCTCCCTGCACCTGGAAGAAGATTAGGAGGAGGAGGAGGCGGAGGACCCAGGAGGAGCGCGGGCCGGCGACCAGGAGACTGAGGTGAGTGGGAGCCAGTGCTGGGCGACTGCGAGGCGGTGGCGAAGCGTCGGGAGCATAATGCGGTAAGAAGCTCATAGGCCTCTATAGGGTAACGCCAGTTTTTTCTGGCGTTACCCTCCGCACCGAAAATAGGGCGGCCGGGGCTTGGTACATATGAAAATGCGGTAAAACCCCCAAAAACTATGTTTTTAGCGCATTTTTCCATTAGTACATCCCGCCCAATATCATTGACACAGAAGCACCACATAGCTAAGCACAGTGATTGGTAACCTGATACACTTCAGGGGTCACGTGAGGGCTCCTTAACCTTCAAAATGGGGTGTTCTCAGGTTGACCCGGTTTCCTCTCACATGCCAAAAACATACTGGTAGGTTAACTGGGTTCTAAACACAAAATATGCCATGGTGTATGTATATGTATGTCCAGGTGGAATCGGTATGAATCACCGCCGGACCTAAGCCTGGCGGATGAAATACCGACGCCGGAAGGCCAGCAGCTGAAGATCCCGACTGCGGTAAGTAATACCCCTAACCCTCCCTTCTCCCCCCTTCCTTAGGGGAGCCTAACCCTCCCCCTCCCCGCACCCTAAACCTAACCCTCCCAGGGGGGTGCCTAAACCTAACCTCCCCCCGGTGGTGCCTGACCCTAACACCCCCCTCCCCTAGCCTAAACCTAACCCTCGCGGGGGGGTGCCTATCCCAAAGTCCCCCCGTGAGTCCCTAATCCTAAATCTCCCCCCACTCCCGCGCGTGGCTAAGCATTCCCGACGCCCGGCTTATCTACGATCGGTATGCCGGGTGTTGGGATTTCGACGTGGGGCTGATGATAGGCGTCGGTAGTTAGACGCCTATCATTAGTCCCATGCCGGGATTTCACAGTCGGGAAGCCGGCGGTCAGCATTTCAACCGCCGGCTTCTTAAGTACATCACGTCCAGGTGATAGGGATTATAGAGTGTAAGCTCTATTGGTGCAGGGACTGATGTGACTGACTGACGTATTCATTGTAAAGCAATATGGAATATGTGTGCACTATATAAATAACAATCAGTAAATAATAGCAGCAGGGACTTTAAACAAGAGTTACAATGTATCACATACAGATGTGACAGTGCAGCAGGACGGTGCTGGGGGCCGCAGGTGAAGCCGTCAGTGGCTATCACTGGCTTCGTGTACTCAGGGCCGCCAAGAGCCAAGGCGGGCCCTGGTAATAGGGGGCGTGGCCTAATCTCGGGAGGCGTGGCCACGCCCCCTTGCCGAAAAAATAAATGAAAAAGATTTGCAGCGCCGCTCAGCAGCCACGAGCAGTCTCCAACTGCAGCTCAGCACACGCTGTGTGCTGGGCTGCTGTGAGGGAAGGGGGGCGGCGTCGGACCCGGGCCCCTGCCGGGCCCCTCAGGAAGCCCGGGCCCGGGTAATCTGTACCCGCTCCCCCCCCCTCTCGGCGCCCCTGAGTGTACTAAGATGTATATGATAAGAGGAGAGGCGCGGATCGGAGATTTCCTTATTGATATCGGCCTATAAGCACCACTGAGACTTCTTATTGTAGGATATTGGGCCTGATTCGGAGCTGGATGCGCTGCCGCTGGCGTACGCCGGTGAGCAATTTTTCTTTGTACTGCGCATGTGCCCAGAGTCGCTGCTGCGTGTAAGTATCTAATGTAACAGAACATTGGCGCTTAACCTTTCAATGTATAATATAAATGAAACATAAATTCAATAAAAAATCCAGAAACTAAGTAAATGAATACAGGACCTTAGTCGTTGTTCTCTTGGCTCGACAACAAGGGATGTCAGTTATACGACATCATTTTCTCATATACATACAAAAGAAAAAGAATATACGCACAATATAGCGTAATGAATTCAAATACGGTGTAATTCCCACAACTTTATAAAAAGGTAGAAAGCACTTGATTCAATTCACAATCCATGTAACACATATCCGCACAGGTAGTAGTGGGGGCTCTACCAGATAGTTGTGTAAATGACGCGTGTAGATGTAAAACATCGAGTCGAAGGCTCCGGAACCTTGAAACTCTGCCAGTCGTCAGTCGCAAGTTCTCCAGCAGCCTCTCCAGGCTCCTATGGGAATTTCCTTCTGTCACCAGCCACCAACGCGTATCCAGCATCTGCTCTTCCTCAGGGCGTGTGACTGAAGGTCTCTGGTGATTCCTTAAATACTTCCGGGGCAAAGTTCACAGACATCAAAAATGACCGTCGAGTTCAAGTCTATTGCTGTGATATGTCCGTGAGGCGCATAGGTCTCCCCTTTGTGATGTCACTGAACCGCATCTTAATCTCTTCCCTGTCGCCGTGGCTCACCTCCGATCACATTATCCAGATCTCAGAAATGTCTTGAAATTGTATTGGGCACTAGGGGGAGGGTTAGGCACTGGGTTGGGGAAGGGTTAGGGACTGGGGGGGAGGGTTCGGCACTAGGGGGGAGGGTTCGGCACTAGGGATGGAGGGTTAGGGACTAGGCCGGGGGAGGGTTAGGCACTAGGGGGGAGGGTTAGGCACTAGGGGGAGGGTTAGGGACTAGGGGGGGAGGGTTAGGCACTAGGGGAGAGGGTTAGGCACTAGGGGGAGGGTTAGGGACTAGGCCAGGGGAGAGTTAGGGACTGGGGGGAAGGGTTAGGCACTAGGGGTGGAGGGTTAGGCACTAGGGGTGGAGGGTTAGGGACTAGAGGGAGAGGGTTAGGCACTAGAGGGGAGGGTTAGGGACTAGGGGGGAGGGTTCAGCACTAGGGGGAAGGGTTAGGTATTAGGGGGAGGGTTAGGCACTAGGCCAGGGGAGGGTTAGGGACTAGGGGGGAGGGTTAGGCACTAGGGGTTTAGGGTTAGGCACTAGGGGGAGGGTTAGGGACTAGAGGGAGAGGGTTAGGAACTAGGGGGGGAGTGTTAGGCACTAGGGGGGGAGGGTTAGGGACTAGGTGTGGAGGGTTAGACACTAGGCTGGGGGAGGGTTAGGCACTAGGGGGAGGGTTAGGGACTAGGGAGGGAGAGGCAGTAGGGAGAGGGTAGGCACTAGGGGGGGAGGGTTAGGCACTAGGCTGGGGGAGGGTTAGGCACTAGGGGGGAGTGTTAGGCACTAGGGGGGAGGGTTAGGGACTAGAGGGAGAGGGTTAGGCACTAGGGGGGAGGGTTAGGGACTAGGGGAGATGGAGAGGCAGTAGGGGGGGAGGCTTAGGCACTAGGCCGGGGGAGGGTTAGGGACTAGGGAGGGAGGGTTAGGCACTAGGGGTGGAGGGTTAGACACTAGGCTGGGGGAGGGTTAGGGACTAGGGGGGGAGGGTTAGGAACTAGGGGTTGAGGGTTAGGCACTAGGGGTTGAGGGTTAGGCACTAGGGGGAGGGTTAGGGACTAGGGGGGAGGGTTAGGGACTAGGGGCCTGATTCAGAGCCGCTCGTAAGCGGCCGCTCGTTCGTTCCGAGCGATGTTTGCACAACTGCGCATGCGTACAGATCGTAATACGCATGCGCGAACCAGTCAGTGCAGCCGAAATTTGTTTGTTCGCTAAATAGCGAATGCCTGCTATTTTGAGTGACAGGAGGAGGCGTATGTGGGTGGTAACAGGGGAAGGTGCTTGAAAACGGGGAGTGGAGATCCGAATGCAGGCGTGCTTAAAGGTCAAAACGGGCGTTTTATGGGTGTGCATAATTAATACAGCAGCGTCATTGACCACGTCACTGGGTAATTTTAAAGTTAGAACTGCTCACAAGATTGCTGTAGGAAAAACCAAAAACAAGAAAAGCGAGCAGTTCATACGCTGTACGATGTACTCGATTAATCTAATAAATAGCGGACATGACGTAGGATGCGAGTGGCCAGGGGGCGTAGTTTTCCAAAAAACGACCGCATGTTTTGTTCGCTCGTTCAGACCTAGAGGCGTGAACAGACAGCAAAGAGCGAACAGTTCATTTGAATAGCCACCCCTTTTTTCTGAACGAGCGAGCGCAAATAGCGTCCGGCTCTGAATCAGGCCCTAGGGGTGGAGGGTTAGACACTAGGCTGGGAGAGGGTTAGGCACTAGGGGGGGAGCGTTAGGTACCAGGGGGGAGGGTTCGGCACTAGGGGGGTGGGTTAGGTATTAGGGGGAGGGTTAGGGACTAGGGGTGGAGGGTTAGACACTAGGGGTGGAGGGTTAGACACTAGGCTGGGGGAGGGTTAGGCACTAGGGGTTGAGGGTTAGGCACTATGGGGAGTGTTAGGGACAAGAGGGAGAGGGTTAGGCACTAGTGAGTAGGGTTAGGAACTAGGGGGGGAGGGTTAGACACTAGGCTGGGGGAGGGTTAGGGACTAGGGGGGAGGGTTAGGCACTAGGGGGGAGGGTTAGGCACTAGGAGGAAGGGATAGACATTAGGGGGAGGGTAGAGGATGCCGAGCACTGGCATCCTGATCCCAACCTGTGAAGTGGTTGCCAGCTCAGATGCTTCATCGCTCAGATAGGAAGCCATACTCTGATGTAAAATCTGCACCTGTCATGGGGCTGTTGCAAGTTTCGATGGTGCGAGAGACGGTAATGCCTAAAGATGTCCCAAGCATAAAGTGGACATCTCAGTCCTTGCACATGCAGAGCACACTGGTACTGCGGATGGGATTGTAGCGGTATTTGCATAACGTCACAGGCGCTACACTGGCAAAAAACACAGACACCGCTGCGACTAAGAATCAGGGCCATTATATTTAAATGATAGTCAGAGTGTGATTAGCGCTAATTTTGGAGGGGGGTTCTCGATTTGTGGCACATGACCTAATTTTTATGCGTCTGGAGACGGGGTGTTGGCCAGCACTTTCTCTGATTATAGTTTCATCAGGACATACCGTACAGTGCGTGTAAAAACGTGTTTCATTCTTTCACCGTGTACATTCCCATCTTGCCCAAGGGCCCACATTAGCATTTGCGCAGAAGCAGATGCCAAAGACAGATGTGGGTGCGCTCCTTATTTCGCTTGGGGTCTGTGTGTGCAAATATAAAATCTCCATTTTTGCACTTTGGTAAATGCTATGTGACCTGTCCTACTGACCTGACTGGGAAGCAATAGTTCTTTCAATCTGTGGTAACAATGGGCCTGATTCATTAAGGATCGCAACACTGCACGCAGTCGGCCAATTGTTGCATGCTGCGCATGCATCGCAGTGCGCATGCACGAAGGCTATATTGCGATCACACTGCGATTTCGCAGAGCGCGGCAAGCCATCGCAGAGTAAGTGACAGGTAGTCGGCGTTTCGGGGTGGTGACAGAGGAGTGTTGGAGAAACGCAGGCGTGCCAGTCCGTTTGAACGCCGTTACATGGGCGTGCTTAAATTAGCCATTGCGACGGCATACGCAGCAATTTCTGAGTAAGGTCAGACCTGCTGTACTTGTGTGTGAGGGGCCGATGTTACTGATGTAAACGCAGGACTGCAAGGTATGCGAAAGCGGTAGTTAGCGTCTCTATACTGGCTTTGCGATTGCAATCATTTGCATATTTTCGCAGCAGACCTGCGTGCGTAATCGCAGCTGAAATCGCAATAGTATTGAAACAGGCCCAATGTGCACAGCAGAATGTGCACTAAAGCCTACTCCATCTGTACTGATTCCAGCCAGGAGAATGGTAAAGGTTCAGCCACAAAGGTGATTATTTTATCCACTGTACGTTACAGAATCAACGCAACACAGCGGCGGTGCCCCGAGTCCTTTCACGTTACACTACGTTGGACACTTTGCGGTGACAGGGGCACTTTAAATTGTCCACCGCGGGCATCACGCAGACATTGGTGAAGGAACTTAGAAATAAACAAGTCATCTAATTAAAAATAAGCTGCTCTTTGAGGAAGATTGATAACTTTCTTCTAGCGCCAGCACTGCAGGATTCCTGGACGCGTTCGGAGAGCTGTGCTCATCTCCACTGAGGAGTAACAGTTGTTGCACCGGTCGTCGTGGACAATTAAATCTTCTCCTCTTGTAGAAATAATTCTCGGCAGCTGAAGACAACAGCCACAATCTGGTGCGGAGCTGTCCCTATTAGAACCCTGCACATGCTACTTACTGCCACATTGCACTTAACCCCTTCCTGGCCGAGGCAGCTCGCGTGGACCTCGGCACACCACGCCGCACTCGATCAGTTTTGCTTTAAGTGGATGGCAGAACGTCCTTCCAGATTTCCCTAGCAGCCCCGTTTCATTGCCGAGCGATTAGTATTTCCTTGCTGCAGATCACTGAAGTAATACAGGGACAATAGTGGCAGCAGGACACCCTGTCAGATAGTACGGGAATCCCGCTAAGTCGGGGGAGAGATGGACAATTACTGTCCAATAATATCTTCTGCTCCATCGCAGAGTCCTATAAACCTTCATCTGTTTCCTTTCTGTGTAATGAGCGGAAGTTAATACAGACAAGAGGGCCCGATTCAGGGACAGATGCATGGCGCACGGCGCACTTGCGATTATGTCCATCTATAATGCTAATGCTGCAGGACACGTCTGAAGAGAAGCGACGCTCCCTGCCAGCATCTGCGATTCCAGCATTGCGCTGGAGGTCGCAGTCTGGGATCACCATCGTGACCGATGGTCACAATGTTCCCCGCCATTGGTCAGCTGAGTAAACCTGAGGATAAGCAGGCTGGCCGCATCCGTGGACGCAGACCCTGAGCTCAGCACTCCCAGAAAATAAAGGCAACACATTGGTTTCCAGGAACACAGGCCTTCCTCTCATCGCCCCCCAAATGCTCCTGAGTGTCAATCAGGCCGAGGCTTGAGAACTTTGGGCCAGATTCACTACGGATCGCTATTCTGCTTTATACGCACGCAACGCAGTTGCTAATATCAGCGGTGATATGTAAATGTTTGCATTCGCATTGCGATCGCAGCCTGACTTCCCCTTACTCACATCCGTATACTTGGGCAATATAGCGAAGTAATCGGTATCATAAAGAAACATTGAACCCATACGCACAGGTAAGGCAGGTCAGACCTCACTCAGGAATTGCTGACCTGCAAATGCTATGAGGCCTCTGGCTGTGTATGGTATCACAGTGGATAATTTATGCCACCCAGTAGGGCTCCTTATACACATTACGCTGCACAGTGTGACCCTTATACACGTCATGCCGCACAGTGGTGTCTGTTTTTCATGTTACACCACACAGTAGTGCCCCTTATACACATTACGCCACATAATTCACATAACACTGCACAGTAGTGCCCCTTATACATTTTATGCCGCAAAGTTTTGCCCTTTATACGAATTATGATACACAGTAGTGCCCCTTATACACGTTACGCCACATTATACCGCACAGTAGTGCCCCTTAAACATTTTACGCCGCTAAATAGTGCCGTTTATACACATTATGCCGCACAGTAGAGTCCCTTTTAAGCGTTATGTCACACAGTAGTGTCCCTAATACACTTTATACAGCACAGTAGTGTGTTATTAATTTTACACCACACAGTAGTGCCCCTTATACAGCCATGGCCAAAAGTTTCGAGAATGACACAAGTACTGGTTTTCCCAAAGTTTGCTGCTTCAGTGTTTTTAGACCTTTTTGTCAGATGTCACTGACATCTGACAAAAAGCATTTCATAAGGGCTGAGAAGCAACCCCACACATGAATGGTCTCAAGATGCTTTACTGTTGGCATGACACAGGACAAAGACTTTTGGAGGACGGCCTGAGGTCAAGTAGAGGGAAGGGCCACGATAACACCATTCAGCACGAATCGCGTCATCGCCTTTGCTGCCGGGGTGTTGAGTTATGGTGTGGGGAGACCAAGGTAGGTAGCTGGCCGGGAGACTTGTCCACTTTTCCGGGTGGCTGGGAGTGCCATCCGATTTTCGGGAGGCTCACGGCAATTTTGGGAAAGTAGATAAGTATGTTATAGTCATTATACCGCAGTAGTACAGCTTATACATGTTACATCACAGTACAGCCCCTTATACACATTATACCACAATAGAGTCTCTTATACACATTATGCCATAGTAGAGCCCCTTATATACCTTATACCACAATAGAGCCTCTTATACACATTATGCCACGATAGAGCCTCTTATACACATTATGCCACGATAGAGCCTCTTACACACCTTATACCACGGTAGAGCCTCATACACATTATGCCACGATAGAGCTTCTTATACACATTATGTCATGGTAGAGCCCCTTATACACAATATGCCATGGTAGAGCCCCTTATACACATTATACCATGGTAGAGCCCCTTATACACATTATACAATGGTAGAGTCCCTTATACACATTATACCATGGTAGAGCCCCTTATACACATTATGCCATGGTAGAGCCCCTTATACACATTATGCCATGGTAGAGCCCCTTATACACAATATGCCATGGTAGAGCCCCCTATACACCTTGTACCACAATAGAGCCTCTTATAAACATTATGCCATGGTAGAGCCCCTTATACACATTATACCATGGTAAAGCCCCTTATACACATTATGCCATGGTAGAGCCTCTTATACATATTATACCATGGTAAAGCCCCTTATACACATTATGCCATGGTAGAGCCTCTTATACACATTATACCATGGTAGAGCCTCTTATACACATTTTACCATGGTAGAGCCCCTTATACACATTATACCATGGTAGAGTCCCCTATACACATTATACCATGGTAGAGCCCCTTATACACATTATGCCATGGTAGAGACCCTTATACACATTATGCCATGGTAGAGTCGCTTATACATATTATACCATGGTAGAGCCCCCTATACACATTATGCCATGGTAGAGCCTCTTACACACATTATGCCATGGTAGAGCCTCTTATATACATTATGCCATGGTAGAGCCTCTTATACACATTATGCCATGGTAGAGCCCCTTATACACATTATGCCATGGTAGAGCCCTTTTTTCCACATTATACCATGGTAGAGCCTCTTATACACATTATGCCATGGTAGAGCCCCTTATACACAATATGCCATGGTAGAGCCCCTTATACACATTGGCTCTGATTCAGAGCCGGACGCTCTGACCAGAGCGCTCGCTCTGAATCAGGGCCCACCTCCATTAATATGGAGCGTCCTCCTGGACGCTCGTATAGCTGTGGGTCACCACCCACAGCATATACGAGCGTGCAGGATGATGGCCGCGATGGTCTTGACCATCGCGACCATCGAAACTGCGAGCAGAAGCCATAGAGCCAAAATCACTCCCACTGACATCACTAGTGATATCAGTGGGGCCGACTTCAGACGGTAGGCGTTCCCTTGGGAACGCCTCAGTCTGGCAGGCACGCCCCCGGCACGCCCACCAAAGGGGGTGTGCTGTCAGTCAACATTGACAGCACGCCCCCTTTGATGAGACACTCCGAGCGAAGGAAAGTCCTTCGCTCGTAGGGTCTCGCGCATGCGCACGACGGAGCTCCCTCCGTCGTGCGCATGCGCAGTGCAGACCGTCGACCCACTTGCGAGGACAGCCGCTCGCGAGTGGGTCTGAATGAGGGCCATTATACCATGGTAGAGCCTCTTATACACATTGGCCCTCATTCAGAGCCACTCGCTATCGGCAGTACGCTCGTTCCGAGCGATGTTCGCACATCTGCGCATGCGTACGTTTTTTAGTACGCATGCGCGAACCAGTCAGTGCGGCCGAAAATCATTTGTACGCAATATAGCGAGTGCCTGCTATTTTGAGTGACAGAATGAGGCGTATGTGGGTGGTAACAGGGGAAGGTGCTTGAAAACGGGGAGTGGAGATCCGATCGCAGGCGTGCTTAAAGGTTAAAACGGGCGTTTTATGGGTGTGCATAATTAATACAGCAGCGTCAATGACCACGTCACTTGTTTTTTTTTAACTCAGAACTGCTCGCAAAATAGCGGTTGAAAAAACCAACCACAAGAATAGCGAGCAGTTCATATCCTGTTCGATGTACTCGATTAATCTAATAAATAGTGGACATGACGTATGGTGCGAGCGGCCAGGGGGCGTTTTTAAGAAATAAAAGAGCGTATGTTTTGCTCGCTCGTTCAGACTTAGAGGTGTGAACAGACTGCAATGTGCGAACGGATCATTTGCATAGCCATCCCTTGTTTTTAAACGAACGAACGCAAATAGCGAACGGCTCTGAATGAGGGCCATTATGCGAGCGCTCGCTCTGAATGAGGGCGGCCGCTTCTCTTTAATGAGCCGGCCTACTGGCCGCTCGCTAAGCTGTGGGTGACCACCCACACCTTTCGCGAGTGGCCAGGTTGATGGTCGTGATGGTCAAGACCATCGCGACCATCGGGGCTTGCGACGAGACCCTTGTTGTAGGGTCTAGTCTGTCGCAAGCACCAGTGAACTTTCGGCTCTAATAGAGCCAGAAGCTCACCACTGACATCACTCGTGATGTCAGTGGGGCCGCCCACAAATGGCAGGCGTTCCCTCGAGAACGCTTCCGTTTGTGTAGCCACACCCCGCCTACAAAACGGTGCAAGCTGTCGACCACCAACGACAGCCGCCTCTTTTGTAGTGAGTCCCGGAGCGAGAGAATTTCTCTCTTGCTCAGGGGCTTGCAGACGCTGCGCATGTGCAGAGCCTCAACATCGACCCGCTTGCGAGCGCTCAGCGCTTGCGAGCGGGTCTGAATGAGACCCACTATGCCATGGTAGAGCCCCTTATACACATTATGTCATGGTAGAGCCCCTTATACACATTATGCCATGGGAGAGCCCATAATACACATTGGTGCTCATTCAGACCCGGTCGCAAGCGCTGAGCACTCGCAACCGGGTCGATGTTTAGGCCCTGTGCATGCGCAGAGGCCGCACTGCGCTTGCGCAAGCCCCGGAGTGAGAGAGAAATTCTCTCGCTCCGGAGCTCACTACAATAGGGGCGGCTGTCGATGTTGATAGATAGCTTGGCCCGTTTTTGTAGGCGTGGCGGGGGGTGGTTTCACAAACGGAGGCGTTCCTTACCATGGTAGAGTCCCCTATACACATTATACCATGGTAGAGCCCCTTATACACATTATACCATGGTAGAGCCCCTTATACACATTATGCCATTGTAGAGCCCCTTATACACATTATGCCATGGTAGAGCCCCTTATACACATTATACCATGGTAGAGCACCTTATACACATTATGCCATGGTAGAGCCCCTTATACACATATACGGTGGTAGAACCCCTTATAAACATTATGCCATGGTAGAGCCTCTTATACACATTATACCATGGTAGAGCCTCTTATACACATTGGGCCTCATTCAGAGGCGGTCGGAGGATGCAAGCAGTCGCTCAGAAACTGGGCGGCCGCTTGCATCCTGACCGCCCGCCTCTGTTTCGGTCGTTAGGCTGTGGGTTTACACCCACAGCTCTAACGACCTCTAGGGTGATGGTCGCGATGGTCAGAGACCATCGCGACCATCGGGGCTTACGACGAGACCCTAGGGTAGGGTCTCACTTGTCGTAAGCCCTGGAGAGCTTCTGGCTCTGTCAGAGCCAGAAGCTCTCCACTGACATCACTAGTGTTGTCAGTGGGGCCTCCCCCAAACGGCAGGCGTTCCCATGGGAACGCCTCCGTTTGGGCTGCCACCCCCCTGGCCCGCCTTCCAAACGGGCTGAGCTGTCAATCAACATCGACAGCTCGCCCCCTTTGGAAAGAGACCCGCTACGACCGGCGCTGTCGGTGATGTCGGTGATGTCGTCCATGAGTGTTCAGTCCCATAGCAATGGGTGGAGATAATGCACACGTGTCCATGCTTCCGGGATAACTGAAGTGGGGGAGATGTGATGTCATCGCACAGTGGTGAATGGGAATCATAATGACACAACTTACATTGTCAGCACCCACCGCAGTGCAATGGCGCAAATGCCATCCTCGGCAGGAGCAGAGCTATGGGAAGCAATGGAGGCGCCTGCTGCTGGCCTCCACCTCCTCCATTGTCCACAACATATTCACCCCACTTAGGGCTGTAACTATGTACCCGGAGTGTGCCCAATACATGGCACCTGAGAAGCCACCATACACTAGTAGAGAGCTCCATGTCAGACCATCAGCTGCTGCCTTCGTCTGTCTATAGCCTGTCTGCATGCGACCAGCTGCATTACAATGTCAGTGGCTATGCCGGGGGGGGGGGGGGGGGCACCAAATTATAACTCGCCTCCGGGCATCTGGGATGAACTTACGCCACTGATCCTCGCACAACAAAAACAGGGTCTGATGATGCGGATACAACTTATCAAGGGACCACCCACTTCATAGGATAAAGGACCCCCTGAAATTGGGGAGAGCATGATACAATGTACTAACATAACACAAATGTAACACATGGCACATACCGCGGCCCTTCCACTGACCCTCCTCCCCCCTTATAGAACTCAATGACCAATGTGTCGCTCTGAGAACTGCCCCAGGGCCCAGTGACATGACGGGGGAGCCAGGCTGCAGGTTTCCCTGTTATAGTGACCCCTGTCCATCCTGCCAGACCCTAAAGCTGATAGTGGCTTTATCAGGGTGGCCTCTATTTTGCCGTTAGAGCCCCGGCGATAAGCGCTGGTGATGGGAAGACGCAGAGGGAGTGGCACATGCTGGTTGTTTGTCATTTGCATTTATGTTGCGCACTGTATGAATATTTGTGCCATAACCGGTATCCAACCACATTGTCGACATGGACATAATGTCGTCATTTAACATATCCACACTAGAATGTCGACAGTATTTTATTGTTATTTTTAGGGTTAAACTAAACTAGGGATTAGAGGTTAGGTTTAGGCTAATATATGCAAAAATCTATATATATCGACATGTTAATAACTGTCAACATTTGTGAATGTCAACAAACTGGTTGTCGACATTCAGAACCTATCAACATTCCATGTCCACTTTGCATAATACACCCTCAAGCATCTGCAACTGACACACCTACCTCCGCATCCCGGCAAGTCTGTATGTGTCCACATTAGCATGATCCCTTATTGTCCTCAGGACGCATTTACACGACCGATTTCGTCTGTAAAGTGCTAAAGAGGCGCAAGCGTCAGATGCCAACAAATCGCCATTCTGCGTGAGCAGTGCAAACCTGTATATTTTACACTACGCAAACAAGCGCAGGTACATACTGCCTCGCGCTCATTGTGTACATAGCGCCGCCATATATACTGGAGAACTAGAAATGAGTGAAAATCAACATTTTGCAGACTTTACTGGTGGGATTTGCCTATAAGAGTTCTTGATCGTACCCCGTCCACGAGACATTAGGATGAACTTACGGTCACTAGAAATGTGAATGTACAAACTCAGCCGGGAATTGGTGACAGAAGCAGAACTCGAAGACTACAGTGAATTGCTGGAACGTTGCAGCTCTGCAAAATGGCCGGTTCTGCCAAAAAAAGAAAGAAAAAAGTTAACTCAATGGAAATTTACCGGTCTCCGACAGAAAGTTTTGTTTTCCAGAGGTTATTCCCTGTACATGACACATTATACAGATAACGGGCCCTTTACCGGCTGTACTAGATAACATTACTCCACATTATGGGGCTTTTTTCAAGACACCTTCCTGTTTGTCTCTTACAGGGTGGAAAATAAGAAGCCCATGAGCGTCACTCAACGAGAAGACCCAGCGGATCCGCTGCCATTGTGACAGTATTTTCCATAGGTCAGCGGGAATCACCTCTCTCTCCTTCCTTCCCTCGTTCCGTCATCTTGCTGGACCCGCCAGCTTCACCTTTCCTCTCAGCTGCTTTCAGAGTACTGTACAAAAAAACATATATCTAAAAATATTCCATTGTCTTTGTCTTCTTTATCCGCTTCGGTTCTCTCATTTTCCTAAAATATCTGGCGCTTTTATCTCCAGTATATTGTTCCTTTTGTTTCAGGAAAAGTTGATTTCAGGAGGCAGCAGAAACCTGGTTTGGGAGGTCAGGAGGCGACTTCCTCGCTCACCTGATATCTATTCATCCTGGCGATCATTGCAGTTTTATTATTCTTCATTTTCTCAAGCACCGCGATTCCTCCACACAGGAAAGAGGGTTTTATTTATCTTCCGGAATCCTTCCCATACTGTCCTCCCTGTTCCTCAGATGTCCCCACTGCTCCCGTCTTGGCCACTTTCCATTTACAAGAGACAGTCAGTGCGTTCCTAGGGCCTGAGATGTACGCTGATCCTGCCGCAGCTGCCAATTTGTACGCAGCAGCTGTGCCAAAATAAGCAAATGTCGCAGCTGTTGGTATTTGTATTGAGACATCCTCCTGCGGCTTCACAAAGCTAAGCCAATGAGTACAAAGACGCAGAAACGGCCGCAAATCAGTCAACAATCAGCCTTAGGAGTAACCCTACGGTCAAGCAAAATGGGCGCCGGAACTGAGACGCTGGAACCATTTTTGCAGAGTACGGGATCGCAGTAGCAGACAGACATGACGAAAACACGTTTGCAACCCGCCAGCATTTGAGTCGCCACCCCCCCTCGTTACCACCCACAAATGGTACCCACCTGTCAATGAATCCTCACTGAGGGCCTGATTCAGCAAGGAGTGCACAGGAGACAATGGGCCTGATTCAGAGCCGGACGCTATTTGCGCTCGCTCATCAAGAAAATAGGGGTGGCTATTCAAATGAACCGTTCGCTGTTTGCGGTCTCTTCACGCCTCTAGGTCTGAACGAGCGAACAAAACTTGCGGACGTTTTTTGGGAAACTACGCCCCCTGGCCGCTCGCATCCTAAGTCATGTCCGCTATTTATTAGGTTAATCGAGTACATCGACCAGGGTATGAACTGCTCGCTATTCTTGTGGTTGGTTTTTGCTACCACAATTTTGCGAGCAGTTCTGGCTATTAAATAACCCAGTGACGTGGTCAATGACGCTGCTGTTTTAATTATGCACACCCATAAAACGCCCGTTTTGACCTTTAAGCACGCCTGCGTTCGGATCTCCACTCCCCGTTTTCAAGCACCTTCCCCTGTTACCATCCACATACACCTACTCCTGTCACTCAAATTATCAGGCATTCGCTATTTTGCGAGCACATGAATTTCGACCGCACTGACTGGTTCGCGCATGCGTATAACGATTCGTACGCATGCGCAGTTGGGCAAACATCGCTCGGAGCGAACGAGCGGCCGCTTACGAGTGGCTCTGAATCAGGCCCAATGCACGCACTTGGCCGATGTTTTTGCTCTGCGCATGCATCGCACTGCGCGTGTGTGAACTTGCCAGTCCGATTAGATTATGGTACTCAGACTGCACGCAGTGTGTACGCAGACCCTTCCGAAAATGATTGACATGTAGTGCCGTTTGTGGGTGGTGACGGGGAGGGGTCAGGTGAATGCAGGCGTTATAACGCTGTTATAGGGGCGTGCATAATTAAGGCAGTGCGGTGGCATACGCAGCCATACCGTAAGCTGTACACAGGAAGCGCGTTAAATCCTGCAGCAGGTCAGGCCAACCACTATTATGCTAATGGATCCGATGGTTCTCGATGTTTACGTATGCATTGATTAGCATATCCTCGCAGCAGACGGGTGCGTGCGTCTGCTAGCGTGCATTCCTTGCTAAATCAGGCCCTGAGAGCGACATTGGTAATGAAACTTGACGCATGCGCAGTGCTTGCACAGACCACCGATAATCGTTCAACTGCATAAACATCAGCTTTGCGCCCATTTCTGAGCCAGCCCCTTGTTACTAAAATATACATATAGATATAAAAATCCAGGCTCATATAGGAGAACCCAAATCCATATACTGTATGAGAAATGTAGATTTCAGTTTTGTTACAATGAGGGAACAAGATAAAAAGTAAAATATTAGGCACTATATAAAGATAACCTCAGCTGTCACTTTATTTGGTACAACTGCTCAGTTAAGTCAATCATGTGGCAGCAATTCAATGCATAAAAGCATACAGATATGGTCAAGAGGCTCAGTTGTTGTTCAGATATAATCGAAATACAAGGTATAGTAATTAATGCATAATATTTGTCTCAAGCGTGGAATTTAGGAGATGTGTTCCCGGACTGGGCCTTGGATCTCTATTACTTGGCGCAGACGCTCGCTGGAGGAGACTTGGCTTAATGAAGTTTCTCCGCATGAGAGGGTGCAGCGAACTGACAGGAGTTTGAGGAATGCGGCAGTAACGTGGTAGCTAGGAAGCTACGTGGAGCGGCTGGATAGCCGTGGGTAGATGTTGGTAGCTGAGTGGCTACGTGGAGCTGCTGGATAGCCGTGGGTAGACGTTGGTAGCTGAGTGGCTACGTGGAGCGGCTGGATAGCCGTGGGTAGACGTTGGTAGCTGAGTGGCTACGTGGAGCGGCTGGATAGCCGTGACTAGACGTTGGTAGCTGGGTGGCTACGTGGAGCAGCTGGATAGCCATGGGTAGACGTTGGTAGCTGGGTGGCTACGTGGAGCGGCTGGATAGCCGTGGGTAGAGGTTGGTAGCTGAGTGGCTACGTGGAGCGGCTGGATAGCCATGGGTAGATGTTGGTAGCTGAGTGGCTACGTGGAGCGGCTGGATAGCCGTGGGTAGATGTTGGTAGCTGAGTGGCTACGTGGAGCAGCTGGATAGCCGTGGGTAGACGTTGGTAGCTGGGTGGCTACGTGGAGCGGCTGGATAGCCGTGGGTAGACGTTGGTAGCTGGGTGGCTACGTGGAGCGGCTGGATAGCCGTGGGTAGACGTTGGTAGCTGGGTGGCTACGTGGAGCGGCTGGATAGCCGTGGGTAGACGTTGGTAGCTGGGTGGCTACGTGGAGTGGCTGGATAGCCGTGGGTAGACGTTGGTAGCTGAGTGGCTACGTGGAGCGGCTGGAGCGCAGTGGGAAGGCTTGCTTAGTTAAACTAAGAAACTAGTTGCACTGGCAACTTGTGTGAGCATTGGGGATCCTTTTGTAGTGGACACTGGGAGCTGACAGGCTGAGAGAGAAGGAGAAGGCTCCTCATTGGTGGTAGTGGGGTCACATGGGCAATCCAAGATGGCCGCGCCCATGGACCGGAGGACAGCACTTCCTGGAGGTAGTCAGCGGGGACCAGCGTTCAGCAGGAGCCGGCGTGGGAGCAGCACAGCAGCGGGACCCTCCAGAGGACAACAGCGGAGACTGCCTTGAGAGATGAGGAAGGAGCGTACAGCGCGGGAGCCGGAAGACAGCGCGGGTCAGCGCCCGCACAGGTAAGCGACGGGGTCTGATTCTGGGGTCTCCAGGCTGGCGTGTGACAGTACCCCCTTCTTCAAGAGTGGCCACCGGACACTTCCTTGGTTTATGAGGAAATTTCATATGGAACGCTTTGACCAGACGGGGTGCATGGACATCGGAGGCATTTATCCAGATCCGTTCCTCCGGACCATAATTCTTCCAGTCGATGAGGTATTGAAGACTGTTGTATCGACAACGGGAATCTAAGATTCTGTCAACTTCGAACTCCTCTCCCTGCTGTGTTTGAACGCTAGAAGCTTTAGGCAGGACCTTCTGAAATCGGTTTAAGACTAGTGGTTTTAAAAGAGAAATATGGAAAGAACTTGGAATGCGAAGAAATGGAGGAAGCTTTAACTTGTAAGCCACAGGATTCAAGACTTTGATGATTGGGAATGGACCAATGAATCGCGGAGCAAATTTCATCGAGGGTACTCGGAGTCTTAGGTTTCGGGTAGAGAGCCAGACCATATCCCCAGGTTGGAAATTTGGAACCGCTCGTCTTTGGCGGTCAGCAAATCTCTTGTACCGGGCTGACGTTTTAGTCAGAGAGGAACGAACCTTTTCCCAGATGTTGGAGAACCGTTGAAGGGACATTTTGGCCGCAGGCACATCTAATGTTGGAAGAAGAGGGAAATCTGGCACTTGAGGATGTTGACCAAAAACTGTAAAAAAAGGAGTTGAGCTGGTGGACGTGTGATAATGATTATTGTGGGCAAATTCGGCCCAAGGAAGAAGTTCAATCCAGTCATCTTGGGAGGATGAGACAAAAGAGCGCAGGAACTGTTCCAGGTCTTGATTGACCCTTTCGGTCTGACCGTTGGTCTGGGGATGATAAGCGGTAGAAAATTTGAGTTTTACTTGAAGGGCTGAGCAGAGTGACCTCCAGAACTTCGCTACGAACTGTACTCCTCTGTCGGAGATGATCTCTTGAGGAAGGCCGTGGAGCTTGAAGATCTCTTTTATAAAGCTCTGGGCGAGTAGAGGAGCAGACAGAAGCCCAGTAAGTGGTACAAAATGGGCCATTTTAGAAAAATGATCCACGATAACCCAAATTGTGTTGTGGCCCCAAGATGGAGGAAGATCAGAGATGAAATCCATAGATAGGTGAGTCCATGGTTTAAATGGAATTGCAAGAGGTTGGAGTTGACAGTGGTATCTTGTGTTGGGCACATTTGATGCATGAAGACACATAAGACCTGACGTCCTTTTTTATCGAAGACCACCAATAGGACCGCTGGATGAATTCTAGGGTTTTATCCATACCCAAGTGACCAGAGAACCGGGAAGCATGAGCCCAATGCAGTAACCTCTTGCGGAGTTCCGGAGCGACGAAAGTCTTCCCAACCGGGGGTATAGAAGATAATTGGGTAGAGGCGAAGAAAGCTGAATTCAAGATTGGTTGGGGCTGTTCCATGGGTAGATCAGGGTCGCTCGTCATGGAACGGGAGAGTGCGTCGGCTTTGAGGTTTTGTGAACCGGGGCGATAGGAGACTTTGAAGTTAAATCTGGAGAAAAACATTGCCCACCGGGCTTGACGAGGGTTCAAGCAATTTGCAGATTTAAGATAAAGGAGGTTCTTATGGTCAGTAAAAATGGTAATGGAGTAATGAGCTCCTTCTAGAAGATATCGCCATTCTTCGAGGGCTAGTTTCATGGCGAGTAACTCTTGATCTCCGATGGTGTAGTTCTTTTCTGCAGGCAAAAACTTCCGGGAAAAGAAACCACAGGGATGAAGTTTTTCATCTTTAAATCGCTGGGAGAGCACTGCACCGACACCTTCAGAGGATGCGTCCACCTCCAGGATAAAGGGCCGGGTGGAGTCTGGTTGCTTTAAGATGGGAGCGGAGATGAAGGCTTGCTTAAGAAGTTGAAATGCAGAGGTAGCTTCGACGGGCCATATAGTTGGATCTGCTCCCTTGCGGGTGAGGGCTGTAATCGGAGCTACCAGAGTCGAGAAACCTTTTACAAACTTGCGATAATAGTTGGCAAATCCTAGGAATCTTTGTATGGATTTTAAAGAAGAAGGAAGAGACCAATCAAGAATGGCTTGTAGTTTTGACGAATCCATTTGAAGGCCTCTTCCGGAGATGATGTATCCCAGGAATGGTACACTTGAGACCTCAAACAGACACTTCTCTAATTTGCAAAACAGTTGATTGGACCGCAACCTCAGAAGGACTTGTTTGACCTGGTCTCGATGAGTTTGGAGGTCTTGAGAAAAAATCTAAATGTCGTCCAAGTAAACGACCACACACTTGTACAAAAGGTCCCGGAAGATTTCATTGACGAAAAACTGGAAGACGACCGGAGCATTACAGAGGCCGAAGGGCATAACGAGATACTCATAGTGCCCATCCCTGGTGTTGAAGGCCGTTTTCCATTAATCGCCTGGACGGATACGAATTAAATTATAGGCTCCTCTTAGGTCGAGTTTGGAAAAAACTGTGGCTCCCTTGACTCTATCAAATAACTCCTGTAATAAGAGGAAGAGGGTAGCAATTCTTAATAGTTATTTCATTAAGACCCCGGTAGTCAATACACGGGCGCAAGCCACCATCTTTCTTTTTTACAAAGAAAAATCCAGCCCCTGCTGGAGACGTGGAAGGTCGAATGAAGCCTTTACTTAAGTTTTCCGTAATGTACTCCGACATGGCCTGAGTCTCAGGGAGAGATAGAGGGTAGGTTCGGCCTCTAGGAGGATTCTTCCCGGGAATCAGATCTATGGGACAGTCCCAATCACGATGGGGAGGTAACAGGTCTGCGCTTTGTTTGCTAAAGATGTCCTGAAACCCATCGTAGGCTTTGGGCAGGTCTGTAGAATCCCGTACGATGGAAGATATGATAGGTATTACCCGCTGAAGGCAGCCTTTGAAGCAATTGGAACCCCAGGAGGTTATTTGCATGGTGGTCCAATCGATTTGTGGTGAATGTCTCTGTAGCCAGAGGGTAATCCGAGGACTAAAGAATGAGAGGCTTTGGGAATCACTAGGAAGGATAGTTGTTCAGAATGGAGCACCCCAATGGTAAGTTTAAGTGGTGTTGTACGATGGGTGATGGTTCCACTAGAAATGAGACTACCATCGATGGCGGTTAAAGTGATGACTCGAGGCAACGCTTCCATGGGGATTTGATGTTTCTGGACAAAGTCAGTAGTGACAAAGGGCCTGATTCAGACCCACTCGCAAGCGGCTGTCCGCTCGCAAGTGGGTCGATGTTGTGCACTGCGCATGCGCACGATGGCGGGAGCTCCGTCGTGCGCATGCGCCAGATGCGACGAGCGAAGGACTTTCCTTCGCTCGTTGTGTCTGATCAAAGGGGGCGTGCTGTCGATGTTGATTGACAGCACGCCCCCTTTGGTGGGCATGCCGGGGGCGTGCCTCCCTGACGGGGGCGTTCCCAAGGGAACGCTTACCGTCAGAAGCCGGCCCACTGACATCACTAGTGATGTCAGTGGGAGTGATTTTGGCTCTGATAGAGCCAAAATCACTCCGGGCCTTGCGGTTGAAAAACTCAACCGCAGGCTCCGGCTCGCAGTGGCGATGGTCGCGATGGTCAAGACCATCGCGGCCATCAAACTGCACGCTCATATAGGCTGTGGGTGGTGACCCACAGCTATACGAGCGTCTAGGAGGACGCTCCATAATTATGGAGGGCGGCCCTCATTCAGAGCGTGCGCTCTGCTCAGAGCGTATGGCTCTGAATGAGGGCCAAAGTTCTCTGCCGCTCCGGAATCCAGGAGAGCTAATACAGCTTTGGAACCTCGAGGACACTTTAAATGAGCTTGGATGGTGGAATCAGACTTCCTTTGTGATTCAATGGCAACTCCTAACTTAACCTCTCTTTCATAAGTTAGGAGGAGGCGTTTCCCGGACGAATGGGACAAGTTTTAACTAAATGTTGAGGAGATCCGCAGTACATACAGAGGTTCTGCCTCTGCCTTTTCTGCCGTTCCTCAGCCGATAAATGAGAGCAGTTGACCTGCATGGGTTCTTCGCCCAGAGGAGGAGAGGGTAAGCGGGAAACTGGACGTGGCCTTCCACGATCAAATCTGCCTCTTTCCAAGGCACGCTCCCTGTGACGGAGATCCACCTTGTAGCAGAGAGAGATTAACCCATCCAAACTGGTTGGAAGGTCACGGGAAGCTAGGTCGTCTTTGAGCCTTTCAGAAAGGCCACTCCAGAAGGCAGTGATGAGGGCATCCTCGTTCCAATTGAGTTCTGAAGCCAGAGTCTGGAACTGGACTACGTATTGGCCGACGGTCCTGCTGCCCTGATGGAGGCGTAGAATATCAGCTGATGCGGAAGTGGTTCTTCCGGGTTCATCAAAGATTTTGCGAAATGTGGTAACAAATTCGGGGTAGTTGGAGAGCAGGGGATCCGACTTCTCCCAAGGGGCGAGACCCAATCGAGTGCTTGGCCAGAGAGTAGAGAGATGATATATGCCACCCTGGTTCTGGCCGTCGGAAAGTTGGCGGATTGTAGCTCTAATTGGATTTCGCATTGGTTTAAAAAACCCCTGCATAATTTGGGGTTGCCATCGAACTTGCTCGGAGGGGAGAGCTGAAGATGAGCAGGAGGTAGAACCGGAGGAGCAGGTGACACCACAGGAGGAGAGGCGGCTTGGGAGCCAGCGGGAGCGGGATGAGCCAGTAAGGACTGAATGTTGTCCAGGCGTGACGACATATCTTGGATAAATTGGATCAACTGGGCCTGAGAGGTCTCCTGTCTTTCCAGACGGGATAGTACATCCTGCGAGGCCTCTACCCCAGATCCTTGACCACTTGCCGAGTCCATCTGGCCAGTGCAAACTGTCACAAGCGTGGAATTTAGGAGCTGTGTTCCCGGACTGGGCCTTGGATCTGTATTACTTGGCGCAGACGCTCCCTGGAGGAGACTTGGCTTAATGAAGTTTCTCCGCATGAGAGGGTGCAGCGAACTGACAGGAGTTTGAGGAATGCGGCAGTAACGTGGTAGCTAGGAAGCTACGTGGAGCGGCTGGATAGCCGTGGGTAGACGTTGGTAGCTGAGTGGCTACGTGGAGCGGCTGGATAGCCGTGGGTAGACGTTGGTAGCTGAGTGGCTACGTGGAGCGGCTGGATAGCCGTGGGTAGACGTTGGTAGCTGAGTGGCTACGTGGAGCGGCTGGATAGCCGTGGGTAGACGTTGGTAGCTGAGTGGCTACGTGGAGCGGCAGGATAGCCGTGGGTAGACGTTGGTAGCTGAGTGGCTACGTGGAGCGGCTGGATAGCCGTGGGTAGACGTTGGTAGCTGAGTGGCTACGTGGAGCGGCTGGATAGCCGTGGGTAGACGTTGGTAGCTGAGTGGCTACGTGGAGCGGCTGGATAGCCGTGGGTAGACGTTGGTAGCTGAGTGGCTACGTGGAGCGGCTGGATAGCCGTGGGTAGACGTTGGTAGCTGAGTGGCTACGTGGAGCGGCTGGATAGCTGTGGGTAGATGTTGGTAGCTGAGTGGCTACGTGGAGCGGCTGGATAGCCGTGGGTAGACGTTGGTAGCTGAGTGGCTACGTGGTGCGGCTGGATAGCCGTGGGTAGACGTTGGTAGCTGGGTGGCTACGTGGAGCGGCTGGATAGCCGTGGGTAGACGGTAGCTGGGTGGCTACGTGGAGCGGCTGGATAGCCGTGGGTAGACATTGGTAGCTGAGTGGCTACGTGGAGCGGCTGGAGCGCAGTGGGAAGGCTTGCTTAGTTAAACTAAGAAACTAGTTGCATTGGCAACTTGTGTGAGCATTGGGGATCCTTTTGTAGTGGACACTGGGAGCTGACAGGCTGAGAGAGAAGGAGAAGGCTCCTCATTGGTGGTAGTGGGGTCACATGGGCAATCCAAGATGGCCGCGCACATGGACCGGAGGACAGCGCTTCCTGGAGGTAGTCAGCGGGGACCAGCATTCAGCAGGAGCCGGCGTGGGAGCAGCACAGCAGCGGGACCCTCCAGAGGACAACAGCGGAGACTGCCTTGAGAGATGAGGAAGGAGCGTACAGCGCGGGAGCCGGAAGACAGCGCGGGTCAGCGCCCGCACAGGTAAGCGACGGGGTCTGATTCTGGGGTCTCCAGGCTGGCGTGTGACAATATTGACAGTGAGAGAAGTAAAAGGCTATGCACAGTGACATGGTTCCCTGTCCCACGCAGGCAGACACCTACCTTCTCCAACAGTAGCCTGAGGAGGTGCTCATGACTGCAGAGGGCTTCCTGTTCCCTCCCCTGGTGGATGTAAGTGGGGAGATGACTCACTCCCCAGCGCTGAAGCTGTTCATGGCAGGAAGAGAAAATAAAAAAAATGGCAACTCAGCCCGGCCCCTTGGGGGCACAGCGTAGCTCAGCCCTGCTAACTCCGGCCACACCACTGATGCCAGTGAACCACGAGCAAACACTGGCTCTGTCAGGGCACTCTGCTGGTGACAACTGCGGTAATCGCACTGTTCTGAGCCACAGACGCAGAGATAAAGAGGTGAAAGGAGGGGGGGGAACCCTCTTCCCCTACTCCAGCAGGACGGCCTTCTCCTTATTTATGGTTGGCGCCCAGCGGCAGTATACTATAATGACTCATTATTAGCATGGCTGATGAATCCGCTGGCTGCGGGCCACTCCATTGTAGCGGGTCAAGGTGCAGGGCACCTGCTGCACCGCCCCTGGTGTCTGATACAGTAACATTGAAAGCGTACGTCACTCACAGCAGGAAACATGGCAAATGGCATACAGATGTGCCCAGCTAGTTTGTTGCTCCATACGCTATGTAGCGCGCCACACACCACGCCATGAGTCGCGCCACACAGAAAGTTTCATAATGTAGCATAGCGCTGGAAAAAAGTCATAACATGTAATACAACTTTTTGCCCACCAGGTGTCACTTTTCCTAAACTACATAGCGCATGCGTCTGATTCCAATGCATGTTCTGTATCACCGCCCGATGATTGGATGACAGAAGCGGTGATTCGGTACACTATACAGTAGTACAACGTTTTCCATATGGAATCAGAAAAGTAATAAAGCGGTAGAAGAATGTCTAATAAAGTTTTAAATCATTAAGCTCTGTATTACACACTGACTGTGCAGTTGAAATTGCACACTTGCACCAATGTAAGTACTATCGGCACTGTCCCAGACTTAGACATTTGTAGTGATTTCATTACTTTAGGAACTATAGTACTGGAGTAATGGGTGAAGCGTTCGGCCTAGTGGTCTAATGCCTAGTCTGACTGCTTCTCCCATCTTCTTGTCCCGTGGGTTCGAGATCTTGAAAATACATATATATATATATATTTTTTTTTTAAATCTACACTTACAGTATTCAATACATGTGGAGCACATGCCCAGTGCTTCGGGAGTCAAACGCAGCGAAAGTGGGATGTCCGTTTTACGGTACATACTTTAAAGCGCAAACATGCATCAATGTCGGCGCTGTCCCAGACTTGGACACTAGAGTGATTTCTCATGACCAGCAACTGGTAGTGGGCTCTGTTTGAGAGAGAGCTCTTTGTATTACAAACTGACTGGGCGTTTAAGCGCTAACTTGCATCAGTGTCGATGCTGTCCCAGACTTGTACACTTTAGTGATTTCATGAGTTCAGTAACTGGTAGTGGGCTCTGTTTGAGAGAGAGGTCTCTGTATTACAAACTGACTGTACGTTTAAAGCGCAAACTTGCGTCAATGTCAGCACGGCTGGTGCTGTGGTGGCTGTCAACCAGCTCTGAGAGGCTACAAATGGGATCTCTGGCACATGCCCAGTGGAGGGGTTGCAATGGGATTTCTGGCGCATGCCCAGTGAAGCCGCTCCATAGCTGTGGTACTGTAGTAGCAATGCGCATGCCCAGTGGGTCGGGAGTCACACACAATGGAGCCACTCCATACACCAGTCGAGCTACAAGGAGGCTCACTACACAAACAGTACTGTAATTCGCAGCAGTCACATCACATACATGACAGATGCAATTCTTACTAGGACAGGCTTGTGGGCAAGGGGTTAGGTGTACTGCCTTGCTTACACTTCCTGTCCGCCTGTCGAGACCTTGATAATTTTTTTTTTAAATGTTCACTACAGTAGTTCAGTATTGTTATCCAACCCTTACTAAACTCAATACATTATACTGTATATGTAGATGTGCCCAGCTACTGTAGTTTGTTGCTCCATACGCCATGTAGCGCATGGCTAGTCGCGCGCTATGCTGTGGCGTATTGAGTCTCATAGCACTGCGCATGCCCAGTTGTCTGTATTACTGTACATACTGTACTGACTGTGCACACTTGCGCTAATGTAAGTACAGTACTGTCTGCATTGTCCTGGACTTAGACATTGTAGTGATTCTATGAGTTTAGGAACTACTGTAGTATAGGGTTGAGGCATGTGGGCTAGGGGGCTAATGCCTAGCCTCACTGCTTCTACCATCTTCTTGTCACACGGGTTTGAGACCTTTAAAATATATATATATTTTTTAAATCTTCACTAATACATTATCCACAAATTCTGGCATTTCTATGCTACAGTACTTTATCACACAGTGAGCTCAAGAAAGGGGTGTATGGAGCACCAATACAGTACCCACGTACAGCACAAAGCTAGTCGCGATACAGTATAGTGTTTTGAGTCTATTTCTACTGCACATGCCCAGTGTGTCCGCATTCACACACTGTATCCCAGACTACAGTACTGTATAGTGATTTCATGACTTTAGAAATTAGTAGTGTATTAGGCTGTATAAAAGTGGGGTCTCTATATTACAAATTGATTTTGCATTTACATTGCAAAATTGCATCAAAGTCAATGCTGTTCCAGCCTTGGACACTATAGTGATTTCTCATGACCAGCAACTGGTAGTGGGCTTTGTTTGAGAGAGAGGTCTCTGTATTACAAACTGACTGTGCATTTAAAGTGCAACTTGCATCAATGTCAGCACAGTTGGCGCTGTGGTGGCTGTCAGCCAGCTCCAAGGGGCTACAAATGGGATTTCAGGTGCATGCCCAGTGGAGGGGTTGCAATGGGATCTCTGACACATTCCCAGTGGCGCCACGCCATAGCCGTGTAGTGCTATGCCAAGGCATATGGAAGATCATAGCGGGTCATGATTCACACACAGTGAAAGTGGGATCTCCATATTACAGACTGACTGTGTAATAATAATAAAAAATAAAAAGTGTAACCTTCCAGGTTTCGAACCTTGGAAACAGGTTGTACAGACGCCTGCATGTAGTGGTTTGATTTCTAACCATTACACTACAAAAGCCTGCAATACCGAGGTTGCACCTGTCTTGAGTGTGTCGTACGTCATCATAGATGTCAAGATGGCCAATCTTGTTTTATCAGTTGCGATGCTGCTGTGTGTAACTCCATTACCCGCCTCTGTGCTGCTACAGTATATACTGTACTACCCTCCATAGATGCTTATTTGCTGTCAGCACAGACTGTGATTCATGATCACACACAGTATTTACCAACATGGCAATGGATAATAATGGATGAAATGCTGCCAAAATATTTTTGACAACCAAATATAGTATGGTGGATCAACTTGCTTTTTTTTACTGTACTGTAGGTTTACTATACAAACAAGCCATGTCAACCAATAGTGTGTCACCCTTTAGTCCATGTAGATTTAATGACCCTGTCAATCAAATCTCTGCCAGTCATGTGTGTGTGTGTGGTAACAACTGTCAGTCATCGTCAGATATCCAACACCCTACATTGCAGTGTACTGTATGTCAGAGTAGTGCATTGTATTTGTTATAGTACTGTATACTGTAATTCATGTAATTGTACAGCAATATTGTACTTACTATGCTGGAGACGCCTCCTTATTCGGCATAGCCGAGGCACATCCCTGCCCAGCAGGTCAGACCAGCGCCGTTGGAGGGCCCGGATGGTCAGACGGTGCCCATATTTGTTAAATATCTCCCTTCTTGCTCTCCTGTAAGCGAGCTCTTTCTCTTGGTTGGTAGAGAATGGCTGGTCTCTACACTTGACCAAGAGAAAGAGCTCACCTGGAGTAAACTTCCTCTCTCTTGTGGCCACCATCTTAGCTACACACGTACAGCACAATGCTAATTCATTACACACAGGTGCGTCACTCGTTACGGCAGGTGCCTATGGTGTAGTGGTTAGAACACAAAGCAGTGTGGGCATCCTGGGATCGAAGCCTGAAAGGCTACAATTTGTCATTTTTTATTATTTTAATTAAATCTTCACAACAGGATTACACAGAAATAACTTGGTGGTGTGTGAATTCTGTAATTTAACCAACAAATACAGGTATCGAAGCACAAAAGGCATTGAATAAATATAGAGCAATTGAAGTTCAATATTATTAAGTTTACTCCAGTACTGTAGACTCTCCTCAACTTCCCACCACCTGACATTTCTACTGTATGCTATTCTATGCCACCCAGCTGTATTTTACATGAAACCACAATGCACTAGACATTGTATTGTTTGTATTGTACAAAATTCAGGGACATACAGGTACAGACCTTGAGCTGACTGCTTACAGTAAATGGATTAACAGAGTGTCATTTATTATGGTAACGAGAGGCTCTTGCTTGCTTTGGGGGAAGGGACCTCATGTACTGTGTGACTCCCAATCCACTAGGCATGCACATTACTACTGCATGTGCCTCCTTATGCCACAGCTACAGAGTGGCTCCACTGGGAGAGCGCCACAGATTCCATTGTCACTGTAAGCCCTCCACTGGGCTTGCACCAGGAATCCCATTGCAACCCTTCCACTGTGCATGCGCTAAAGATCCCATTTGTAACCCCTTAGAGCTGGCTGACAGCAACCACAACGCCAACTGTGCAGACATTGACGCAAGTTTGCGCTTTAAATGCACAGTCAGTTTGTAATGCAGATACCTCTCTCTCAAACAGAGCCCACTACCAGTTACTGGTCATTAGAATTCACTATAGTGTCCAAGGCTGGGACAGCGCCGATATTGATGCAATTTTGCGCTTTAAATGCAGTCAGTTTGTAATACAGAGCCCACTAGCAGTTACAGAACTCATGAAATCACTATTGTGCACAAGTCTGGGGACAGCATCGACATTGACGCAAGTTTGCACAGTTTTTAATATACAGTACAGACACATTCATAGCGGCACACTAGTTGTCCTAGCAGATGGGGGATGGTGTACTTGGCAATGGTCACCATTCGTAGCCTTTTCAGGACACAAGGGCAGAGCTGACTGCTTACAGTAAATGGCTAACAGAGCATCCTTTATTATGGTAATGAAAGTCACTTGTTTGCTTTGGGGGAAGGGACCTGATGCACTGTGTGTGACTCCCAACCCAACTGGGCATGCTCCAAAAATCCCATTGCAACCCTTCCAGTGGGCATGTGCCAGAGATGCCATTTATAACCCCTCGGAGCTGCCTGACAGCCACCACAGTGCCAACCATGCTGACATTCATGCAAGTTTGCACTTTAAATGCACAGTTAGTTTGTAATGCAGAGAGCTCTCTCTCAAACAGAACCAACTACCAGTTGCTGGTCATGAGAAATGATTATAGTGTCCAAGTCTGGGACACTGCCGACATTGACGCAAGTTTGTGCTCTAAAGCATGTACTGTAATACAGACATCCCACTTTTGAAGCGTTTGACTCCCAACCCACTAGGCATGTGCAGTGCTGTGATGTTCCATACACCATGGCATACTGTAGCGCTACAGTACATGGCGTATTACTGTATATGGCTTTGCTCCACTGGGCATGCACCAGAGATCCCATTTATAACCCCTCGGAGCTGGCTGACAGCCACCACAGCGCCAACATTGACGCAAGTTTGCACTTTAAAAGCAGTCAGTTTGTAATACAGAGACCTCTCTCTCAACAGAGCCCACTACCAGTTACTGAAGTCATGAAATCACTATTGTGTACAAGTCTGGTACAGCATCGACATTGATGCAAGTTTGCACTTTAAATGCACAGTCAATTTGTAATACAGAGACTCTCTTAAACAGAGCTCACTAGCAGTTTCTGAAGTCATGAAATTACTATACAGTAGTGTCCAAGTCTGGGACAGCGCAGAGAGTGGAGCAAGTGTGAAAATTCAACCACATACAGTAGTAATACAGACAACTGGGCATTCATAGTGCAATGATCTTTCATACGCCATGGCATAGCGCTACATGGCGTATGGCTTGGCTCCACTGGGCATGCACCACAGATCCCATTGTAACCCCTACACTGGGCATGCACCAGAAATCCCATTGTAACCCCTCGGAGCTGACAGCCACAACAGCGCAGACATTGATGCAAGTTTGCACTTTTTAAATGCACAATCAGTTTGTAATGCCTTACCTTTAAACAGCCTTTTAAACAACACTACTACATTAGTTTCACTACAATGTCCAGAGCCAACAGTGCCAAAAAAAAATTATTATTTTCCAGGACTCGAACCCGGGACCAGCATTGTTGCAAAGCGATCACCTAACCACTAGCCCACAAGCCTACTATATTGAGAACAGCACATAGCGGGCTCGTCTTTGTGCACTCCATCCACCCGCTGCTCTAATAATAAAAAAAATGTCTTCCTTTCCAAATATTGTACACAGTACCCCACCATTAGAGAATAATTCATCCCATCTCAGTGAAAGTTGTGCGTGCATCTCATTAATCTACAATATCGGTTATACCGTAATAACAACTCGGGCAACTTCACTACTGTACAGTTACAGTATGTACAGTATGTGTAATGATTTGCATCCCGTTCTAAGAGCTTACTATATGTATGTGATATTAAAAATATTGGTTGTGCGAACATGCAAATACTGTGAATGTGATATCTATCCAATTTAACAGTATGGTATTCAGTACAAATTACAACAGTGGAGCACTAGCCACCCAGTGGTTATTACATGCCGTAGTGTATCCTTAGTTGAAGAATACCACAGTACGCCACAAGTCCAGCCATCACGTAACATTCCATGGCGTGACTCAGAGCCCTGAATGGCGCACCTTGAACAACAAACTAGCTGGGTACATCAGTAGCTTGGCCTTGTCGCATCCTCGTGATAAATGTGGCTATGTGGAACGTTACAAGGATAGCTGTATGAGGGCACGTCTGTACAGCTTGGACTGAAGTGCAGTGTGGGACGATCAAAGATGCTCATTTACTTAAAGCGCATAGACACAGATATTGCAAAAACAACCTGTAATAATTATATATACCCCTCAATCCAACCAGCTGCCTTGTGCCAACTCCTTCTGTCCTATAAAAGATCAACAGCAAAGTTAGAATACAACACCAACTATATTTCACTGCATTTCAGGAAAAAAACACATTTTATCTAGAAGCGACTGTCAGGGGTCCATTATTGATCCCACAAAATCTGAATAACAACCAGAACTGCTATTCCCTGGAGTAATGGACCTTTAAGAGCCACCTTCTGCACCACAGTAGCTGATCCATAAACCAAGCAATACAGGAGATAAGTCCTAAGTTATGTCTATAAGGAGAGACAACCGGAGCGCTGCCATTCACCCTCTTATCTAGCAGGACGGTGAGACATAAACATCTCTGCACTTCCCAAGCTTATATTTTTAGCCCAGACAGAAAGCCGAAGGGGTTAACATTCTGCTCTATAAATATAGCCAGGCGCTTTCTCCTTACAAATCACATTATTTCATTTTATACTATGACCCGCCCTGACTTTGCACGGGGGCAATTTAGAATTTACAGCAATAGCCTTTTTTAACCGAAGTCTTATAGGATTTCCTTGTAGACATCAGTCATTTTTCCCACTGACATCAACATGGAAAGATTTAGGGTGGGATGCATCAATGAGAAAAATGCGGTCAAACCCTGAAAACGCCGGTTTGACTGCATTTCTCATATGAAACAAGCCCTGGAGTGCATCGCAGTGGGCAACACCATCTTCCTGATGTCGTTAGTACCCATAGAAGCCTATGAGCTTCTATCGGGAATGAGCTGAGATCCAATTGGATCCCTCCCAGCACCCCCTCTCGACCTTCTGCGCATGTGCAGAAGGACGCCAGAGGGGCTTCTGGGTCAGGCCTGGCTTTTCAGAGCCAGTCCTGGTGAAAATACATATTTAGCACAACCAGTACTGGGCTCAGCATCCTGGTTTTGGAAATACAGAGGATAAAATGAGTAGGGGTCTCCTGTATTTTTCATAACCAGCAGCGGACTTCCTAGTGGGGGTGTAAAACCACAGCCAGAGTCCCCCGGCCAAAGCATTACACCTGACCGCCAGTCAGCCCAGGCCAGGGATCCCTTGGGAGGTGGGGACCCCCCCAATAAAGGGGCACCCCAGGCCTGGGCTATCCTAGCACCGCTGGCCAGTGGGTGCCGGGTTGATTGAGTTAATGTGTGTGCAGAAAATAGATGTAATAATATTGTCTTTTGCTGGTGAACTACAGGTCCTAGCAAGCCTCCCCCACATGCTGGTACTTGGAAAACTAAAAGTACCAGCATGTGGGGCATTAAGGGCCTGCTTGTACCTGTAGTACACCTGCAAAATAAATATTAAAAAAACTACAGGACACACACGGTGACAGTATAATTTTATTAAAACATACATGCACACTCACATTCACACACACTCACCTAGAATCCCTGTAGCCATTCACGTCCCATTGTCCAGTAGAATCCACGACATTTGTAAAAAAAAAAAAAGTCCATACTCACCTATTCCTGGCGGAGATCACGCCCTCTTCGGTCCATGTAGGCATCTACTGTCTTCTTAAAACAAAGAAAGGAGAATTCCCCATCCACAAACATAAATACCATCCTCCAAGGATGGTACTTCCCGAATGACAGTTCGGCCGCTGTATTTCTCTATGTAAATGCAGCGGCTGAGTGTTCATTGGCTGAGAGAGGCGTGTCCAGGGATTGTAGGCGAGTATGTGTGAGTGTGCATGTATGTTTTAATAAAATTATACTGTCACGGTGTGTGTGTCCTGTCGCTTTTTTTTTAATTTCTATTGCAGGTGAACTAGAGGTACCAGCGGGCCCTTAATGCCCTGCATGCTGGTACTTGTGGTTCTCCACGTACCAGCATGTGGGGGAGGCTTGCTGGGACCTGTATGTTCTCTAGCAAAAGACAATATTAGTTCATCTATTTTTTACACACACTATATACAATCAACCAGACACCCACCGTCCAGGCGTGCCCTAACTACCCCGGGATCCCCGGCCTGGGCTGACTAGCGGTCAGGCGTAATGCTTTGGCTGGGGGACCCGGTGAATGGGTTCCCCTGGCTGTGGCATTACACCCTCGCTAGAAAGAGTTCAGTGCTGGTTATGGAAAATACAGGGGACCCCTACTCATTTTGTCCCATGTATTTCCAAAAAGAGGACCGGCTCGCTGAGCCCAGTGCTGGTTTTGCTAAATACAGGAGACCCCTACCTCCGTATTTTCACAACCAGGACTGGCTCTGTAAAGTTTGGTCGTGGTTGGCATTTTAGGGAGGGACCACACGTCATTTTATTTCTAGTTGAACACTTTGCTTTACACACAGATGCATGCACAGATCTCACTGATCTGTGCATGCATCTGTGTCAAAAGTACAGCCCCCTATTTACATTTTTGGGATATCTTTAAGATGGTCGTCAGGTGTTTGGGACGGCAAACGATATATCGTAAACGATCCAGCGATTTGGAAATCGTTAATGATGCCAGACTCAACGTTTTAGTTTGAGGCCCCACTGGGCTGCGTACAAAAAAAATGTGAGTCTGGGGCGCAAGTTCAGCTGCCATTTCTATACTCTTGCAACGGCAACTCGCCCAGCTTGTGGCTAAATGAATTGACCCCTTATGTGTATTATTTTACATTGAGTGCCTATGTGTATAGCTTGACTTTTTAATCATTCTTATACCATGAATACACCTATGAAGTTTAGGTTACATAATATGGATATTTGATGATATTTGTAATCTATTGATCCTTAGTTCTAACATACAATATAAACACCTATGGTATATACTGCACCAAGTACCAATGTCAATGAGCACAGATACTCACAGTGGGTGCCCACTCTGCACAGACCCCACAGTGAGTGCCCACTCTGCACAGACCCCACAGTGAGTGCCCACTCTGCACAGACCCCACAGTGAGTGCCCACTCTGCACAGACCCCACAGTGAGTTCTGACTGGGGGCCTGATTCACTATGGATCACAATACTGAGTGCGCACGCAGTTCAACTGCGATAGCAAGCTAATCCACTGCGACCGCAATGCAAACTCAGAACCACATAAGGACGCCCACTTTATCATGCGCACATCCGTAATACTTAGCAGAATAGCTAAACCATTGGCACAATCGAGTACCATCGGACCCACATGCACACTTGCACAAGCCCTGACCTTACTCAGAAATTGCTAACAACAACGTACACTATGAGTCCTCATACTGAGTATGGCAACACAGTGGATAATTTATGCACACCCCTGAAACGGCACTAGGATGCCTGCGTTCGGCCGACCACCCCCCCCATCACCACCCACAAACGGAACTTCCTGTCAATCACTTTGCAATGGGTCTGCATCGCGACCGCAATCGCAGCAGCCGGTTCTCGCACGCGCACTGCAAATGCATGCGCAGTGCGAAACAATTGGTGAATTGCGTGCATATTAGCAACTGTGATCCTTGCTGAATCAGGCCCCGAGCTTTAACCCCTAGGGATGGCCATCGACCATTTGAATTCATCAATGGTTTATTGCCGATGTCGAATACTTTTACCATCGCTGGCAGAGAGCCAATGGGCCATCTATGGACGAGTGAGGGTAGATGTTTTTCCTGAATGGGAAGGAGTTTAGCTCCGCCTCCCCGTGCCCACTAAGCCCCAGCCATTTATTATTGGCCTGCTGTTTCCCACCGCAGCAGTTGCCATCGAGGGGTTCAAATCATTGATGGTTCACCATAGATTTTTTTTTGTGCCAATGATGGTAACCACAGAGGGACCCATCAATGGACACCCCTCCGATGGCCATACTTACTAACCCCACAGTGAGTTCTGACTGAGCACTAACCCCACAGTGAGTGCCCACTCAGCAGACATCAATGAGTGCCCTCTCAGCACAGACATCAAAGTGAGTGCCCATTGGGCAGTGACCACACAGTGAGTGTCTAGTCGGTGTTTCCCTGCGATTTTCCGTTGGATTTGTAAATCAGGGATTTACTAAAGGAAAATCTGAGTGAAATTTGCAGAAAAAAACATGACTAGACAGCAAAAAGGGCTGGCCATCGATGGCTAACATCCATCAATGGTAGATGGTTTTCCCATCGATGGCAGAGAGCCAAAGGTTCTCTCCCATCGAGGATACAGAAACGTCCTTTTTTTCTTTCTATTTGGCTTTGGAACACGGAGCAAGGCTCTGCCACAATGAGGAATGATCTTCGATGATTTATGGCCTTTGTTGAATACTTTTAACATTGATGGCGAAGAGTCAATGGATAGGTTGGAGCCGATGGTTTTTTTTTGTGGGGGCGGAATGGAGCTTAGCCTCGACCTCAAATCCCACCCCATTTTTGATTAGCCCACCGTTCCACCGGCAGCGGTGGTCATCGGGGGGTGCAAACCATCCGTCGTTCACCATCGATGGTAATCACCGATGGACCCATCGATAGACACCCCACAATGCAACACGTGAAGCCACGGCCCCACCTCTGATTGGCATGCCCTTCTGAAGAGTAACAGACCAGGGATTACCATCGATGGGTAAAATCATCGATGGATCTCTTGTCGGTGGTTTAATAGCATCGAGGTTAACCACCAATGATTCCACTGATGCTTAACCCACCGATGACCATTCCTACCATCGATGTTGTTCTTCTGTTAGAATAGGAACGCCATATTTACTAAGTGGCGGGTTTAGAATCCACCGCAAAACTGATGGCAAACTCACCCAAATAATAGAACTGCCTCTGGAAGGGGAGTTGGCCTGAAGCACTGAGCAGATTACTATGATCTTTGCAGGCTTTGTTTTATTAGTAATGTTTAAAAGTTGTTACACTTCGGTGTAGGGTCTTCTTCCCCCTCACCCCCAAATCAATAACCAGTCCTGGACCTCTGAGCCTAAGCTGGCTATTGGAAAGTAAGGGGACACAGTGCTTTTTTTTCCTCTTATTTCCCAATACTAGCCTAGGCCAAGGGCTGGTTATCATTCTGGGTGAAAACCCCCACATCATTTAAAAAAAAAAAAAAAAAAGAGAACTATGGTAAGAACGTACCCTTGTTATCTCTCTTTCTTCGAAGTACATAGGGTCCACAAGGTTGACCTTGGGGTATAGGTTGGGAACCAAATCCGGCACCACGCAGTTAAAGCCTTCAGCTCCCATGATGCACTGGGTCCACTCTCCCTATAACCCCGCCCCCAAGCCAGAGGCACCTCAGTTTGTAAGTAGCCAAAGCCCGGAGGAGGAAATAAAGAGAGAGAAGACAAGAACACTCAAGAACCATACTCACAGAGGAGACGGGAAACTGGTGACCAGTAACACAGCCCATATGAAGCCAGGTGCGCCAGGGCGGGTGCCCTGTGGACTTCGAAGAAAAAGAGATAACAAGGGTAAGTTCTTACCATATTTCTCATTTTCTTCTTCAGGGTCCATAGGAGGTCCACAGGGTTGACCTTGGGGATGTCCCAAAGCAGTCCTTATAAGGGTGGGGACGCTCCTGTGATGAGAGGAGAATCCGTCGCCCAAAGGAAGCTTCCTGAGAGGCAAAGGAATAAAATGCATAGAACCTAAGAAAGGTGTGGACAGAAGACCATGTGGCCACCTTGCAAGGCAGAACAGCCGAGGCGCCACAGTGAGCCGCCCACGTGGGGCTCATAGCCCAAGTAGAATAAGCATAAGCATCAACAGAAATGCCTTCCTATGTGTAGGCCCCTGAGATAGACATACGAAGCCAGCTAGTCAATGTCTGTTTATCGGCAGGCCATCCTTTCCTGTGAAATCCATAGACCACAAATAAGGAGACTGATTTCCAGAAGGAACTTGAATCTGGAGAGGCCGGACCACAGTCAATGAGCTCACCCCAGCCAAGAGGACTGGAGATTGAAATGTTGGTACAATAAGTTCCTAAATAATACGGAACTTAAAAACCACTTTAGGAAGAACCACAGGGCAAGTGCGACTCACAACCCTGTCTTGGTGAAATATCCAGAAGAGGGAGCCACATGAGAACGCTCCCAATTCCGACACTCTCCTGGCAGATGCAAACACCATAAGAAAGAGAGTCGAAGCCATAAACCACGTAGGGGCTATCAAAACTAGTGGTTTAAATTGATGCCCCAGGAGAGCAGGTACGATACCATAAGCATTATGTATGCCACATTCTGTGATAGATCCCAGCAAAAAGCAGGCCTATGCACTCTAAACATCCCGATGATAACTGCACCAGAGAAGCCTTGGGACCACAGTAGATACATTCAAAGACAAACGATCCAGATCCAAGGAAAGGCAAGGACCCTTAGACAACAGGTCCGGAAATTGAGGCAGAACGAACGGCGTGTCGATGGAGAGACTTCGAAAATCTAAGAACCAGTGACGTCTGGGTCAATCTGGAGCCACCAGCAGGACAGTACCTCCATCTCGATTGAACTTCCGAATAACTCAAGGAAGAAGGGAGACAGGAGGAAAACAGGTACACAAATTGGAAGGACCACTTCACTGACAACGTCTCACCGAAGGTTGCTTCAGTACCTCCAGTTCTGGACCCTAACACCAGCAGTGTGTGATAGAGTCAGGATGCCATGATGACCAACTCTGGGAGGCCCCCTCTGCTCACTATGAGTAGAAACTTCTCTTGGAGAAGAGACCAGTCCCCGGGATGCACGTCGTGACGGCTGAGGAAGTCCGCTTCCCAATGGAGAATTCCCGGAAAGAACACTGCAGAGATGGCCGGGAGGAGACCCTTGGTCCATGTCAGAATGTGTGACATTCCTGTCATTGCTGCCCAACTTCGAGTGTCTCCTAGATGTAAGCCACTATTGTGACATTGTCGGACTGAACCTTTACAGGTTTAACGAGAAGTATGTGCTAGGCCAGAGCGAGGGCCCAAGACAGCTTGAAGTTCCTATAAGTCGATTGGCAGGGTGGAATCGACAGACGTCCAACTGCCATGAAAGGAGTGCGGACCTGTCACTGCGCCCCAGAGACTGGTGTCCCTTGTAAGGATTACCCAGTACGGGATCCAAAAAGGGGCGACCCTTGGTGAGATGGCCATAGCCACCCAGATAGAGACAGACACACCTCCAGGGAGAGAGCATCATCGTCTGAAGAGTGATCCGATGGAGAAACCCGTTCCATCTGGAGAGGATCAGTTTTTGCAAAGGCCTGGAATGGAACAGAGCATATTTCACCCTTTCGAAGGTAGACACCCTAGATACCAGAACCTGCATTACTGAGTGTAATGACACTTGTCGACTGAGGAGACATCCTCAGAAGGATTCTCTGATTCTGAGAATCCAGCAGGGCTCCCAGATGAATCATACCCTATGAGGGATTCAGGGAGGACTTTTTCCCAGTTGATTAACCATTTGTGCTTGTGAATGAAAGCAATGGTTTGCTAGGAATGGCTTTAAAGCACCCTTGCAGGAGCAGGAAGCTGTCCAGATACAGGAGCAGTTGGATACCCTGAGCAGGTGGGCTGTCATAAAAGCCATAAATCTGGTAAACCCTGGTGGGGCTATAGACAGTCCAAAGGGCAGAGCCCGAAAATTGGAAGTGTTGCTGTGGCACAGCAAACCTTAGCTAACGCTGATGAGAGGGCTCTATAGGTACCTGTAGGCGTCTGAATATCCAGCGATACCACAAAGTCCCCAGGTTCCATAGCTCGGATGATGGAGCGTAGGGGTTTCCTCCTGAACCTAGGCACCTTTTAGGAATTGGTTCAGGGATTTTAGATAGAGGATAGGCCAATGAGGACCATTCGGCCTCTGCACCAGAAAGAAAGTAGAATAACCAGTCCCGCGCTGAGATAGTGGGGCTGGCATAATTACCCCTGCTTAACGCAAGGGCTGTATAGCTTTCTGGATCTGTAAGGCCTTGTTCGGGTCTGAAGGGCCTGTGTAGCAAAACATTTGGGGAGACCATCTGAGCAATGAGAGGGCATACCCATGAGACTTCAACTCTTACCCAAGCATCCGTGGTGACTTGACACCAACACTGGGCTAACTGAAAAAGTCAGGATCTCACTCTGGGATCCCCCAGATGAAGACCTGTCCCATCAAGCGGAAGGTGTATCCTCAGGTTTAAAAGCAGGGTGTCTGGAGTTCCAGGTCTGCTTGGTCCCAGGTATGGCGGCCCTCGTGGAGGCCGACTGTCTAGGAAAAGACTGGCCTTTAGGCTTTCCCTGAGGACAAAAGGACTAAACAGATGTAGTCCGAGGCCTTGTAATGGAAGTAGCTGAAGGCGGAAACGTCGTTTGTGATACTGCCAATGTTGCTCCAATCTTGTCAAGGTCAGGGCCAAACAAGATCTCCCCATTATACGGTATCCATTTTAAAGCCTATCTTGGAGTCCTCCTCTTCCTTCCAGGAGCGTAGCCATAGGGTATGGTGGGCAGATACAGTCGCGGCCAAAACCCTGAAGATTTGGGAGACTGGTATCCAATGTTGTTACTCCAACATATGAAAACTGCATCTTGAATGTGAGCAACAAGAAACATCTGATCCCCAGAAGTTTTGGAGAGAAAAATGGTCTACAATGCATCAGCCCATTCATTAGCCACGCAAGTGATAGCCATGGTTGGACGGGCAACAGCCCCTGAAAGCGAGTATATTGATTTCAGGCAAAGCTACCACCTACATATCTGTAGAATCCGTCAGAGCAGGGATGGAAGGTGTAGTAGCGCTCTTAATCAGACGAGTAACATGAGAATCCACCCCAGGAGGTGCTCCCTATTCCCCGCAATGACCCTCAGGGAATGGATAACATGAGGCCAAACGCTTTTGTGATACCTCCATGGGATCCACCCACTGGTCAGAGAGGGGGAAAACAGCCGAAGGAACTTTAATGCTTAAACTGAGGGCTGGTCACATACTGAGCACTCGCAACCGGGTCGATGGTGGCCCAGAGCACATGTGCACGACGGAGCCGGCTCCGTCGTGCGCATGCGCAAGACCCGGATAGCAACGGGCAAGCCGTCGCTCCGTGTCTCGTACCAAAGGGGGCGTGCTGTCGATGTTGAGTGGCAGCACGCCCCCTTTGGTGGGTGGGCCGGGGGAGTGGCTGCCTAAACAGAGACGTTCCCACTCTGTTTGAGCCAAAATCTCTCTGGGGCTTGCGGCCCCTTTGGTGCGAGACCCATAACGACAGCTTGGTCGTCATTATTCGGGTCTCGCGCATGCGCACGACGGAGCTCCCTCCGTCGTGCGTATGTGCAATTCGGCACCATCGACCCGCTTGCGAGCGTCCTGCGCTCGCGAGCGTGTCTGAATGACCCCCAGAGTACAGACCTTACCGTGAGTAGTCACTCAGCACTGACCCCTGCTCACCAGTGAACCCCACTCACCACTGACCTCACACTGAGAAGACCTTACAGTGAGTAGCCATTCAGCACTGACCCCTGCTCATCAATGACCCCCACTCACCTCACACTGAGCACAGACCTTACAGTGAGTAGTCATTCAGCACTGACCCCCACTCACCACTGACCTCACACTGAGTACAGTCCTTACAGTGAGTAGTCATTCAGCACTGACCCCCACTCACCACTAACCTCACACTGAGGCCCTGATTCAGAGCCGTACACTCTGACAGAGCGCTCGCTCTGAATCAGGGCCGTCCTTCTTGATTTTTAGAGCGGCCTCCTGGCCGCTCGTATAGCTGTGGGTGACCACCCACAGCTATAGCGAGCGGCCAGGAAGATGGTCGCGGTGGTTAAGACCATCGGGCTTGCGACGAGACCCTTGTGGTAGTGTCTCGTTGCCGCAAGCCCTGGAGTGCTTTCGGCTCTAACAGAGCCGAGAGCACTCCCACTGACATCACTTGTGATCTCAGTGGGGCGGGCCCCAGATGGTAGGCGTTCCCATGGGAACGCCTCCATCTGGGCAGCCACGCCCCCGGCACGCCCTCCTTTGGTACGAGACCCGGAGTGACGGTTTGCCCGTCACTATCCGGGTCTCGCGCATGCGCGCGATGGAGCCGGCTCCGTCGTGCGCTTGCACACTGGGCCAACATCGACCAGCTTGTGAGCGCTCAGAGCTTCCGAGCGGGTCTGAATCAGGCCCTGAGTACAGTCCTTACAGTGAGTAGTCATTCAGCACTAACTCCCACTCACCTCACACTGAGGGCATGATTCAGAGCAACTCGTAAGCAGCCGCTCGTTCGCTCTGAGCGATGTTCGCACAACTGCGCATGCGTATCGGTCGTAATCCGCATGCGCAAAACAGTCATTGCGGTCGGAAATCGTGCGCTCGCAATACAGCGAGGGGCTACTAATTTGATTGACAGAATGTACCGTTTGTGGGTGGTAATAGGGGAAGGTGCTTGAAAACGGGGGAGTGGAGATCCGAACGCAGGCGTGCCAGTGAAAAGGGCGTTTAATGGGAGTGCATAATTAGTAAAGGAGCGTCATCGACTACGTTACTTGGTTGTCTTTTAGCCTGAACTGCTCGCAGTGATAGCGGGAAGTAAATCCTACCACAAGCACTTTCGATGTTCCCGATTAATCTAATAAATACCGAAGATGACGTGTGATGCGAACGTCAAAGGGGCGTCTTTACAAAATAGCGAGCGCATTTTTCGTTCGCTCGCTCAGACTTAGAGGCGTCAACAAACCGCTCAATTTAAATAGCTGGCCCCTTTTTTGGAAGGACCGTCCGCAAATAGCGTCCGGCTCTGAATCAGGCCGAGTACAGTCCTTACAGTGAGTAGTCATTCAGCACTGACCCCCACTCACCACTGACCTCACACTGAGGGCCTGATTCAGAGCCGGACGCTCTTTGAGAGCGCTCGCTCTGAATCAGGGTGACCCTTTTTTTTTTAAGGCAGCCTCTTGGCCGCTCGCATAGCTGTGGGTGACCACCCACAGCTTATGCGAGCGGCCAGGTGATGGTCAAGACCATCGGGCTTGCGACGAGACCCTTGTGGTAGGGTCTCGTGGCCGCAAGCCCCAGTGGACTTCCTGCTCTAATAGAGCTGGAAGTCCACCTACTGACATCACGATGTCAGTAGGGCAGCCCACAAATGGCAGGCGTTCCTACAGGAACGCCTCCGTTTGCCTAACCACCCCCCCTCAAAACGGGGCAAGCTGTCAATCACCATCGACACTGTCCCGCTTTGGTGCGAGAACCGTAGCGACGGAGCGCCCGTCGCTGGCCGCATCTCGCTCATGCGCACACCTGACCAGGCTCTGGCGTGCACAGTGGGGGACCATCGACACGCTTGTGAGCGCTGCCCTGAGTACAGACCTAACAGTGAGTACTCATTCAGCACTGACCCCTGCTCACCAGTGACCCCCACTCACCACTATGCCACCGCAGCACTACACAAGGACGCCCACTTTACCTTACACACATCCGTAATGTTTAGCAAGACAGCAAAACCATCGGTACATGGAGTACCATCGCAGCCTCAAGCACACTTGTACAAGCCCTGACCTTACTCAGGAATTGCTAACTCCATCGCACACTATGAGGCCTCAGGCTGCGTACGGCATCGCAATGGCTAATTTATGCACGCCCCTGTAACAGCGTACACACACATTGACACGTCTGCGATTCCCCGAACACCCACCCGTCACCACCCACAAACGGCACTTTGTGTCAATCACTCTGCGATGGGTCTCCATGGTCACTGCGATCGCAGGTGATGAATACACATGCGCAGTACGCAACAATCTGCCGATTGCGTGCTTATTAGAAGTTGCGGTCCTTGCTGAATCAGGATGATGAGCAGGTGATGATGGTGACAGTGAGTGAGGATGATGAGCAGGTGATGATGGTGACAGTGAGTGAGGATGATGAGCAGGTGATGATGGTGACAGTGAGGATGATGAGCAGGTGATGATGGTGACAGTGAGATTGATGAGCAGGTGATGATGGTGACAGTGAGTGAGGATGATGAGCAGACGATCATGATGGTGACAGTGAGTGAGGATGATGAGCAGGTGATGATGGTGACAGTGAGGATGATGAGCAGACGATGATGATGGTGACAGTGAGGATGATGAGCAGGTGATGATGGTGACAGCAGTGAGTGAGGATGATGATAAGCAGGAGATAATGGTGACAGTGAGTGAGTATGATGAGCAGGTGATGATGGTGACAGTGAGTGAGGATGATGAGCAGGTGATGATGGTGACAGTGAGTGAGGATGATGAGCAGGTGATGATGGTGACAGTGAGTGAGGATGATGAGCAGGTGATGATGGTGACAGTGAGTGAGGATGATGAGCAGGTGATGATGGGACAGAGTGAGGATGATGAGCAGGTGATGATGGGACAGTAAGTGAGGATGATGAGCAGATGATGATGGTGACAGTGAGTGAGGATGATGAGCAGGTGATGATAATGGTGACAGTGAGTGAGGATGATGAGCAGGTGATGATGGTGACAGTGAAGATGATGAGCAGGTGATGATGGTGACAGTGACTGAGGATGATGAGCAGGAGATGATGGTGACAGTGAGGATGATGAGCAGGAGATGATGGTCACAGTGAGTGAGGATGAGGAGCAGGTGATAATGGTGACAGTGAGTGAGGATGATGAGCAGGTGATGATGATGGTGACAGTGAGGATGATGAGCAGGTGATGATGGTGACAGTGAGTGAGGATGATGAGCAGGTGATGGTGACAGTGAGTGAGGATGATGAGCAGGTGATGATGGTGACAGTGAGTGAGGATGATGAGCAGGTGATGATGGTGACAGTGAGTGAGGATGATGACAGTGAGGATTATGAGCAGGAGATAATGGTGACAGTGAGTGAGGATGATGAGCAGGTGATGATGGTGACAGTGAGTGAGGATGATGAGCAGGAAATGATGGTGACAGTGAGTGAGGATGATGGGACAGTGAGTGAGGATGATGAGCAGGTGATGATGGTGACAGTGAGTGAGGATGATGAGCAGGTGATGATGGGACAGTGAGTGAGGATGATGAGCAGGTGATGATGGGACAGTAAGTGAGGATGATGAGCAGATGATGATGGTGACAGTGAGTGAGGATGATGAGCAGGTGATGATAATGGTGACAGTGAGTGAGGATGATGAGCAGGTGATGATGGTGACAGTGAGTGAGGATGATGAGCAGGTGATGATGGTGACAGTGAGTGAGGATGATGAGCAGGTGATGATGGGACAGAGTGAGGATGATGAGCAGGTGATGATGGGACAGTAAGTGAGGATGATGAGCAGATGATGATGGTGACAGTGAGTGAGGATGATGAGCAGGTGATGATAATGGTGACAGTGAGTGAGGATGATGAGCAGGTGATGATGGTGACAGTGAAGATGATGAGCAGGTGATGATGGTGACAGTGACTGAGGATGATGCGCAGGAGATGATGGTGACAGTGAGGATGATGAGCAGGAGATGATGGTCACAGTGAGTGAGGATGAGGAGCAGGTGATAATGGTGACAGTGAGTGAGGATGATGAGCAGGTGATGATGATGGTGACAGTGAGGATGATGAGCAGGTGATGATGGTGACAGTGAGTGAGGATGATGAGCAGGTGATGGTGACAGTGAGTGAGGATGATGAGCAGGTGATGATGGTGACAGTGAGTGAGGATGATGAGCAGGTGATGATGGTGACAGTGAGTGAGGATGATGACAGTGAGGATTATGAGCAGGAGATAATGGTGACAGTGAGTGAGGATGATGAGCAGGTGATGATGGTGACAGTGAGTGAGGATGATGAGCAGGTAATGATGGTGACAGTGAGTGAGGATGATGGGACAGTGAGTGAGGATGATGAGCAGGTGATGATGGTGACAGTGAGTGAGGATGATGAGCAGGTGATGATGGGACAGTGAGTGAGGATGATGAGCAGGTGATGATGGGACAGTAAGTGAGGATGATGAGCAGATGATGATGGTGACAGTGAGTGAGGATGATGAGCAGGTGATGATAATGGTGACAGTGAGTGAGGATGATGAGCAGGTGATGATGGTGACAGTGAAGATGATGAGCAGGTGATGATGGTGACAGTGACTGAGGATGATGAGCAGGTGATGATGGTGACAGTGAGTGAGGATGATGAGCAGTAGATGATGGTGACAGTGAGTGAGGATGATGAGCAGGTGATGATGGTGACAGTAAGGATGATGAGCAGGTGATGATGGTGACAGTGAGTGAGGATGATGAGCAGGTGATGATGACAGTGAGTGAGGATGATGAGCAGGTGATGATGGTGACAGTGAGTGAGGATGATGAGCAGGTGATGATGGTGACAGTTAGATTGATGAGCAGGTGATGATGGTGGCAGTGAGTGAGGATGATGAGCAGGCGATGATGATGGTGACAGTGAGGATGATGAGCAGGTGATGATGGTGACAGTGAGTGAGGATGATGAGCAGGTGATGATGGAGACAGTGAGATTGATGAGCAGGTGATGATGGTGACAGAGAGTGATGATGATGAGCAGGAGATGTTGGTGACAGTGAGTGAGGATGATGAGCAGATGATGATGGTGACAGTGAGTGAGGATGATGAACAGGTGATGATGGTGACAGTGAGGATGATGAGCAGGTGATGATGGTGACAGTGAGTGAGGATGATGAGCAGGTGATGATGGAGACAGTGAGTGAGGATGATGAGCAGGTGATGATGGAGACAGAGAGTGAGGATGATGAGCAGGTGATGACGGTGACAGTGAGGATGATGAGCAGGTGATGATGGTGACAGTGAGGATGATGAGCAGGTGATGATGGTGACAGTGAGGATGATGAGCAGGTGATGATGGTGACAGTGAGTGAGGATGATGAGCAGATGATGATGACAGTGAGTTAGAAAGATGAGCAGGTGATGATGGTGACAGTGAGTGAGGATGATGAGCAGGTGATGATGGTGACTGTGAGTGAGGATGATGAGCAGGGGATGATGGTGACAGTGAGATTGATGAGCAGGTGATGATGGTGACAGTGAGGATGAAGAGCAGGTAATGATGGTGACAGTGAGTGAGGATGATGAGCAGGTGATGATGGTGACAGTGAGTGAGTATGATGAGCAGGTGATAATGGTGACAGTGAGTGAGGATGATGAGCAGGTGATGATGGTGACAGTGAAGATGATGAGCAGGTGATGATGGTGACAGTGACTGAGGATGATGAGCAGGTGATGATGGGACAGTGAGTGAGGATGATGAGCAGGTCATGATGGGACAGTAAGTGAGGATGATGAGCAGATGATGATGGTGACAGTGAGTGAGGATGATGAGCAGGTGATGATAATGGTGACAGTGAGTGAGGATGATGAGCAGGTGATGATGGTGACAGTGAGGATGATGAGCAGGTGATGATGGTGACAGTGAGGATGATGAGCAGGTGATGATGATGGTGATAGTGAGTGAGGATGATGAGCAGGTGATGATGGTGACAGTGAGTGAGGATGATGAGCAGGTGATGATGGTGCGTGATGATGGTGACAGTGAGGATGAGGAGCAGGTGATGATGGTGACAGTGAGTGAGGATGATGAGCAGGTGATGATGGTGACAGTGAGATTGAAGAGCAGGTAATGATGGTGACAGTGAGTGAGGATGATGAGCAGGTGATGATGATGGTGAGAGTGAGTGAGAATGATGAGCAGGTGATGATGGTGACAGTGAGTGAGGATGATGAGCAGGCGATGATGATGGTGACAGTGAGATTGATGAGCAGGTAATGATGGTGACAGTGAGTGAGGATGATCAGCATGTGATGATGATGGTGACAGTGAGTATGATGAGCAGGTGATGATGATGGTGACAGTGAGTGAGAATGATGAGCAGGTGATGATGGTGACAGTGAGTGAGGATGATGAGCAGGTGATGATGGTGACAGTGAGTGAGGATGATGAGCAGGTGATGATGATGGTGACAGTGAGTGAGAATAATGAGCAGGTGATGATGGTGACAGTGAGATTGATGAGCAGGTGATGATGGTGACAGTGAGTGAGGATGATGAGCATGTGATGATGATGGTGACAGTGAGTGAGGATGATGAGCAGGTGATGATGATGGTGACAGTGAGTGAAGATGATGAGCAGGTGATGATGGTGACAGTGAGTGAGGATGATGAGCAGGTGATGATGGTGACAGTGAGTGAGGATGATGACAGTGAGGATGATGAGCAGGAGATAATGGTGACAGTGAGTGAGGATGATGAGCAGGTGATGATGGTGACAGTGAGTGAGGATGATGAGCAGGTGATGATGGTGACAGTGAGTGAGGATGATGAGCAGGTGATGATGGGACAGTGAGTGAGGATGATGAGCAGGTGATGATGGTGACAGTGAGTGAGGATGATGAGCAGGTGATGATGGGACAGTGAGATAGGATGATGAGCAGGTGATGATGGGACAGTAAGTGAGGATGATGAGCAGATGATGATGGTGACAGTGAGTGAGGATGATGAGCAGGTGATGATAATGGTGACAGTGAGTGAGGATGATGAGCAGGTGATGATGGTGACAGTGAGGATGATGAGCAGGTGATGATGGTGACAGTGACTGAGGATGATGAGCAGGTGATGATGGTGACAGTGAGTGAGGATGATGAGCAGGAGATGATGGTGACAGTGAGTGAGGATGATGAGCAGGTGATGATGGTGACAGTAAGGATGATGAGCAGGTGATGATGGTGACAGTGAGTGAGGATGATGAGCAGGTGATGATGGTGACAGTGAGTGAGGATGATGAGCAGGTGATGATGATGGTGACAGTAAGTGATGATGATGACAGTGAGTGAGGATGATGAGCAGGTGATGATGGTGACAGTGAGTGAGGATGATGAGCAGGTGATGATGGTGACAGTGAGATTGATGAGCAGGTGAGGATGGTGACAGTGAGTGACGATGATGAGCAGGCGATGATGATGGTGACAGTGAGGATGATGAGCAGGTGATGATGGTGACAGTGAGTGAGGATGATGAGCAGGTGATGATGGTGACAGTGAGTGAGGATGATGAGCAGGTGATGATGGTGACAGTGAGATTGATGAGCAGGTGATGATGGTGACAGTGAGTGAGGATGATGAGCATGTGATGATGATGGTGACAGTGAGTGAGGATGATGATGATGGTGACAGTGAGTGAGAATGATGAGCAGGTGAAGATGGTGACAGTGAGTGAGGATGATGAGCAGGTGATGATGTTGGTGACAGTGAGTGAGAATGATGAGTAGGTGATGATGGTGACAGTGAGTGATGATGATGGTGATAGTGAGTGAGGATGATGAGCAGGTGATGGTGGTGAAAGTGAGTGAGGATGATGAGCAGGTGATGATGGTGACAGTGAGTGGGGATGATGAGCATGTGATGATGATGGTGACAGTGAGTGAGGATGATGAGCAGGTGATGATGATGGTGACAGTGAGTGAGAATGATGAGCAGGTGAAGATGGTGACAGTGAGTGAGGATGATGAGCAGGTGATGATGATGGTGACAGTGAGTGAGAATGATGAGCAGGTGATGATGGTGACAGTGAGTGAGGATGATGAGCAGGTGATGATGGGACAGTGAGTGAGGATGATGAGCAGGTGATGATGGTGACAGTGAGTGAGGATGATGAGCAGGTGATGATGGTGACAGTGAGGATGATGAGCAGGTGATGATGGTGACAGTGACTGAGGATGATGAGCAGGTGATGATGGTGACAGTGAGTGAGGATGATGAGCAGGTGATGATGTTGGTGACAGTGAGTGAGAATGATGAGCAGGTGATGATGGTGACAGTGAGTGAGGATGATGAGCAGGTGATGATGGGACAGTGAGTGAGGATGATGAGCAGGTGATGATGGTGACAGTGAGTGAGGATGATGAGCAGGTGATGATGGGACAGTGAGTGAGGATGATGAGCAGGTGATGATGGGACAGTAAGTGAGGATGATGAGCAGATGATGATTGTGACAGTGAGTGAGGATGATGAGCAGGTGATGATAATGGTGACAGTGAGAGAGGATGATGAGCAGGTGATGATGGTGACAGTGAGGATGATGAGCAGGTGATGATGGTGACAGTGACTGAGGATGATGAGCAGGTGATGATGGTGACAGTGAGTGAGGATGATGAGCAGGTGATGATGGTGACAGTAAGGATGATGAGCAGGTGATGATGGTGACAGTGAGTGAGGATGATGAGCAGGTGATGATGGTGACAGTGAGTGAGGATGATGACAGTGAGGATTATGAGCAGGAGATAATGGTGACAGTGAGTGAGGATGATGAGCAGGTGATGATGGTGACAGTGAGTGAGGATGATGAGCAGGTAATGATGGTGACAGTGAGTGAGGATGATGGGACAGTGAGTGAGGATGATGAGCAGGTGATGATGGTGACAGTGAGTGAGGATGATGAGCAGGTGATGATGGGACAGTGAGTGAGGATGATGAGCAGGTGATGATGGGACAGTAAGTGAGGATGATGAGCAGATGATGATGGTGACAGTGAGTGAGGATGATGAGCAGGTGATGATAATGGTGACAGTGAGTGAGGATGATGAGCAGGTGATGATGGTGAGTGAAGATGATGAGCAGGTGATGATGGTGACAGTGACTGAGGATGATGAGCAGGTGATGATGGTGACAGTGAGTGAGGATGATGAGCAGTAGATGATGGTGACAGTGAGTGAGGATGATGAGCAGGTGATGATGGTGACAGTAAGGATGATGAGCAGGTGATGATGGTGACAGTGAGTGAGGATGATGAGCAGGTGATGATGACAGTGAGTGAGGATGATGAGCAGGTGATGATGGTGACAGTGAGTGAGGATGATGAGCAGGTGATGATGGTGACAGATTGATGAGCAGGTGATGATGGTGGCAGTGAGTGAGGATGATGAGCAGGCGATGATGATGGTGACAGTGAGGATGATGAGCAGGTGATGATGGTGACAGTGAGTGAGGATGATGAGCAGGTGATGATGGAGACAGTGAGATTGATGAGCAGGTGATGATGGTGACAGAGAGTGATGATGATGAGCAGGAGATGTTGGTGACAGTGAGTGAGGATGATGAGCAGATGATGATGGTGACAGTGAGTGAGGATGATGAACAGGTGATGATGGTGACAGTGAGGATGATGAGCAGGTGATGATGGAGACAGTGAGTGAGGATGATGAGCAGGTGATAATGGAGACAGAGAGTGAGGATGATGAGCAGGTGATGACGGTGACAGTGAGGATGATGAGCAGGTGATGATGGTGACAGTGAGGATGATGAGCAGGTGATGATGGTGACAGTGAGGATGATGAGCAGGTGATGATGGTGACAGTGAGTGAGGATGATGAGCAGATGATGATGACAGTGAGTTAGAAAGATGAGCAGGTGATGATGGTGACAGTGAGTGAGGATGATGAGCAGGTGATGATGGTGACTGTGAGTGAGGATGATGAGCAGGGGATGATGGTGACAGTGAGATTGATGAGCAGGTGATGATGGTGACAGTGAGGATGAAGAGCAGGAAATGATGGTGACAGTGAGTGAGGATGATGAGCAGGTGATGATGGTGACAGTGAGTGAGTATGATGAGCAGGTGATAATGGTGACAGTGAGTGAGGATGATGAGCAGGTGATGATGGTGACAGTGAAGATGATGAGCAGGTGATGATGGTGACAGTGACTGAGGATGATGAGCAGGTGATGATGGGACAGTGAGTGAGGATGATGAGCAGGTCATGATGGGACAGTAAGTGAGGATGATGAGCAGATGATGATGGTGACAGTGAGTGAGGATGATGAGCAGGTGATGATAATGGTGACAGTGAGTGAGGATGATGAGCAGGTGATGATGGTGACAGTGAGGATGATGAGCAGGTGATGATGGTGACAGTGAGGATGATGAGCAGGTGATGATGATGGTGATAGTGAGTGAGGATGATGAGCAGGTGATGATGGTGACAGTGAGTGAGGATGATGAGCAGGTGATGATGGTGCGTGATGATGGTGACAGTGAGGATGAGGAGCAGGTGATGATGGTGACAGTGAGTGAGGATGATGAGCAGGTGATGATGGTGACAGTGAGATTGAAGAGCAGGTAATGATGGTGACAGTGAGTGAGGATGATGAGCAGGTGATGATGATGGTGAGAGTGAGTGAGAATGATGAGCAGGTGATGATGGTGACAGTGAGTGAGGATGATGAGCAGGCGATGATGATGGTGACAGTGAGATTGATGAGCAGGTAATGATGGTGACAGTGAGTGAGGATGATCAGCATGTGATGATGATGGTGACAGTGAGTATGATGAGCAGGTGATGATGATGGTGACAGTGAGTGAGAATGATGAGCAGGTGATGATGGTGACAGTGAGTGAGGATGATGAGCAGGTGATGATGGTGACAGTGAGTGAGGATGATGAGCAGGTGATGATGATGGTGACAGTGAGTGAGAATAATGAGCAGGTGATGATGGTGACAGTGAGATTGACGAGCAGGTGATGATGGTGACAGTGAGTGAGGATGATGAGCATGTGATGATGATGGTGACAGTGAGTGAGGATGATGAGCAGGTGATGATGATGGTGACAGTGAGTGAAGATGATGAGCAGGTGATGATGGTGACAGTGAGTGAGGATGATGAGCAGGTGATGATGGTGACAGTGAGTGAGGATGATGACAGTGAGGATGATGAGCAGGAGATAATGGTGACAGTGAGTGAGGATGATGAGCAGGTGATGATGGTGACAGTGAGTGAGGATGATGAGCAGGTGATGATGGTGACAGTGAGAGAGGATGATGAGCAGGTGATGATGGGACAGTGAGTGAGGATGATGAGCAGGTGATGATGGTGACAGTGAGTGAGGATGATGAGCAGGTGATGATGGGACAGTGAGATAGGATGATGAGCAGGTGATGATGGGACAGTGAGGATGATGAGCAGATGATGATGGTGACAGTGAGTGAGGATGATGAGCAGGTGATGATAATGGTGACAGTGAGTGAGGATGATGAGCAGGTGATGATGGTGACAGTGAGGATGATGAGCAGGTGATGATGGTGACAGTGACTGAGGATGATCAGCAGGTGATGATGGTGACAGTGAGTGAGGATGATGAGCAGGAGATGATGGTGACAGTGAGTGAGGATGATGAGCAGGTGATGATGGTGACAGTAAGGATGATGAGCAGGTGATGATGGTGACAGTGAGTGAGGATGATGAGCAGGTGATGATGGTGACAGTGAGTGAGGATGATGAGCAGGTGATGATGATGGTGACAGTAAGTGATGATGATGACAGTGAGTGAGGATGATGAGCAGGTGATGATGGTGACAGTGAGTGAGGATGATGAGCAGGTGATGATGGTGACAGTGAGATTGATGAGCAGGTGAGGATGGTGACAGTGAGTGACGATGATGAGCAGGCGATGATGATGGTGACAGTGAGGATGATGAGCAGGTGATGATGGTGACAGTGAGTGAGGATGATGAGCAGGTGATGATGGTGACAGTGAGTGAGGATGATGAGCAGATGATGATGGTGACAGTGAGATTGATGAGCAGGTGATGATGGTGACAGTGAGTGAGGATGATGAGCATGTGATGATGATGGTGACAGTGAGTGAGGATGATGATGATGGTGACAGTGAGTGAGAATGATGAGCAGGGGATGATGGTGACAGTGAGATTGATGAGCAGGTGATGATGGTGACAGTGAGGATGATGAGCAGGTGATGATGGTGACAGTGAGGATGATGAGCAGGTGATGATGATGGTGACAGTGAGTGAGGATGATGAGCAGGTGATGATGGTGACAGTGAGGATGATGAGCAGGTGATGATGATGGTGACAGTGAGTGAGGATGATGAGCAGGTGATGATGGTGACAGTGAGGATGATGAGCAGGTGATGATGGTGACAGTGAGGATGATGAGCAGGTGATGATGATGGTGATAGTGAGTGAGGATGATGAGCAGGTGATGATGGTGACAGTGAGTGAGGATGATGAGCAGGTGATGATGGTGCGTGATGATGGTGACAGTGAGGATGAGGAGCAGGTGATGATGGTGACAGTGAGTGAGGATGATGAGCAGGTGATGATGGTGACAGTGAGATTGAAGAGCAGGTAATGATGGTGACAGTGAGTGAGGATGATGAGCAGGTGATGATGATGGTGAGAGTGAGTGAGAATGATGAGCAGGTGATGATGGTGACAGTGAGTGAGGATGATGAGCAGGCGATGATGATGGTGACAGTGAGATTGATGAGCAGGTAATGATGGTGACAGTGAGTGAGGATGATCAGCATGTGATGATGATGGTGACAGTGAGTATGATGAGCAGGTGATGATGATGGTGACAGTGAGTGAGAATGATGAGCAGGTGATGATGGTGACAGTGAGTGAGGATGATGAGCAGGTGATGATGGTGACAGTGAGTGAGGATGATGAGCAGGTGATGATGATGGTGACAGTGAGTGAGAATAATGAGCAGGTGATGATGGTGACAGTGAGATTGATGAGCAGGTGATGATGGTGACAGTGAGTGAGGATGATGAGCATGTGATGATGATGGTGACAGTGAGTGAGGATGATGAGCAGGTGATGATGATGGTGACAGTGAGTGAAGATGATGAGCAGGTGATGATGGTGACAGTGAGTGAGGATGATGAGCAGGTGATGATGGTGACAGTGAGTGAGGATGATGACAGTGAGGATGATGAGCAGGAGATAATGGTGACAGTGAGTGAGGATGATGAGCAGGTGATGATGGTGACAGTGAGTGAGGATGATGAGCAGGTGATGATGGTGACAGTGAGTGAGGATGATGAGCAGGTGATGATGGGACAGTGAGTGAGGATGATGAGCAGGTGATGATGGTGACAGTGAGTGAGGATGATGAGCAGGTGATGATGGGACAGTGAGATAGGATGATGAGCAGGTGATGATGGGACAGTAAGTGAGGATGATGAGCAGATGATGATGGTGACAGTGAGTGAGGATGATGAGCAGGTGATGATAATGGTGACAGTGAGTGAGGATGATGAGCAGGTGATGATGGTGACAGTGAGGATGATGAGCAGGTGATGATGGTGACAGTGACTGAGGATGATGAGCAGGTGATGATGGTGACAGTGAGTGAGGATGATGAGCAGGAGATGATGGTGACAGTGAGTGAGGATGATGAGCAGGTGATGATGGTGACAGTAAGGATGATGAGCAGGTGATGATGGTGACAGTGAGTGAGGATGATGAGCAGGTGATGATGGTGACAGTGAGTGAGGATGATGAGCAGGTGATGATGATGGTGACAGTAAGTGATGATGATGACAGTGAGTGAGGATGATGAGCAGGTGATGATGGTGACAGTGAGTGAGGATGATGAGCAGGTGATGATGGTGACAGTGAGATTGATGAGCAGGTGAGGATGGTGACAGTGAGTGACGATGATGAGCAGGCGATGATGATGGTGACAGTGAGGATGATGAGCAGGTGATGATGGTGACAGTGAGTGAGGATGATGAGCAGGTGATGATGGTGACAGTGAGTGAGGATGATGAGCAGGTGATGATGGTGACAGTGAGATTGATGAGCAGGTGATGATGGTGACAGTGAGTGAGGATGATGAGCATGTGATGATGATGGTGACAGTGAGTGAGGATGATGATGATGGTGACAGTGAGTGAGAATGATGAGCAGGTGAAGATGGTGACAGTGAGTGAGGATGATGAGCAGGTGATGATGTTGGTGACAGTGAGTGAGAATGATGAGTAGGTGATGATGGTGACAGTGAGTGATGATGATGGTGATAGTGAGTGAGGATGATGAGCAGGTGATGGTGGTGAAAGTGAGTGAGGATGATGAGCAGGTGATGATGGTGACAGTGAGTGGGGATGATGAGCATGTGATGATGATGGTGACAGTGAGTGAGGATGATGAGCAGGTGATGATGATGGTGACAGTGAGTGAGAATGATGAGCAGGTGAAGATGGTGACAGTGAGTGAGGATGATGAGCAGGTGATGATGATGGTGACAGTGAGTGAGAATGATGAGCAGGTGATGATGGTGACAGTGAGTGAGGATGATGAGCAGGTGATGATGGGACAGTGAGTGAGGATGATGAGCAGGTGATGATGGTGACAGTGAGTGAGGATGATGAGCAGGTGATGATGGTGACAGTGAGGATGATGAGCAGGTGATGATGGTGACAGTGACTGAGGATGATGAGCAGGTGATGATGGTGACAGTGAGTGAGGATGATGAGCAGGTGATGATGTTGGTGACAGTGAGTGAGAATGATGAGCAGGTGATGATGGTGACAGTGAGTGAGGATGATGAGCAGGTGATGATGGGACAGTGAGTGAGGATGATGAGCAGGTGATGATGGTGACAGTGAGTGAGGATGATGAGCAGGTGATGATGGGACAGTGAGTGAGGATGATGAGCAGGTGATGATGGGACAGTAAGTGAGGATGATGAGCAGATGATGATTGTGACAGTGAGTGAGGATGATGAGCAGGTGATGATAATGGTGACAGTGAGAGAGGATGATGAGCAGGTGATGATGGTGACAGTGAGGATGATGAGCAGGTGATGATGGTGACAGTGACTGAGGATGATGAGCAGGTGATGATGGTGACAGTGAGTGAGGATGATGAGCAGGTGATGATGGTGACAGTAAGGATGATGAGCAGGTGATGATGGTGACAGTGAGTGAGGATGATGAGCAGGTGATGATGGTGACAGTGAGTGAGGATGATGACAGTGAGGATTATGAGCAGGAGATAATGGTGACAGTGAGTGAGGATGATGAGCAGGTGATGATGGTGACAGTGAGTGAGGATGATGAGCAGGTAATGATGGTGACAGTGAGTGAGGATGATGGGACAGTGAGTGAGGATGATGAGCAGGTGATGATGGTGACAGTGAGTGAGGATGATGAGCAGGTGATGATGGGACAGTGAGTGAGGATGATGAGCAGGTGATGATGGGACAGTAAGTGAGGATGATGAGCAGATGATGATGGTGACAGTGAGTGAGGATGATGAGCAGGTGATGATAATGGTGACAGTGAGTGAGGATGATGAGCAGGTGATGATGGTGAGTGAAGATGATGAGCAGGTGATGATGGTGACAGTGACTGAGGATGATGAGCAGGTGATGATGGTGACAGTGAGTGAGGATGATGAGCAGTAGATGATGGTGACAGTGAGTGAGGATGATGAGCAGGTGATGATGGTGACAGTAAGGATGATGAGCAGGTGATGATGGTGACAGTGAGTGAGGATGATGAGCAGGTGATGATGACAGTGAGTGAGGATGATGAGCAGGTGATGATGGTGACAGTGAGTGAGGATGATGAGCAGGTGATGATGGTGACAGTTAGATTGATGAGCAGGTGATGATGGTGGCAGTGAGTGAGGATGATGAGCAGGCGATGATGATGGTGACAGTGAGGATGATGAGCAGGTGATGATGGTGACAGTGAGTGAGGATGATGAGCAGGTGATGATGGAGACAGTGAGATTGATGAGCAGGTGATGATGGTGACAGAGAGTGATGATGATGAGCAGGAGATGTTGGTGACAGTGAGTGAGGATGATGAGCAGATGATGATGGTGACAGTGAGTGAGGATGATGAACAGGTGATGATGGTGACAGTGAGGATGATGAGCAGGTGATGATGGTGACAGTGAGTGAGGATGATGAGCAGGTGATGATGGAGACAGTGAGTGAGGATGATGAGCAGGTGATGATGGAGACAGAGAGTGAGGATGATGAGCAGGTGATGACGGTGACAGTGAGGATGATGAGCAGGTGATGATGGTGACAGTGAGGATGATGAGCAGGTGATGATGGTGACAGTGAGGATGATGAGCAGGTGATGATGGTGACAGTGAGTGAGGATGATGAGCAGATGATGATGACAGTGAGTTAGAAAGATGAGCAGGTGATGATGGTGACAGTGAGTGAGGATGATGAGCAGGTGATGATGGTGACTGTGAGTGAGGATGATGAGCAGGGGATGATGGTGACAGTGAGATTGATGAGCAGGTGATGATGGTGACAGTGAGGATGAAGAGCAGGAAATGATGGTGACAGTGAGTGAGGATGATGAGCAGGTGATGATGGTGACAGTGAGTGAGTATGATGAGCAGGTGATAATGGTGACAGTGAGTGAGGATGATGAGCAGGTGATGATGGTGACAGTGAAGATGATGAGCAGGTGATGATGGTGACAGTGACTGAGGATGATGAGCAGGTGATGATGGGACAGTGAGTGAGGATGATGAGCAGGTCATGATGGGACAGTAAGTGAGGATGATGAGCAGATGATGATGGTGACAGTGAGTGAGGATGATGAGCAGGTGATGATAATGGTGACAGTGAGTGAGGATGATGAGCAGGTGATGATGGTGACAGTGAGGATGATGAGCAGGTGATGATGGTGACAGTGAGGATGATGAGCAGGTGATGATGATGGTGATAGTGAGTGAGGATGATGAGCAGGTGATGATGGTGACAGTGAGTGAGGATGATGAGCAGGTGATGATGGTGCGTGATGATGGTGACAGTGAGGATGAGGAGCAGGTGATGATGGTGACAGTGAGTGAGGATGATGAGCAGGTGATGATGGTGACAGTGAGATTGAAGAGCAGGTAATGATGGTGACAGTGAGTGAGGATGATGAGCAGGTGATGATGATGGTGAGAGTGAGTGAGAATGATGAGCAGGTGATGATGGTGACAGTGAGTGAGGATGATGAGCAGGCGATGATGATGGTGACAGTGAGATTGATGAGCAGGTAATGATGGTGACAGTGAGTGAGGATGATCAGCATGTGATGATGATGGTGACAGTGAGTATGATGAGCAGGTGATGATGATGGTGACAGTGAGTGAGAATGATGAGCAGGTGATGATGGTGACAGTGAGTGAGGATGATGAGCAGGTGATGATGGTGACAGTGAGTGAGGATGATGAGCAGGTGATGATGATGGTGACAGTGAGTGAGAATAATGAGCAGGTGATGATGGTGACAGTGAGATTGACGAGCAGGTGATGATGGTGACAGTGAGTGAGGATGATGAGCATGTGATGATGATGGTGACAGTGAGTGAGGATGATGAGCAGGTGATGATGATGGTGACAGTGAGTGAAGATGATGAGCAGGTGATGATGGTGACAGTGAGTGAGGATGATGAGCAGGTGATGATGGTGACAGTGAGTGAGGATGATGACAGTGAGGATGATGAGCAGGAGATAATGGTGACAGTGAGTGAGGATGATGAGCAGGTGATGATGGTGACAGTGAGTGAGGATGATGAGCAGGTGATGATGGTGACAGTGAGAGAGGATGATGAGCAGGTGATGATGGGACAGTGAGTGAGGATGATGAGCAGGTGATGATGGTGACAGTGAGTGAGGATGATGAGCAGGTGATGATGGGACAGTGAGATAGGATGATGAGCAGGTGATGATGGGACAGTAAGTGAGGATGATGAGCAGATGATGATGGTGACAGTGAGTGAGGATGATGAGCAGGTGATGATAATGGTGACAGTGAGTGAGGATGATGAGCAGGTGATGATGGTGACAGTGAGGATGATGAGCAGGTGATGATGGTGACAGTGACTGAGGATGATGAGCAGGTGATGATGGTGACAGTGAGTGAGGATGATGAGCAGGAGATGATGGTGACAGTGAGTGAGGATGATGAGCAGGTGATGATGGTGACAGTAAGGATGATGAGCAGGTGATGATGGTGACAGTGAGTGAGGATGATGAGCAGGTGATGATGGTGACAGTGAGTGAGGATGATGAGCAGGTGATGATGATGGTGACAGTAAGTGATGATGATGACAGTGAGTGAGGATGATGAGCAGGTGATGATGGTGACAGTGAGTGAGGATGATGAGCAGGTGATGATGGTGACAGTGAGATTGATGAGCAGGTGAGGATGGTGACAGTGAGTGACGATGATGAGCAGGCGATGATGATGGTGACAGTGAGGATGATGAGCAGGTGATGATGGTGACAGTGAGTGAGGATGATGAGCAGGTGATGATGGTGACAGTGAGTGAGGATGATGAGCAGGTGATGATGGTGACAGTGAGATTGATGAGCAGGTGATGATGGTGACAGTGAGTGAGGATGATGAGCATGTGATGATGATGGTGACAGTGAGTGAGGATGATGATGATGGTGACAGTGAGTGAGAATGATGAGCAGGTGAAGATGGTGACAGTGAGTGAGGATGATGAGCAGGTGATGATGTTGGTGACAGTGAGTGAGAATGATGAGTAGGTGATGATGGTGACAGTGAGTGATGATGATGGTGACAGTGAGTGAGGATGATGAGCAGGTGATGGTGGTGAAAGTGAGTGAGGATGATGAGCAGGTGATGATGGTGACAGTGAGTGGGGATGATGAGCATGTGATGATGATGGTGACAGTGAGTGAGGATGATGAGCAGGTGATGATGATGGTGACAGTGAGTGAGAATGATGAGCAGGTGAAGATGGTGACAGTGAGTGAGGATGATGAGCAGGTGATGATGATGGTGACAGTGAGTGAGAATGATGAGCAGGTGATGATGGTGACAGTGAGTGAGGATGATGAGCAGGTGATGATGTTGGTGACAGTGAGTGAGAATGATGAGCAGGTGATGATGGTGACAGTGAGTGAGGATGATGAGCAGGTGATGATGGGACAGTGAGTGAGGATGATGAGCAGGTGATGATGGTGACAGTGAGTGAGGATGAGCAGGTGATGATGGGACAGTGAGTGAGGATGATGAGCAGGTGATGATGGGACAGTAAGTGAGGATGATGAGCAGATGATGATTGTGACAGTGAGTGAGGATGATGAGCAGGTGATGATAATGGTGACAGTGAGTGAGGATGATGAGCAGGTGATGATGGTGACAGTGAGGATGATGAGCAGGTGATGATGGTGACAGTGACTGAGGATGATGAGCAGGTGATGATGGTGACAGTGAGTGAGGATGATGAGCAGGTGATGATGGTGACAGTGAGTGAGGATGATGAGCAGGTGATGATGGTGACAGTGAGTGAGGATGATGAGCAGGTGATGATGATGGTGACAGTAAGTGAGGATGATGAGCAGGTGATGATGATGACAGTGAGTGAGGATGATGAGCAGGTGATGATGGTGACAGTGAGTGAGGATGATGAGCAGGTGATGATGGTGACAGTGAGATTGATGAGCAGGTGATGATGGTGACAGTGAGTGAGGATGATGAGCAGGCGATGATGATGGTGACAGTGAGGATGATGAGCAGGTGATGATGGTGACAGTGAGGATGATGAGCAGGTGATGATGGTGACAGTGAGTGAGGATGATGAGCAGGTGATGATGGTGACAGTGAGATTGATGAGCAGGTGATGATGGTGACAGTGAGTGAGGATGATGAGCATGTGATGGTGACAGTGAGTGAGGATGATGAGCAGGTGATGATGATGGTCACAGTGAGTGAGAATGATGAGCAGGTGAAGATGGTGACAGTGAGTGAGGATGATGAGCAGGTGATGATGTTGGTGACAGTGAGTGAGAATGATGAGTAGGTGATGATGGTGACAGTGAGTGAGGATGATGAGTAGGTGATGATGGTGACAGTGAGTGAGGATGATGAGCAGGTGATGATGATGGTGACAGTGAGTGAGGATGATGAGCAGGTGATGATGATGGTGACAGTGAGTGAAGATGATGAGCAGGTGATGATGGTGACAGTGAGTGAGGATGATGAGCAGGTGATGATGGTGACAGTGAGTGAGGATGATGAGCAGGCGATGATGATGGTGACAGTGAGATTGATGAGCAGGTAATGATGGTGACAGTGAGTGAGGATGATCAGCATGTGATGATGATGGTGACAGTGAGTATGATGAGCAGGTGATGATGATGGTGACAGTGAGTGAGAATGATGAGCAGGTGATGATGGTGACAGTGAGTGAGGATGATGAGCAGGTGATGATGGTGACAGTGAGTGAGGATGATGAGCAGGTGATGATGATGGTGACAGTGAGTGAGAATAATGAGCAGGTGATGATGGTGACAGTGAGATTGACGAGCAGGTGATGATGGTGACAGTGAGTGAGGATGATGAGCATGTGATGATGATGGTGACAGTGAGTGAGGATGATGAGCAGGTGATGATGATGGTGACAGTGAGTGAAGATGATGAGCAGGTGATGATGGTGACAGTGAGTGAGGATGATGAGCAGGTGATGATGGTGACAGTGAGTGAGGATGATGACAGTGAGGATGATGAGCAGGAGATAATGGTGACAGTGAGTGAGGATGATGAGCAGGTGATGATGGTGACAGTGAGTGAGGATGATGAGCAGGTGATGATGGTGACAGTGAGAGAGGATGATGAGCAGGTGATGATGGGACAGTGAGTGAGGATGATGAGCAGGTGATGATGGTGACAGTGAGTGAGGATGATGAGCAGGTGATGATGGGACAGTGAGATAGGATGATGAGCAGGTGATGATGGGACAGTAAGTGAGGATGATGAGCAGATGATGATGGTGACAGTGAGTGAGGATGATGAGCAGGTGATGATAATGGTGACAGTGAGTGAGGATGATGAGCAGGTGATGATGGTGACAGTGAGGATGATGAGCAGGTGATGATGGTGACAGTGACTGAGGATGATGAGCAGGTGATGATGGTGACAGTGAGTGAGGATGATGAGCAGGAGATGATGGTGACAGTGAGTGAGGATGATGAGCAGGTGATGATGGTGACAGTAAGGATGATGAGCAGGTGATGATGGTGACAGTGAGTGAGGATGATGAGCAGGTGATGATGGTGACAGTGAGTGAGGATGATGAGCAGGTGATGATGATGGTGACAGTAAGTGATGATGATGACAGTGAGTGAGGATGATGAGCAGGTGATGATGGTGACAGTGAGTGAGGATGATGAGCAGGTGATGATGGTGACAGTGAGATTGATGAGCAGGTGAGGATGGTGACAGTGAGTGACGATGATGAGCAGGCGATGATGATGGTGACAGTGAGGATGATGAGCAGGTGATGATGGTGACAGTGAGTGAGGATGATGAGCAGGTGATGATGGTGACAGTGAGTGAGGATGATGAGCAGGTGATGATGGTGACAGTGAGATTGATGAGCAGGTGATGATGGTGACAGTGAGTGAGGATGATGAGCATGTGATGATGATGGTGACAGTGAGTGAGGATGATGATGATGGTGACAGTGAGTGAGAATGATGAGCAGGTGAAGATGGTGACAGTGAGTGAGGATGATGAGCAGGTGATGATGTTGGTGACAGTGAGTGAGAATGATGAGTAGGTGATGATGGTGACAGTGAGTGATGATGATGGTGACAGTGAGTGAGGATGATGAGCAGGTGATGGTGGTGAAAGTGAGTGAGGATGATGAGCAGGTGATGATGGTGACAGTGAGTGGGGATGATGAGCATGTGATGATGATGGTGACAGTGAGTGAGGATGATGAGCAGGTGATGATGATGGTGACAGTGAGTGAGAATGATGAGCAGGTGAAGATGGTGACAGTGAGTGAGGATGATGAGCAGGTGATGATGATGGTGACAGTGAGTGAGAATGATGAGCAGGTGATGATGGTGACAGTGAGTGAGGATGATGAGCAGGTGATGATGTTGGTGACAGTGAGTGAGAATGATGAGCAGGTGATGATGGTGACAGTGAGTGAGGATGATGAGCAGGTGATGATGGGACAGTGAGTGAGGATGATGAGCAGGTGATGATGGTGACAGTGAGTGAGGATGAGCAGGTGATGATGGGACAGTGAGTGAGGATGATGAGCAGGTGATGATGGGACAGTAAGTGAGGATGATGAGCAGATGATGATTGTGACAGTGAGTGAGGATGATGAGCAGGTGATGATAATGGTGACAGTGAGTGAGGATGATGAGCAGGTGATGATGGTGACAGTGAGGATGATGAGCAGGTGATGATGGTGACAGTGACTGAGGATGATGAGCAGGTGATGATGGTGACAGTGAGTGAGGATGATGAGCAGGTGATGATGGTGACAGTGAGTGAGGATGATGAGCAGGTGATGATGGTGACAGTGAGTGAGGATGATGAGCAGGTGATGATGATGGTGACAGTAAGTGAGGATGATGAGCAGGTGATGATGATGACAGTGAGTGAGGATGATGAGCAGGTGATGATGGTGACAGTGAGTGAGGATGATGAGCAGGTGATGATGGTGACAGTGAGATTGATGAGCAGGTGATGATGGTGACAGTGAGTGAGGATGATGAGCAGGCGATGATGATGGTGACAGTGAGGATGATGAGCAGGTGATGATGGTGACAGTGAGGATGATGAGCAGGTGATGATGGTGACAGTGAGTGAGGATGATGAGCAGGTGATGATGGTGACAGTGAGATTGATGAGCAGGTGATGATGGTGACAGTGAGTGAGGATGATGAGCATGTGATGGTGACAGTGAGTGAGGATGATGAGCAGGTGATGATGATGGTCACAGTGAGTGAGAATGATGAGCAGGTGAAGATGGTGACAGTGAGTGAGGATGATGAGCAGGTGATGATGTTGGTGACAGTGAGTGAGAATGATGAGTAGGTGATGATGGTGACAGTGAGTGAGGATGATGAGTAGGTGATGATGGTGACAGTGAGTGAGGATGATGAGCAGGTGATGATGATGGTGACAGTGAGTGAGGATGATGAGCAGGTGATGATGGTGACAGTGAGTGAGGATGATGAGCAGGTGATGATGGTGACAGCAGTGAGTGAGGATGATGAGCAGGTGATGATGGTGACAGTGAGTGAGGATGATGAGCAGGTGATGATGGTGACAGTGAGTGAGGATGATGAGCAGGTGATGATGGTGACAGTGAGGATGATGAGCAGGTGATGATGGTGACAGCAGTGAGTGAGGATGATGAGCAGGTGATGATGGTGACAGTGAGGATGATGAGCAGGTGATGATGGTGACAGTGAGTGAGGATGATGAGCAGGTGATGATGATGGTGACAGTAAGTGAGGATGATGAGCAGGTGATGATGGAAACAGTGAGTGAGGATGATGAGCAGGTGATGATGGTGACAGTAAGGATGATGAGCAGGTGATGATGATGACAGTGAGGATGATGAGCAGGTGATGATGGTGACAGTGAGGATGATGAGCAGGTGATGATGGTGACAGTGAGTGAGGATGATGAGCAGATAATGATGATGACAGTGAGTTAGAATTATGAGCAGGTGATGATGGTGACAGTGAGTGAGAATGATGAGCAGGGGATGATGGTGACAGTGAGATTGATGAGCAGGTGATGATGGTGACAGTGAGGATGATGAGCAGGTGATGATGGTGACAGTGAGGATGATGAGCAGGTGATGATGATGGTGACAGTGAGTGAGGATGATGAGCAGGTGATGATGGTGACAGTGAGTGAGGATGATGAGCAGGTGATGATGATGGTGACAGCAAGTGAGGATGATGAGCAGGTGATGATGATGACAGTGAGTGAGGATGATGAGCAGGTGATGATGGTGACAGTGAGTGAGGATGATGAGCAGGTGATGATGGTGACAGTGAGATTGATGAGCAGGTGATGATGGTGACAGTGAGTGAGGATGATGAGCAGGCGATGATGATGGTGACAGTGAGGATGATGAGCAGGTGATGATGGTGACAGTGAGTGAGGATGATGAGCAGGTGATGATGGTGACAGTGAGTGAGGATGAAGAGCAGGTGATGATGGTGACAGTGAGATTGATGAGCAGGTGATGATGGTGACAGTGAGTGAGGATGATGAGCATGTGATGATGATGGTGACAGTGAGTGAGGATGATGAGCAGGTGATGATGATGGTGACAGTGAGTGAGAATGATGAGCAGGTGAAGATGGTGACAGTGAGTGAGGATGATGAGCAGGTGATGATGTTGGTGACAGTGAGTGAGAATGATGAGTAGGTGATGATGGTGACAGTGAGTGAGGATGATGAGTAGGTGATGATGATGGTGACAGTGAGTGAGGGTGATGAGCAGGTGATGATGATGGTGACAGTGAGTGAGGATGATAAGCAGGTGATGATGGTGACAGTGAGTGGGGATGATGAGCATGTGATTATGAAGGTGACAGTGAGTGAGGATGATGAGCAGGTGATGATGATGGTGACAGTGAGTGAGAATGTTGAGCAGGTGAAGATGGTGACAGTGAGTGAGGATGATGAGCAGGTGATGATGTTGGTGACAGTGAGTGAGAATGATGAGTAGGTGATGATGGTGACAGTGAGTGAGGATGATGAGTAGGTGATGATGATGGTGACAGTGAGTGAGGGTGATGAGCAGGTGATGATGATGGTGACAGTGAGTGAGGATGATGAGCAGGTGATGATGGTGACAGTGAGTGGGGATGATGAGCATGTGATGATGACGGTGACAGTGAGTGAGGATGATGAGCAGGTGATGATGATGGTGACAGTGAGTGAGAATGATGAGCAGGTGAAGATGGTGACAGTGAGTGAGGATGATGAGCAGGTGATGATGATGGTGACAGTGAGTGAGAATGATGAGCAGGTGATGATGGTGACAGTGAGTGAGGATGATGAGCAGGTGATGATGGTGACAGTGAGTGAGGATGATGAGCAGGTGATGATGTTGGTGACAGTGAGTGAGAATGATGAGTAGGTGATGATGGTGACAGTGAGTGAGGATGATGAGTAGGTGATGATGATGGTGACAGTGAGTGAGGATGATGAGCAGGTGATGATGATGGTGACAGTGAGTGAGGATGATGAGCAGGTGATGATGGTGACAGTGAGTGGGGATGATGAGCAGGTGATGATGGTGACAGTGAGTGAGGATGATGAGCAGGGGATGATGGTGACAGTGAGTGAGGATGATGAGCAGGGGATGATGGTGACAGTGAGTGAGGATGATGAGCAGGGGATGATGGTGACAGCGAGTGAGGATGATGAGCAGGTGATGATGGTGACAGTGAGGATGATGAGCAGGTGATGATGGTGACAGTGAGTGAGGTTGAGGAGCAGGTGATGATGGTGCGTGAGGATGATGAGCAGGTGATGATGGTGAAAGTGATTGAGGATGATGGTGACAGTGTGTGAGGATGATGAGCAGGTGATGATGGTGACAGTGAGTGAGGATGATGAGCAGGTGATGATGGTGACAGTGAGTGAGGATGATGAGCAGGTGATGATGGTGACAGTGAGGATGATGAGCAGGTGATGATGGTGACAGTGAGGATGATGAGCAGGTGATGATGGTGACAGTGAGGATGATGAGCAGGTGATGATGGTGACAGTGAGTGAGGTTGAGGAGCAGGAGATGATGGTGCGTGAGGATGATGAGCAGGTGATGGTGGTGACAGTGAGTGAGGATGATGAGCAGGTGATGATGGTGACAGTGAGGATGATGAGCAGGTGATGATGGTGACAGTGAGTGAGGTTGAGGAGCAGGTGATGATGGTGCGTGAGGATGATGAGCAGGGGATGATGGTGACAGTGAGTGAGGATGATGAGCAGGTGATGATGGTGACAGCAGTGAGTGAGGATGATGAGCAGGTGATGATGGTGACAGTGAGTGAGGATGATGAGCAGGTGATGATGGTGACAGTGAGTGAGGATGATGAGCAGGTGATGATGGTGACAGTGAGTGAGGATGATGAGCAGGTGATGATGGTGACAGTGAGTGAGGATGATGAGCAGGTGATGATGATGGTGACAGTAAGTGAGGATGATGAGCAGGTGATGATGGAGACAGTGAGTGAGGATGATGAGCAGGAGATGATGGTGACAGTAAGGATGATGAGCAGGTGATGATGGTGACAGTGAAGATGATGAGCAGGTGATGATGGTGACAGTGAGTGAGGATGATGAGCAGATGATGATGATGACAGTGAGTTAGAATTATGAGCAGGTGATGATGGTGACAGTGAGTGAGAATGATGAGCAGGGGATGATGGTGACAGTGAGATTGATGAGCAGGTGATGATGGTGACAGTGAGGATGATGAGCAGGTGATGATGGTGACAGTGAGGATGATGAGCAGGTGATGATGATGGTGACAGTGAGTGAGGATGATGAGCAGGTGATGATGGTGACAGTGAGGATGATGAGCAGGTGATGATGATGGTGACAGTGAGTGAGGATGATGAGCAGGTGATGATGGTGACAGTGAGGATGATGAGCAGGTGATGATGGTGCATGAGGATGATGAGCAGGTGATGATGGTGACAGTGAGTGAGGATGATGAGCAGGTGATGATGATGGTGACAGTGAGTGAGGATGATGAGCAGATGATGATGGTGACAGTGACTGAGGATGAGGAGCAGGTGATGATGGTGACAGTGAGGATGATGAGCAGGTGATGATGGTGACAGTGAGTGAGGTTGAGGAGCAGGTGATGATGGTGCGTGAGGATGATGAGCAGGGGATGATGGTGACAGTGAGGATGATGAGCAGGTGATGATGTTGACAGTGAGTGAGGATGATGAGCAGGTGATGATGGTGTGTGACGATGATGAGCAGGTGATGATGGTGACAGGGAGGATGAGGAGCAGTTGAAGATGGTGCGTGAGGATGATGAGCAGGTGATGATGGTGACAGTGAGGATGATGAGCAGGTGATGATGGTGCGTGAGGATGATGAGCAGGTGATGATGGTGACAGTGAGGATGAGGAGCAGGTGATGATGGTGACAGTGAGTGAGGATGATGAGCAGGCTATGATGATGGTGACAGTGAGATTGAAGAGCAGGTAATGATGGTGACAGTGAGTGAGGATGATGAGCAAGTGATGATGGTGACAGTGAGTGAGGATGATGAGCAGGTGATAATGGTGACAGTGAGTGAGGATGATGAGCAGGTGATGATAATGGTGACAGTGAGTGAGGATGATGAGCAGGTGATGATGGTGACAGCAGTGAGTGAGGATGATGAGCAGGTGATGATGGTGACAGTGAGTGAGGATGATGAGCAGGTGATGATGATGGTGAGAGTGAGTGAGAATGATGAGCAGGTGATGATGGTGACAGTGAGTGAGGATGATGAGCAGGCGATGATGATGGTGACAGTGAGATTGATGAGCAGGTAATGATGGTGACAGTGAGTGAGGATGATGAGCATGTGGTGATGATGATGGTGACAGTGAGTGAGAATGATGAGCAGGTGATGATGGTGACAGTGAGTGAGGATGATGAGCAGGTGATGATGATGGTGACAGTGAGTGAGGATGATGAGCAGATGATGATGGTGACAGTGACTGAGGATGAGGAGCAGGTGATGATGGTGACAGTGAGGATGATGAGCAGGTGATGATGGTGACAGTGAGTGAGGTTGAGGAGCAGGTGATGATGGTGCGTGAGGATGATGAGCAGGGGATGATGGTGACAGTGAGGATGATGAGCAGGTGATGATGTTGACAGTGAGTGAGGATGATGAGCAGGTGATGATGGTGTGTGACGATGATGAGCAGGTGATGATGGTGACAGGGAGGATGAGGAGCAGTTGAAGATGGTGCGTGAGGATGATGAGCAGGTGATGATGGTGACAGTGAGGATGATGAGCAGGTGATGATGGTGCGTGAGGATGATGAGCAGGTGATGATGGTGACAGTGAGGATGAGGAGCAGGTGATGATGGTGACAGTGAGTGAGGATGATGAGCAGGCTATGATGATGGTGACAGTGAGATTGAAGAGCAGGTAATGATGGTGACAGTGAGTGAGGATGATGAGCAAGTGATGATGGTGACAGTGAGTGAGGATGATGAGCAGGTGATAATGGTGACAGTGAGTGAGGATGATGAGCAGGTGATGATAATGGTGACAGTGAGTGAGGATGATGAGCAGGTGATGATGGTGACAGCAGTGAGTGAGGATGATGAGCAGGTGATGATGGTGACAGTGAGTGAGGATGATGAGCAGGTGATGATGATGGTGAGAGTGAGTGAGAATGATGAGCAGGTGATGATGGTGACAGTGAGTGAGGATGATGAGCAGGCGATGATGATGGTGACAGTGAGATTGATGAGCAGGTAATGATGGTGACAGTGAGTGAGGATGATGAGCATGTGGTGATGATGATGGTGACAGTGAGTGAGAATGATGAGCAGGTGATGATGGTGACAGTGAGTGAGGATGATGAGCAGGTGATGATGATGGTGACAGTGAGTGAGAATGATGAGCAGGTGATGATGGTGACAGTGAGATTGATGAGCAGGTGATGATGGTGACAGTGAGTGAGGATGATGATGGTGACAGTGAGTGAGGATGATGAGCAGGTGATGATGTTGGTGACAGTGAGTGAGAATGATGAGTAGGTGATGATGGTGACAGTGAGTGGGGATGATGAGCAGGTGATGATGATGGTGACAGTGAGTGAGGATGATGAGCAGGTGATGATGATGGTGACAGTGAGTGAGAATGATGAGCAGGTGAAGATGATGACAGTGAGTGAGGATGATGAGCAGGTGATGATGATGGTGACAGTGAGTGAGAATGATGAGCAGGTGATGATGGTGACAGTGAGTGAGGATGATGAGCAGGTGATGATGTTGGTGACAGTGAGTGAGAATGATGAGTAGGTGATGATGATGGTGACAGTGAGTGAGGATGATGAGCAGGTGATGATGATGGTGACAGTGAGTGAGGATGATGAGCAAGTGATGATGGTGACAGTGAGTGGGGATGATGAGCAGGTGATGATGGTGATAGTGAGTGAGGATGATGAGCAGGTGATGATGGTGACAGTGAGTGAGGATGATGAGCAGGGGATGATGGTGACAGTGAGTGAGGATGATGAGCAGGGGATGATGGTGACAGTGAGTGAGGATGATGAGCAGGTGATGATGGTGACAGTGACTGAGGATGATGAGCAGGTGATGATGATGGTGACAGTGAGGATGATGAGCAGATGATGATGGTGACAGCAGTGAGTGAGGATGATGAGCAGGTGATGATGGTGACAGTGAGGATGATGAGCAGGTGATGATGGTGACAGTGAGTGAGGTTGAGGAGCAGGTGATGGTGCGTGAGGATGATGAGCAGGTGATGATGGTGACAGTGAGGATGATGAGCAGGGGATGATGGTGACAGTGAGTGAGGATGAGCAGGGGATGATGGTGACAGTGAGTGAGGAGGATGAGCAGGTGATGATGGTGACAGTGAGTGAGGATGATGAGCAGGTGATGATGGTGAAAGTGAGTGAGGATGATGAGCAGGTGATGATGGTGGCAGTGAGTGAGGATGATGATCAGGTGATGATGGTGACAGTGAGGATGATGAGCAGGTGATGATGGTGACAGTGAGTGAGGTTGAGGAGCAGGTGATGATGGTGCGTGAGGATGATGAGCAGGTGATGATGGTAACAGTGAGTGAGGATGATGAGCAGGTGATGACGTTGACAGTGAGGATGATGAGCAGGTGATGATGGTGACAGTGAGTGAGGTTGAGGAGCAGGTGATGATGGTGCGTGAGGATGATGAGCAGGGGATGATGGTGACAGTGAGTATGATGAGCAGGTGATGATGGTGACAGTGAGTGAGGATGATGATGAGCAGGGGATGATGGTGACAGTGAGTGAGGATGATGAGCAGGTGATGATGGTGACAGCAGTGAGTGAGGATGATGAGCAGGTGATGATGGTGACAGTGAGTGAGGATGATGAGCAGGTGATGATGATGGTGACAGTGAGTGAGGATGATGAGCAGGTGATGATGGTGACAGTGAGTGAGGATGATGAGCAGGTGATGATGGTGACAGTGAGTGAGGATGATGAGCAGGTGATGATGGTGACAGTGAGTGAGGATGATGAGCAGGTGATGATGATGGTGACAGTGAGTGAGGATGATGAGCAGGTGATGATGGTGACAGTGAGTGAGGATGATGAGCAGGTGATGATGGTGACAGTGAGTGAGGATGATGAGCAGGTGATGATGGTGACAGTGAGTGGGGATGATGAGCAGGTGATGATGGTGACAGTGAGTGAGGATGATGGTGACAGTGAGTGAGGATGATGAGCAGGGGATGATGGTGACAGTGAGTGAGGATGATGAGCAGGGGATGATGGTGACAGTGAGTGAGGATGATGAGCAGTTGATGATGGTGACAGTGAGAGAGGATGATGAGCAGGTGATGATGGTGACAGTGACTGAGGATGATGAGCAGGTGATGATGATGGTGACAGTGAGGATGATGAGCAGGTGATGAGGATGATGAGCAGGTGATGATGGTGACAGCAGTAAGTGAGGATGATGAGCAGGTGATGATGGTGACAGTGAGGATGATGAGCAGGTGATGATGGTGACAGTGAGTGAGGTTGAGGAGCAGGTGATGATGATGCGTGAGGATGATGAGCAGGTGATGATGGTGACAGTGAGTGAGGATGAGCAGGGGATGATGGTGACAGTGAGTGAGGATGATGAGCAGGTGATGATGGTGACAGTGAGTGAGGATGATGAGCAGGTGATGATGGTGACAGTGAGTGAGGATGATGAGCAGGTGATGATGGTGACAGTGAGGATGATGAGCAGGGGATGATGGTGACAGTGAGTGAGGATGAGCAGGGGATGATGGTGACAGTGAGTGAGGAGGATGAGCAGGGGATGATGGTGACAGTGAGTGAGGATGATGAGCAGGTGATGATGGTGAAAGTGAGTGAGGATGATGAGCAGGTGATGATGGTGACAGTGAGTGAGGATGATGATCAGGTGATGATGGTGACAGTGAGGATGATGAGCGGGTGATGATGGTGACAGTGAGTGAGGTTGAGGAGCAGGTGATGATGGTGACAGTGAGTGAGGATGATGAGCAGGTGATGATGATGGTGAGAGTGAGTGAGAATGATGAGCAGGTGATGATGGTGACAGTGAGTGAGGATGATGAGCAGGCGATGATGATGGTGACAGTGAGATTGATGAGCAGGTAATGATGGTGACAGTGAGTGAGGATGATGAGCATGTGGTGATGATGATGGTGACAGTGAGTGAGAATGATGAGCAGGTGATGATGGTGACAGTGAGTGAGGATGATGAGCAGGTGATGATGATGGTGACAGTGAGTGAGAATGATGAGCAGGTGATGATGGTGACAGTGAGATTGATGAGCAGGTGATGATGGTGACAGTGAGTGAGGATGATGATGGTGACAGTGAGTGAGGATGATGAGCAGGTGATGATGTTGGTGACAGTGAGTGAGAATGATGAGTAGGTGATGATGGTGACAGTGAGTGGGGATGATGAGCAGGTGATGATGATGGTGACAGTGAGTGAGGATGATGAGCAGGTGATGATGATGGTGACAGTGAGTGAGAATGATGAGCAGGTGAAGATGATGACAGTGAGTGAGGATGATGAGCAGGTGATGATGATGGTGACAGTGAGTGAGAATGATGAGCAGGTGATGATGGTGACAGTGAGTGAGGATGATGAGCAGGTGATGATGTTGGTGACAGTGAGTGAGAATGATGAGTAGGTGATGATGATGGTGACAGTGAGTGAGGATGATGAGCAGGTGATGATGATGGTGACAGTGAGTGAGGATGATGAGCAAGTGATGATGGTGACAGTGAGTGGGGATGATGAGCAGGTGATGATGGTGATAGTGAGTGAGGATGATGAGCAGGTGATGATGGTGACAGTGAGTGAGGATGATGAGCAGGGGATGATGGTGACAGTGAGTGAGGATGATGAGCAGGGGATGATGGTGACAGTGAGTGAGGATGATGAGCAGGTGATGATGGTGACAGTGACTGAGGATGATGAGCAGGTGATGATGATGGTGACAGTGAGGATGATGAGCAGATGATGATGGTGACAGCAGTGAGTGAGGATGATGAGCAGGTGATGATGGTGACAGTGAGGATGATGAGCAGGTGATGATGGTGACAGTGAGTGAGGTTGAGGAGCAGGTGATGGTGCGTGAGGATGATGAGCAGGTGATGATGGTGACAGTGAGGATGATGAGCAGGGGATGATGGTGACAGTGAGTGAGGATGAGCAGGGGATGATGGTGACAGTGAGTGAGGAGGATGAGCAGGTGATGATGGTGACAGTGAGTGAGGATGATGAGCAGGTGATGATGGTGAAAGTGAGTGAGGATGATGAGCAGGTGATGATGGTGGCAGTGAGTGAGGATGATGATCAGGTGATGATGGTGACAGTGAGGATGATGAGCAGGTGATGATGGTGACAGTGAGTGAGGTTGAGGAGCAGGTGATGATGGTGCGTGAGGATGATGAGCAGGTGATGATGGTAACAGTGAGTGAGGATGATGAGCAGGTGATGACGTTGACAGTGAGGATGATGAGCAGGTGATGATGGTGACAGTGAGTGAGGTTGAGGAGCAGGTGATGATGGTGCGTGAGGATGATGAGCAGGGGATGATGGTGACAGTGAGTATGATGAGCAGGTGATGATGGTGACAGTGAGTGAGGATGATGATGAGCAGGGGATGATGGTGACAGTGAGTGAGGATGATGAGCAGGTGATGATGGTGACAGCAGTGAGTGAGGATGATGAGCAGGTGATGATGGTGACAGTGAGTGAGGATGATGAGCAGGTGATGATGATGGTGACAGTGAGTGAGGATGATGAGCAGGTGATGATGGTGACAGTGAGTGAGGATGATGAGCAGGTGATGATGGTGACAGTGAGTGAGGATGATGAGCAGGTGATGATGGTGACAGTGAGTGAGGATGATGAGCAGGTGATGATGATGGTGACAGTGAGTGAGGATGATGAGCAGGTGATGATGGTGACAGTGAGTGAGGATGATGAGCAGGTGATGATGGTGACAGTGAGTGAGGATGATGAGCAGGTGATGATGGTGACAGTGAGTGGGGATGATGAGCAGGTGATGATGGTGACAGTGAGTGAGGATGATGGTGACAGTGAGTGAGGATGATGAGCAGGGGATGATGGTGACAGTGAGTGAGGATGATGAGCAGGGGATGATGGTGACAGTGAGTGAGGATGATGAGCAGTTGATGATGGTGACAGTGAGAGAGGATGATGAGCAGGTGATGATGGTGACAGTGACTGAGGATGATGAGCAGGTGATGATGATGGTGACAGTGAGGATGATGAGCAGGTGATGAGGATGATGAGCAGGTGATGATGGTGACAGCAGTAAGTGAGGATGATGAGCAGGTGATGATGGTGACAGTGAGGATGATGAGCAGGTGATGATGGTGACAGTGAGTGAGGTTGAGGAGCAGGTGATGATGATGCGTGAGGATGATGAGCAGGTGATGATGGTGACAGTGAGTGAGGATGAGCAGGGGATGATGGTGACAGTGAGTGAGGATGATGAGCAGGTGATGATGGTGACAGTGAGTGAGGATGATGAGCAGGTGATGATGGTGACAGTGAGTGAGGATGATGAGCAGGTGATGATGGTGACAGTGAGGATGATGAGCAGGGGATGATGGTGACAGTGAGTGAGGATGAGCAGGGGATGATGGTGACAGTGAGTGAGGAGGATGAGCAGGGGATGATGGTGACAGTGAGTGAGGATGATGAGCAGGTGATGATGGTGAAAGTGAGTGAGGATGATGAGCAGGTGATGATGGTGACAGTGAGTGAGGATGATGATCAGGTGATGATGGTGACAGTGAGGATGATGAGCGGGTGATGATGGTGACAGTGAGTGAGGTTGAGGAGCAGGTGATGATGGTGCGTGAGGATGATGAGCAGGTGATGATGGTGACAGTGAGTGAGGATGATGAGCAGGTGATGATGGTGACAGTGAGGATGATGAGCAGGTGATGATGGTGACAGTGAGTGAGGATGATGAGCAGGTGATGATGGTGACAGTGAGTGGGGATGATGAGCAGGTGATGATGGTGACAGTGAGTGAGGATGATGGTGACAGTGAGTGAGGATGATGAGCAGGGGATGATGGTGACAGTGAGTGAGGATGATGAGCAGGGGATGATGGTGACAGTGAGTGAGGATGATGAGCAGTTGATGATGGTGACAGTGAGAGAGGATGATGAGCAGGTGATCATGGTGACAGTGACTGAGGATGATGAGCAGGTGATGATGATGGTGACAGTGAGGATGATGAGCAGGTGATGAGGATGATGAGCAGGTGATGATGGTGACAGCAGTAAGTGAGGATGATGAGCAGGTGATGATGGTGACAGTGAGGATGATGAGCAGGTGATGATGGTGACAGTGAGTGAGGTTGAGGAGCAGGTGATGATGATGCGTGAGGATGATGAGCAGGTGATGATGGTGACAGTGAGTGAGGATGATGAGCAGGGGATGATGGTGACAGTGAGTGAGGATGAGCAGGGGATGATGGTGACAGTGAGTGAGGATGATGAGCAGGTGATGATGGTGACAGTGAGTGAGGATGATGAGCAGGTGATGATGGTGACAGTGAGTGAGGATGATGAGCAGGTGATGATGGTGACAGTGAGGATGATGAGCAGGGGATGATGGTGACAGTGAGTGAGGATGAGCAGGGGATGATGGTGACAGTGAGTGAGGAGGATGAGCAGGTGATGATGGTGACAGTGAGTGAGGATGATGAGCAGGTGATGATGGTGAAAGTGAGTGAGGATGATGAGCAGGTGATGATGGTGACAGTGAGTGAGGATGATGATCAGGTGATGATGGTGACAGTGAGGATGATGAGCGGGTGATGATGGTGACAGTGAGTGAGGTTGAGGAGCAGGTGATGATGGTGCGTGAGGATGATGAGCAGGTGATGATGGTGACAGTGAGTGAGGATGATGAGCAGGTGATGATGGTGACAGTGAGGATGATGAGCAGGTGATGATGGTGACAGTGAGTGAGGTTGAGGAGCAGGTGATGATGGTGCGTGAGGATGATGAGCAGGGGATGATGGTGACAGTGAGTGAGGATGATGAGCAGGTGATGATGGTGACAGTGAGTGAGGATGATGAGCAGGGGATGATGGTGACAGTGAGTGAGGATGATGAGCAGGTGATGATGGTGACAGCAGTGAGTGAGGATGATGAGCAGGTGATGATGGTGACAGTGAGTGAGGATGATGAGCAGGTGATGATGATGGTGACAGTGAGTGAGGATGATGAGCAGGTGATGATGGTGACAGTGAGTGAGGATGATGAGCAGGTGATGATGGTGACAGAGAGTGAGGATGACGAGCAGGTGATGATGGTGACAGTGAGTGAGGATGATGAGCAAGTGATGATGGTGACAGTGAGTGAGGATGATGAGCAGGTGATGATGATGGTGACAGTGAGTGAGGATGATGAGCAGGTGATGAAGGTGACAGTGAGTGAGGATGATGAGCAGGTGATGATGGTGACAGTGAGTGAGGATGATGAGCAGGTGATGATGATGGTGACAGTGAGTGAGGATGATGAGCAGGTGATGATGGTGACAGTGAGGATGATGAGCAGATGATGATGGTGACAGCAGTGAGTGAGGATGATGAGCAGGTGATGATGGTGACAGTGAGGATGATGAGCAGGTGATGATGGTGACAGTGAGTGAGGTTGAGGAGCAGGTGATGATGGTGCGTGAGGATGATGAGCAGGTGATGATGGTGACAGTGAGGATGATGAGCAGGGGATGATGGTGACAGTGAGTGAGGATGAGCAGGGGATGATGGTGACAGTGAGTGAGGAGGATGAGCAGGTGATGATGGTGACAGTGAGTGAGGATGATGAGCAGGTGATGATGGTGAAAGTGAGTGATGATGGTGGCAGTGAGTGAGGATGATCAGGTGATGATGGTGACAGTGAGGATGATGAGCAGGTGATGATGGTGACAGTGAGTGAGGTTGAGGAGCAGGTGATGATGGTGCGTGAGGATGATGAGCAGGTGATGATGGTGACAGTGAGTGAGGATGATGAGCAGGTGATGACGTTGACAGTGAGGATGATGAGCAGGTGATGATGGTGACAGTGAGTGAGGTTGAGGAGCAGGTGATGATGGTGCGTGAGGATGATGAGCAGGGGATGATGGTGACAGTGAGTGAGGATGATGAGCAGGTGATGATGGTGACAGTGAGTGAGGATGATGAGCAGGGGATGATGGTGACAGTGAGTGAGGATGATGAGCAGGTGATGATGGTGACAGTGAGTGAGGATGATGAGCAGGTGATGATGGTGACAGTGAGTGAGGATGATGAGCAGGTGATGATGGTGACAGTGAGTGAGGATGATGAGCAGGTGATGATGATGGTGACAGTGAGTGAGGATGATGAGCAGGTGATGATGGTGACAGTGAGTGAGGATGATGAGCAGGTGATGATGGTGACAGTGAGTGAGGATGATGAGCAGGTGATGATGGTGACAGTGAGTGAGGATGATGAGCAGGGGATGATGGTGACAGTGAGTGAGGATGATGAGCAGGGGATGATGGTGACAGTGAGTGAGGATGATGAGCAGGTGATGATGGTGACAGTGAGAGAGGATGATGAGCAGGTGATGATTGTGACAGTGACTGAGGATGATGAGCAGGTGATGATGATGGTGACAGTGAGGATGATGAGCAGGTGATGAGGATGATGAGCAGGTGATGATGGTGACAGCAGTGAGTGAGGATGATGAGCAGGTGATGATGGTGACAGTGAGGATGATGAGCAGGTGATGATGGTGACAGTGAGAGAGGTTGAGGAGCAGGTGATGATGGTGCGTGAGGATGATGAGCAGGGGATGATGGTGACAGTGAGTGAGGATGATGAGCAGGTGATGATGGTGACAGTGAGTGAGGATGATGAGCAGGGGATGATGGTGACAGTGAGTGAGGATGATGAGCAGGTGATGATGGTGACAGCAGTGAGTGAGGATGATGAGCAGGTGATGATGGTGACAGTGAGTGAGGATGATGAGCAGGTGATGATGATGGTGACAGTGAGTGAGGATGATGAGCAGGTGATGATGGTGACAGTGAGTGAGGATGATGAGCAGGTGATGATGGTGACAGTGAGTGAGGATGATGAGCAGGTGATGATGGTGACAGTGAGTGAGGATGATGAGCAGGTGATGATGATGGTGACAGTGAGTGAGGATGATGAGCAGGTGATGATGGTGACAGTGAGTGAGGATGATGAGCAGGTGATGATGGTGACAGTGAGTGGGGATGATGAGCAGGTGATGATGGTGACAGTGAGTGAGGATGATGGTGACAGTGAGTGAGGATGATGAGCAGGGGATGATGGTGACAGTGAGTGAGGATGATGAGCAGGGGATGATGGTGACAGTGAGTGAGGATGATGAGCAGGTGATGATGGTGACAGTGAGAGAGGATGATGAGCAGGTGATGATGGTGACAGTGACTGAGGATGATGAGCAGGTGATGATGATGGTGACAGTGAGGATGATGAGCAGGTGATGAGGATGATGACCAGGTGATGATGGTGACAGCAGTGAGGATGATGAGCAGGTGATGATGGTGACAGTGAGGATGATGAGCAGGTGATGATGGTGACAGTGAGTGAGGTTGAGGAGCAGGTGATAATGGTGCGTGAGGATGATGGTGACAGTGAGTGAGGATGATGAGCAGGGGATGATGGTGACAGTGAGTGAGGATGAGCAGGGGATGATGGTGACAGTGAGTGAGGATGATGAGCAGGTGATGATGGTGACAGTGAGTGAGGATGATGAGCAGGTGATGATGGTGACAGTGAGTGAGGATGATGAGCAGGTGATGATGGTGACAGTGAGGATGATGAGCAGGGGATGATGGTGACAGTGAGTGAGGATGAGCAGGGGATGATGGTGACAGTGAGTGAGGAGGATGAGCAGGTGATGATGGTGACAGTGAGTGAGGAGGATGAGCAGGTGATGATGGTGAAAGTGAGTGAGGATGATGAGCAGGTGATGATGGTGACAGTGAGTGAGGATGATGATCAGGTGATGATGGTGACAGTGAGGATGATGAGCAGGTGATGATGGTGACAGTGAGTGAGGTTGAGGAGCAGGTGATGATGGTGCGTGAGGATGATGAGCAGGTGATGATGGTGACAGTGAGTGAGGATGATGAGCAGGTGATGATGGTGACAGTGAGGATGATGAGCAGGTGATGATGGTGACAGTGAGTGAGGTTGAGGAGCAGGTGATGATGGTGCGTGAGGATGATGAGCAGGGGATGATGGTGACAGTGAGTGAGGATGATGAGCAGGTGATGATGGTGACAGTGAGTGAGGATGATGAGCAGGGGATGATGGTGACAGTGAGTGAGGATGATGAGCAGGTGATGATGGTGACAGTGAGTGAGGATGATGAGCAGGTGATGATGATGGTGACAGTGAGTGAGGATGATGAGCAGGTGATGATGATGGTGACAGTGAGTGAGGATGATGAGCAGGTGATGATGGTGACAGTGAGTGAGGATGATGAGCAGGTGATGATGGTGACAGTGAGTGAGGATGACGAGCAGGTGATGATGGTGACAGTGAGTGAGGATGATGAGCAGGTGATGATGGTGACAGTGAGTGAGGATGATGAGCAGGTGATGATGATGGTGACAGTGAGTGAGGATGATGAGCAGGTGATGAAGGTGACAGTGAGTGAGGATGATGAGCAGGTGATGATGGTGACAGTGAGTGAGGATGATGAGCAGGTGATGATGATGGTGACAGTGAGTGAGGATGATGAGCAGGTGATGATGGTGCCAGTGACTGAGGATGATGAGCAGGTGATGATGATGGTGACAGTGAGGATGATGAGCAGATGATGATGGTGACAGCAGTGAGTGAGGATGATGAGCAGGTGATGATGGTGACAGTGAGGATGATGAGCAGGTGATGATGGTGACAGTGAGTGAGGTTGAGGAGCAGGTGATGATGGTGCGTGAGGATGATGAGCAGGTGATGATGGTGACAGTGAGGATGATGAGCAGGGGATGATGGTGACAGTGAGTGAGGATGGTGACAGTGAGTGAGGATGATGAGCAGGGGATGATGGTGACAGTGAGTGAGGATGATGAGCAGGTGATGATGGTGACAGTGAGTGAGGATGATGAGCAGGTGATGATGGTGACAGTGAGTGAGGATGATGAGCAGGGGATGATGGTGACAGTGAGTGAGGATGATGAGCAGGGGATGATGGTGACAGTGAGTGAGGATGATGAGCAGGGGATGATGGTGACAGTGAGTGAGGATGATGAGCAGGGGATGATGGTGACAGTGAGTGAGGATGATGAGCAGGTGATGATGGTGACAGTGAGTGAGGATGATGAGCAGGTGATGATGGTGACAGTGAGTGAGGATGATGAGCAGGTGATGATGATGGTGACAGTGGGTGAGGATGATGAGCAGGTGATGATGGTGACAGTGAGGATGATGAGCAGGTGATGATGGTGACAGTGAGTGAGGTTGAGGAGCAGGTGATGATGGTGCGTGAGGATGATGAGCAGGGGATGATGGTGACAGTGAGTGAGGATGATGAGCAGGTGATGATGGTGACAGTGAGTGAGGATGATGAGCAGGGGATGATGGTGACAGTGAGTGAGGATGATGAGCAGGTGATGATGGTGACAGCAGTGAGTGAGGATGATGAGCAGGTGATGATGGTGACAGTGAGTGAGGATGATGAGCAGGTGATGATGATGGTGACAGTGAGTGAGGATGATGAGCAGGTGATGATGGTGACAGTGAGTGAGGATGATGAGCAGGTGATGATGGTGACAGTGAGTGAGGATGATGAGCAGGTGATGATGGTGACAGTGATTGAGGATGATGAGCAGGTGATGATGATGGTGACAGTGAGGGAGGATGATGAGCAGGTGATGATGGTGACAGTGAGTGAGGATGATGAGCAGGTGATGAGGATGATGAGCAGGTGATGATGGTGACAGCAGTAAGTGAGGATGATGAGCAGGTGATGATGGTGACAGTGAGGTTGAGGAGCAGGTGATGATGGTGCGTGAGGATGATGAGCAGGTGATGATGGTGACAGTGAGTGAGGATGATGAGCAGGGGATGATGGTGACAGTGAGTGAGGATGAGCAGGGGATGATGGTGACAGTGAGTGAGGATGATGAGCAGGTGATGATGGTGACAGTGAGTGAGGATGATGAGCAGGTGATGATGGTGACAGTGAGTGAGGATGATGAGCAGGTGATGATGGTGACAGTGAGTGAGGATGATGAGCAGGTGATGATGGTGACAGTGAGTGAGGATGATGATCAGGTGATGATGGTGACAGTGAGGATGATGAGCAGGTGATGATGGTGACAGTGAGTGAGGTTGAGGAGCAGGTGATGATCGTGCGTGAGGATGATGAGCAGGTGATGATGGTGACAGTGAGTGAGGATGATGAGCAGGTGATGATGGTGACAGTGAGGATGATGAGCAGGTGATGATGGTGACAGTGAGTGAGGTTGAGGAGCAGGTGATGATGGTGCGTGAGGATGATGAGCAGGGGATGATGGTGACAGTGAGTGAGGATGATGAGCAGGTGATGATGGTGACAGTGAGTGAGGATGATGAGCAGGGGATGATGGTGACAGTGAGTGAGGATGATGAGCAGGTGATGATGGTGACAGCAGTGAGTGAGGATGATGAGCAGGTGATGATGGTGACAGTGAGTGAGGATGATGAGCAGGTGATGATGATGGTGACTGTGAGTGAGGATGATGAGCAGGTGATGATGATGGTGACAGTGAGTGAGGATGATGAGCAGGTGATGATGGTGACAGTGAGTGAGGATGATGAGCAGGTGATGATGGTGACAGTGAGTGAGGATGACGAGCAGGTGATGATGGTGACAGTGAGTGAGGATGATGAGCAGGTGATGATGGTGACAGTGAGTGAGGATGATGAGCAGGTGATGATGATGGTGACAGTGAGTGAGGATGATGAGCAGGTGATGAAGGTGACAGTGAGTGAGGATGATGAGCAGGTGATGATGGTGACAGTGAGTGAGGATGATGAGCAGGTGATGATGGTGAAAGTGAGTGAGGATGATGAGCAGGTGATGATGGTGGCAGTGAGTGAGGATGATGATCAGGTGATGATGGTGACAGTGAGGATGATGAGCAGGTGATGATGGTGACAGTGAGTGAGGTTGAGGAGCAGGTGATGATGGTGCGTGAGGATGATGAGCAGGTGATGATGGTGACAGTGAGTGAGGATGATGAGCAGGTGATGACGTTGACAGTGAGGATGATGAGCAGGTGATGATGGTGACAGTGAGTGAGGTTGAGGAGCAGGTGATGATGGTGCGTGAGGATGATGAGCAGGGGATGATGGTGACAGTGAGTGAGGATGATGAGCAGGGGATGATGGTGACAGTGAGTGAGGATGATGAGCAGGGGATGATGGTGACAGTGAGTGAGGATGATGAGCAGGGGATGATGGTGACAGCAGTGAGTGAGGATGATGAGCAGGTGATGATGGTGACAGTGAGTGAGGATGATGAGCAGGTGATGATGATGGTGACAGTGAGTGAGGATGATGAGCAGGTGATGATGGTGACAGTGAGTGAGGATGATGAGCAGGTGATGATGGTGACAGTGAGTGAGGATGATGAGCAGGTGATGATGGTGACAGTGAGTGAGGATGATGAGCAGGTGATGATGATGGTGACAGTGAGTGAGGATGATGAGCAGGTGATGATGGTGACAGTGAGTGAGGATGATGAGCAGGTGATGATGGTGACAGTGAGTGGGGATGATGAGCAGGTGATGATGGTGACAGTGAGTGAGGATGATGAGCAGGTGATGATGGTGACAGTGAGTGAGGATGATGAGCAGGGGATGATGGTGACAGTGAGTGAGGATGATGAGCAGGGGATGATGGTGACAGTGAGTGAGGATGATGAGCAGGTGGTGATGGTGACAGTGAGAGAGGATGATGAGCAGGTGATGATGGTGACAGTGACTGAGGATGATGAGCAGGTGATGATGATGGTGACAGTGAGGATGATGAGCAGGTGATGAGGATGATGAGCAGGTGATGATGGTGACAGCAGTGAGTGAGGATGATGAGCAGGTGATGATGGTGACAGCAGTGAGTGAGGATGATGAGCAGGTGATGATGGTGACAGTGAGTGAGGTTGAGGAGCAGGTGATGATGGTGCGTGAGGATGATGAGCAGGTGATGATGGTGACAGTGAGTGAGGATGATGAGCAGGGGATGATGGTGACAGTGAGTGAGGATGAGCAGGGGATGATGGTGACAGTGAGTGAGGATGATGAGCAGGTGATGATGGTGACAGTGAGTGAGGATGATGAGCAGGTGATGATGGTGACAGTGAGTGAGGATGATGAGCAGGTGATGATGGTGACAGTGAGTGAGGATGATGATCAGGTGATGATGGTGACAGTGAGGATGATGAGCAGGTGATGATGGTGACAGTGAGTGAGGTTGAGGAACAGGTGATGATGGTGCGTGAGGATGATGAGCAGGTGATGATGGTGACAGTGAGTGAGGATGATGAGCAGGTGATGATGGTGACAGTGAGTGAGGATGATGAGCAGGTGATGATGGTGACAGTGAGTGAGGTTGAGGAGCAGGTGATGATGGTGCGTGAGGATGATGAGCAGGGGATGATGGTGACAGTGAGTGAGGATGATGAGCAGGGGATGATGGTGACAGTGAGTGAGGATGATGAGCAGGTGATGATGGTGACAGTGAGTGAGGATGATGAGCAGGTGATGATGGTGACAGTGAGTGAGGATGATGAGCAGGTGATGATGATGGTGACAGTGAGTGAGGATGATGAGCAGGTGATGATGGTGACAGTGAGTGAGGATGATGAGCAGGTGATGATGGTGACAGTGAGTGAGGATGATGAGCAGGTGATGATGGTGACAGTGAGTGAGGATGATGAGCAGGTGATGATGATGGTGACAGTGAGTGAGGATGATGAGCAGGTGATGATGGTGACAGTGAGGATGATGAGCAGGTGATGATGGTGACAGTGAGTGGGGATGATGAGCAGGTGATGATGGTGACAGTGAGTGAGGATGATGAGCAGGTGATGATGGTGACAGTGAGTGAGGATGATGAGCAGGGGATGATGGTGACAGTGAGTGAGGATGATGAGCAGGGGATGATGGTAACAGTGAGTGAGGATGATGAGCAGGTGGTGATGGTGACAGTGAGAGAGGATGATGAGCAGGTGATGATGGTGACAATGACTGAGGATGATGAGCAGGTGATGATGATGGTGACAGTGAGGATGATGAGCAGGTGATGAGGATGATGAGCAGGTGATGATGGTGACAGCAGTGAGTGAGGATGATGAGCAGGTGATGATGGTGACAGTGAGTGAGGTTGAGGAGCAGGTGATGATGGTGCGTGAGGATGATGAGCAGGTGATGATGGTGACAGTGAGTGAGGATGATGAGCAGGGGATGATGGTGACAGTGAGTGAGGATGAGCAGGGGATGATGGTGACAGTGAGTGAGGATGATGAGCAGGTGATGATGGTGACAGTGAGTGAGGATGATGAGCAGGTGATGATGGTGACAGTGAGTGAGGATGATGAGCAGGTGATGATGGTGACAGTGAGTGAGGATGATGATCAGGTGATGATGGTGACAGTGAGGATGATGAGCAGGTGATGATGATGGTGACAGTGAGTGAGGATGATGAGCAGGTGATGATGATGGTGACAGTGAGTGAGGATGATGAGCAGGTGATGATGGTGACAGTGAGTGAGGATGACGAGCAGGTGATGATGGTGACAGTGAGTGAGGATGACGAGCAGGTGATGATGGTGACAGTGAGTGAGGATGATGAGCAGGTGATGATGGTGACAGCAGTGAGGATGATGAGCAGGTGATGATGGTGACAGTGAGTGAGGATGATGAGCAGGTGATGATGGTGACAGTGAGTGAGGATGATGAGCAGGTGATGATGGTGACAGTGAGGATGATGAGCAGGTGATGATGGTGACAGTGAGTGAGGTTGAGGAGCAGGTGATAATGGTGCGTGAGGATGATGGTGACAGTGAGTGAGGATGATGAGCAGGGGATGATGGTGACAGTGAGTGAGGATGAGCAGGGGATGATGGTGACAGTGAGTGAGGATGATGAGCAGGTGATGATGGTGACAGTGAGTGAGGATGATGAGCAGGTGATGATGGTGACAGTGAGTGAGGATGATGAGCAGGTGATGATGGTGACAGTGAGGATGATGAGCAGGGGATGATGGTGACAGTGAGTGAGGATGAGCAGGGGATGATGGTGACAGTGAGTGAGGAGGATGAGCAGGTGATGATGGTGACAGTGAGTGAGGAGGATGAGCAGGTGATGATGGTGAAAGTGAGTGAGGATGATGAGCAGGTGATGATGGTGACAGTGAGTGAGGATGATGATCAGGTGATGATGGTGACAGTGAGGATGATGAGCAGGTGATGATGGTGACAGTGAGTGAGGTTGAGGAGCAGGTGATGATGGTGCGTGAGGATGATGAGCAGGTGATGATGGTGACAGTGAGTGAGGATGATGAGCAGGTAATGATGGTGACAGTGAGGATGATGAGCAGGTGATGATGGTGACAGTGAGTGAGGTTGAGGAGCAGGTGATGATGGTGCGTGAGGATGATGAGCAGGGGATGATGGTGACAGTGAGTGAGGATGATGAGCAGGTGATGATGGTGACAGTGAGTGAGGATGATGAGCAGGGGATGATGGTGACAGTGAGTGAGGATGATGAGCAGGTGATGATGGTGACAGTGAGTGAGGATGATGAGCAGGTGATGATGATGGTGACAGTGAGTGAGGATGATGAGCAGGTGATGATGATGGTGACAGTGAGTGAGGATGATGAGCAGGTGATGATGGTGACAGTGAGTGAGGATGACGAGCAGGTGATGATGGTGACAGTGAGTGAGGATGACGAGCAGGTGATGATGGTGACAGTGAGTGAGGATGATGAGCAGGTGATGATGGTGACAGTGAGTGAGGATGATGAGCAGGTGATGATGATGGTGACAGTGAGTGAGGATGATGAGCAGGTGATGAAGGTGACAGTGAGTGAGGATGATGAGCAGGTGATGATGGTGACAGTGAGTGAGGATGATGAGCAGGTGATGATGATGGTGACAGTGAGTGAGGATGATGAGCAGGTGATGATGGTGACAGTGACTGAGGATGATGAGCAGGTGATGATGATGGTGACAGTGAGGATGATGAGCAGATGATGATGGTGACAGCAGTGAGTGAGGATGATGAGCAGGTGATGATGGTGACAGTGAGGATGATGAGCAGGTGATGATGGTGACAGTGAGTGAGGTTGAGGAGCAGGTGATGATGGTGCGTGAGGATGATGAGCAGGTGATGATGGTGACAGTGATGATGATGAGCAGGGGATGATGGTGACAGTGAGTGAGGATGGTGACAGTGAGTGAGGATGATGAGCAGGGGATGATGGTGACAGTGAGTGAGGATGATGAGCAGGTGATGATGGTGACAGTGAGTGAGGATGATGAGCAGGTGATGATGGTGACAGTGAGTGAGGATGATGAGCAGGGGATGATGGTGACAGTGAGTGAGGATGATGAGCAGGGGATGATGGTGACAGTGAGTGAGGATGATGAGCAGGGGATGATGGTGACAGTGAGTGAGGATGATGAGCAGGGGATGATGGTGACAGTGAGTGAGGATGATGAGCAGGTGATGATGGTGACAGTGAGTGAGGATGATGAGCAGGTGATGATGGTGACAGTGAGTGAGGATGATGAGCAGGTGATGATGATGGTGACAGTGGGTGAGGATGATGAGCAGGTGATGATGGTGACAGTGAGGATGATGAGCAGGTGATGATGGTGACAGTGAGTGAGGTTGAGGAGCAGGTGATGATGGTGCGTGAGGATGATGAGCAGGGGATGATGGTGACAGTGAGTGAGGATGATGAGCAGGTGATGATGGTGACAGTGAGTGAGGATGATGAGCAGGGGATGATGGTGACAGTGAGTGAGGATGATGAGCAGGTGATGATGGTGACAGCAGTGAGTGAGGATGATGAGCAGGTGATGATGGTGACAGTGAGTGAGGATGATGAGCAGGTGATGATGATGGTGACAGTGAGTGAGGATGATGAGCAGGTGATGATGGTGACAGTGAGTGAGGATGATGAGCAGGTGATGATGGTGACAGTGAGTGAGGATGATGAGCAGGTGATGATGGTGACAGTGAGTGAGGATGATGAGCAGGTGATGATGATGGTGACAGTGAGGGAGGATGATGAGCAGGTGATGATGGTGACAGTGAGTGAGGATGATGAGCAGGTGATGAGGATGATGAGCAGGTGATGATGGTGACAGCAGTAAGTGAGGATGATGAGCAGGTGATGATGGTGACAGTGAGGTTGAGGAGCAGGTGATGATGGTGCGTGAGGATGATGAGCAGGTGATGATGGTGACAGTGAGTGAGGATGATGAGCAGGGGATGATGGTGACAGTGAGTGAGGATGAGCAGGGGATGATGGTGACAGTGAGTGAGGATGATGAGCAGGTGATGATGGTGACAGTGAGTGAGGATGATGAGCAGGTGATGATGGTGACAGTGAGTGAGGATGATGAGCAGGTGATGATGGTGACAGTGAGTGAGGATGATGAGCAGGTGATGATGGTGACAGTGAGTGAGGATGATGATCAGGTGATGATGGTGACAGTGAGGATGATGAGCAGGTGATGATGGTGACAGTGAGTGAGGTTGAGGAGCAGGTGATGATCGTGCGTGAGGATGATGAGCAGGTGATGATGGTGACAGTGAGTGAGGATGATGAGCAGGTGATGATGGTGACAGTGAGGATGATGAGCAGGTGATGATGGTGACAGTGAGTGAGGTTGAGGAGCAGGTGATGATGGTGCGTGAGGATGATGAGCAGGGGATGATGGTGACAGTGAGTGAGGATGATGAGCAGGTGATGATGGTGACAGTGAGTGAGGATGATGAGCAGGGGATGATGGTGACAGTGAGTGAGGATGATGAGCAGGTGATGATGGTGACAGCAGTGAGTGAGGATGATGAGCAGGTGATGATGGTGACAGTGAGTGAGGATGATGAGCAGGTGATGATGATGGTGACTGTGAGTGAGGATGATGAGCAGGTGATGATGATGGTGACAGTGAGTGAGGATGATGAGCAGGTGATGATGGTGACAGTGAGTGAGGATGATGAGCAGGTGATGATGGTGACAGTGAGTGAGGATGACGAGCAGGTGATGATGGTGACAGTGAGTGAGGATGACGAGCAGGTGATGATGGTGACAGTGAGTGAGGATGATGAGCAGGTGATGATGATGGTGACAGTGAGTGAGGATGATGAGCAGGTGATGAAGGTGACAGTGAGTGAGGATGATGAGCAGGTGATGATGGTGACAGTGAGTGAGGATGATGAGCAGGTGATGATGGTGAAAGTGAGTGAGGATGATGAGCAGGTGATGATGGTGGCAGTGAGTGAGGATGATGATCAGGTGATGATGGTGACAGTGAGGATGATGAGCAGGTGATGATGGTGACAGTGAGTGAGGTTGAGGAGCAGGTGATGATGGTGCGTGAGGATGATGAGCAGGTGATGATGGTGACAGTGAGTGAGGATGATGAGCAGGTGATGACGTTGACAGTGAGGATGATGAGCAGGTGATGATGGTGACAGTGAGTGAGGTTGAGGAGCAGGTGATGATGGTGCGTGAGGATGATGAGCAGGGGATGATGGTGACAGTGAGTGAGGATGATGAGCAGGGGATGATGGTGACAGTGAGTGAGGATGATGAGCAGGGGATGATGGTGACAGTGAGTGAGGATGATGAGCAGGTGATGATGGTGACAGCAGTGAGTGAGGATGATGAGCAGGTGATGATGGTGACAGTGAGTGAGGATGATGAGCAGGTGATGATGATGGTGACAGTGAGTGAGGATGATGAGCAGGTGATGATGGTGACAGTGAGTGAGGATGATGAGCAGGTGATGATGGTGACAGTGAGTGAGGATGATGAGCAGGTGATGATGGTGACAGTGAGTGAGGATGATGAGCAGGTGATGATGATGGTGACAGTGAGTGAGGATGATGAGCAGGTGATGATGGTGACAGTGAGTGAGGATGATGAGCAGGTGATGATGGTGACAGTGAGTGGGGATGATGAGCAGGTGATGATGGTGACAGTGAGTGAGGATGATGAGCAGGTGATGATGGTGACAGTGAGTGAGGATGATGAGCAGGGGATGATGGTGACAGTGAGTGAGGATGATGAGCAGGGGATGATGGTGACAGTGAGTGAGGATGATGAGCAGGTGGTGATGGTGACAGTGAGAGAGGATGATGAGCAGGTGATGATGGTGACAGTGACTGAGGATGATGAGCAGGTGATGATGATGGTGACAGTGAGGATGATGAGCAGGTGATGAGGATGATGAGCAGGTGATGATGGTGACAGCAGTGAGTGAGGATGATGAGCAGGTGATGATGGTGACAGCAGTGAGTGAGGATGATGAGCAGGTGATGATGGTGACAGTGAGTGAGGTTGAGGAGCAGGTGATGATGGTGCGTGAGGATGATGAGCAGGTGATGATGGTGACAGTGAGTGAGGATGATGAGCAGGGGATGATGGTGACAGTGAGTGAGGATGAGCAGGGGATGATGGTGACAGTGAGTGAGGATGATGAGCAGGTGATGATGGTGACAGTGAGTGAGGATGATGAGCAGGTGATGATGGTGACAGTGAGTGAGGATGATGAGCAGGTGATGATGGTGACAGTGAGTGAGGATGATGATCAGGTGATGATGGTGACAGTGAGGATGATGAGCAGGTGATGATGGTGACAGTGAGTGAGGTTGAGGAACAGGTGATGATGGTGCGTGAGGATGATGAGCAGGTGATGATGGTGACAGTGAGTGAGGATGATGAGCAGGTGATGATGGTGACAGTGAGTGAGGATGATGAGCAGGTGATGATGGTGACAGTGAGTGAGGTTGAGGAGCAGGTGATGATGGTGCGTGAGGATGATGAGCAGGGGATGATGGTGACAGTGAGTGAGGATGATGAGCAGGGGATGATGGTGACAGTGAGTGAGGATGATGAGCAGGTGATGATGGTGACAGTGAGTGAGGATGATGAGCAGGTGATGATGGTGACAGTGAGTGAGGATGATGAGCAGGTGATGATGATGGTGACAGTGAGTGAGGATGATGAGCAGGTGATGATGGTGACAGTGAGTGAGGATGATGAGCAGGTGATGATGGTGACAGTGAGTGAGGATGATGAGCAGGTGATGATGGTGACAGTGAGTGAGGATGATGAGCAGGTGATGATGATGGTGACAGTGAGTGAGGATGATGAGCAGGTGATGATGGTGACAGTGAGTGAGGATGATGAGCAGGTGATGATGGTGACAGTGAGTGGGGATGATGAGCAGGTGATGATGGTGACAGTGAGTGAGGATGATGAGCAGGTGATGATGGTGACAGTGAGTGAGGATGATGAGCAGGGGATGATGGTGACAGTGAGTGAGGATGATGAGCAGGGGATGATGGTAACAGTGAGTGAGGATGATGAGCAGGTGGTGATTGTGACAGTGAGAGAGGATGATGAGCAGGTGATGATGGTGACAATGACTGAGGATGATGAGCAGGTGATGATGATGGTGACAGTGAGGATGATGAGCAGGTGATGAGGATGATGAGCAGGTGATGATGGTGACAGCAGTGAGTGAGGATGATGAGCAGGTGATGATGGTGACAGTGAGTGAGGTTGAGGAGCAGGTGATGATGGTGCGTGAGGATGATGAGCAGGTGATGATGGTGACAGTGAGTGAGGATGATGAGCAGGGGATGATGGTGACAGTGAGTGAGGATGAGCAGGGGATGATGGTGACAGTGAGTGAGGATGATGAGCAGGTGATGATGGTGACAGTGAGTGAGGATGATGAGCAGGTGATGATGGTGACAGTGAGTGAGGATGATGAGCAGGTGATGATGGTGACAGTGAGTGAGGATGATGATCAGGTGATGATGGTGACAGTGAGGATGATGAGCAGGTGATGATGGTGACAGTGAGTGAGGTTGAGGAACAGGTGATGATGGTGCGTGAGGATGATGAGCAGGTGATGATGGTGACAGTGAGTGAGGATGATGAGCAGGTGATGATGGTGACAGTGAGGATGATGAGCAGGTGATGATGGTGACAGTGAGTGAGGTTGAGGAGCAGGTGATGATGGTGCGTGAGGATGATGAGCAGGGGATGATGGTGACAGTGAGTGAGGATGATGAGCAGGTGATGATGGTGACAGTGAGTGAGGATGATGAGCAGGTGATGATGGTGACAGTGAGTGAGGATGATGAGCAGGTGATGATGGTGACAGCAGTGAGGATGATGAGCAGGTGATGATGGTGACAGTGAGTGAGGATGATGAGCAGGTGATGATGATGGTGACAGTGAGTGAGGATGATGAGCAGGTGATGATGATGGTGACAGTGAGTGAGGATGATGAGCAGGTGATGATGGTGACAGTGAGTGAGGATGACAAGCAGGTGATGATGGTGACAGTGAGTGAGGATGACGAGCAGGTGATGATGGTGACAGTGAGTGAGGATGACGAGCAGGTGATGATGGTGACAGTGAGTGAGGATGATGAGCAGGTGATGATGGTGACAGTGAGTGAGGATGATGAGCAGGTGATGATGGTGACAGTGAGTGAGGAGGATGAGCAGGTGATGATGATGGTGACAGTGAGTGAGGATGATGAGCAGGTGATGATGGTGACAGTGAGTGAGGATGATGAGCAGGTGATGATGGTGACAGTGAGTGAGGATGATGAGCAGGTGATGGTGACAGTGAGTGAGGATGATGAGCAGGTGATGATGGTGACAGTGAGTGAGGATGATGAGCAGGTGATGATGGTGACAGTGAGTGGGGATGATGAGCAGGTGATGATGATGGTGACAGTGAGTGAGGATGATGAGCAGGTGATGATGGTGACAGTGAGTGAGGATGATGAGCAGGGGATGATGGTGACCGTGAGTGAGGATGATGAGCAGGGGATGATGGTGACAGTGAGTGAGGATGATGAGCAGGTGATGATGGTGACAGTGAGAGAGGATGATGAGCAGGTGATGATGGTGACAGTGACTGAGGATGATGAGCAGGTGATGATGATGGTGACAGTGAGGATAATGAGCAGGTGATGATGGTGACAGCAGTGAGTGAGGATGATGAGCAGGTGATGATGGTGACAGTGAGGATGATGAGCAGGTGATGATGGTGACAGTGAGTGAGGTTGAGGAGCAGGTGATGATGGTGCGTGAGGATGATGAGCAGGTGATGATGGTGACAGTGAGTGAGGATGATGAGCAGGGGATGATGGTGACAGTGAGTGAGGATGAGCAGGGGATGATGGTGACAGTGAGTGAGGATGATGAGCAGGTGATGATGGTGACAGTGAGTGAGGATGATGAGCAGGTGATGATGGTGACAGTGAGTGAGGATGATGAGCAGGTGATGATGGTGACAGTGAGTGAGGATGATGATCAGGTGATGATGGTGACAGTGAGGATGATGAGCAGGTGATGATGGTGACAGTGAGTGAGGTTGAGGAGCAGGTGATGATGGTGCGTGAGGATGATGAGCAGGTGATGATGGTGACAGTGAGTGAGGATGATGAGCAGGTGATGATGGTGACAGTGAGGATGATGAGCAGGTGATGATGGTGACAGTGAGTGAGGTTGAGGAGCAGGTGATGATGGTGCGTGAGGATGATGAGCAGGGGATGATGGTGACAGTGAGTGAGGATGATGAGCAGGTGATGATGGTGACAGTGAGTGAGGATGATGAGCAGGGGATGATGGTGACAGTGAGTGAGGATGATGAGCAGGGGATGATGGTGACAGCAGTGAGTGAGGATGATGAGCAGGTGATGATGGTGACAGTGAGTGAGGATGATGAGCAGGTGATGATGGTGACAGTGAGTGAGGATGATGAGCAGGTGATGATGGTGACAGTGAGTGAGGATGATGAGCAGGTGATGATGGTGACAGTGAGTGAGGATGACGAGCAGGTGATGATGGTGACAGTGAGTGAGGATGATGAGCAGGTGATGATGGTGACAGTGAGTGAGGATGATGAGCAGGTGATGATGGTGACGGTGAGTGAGGATGATGAGCAGGTGATGATGGTGACAGTGAGTGAGGATGATGAGCAGGTGATGATGATGGTGACAGTGAGTGAGGATGATGAGCAGGTGATGATGGTGACAGTGAGTGAGGATGATGAGCAGGTGATGATGGTGACAGTGAGTGAGGATGATGAGCAGGTGATGATGGTGACAGTGAGTGAGGATGATGAGCAGGTGATGATGGTGACAGTGAGTGAGGATGATGAGCAGGTGATGATGATGGTGACAGTGAGTGAGGATGATGAGCAGGTGATGATGGTGACAGTGAGTGAGGATGATGAGCAGGTGATGATGATGGTGACAGTGAGTGAGGATGATGAGCAGGTGATGATGATGGTGACAGTGAGTGAGGATGATGAGCAGGTGATGATGGTGACAGTGAGTGAGGATGATGAGCAGGTGATGATGGTGACAGTGAGTGAGGATGACGAGCAGGTGATGATGGTGACAGTGAGTGAGGATGATGAGCAGGTGATGATGGTGACAGTGAGTGAGGATGATGAGCAGGTGATGATGGTGACGGTGAGTGAGGATGATGAGCAGGTGATGATGGTGACAGTGAGTGAGGATGATGAGCAGGTGATGATGATGGTGACAGTGAGTGAGGATGATGAGCAGGTGATGATGGTGACAGTGAGTGAGGATGATGAGCAGGTGATGATGGTGACAGTGAGTGAGGATGATGAGCAGGTGATGATGATGGTGACAGTGAGTGAGGATGATGAGCAGGTGATGATGGTGACAGTGAGTGAGGATGATGAGCAGGTGATGATGATGGTGACAGTGAGTGAGGATGATGAGCAGGTGATGATGATGGTGACAGTGAGTGAGGATGATGAGCAGGTGATGATGGTGACAGTGAGTGAGGATGATGAGCAGGTGATGATGATGGTGACAGTGAGTGAGGATGATGAGCAGGTGATGATGATGGTGACAGTGAGTGAGGATGATGAGCAGGTGATGATGGTGACAGTGAGTGAGGATGATGAGCAGGTGATGATGGTGACGGTGAGTGAGGATGATGAGCAGGTGATGATGGTGACAGTGAGTGAGGATGATGAGCAGGTGATGATGATGGTGACAGTGAGTGAGGATGATGAGCAGGTGATGATGGTGACAGTGAGTGAGGATGATGAGCAGGTGATGATGGTGACAGTGAGTGAGGATGATGAGCAGGTGATGATGATGGTGACAGTGAGTGAGGATGATGAGCAGGTGATGATGGTGACAGTGAGTGAGGATGATGAGCAGGTGATGATGGTGACAGTGAGTGAGGATGATGAGCAGGTGATGATGATGGTGACAGTGAGTGAGGATGATGAGCAGGTGATGATGGTGACAGTGAGTGAGGATGATGAGCAGGTGATGATGATGGTGACAGTGAGTGAGGATGATGAGCAGGTGATGATGATGGTGACAGTGAGTGAGGATGATGAGCAGGTGATGATGGTGACAGTGAGTGAGGATGATGAGCAGGTGATGATGGTGACAGTGAGTGAGGATGATGAGCAGGTGATGATGGTGACAGTGAGTGAGGATGATGAGCAGGTGATGATGATGGTGACAGTGAATGAGGATGATGAGCAGGTGATGATGGTGACAGTGAGTGAGGATGATGAGCAGGTGATGATGGTGACAGTGAGTGAGGATGATGAGCAGGTGATGATGGTGACAGTGAGTGAGGATGATGAGCAGGTGATGATGATGGTGACAGTGAATGAGGATGATGAGCAGGTGATGATGATGGTGACAGTGAATGAGGATGATGAGCAGGTGATGATGGTGACAGTGAGTGAGGATGATGAGCAGGTGATGATGGTGACAGTGAGTGAGGATGATGAGCAGGTGATGATGATGGTGACAGTGAATGAGGATGATGAGCAGGTGATGATGGTGACAGTGAGTGAGGATGATGAGCAGGTGATGATGGTGACAGTGAGAGAGGATGATGAGCAGGTGATGATGGTGACAATGACTGAGGATGATGAGCAGGTGATGATGATGGTGACAGTGAGTGAGGATAATGAGCAGGTGATGATGGTGACAGTGAGTGAGGATGATGAGCAGGTGATGATGGTGACAGTGAGTGAGGATGATGAGCAGGTGATGATGGTGACAGTGAGAGAGGATGATGAGCAGGTGATGATGGTGACAATGACTGAGGATGATGAGCAGGTGATGATGATGGTGACAGTGAGTGAGGATAATGAGCAGGTGATGATGGTGACAGTGAATGAGGATGATGAGCAGGTGATGATGGTGACAGTGAGTGAGGATGATGAGCAGGTGATGATGATGGTGACAGTGAGTGAGGATGATGAGCAGGTGATGATGGTGACAGTGAGTGAGGATGATGAGCAGGTGATGATGGTGACAGTGAGTGAGGATGATGAGCAGGTGATGATGATGGTGACAGTGAGTGAGGATGATGAGCAGGTGATGATGGTGACAGTGAGTGAGGATGATGAGCAGGTGATGATGATGGTGACAGTGAGTGAGGATGATGAGCAGGTGATGATGATGGTGACAGTGAGTGAGGATGATGAGCAGGTGATGATGGTGACAGTGAGTGAGGATGATGAGCAGGTGATGATGGTGACAGTGAGGATGATGAGCAGGTGATGATGGTGACAGTGAGTGAGGATGATGAGCAGGTGATGATGATGGTGACAGTGAATGAGGATGATGAGCAGGTGATGATGGTGACAGTGAGTGAGGATGATGAGCAGGTGATGATGGTGACAGTGAGTGAGGATGATGAGCAGGTGATGATGGTGACAGTGAGTGAGGATGATGAGCAGGTGATGATGATGGTGACAGTGAATGAGGATGATGAGCAGGTGATGATGATGGTGACAGTGAATGAGGATGATGAGCAGGTGATGATGGTGACAGTGAGTGAGGATGATGAGCAGGTGATGATGGTGACAGTGAGTGAGGATGATGAGCAGGTGATGATGATGGTGACAGTGAATGAGGATGATGAGCAGGTGATGATGGTGACAGTGAGTGAGGATGATGAGCAGGTGATGATGGTGACAGTGAGAGAGGATGATGAGCAGGTGATGATGGTGACAATGACTGAGGATGATGAGCAGGTGATGATGATGGTGACAGTGAGTGAGGATAATGAGCAGGTGATGATGGTGACAGTGAGTGAGGATGATGAGCAGGTGATGATGGTGACAGTGAGTGAGGATGATGAGCAGGTGATGATGGTGACAGTGAGAGAGGATGATGAGCAGGTGATGATGGTGACAATGACTGAGGATGATGAGCAGGTGATGATGATGGTGACAGTGAGTGAGGATAATGAGCAGGTGATGATGGTGACAGTGAATGAGGATGATGAGCAGGTGATGATGGTGACAGTGAGTGAGGATGATGAGCAGGTGATGATGGTGACAGTGAGAGAGGATGATGAGCAGGTGATGATGATGGTGACAGTGAATGAGGATGATGAGCAGGTGATGATGGTGACAGTGAGTGAGGATGATGAGCAGGTGATGATGATGGTGACAGTGAGTGAGGATAATGAGCAGGTGATGATGGTGACAGTGAGTGAGGATGCCGGCGGCGCTAGGACCGTGCGGCTCCCGCGGGGGGCGCCCAGCTGTCTCCCCCTCCCCCCCCTCTGCCTGTCCCGGGGAGTCAGTAATAGCAGCTCACAGGCAGCAGCGGCCTCTGCAGCACCCGCACCCCAGCAGCAGCTCCCGGCTCCGGCACCATGGCACCGCCCGAGGACATCGAGCGCTTCGTCAGCCCGGGGAAGGGACGAGGCATGCGGGCTCTGCGCCACTTCCAGCTGGGGGAGCTGCTCTTCTCCTGCCCGGCCTACACCTGCGTCCTGACGGTCAACGAGCGCGGCAACCACTGCGACCACTGCTTCTCCAGGTACCGGGCCCCGGCCCTGCCCTGCTCTGCTCTGCCCTATCCCGCACCCAGCCCTGACACCACCAGGGCCCCGCCACAGGCCGAGTGTCAGTGTCCGCGTATTACAGCACTTACGGCGGCCGCTGCGCTCCGACACGTGGGGGTACGCCGGGTCCCAGTGCCGCCTGCTGAGGTGCTGCCTGTCAGTGAGGTGATGCCAGGTCCTAGTGTTGCCCTGTGAGGTGCTGCCTGTCAGTGAGGTGATGCCAGGTCCTAGTGTTGCCCTGTGAGGTGCTGCCTGTCAGTGAGGTGATGCCAGGTCCTAGTGTTGCCCTGTGAGGTGCTGCCTGTCAGTGAGGTGATGCCAGGTCCTAGTGTTGCCCTGTGAGGTGCTGCCTGTCAGTGAGGTGATGCCAGGTCCTAGTGTTGCCCTGTGAGGTGCTGCCTGTCAGTGAGGTGATGCCAGGTCCTAGTGTTGCCCTGTGAGGTGCTGCCTGTCAGTGAGGTGATGCCAGGTCCTAGTGTTGCCCTGTGAGGTGCTGCCTGTCAGTGAGGTGATGCCAGGTCCTAGTGTTGCCCTGTGAGGTGCTGCCTGTCAGTGAGGTGATGCCAGGTCCTAGTGTTGCCCTGTGAGGTGCTGCCTGTCAGTGAGGTGATGCCAGGTCCTAGTGTTGCCCTGTGAGGTGCTGCCTGTCAGTGAGGTGATGCCAGGTCCTAGTGTTGCCCTGTGAGGTGCTGCCTGTCAGTGAGGTGATGCCAGGTCCTAGTGTTGCCCTGTGAGGTGCTGCCTGTCAGTGAGGTGATGCCAGGTCCTAGTGTTGCCCTGTGAGGTGCTGCCTGTCAGTGAGGTGATGCCAGGTCCTAGTGTTGCCCTGTGAGGTGCTGCCTGTCAGTGGGGTGATGCCAGGTCCTAGTGTTGCCCTGTGAGGTGCTGCCTGTCAGTGGGGTGATGCCAGGTCCTAGTGTTGCCCCGTGAGGTGCTGCCTGTCAGTGAGGTGATGCCAGGTCCTAGTGTTGCCCTGTGAGGTGCTGCCTGTCAGTGAGGTGATGCCGGGTCCCAGTGCCGCCTGCTGAGGTGCTGCCTGTCAGTGAGGTGATGCCAGGTCCTAGTGTTGCCCCGTGAGGTGCTGCCTGTCAGTGAGGTGATGCCAGGTCCTAGTGTTGCCCCGTGAGGTGCTGCCTGTCAGTGAGGTGATGCCAGGTCCTAGTGTTGCCCCGTGCAGTGCTGCCTGTCAGTGAGGTGATGCCAGGTCCTAGTGTTGCCCTGTGAGGTGCTGCCTGTCAGTGAGGTGATGCCAGGTCCTAGTGTTGCCCTGTGAGGTGCTGCCTGTCAGTGAGGTGATGCCAGGTCCTAGTGTTGCCCTGTGAGGTGCTGCCTGTCAGTGAGGTGATGCCAGGTCCTAGTGTTGCCCTGTGAGGTGCTGCCTGTCAGTGGGGTGATGCCAGGTCCTAGTGTTGCCCTGTGAGGTGCTGCCTGTCAGTGAGGTGATGCCAGGTCCTAGTGTTGCCCTGTGAGGTGCTGCCTGTCAGTGAGGTGATGCCAGGTCCTAGTGTTGCCCTGTGAGGTGCTGCCTGTCAGTGAGGTGATGCCAGGTCCTAGTGTTGCCCTGTGAGGTGCTGCCTGTCAGTGGGGTGATGCCAGGTCCTAGTGTTGCCCTGTGAGGTGCTGCCTGTCAGTGAGGTGATGCCAGGTCCTAGTGTTGCCCTGTGAGGTGCTGCCTGTCAGTGAGGTGATGCCAGGTCCTAGTGTTGCCCTGTGAGGTGCTGCCTGTCAGTGAGGTGATGCCAGGTCCTAGTGTTGCCCTGTGAGGTGCTGCCTGTCAGTGGGGTGATGCCAGGTCCTAGTGTTGCCCACTGAGGTGCTGCCTGTCAGTGGGGTGATGCCAGGTCCTAGTGTTGCCCACTGAGGTGCTGCCTGTCAGTGGGGTGATGCCAGGTCCTAGTGTTGCCCTGTGAGGTGCTGCCTGTCAGTGAGGTGATGCCAGGTCCTAGTGTTGCCCTGTGAGGTTCTGCCTGTCAGTGAGGTGATGCCAGGTCCTAGTGTTGCCCTGTGAGGTGCTGCCTGTCAGTGAGGTGATGCCAGGTCCTAGTGTTGCCCCGTGAGGTGCTGCCTGTCAGTGAGGTGATGCCAGGTCCTAGTGTTTCCCTGTGAGGTGCTGCCTGTCAGTTGGGTGATGCCAGGTCCTAGTGTTGCCCTGTGAGGTTCTGCCTGTCAGTGAGGTGATGCCAGGTCCTAGTGTTGCACCGTGAGGTGCTGCCTGTCAGTGGGGTGATGCCAGGTCCTAGTGTTGCCCTGTGAGGTGCTGCCTGTCAGTGAGGTGATGCCAGGTCCTAGTGTTGCCCTGTGAGGTGCTGCCTGTCAGTGAGGTGATGCCGGGTCCCAGTGCCGCCTGCTGAGGTGCTGCCTGTCAGTGAGGTGATGCCAGGTCCTAGTGTTGCCCCGTGAGGTGCTGCCTGTCAGTGAGGTGATGCCAGGTCCTAGTGTTGCCCCGTGAGGTGCTGCCTGTCAGTGAGGTGATGCCAGGTCCTAGTGTTGCCCAGTGCAGTGCTGCCTGTCAGTGAGGTGATGCCAGGTCCTAGTGTTGCCCTGTGAGGTGCTGCCTGTCAGTGAGGTGATGCCAGGTCCTAGTGTTGCCCTGTGAGGTGCTGCCTGTCAGTGAGGTGATGCCAGGTCCTAGTGTTGCCCTGTGAGGTGCTGCCTGTCAGTGAGGTGATGCCAGGTCCTAGTGTTGCCCTGTGAGGTGCTGCCTGTCAGTGGGGTGATGCCAGGTCCTAGTGTTGCCCTGTGAGGTGCTGCCTGTCAGTGAGGTGATGCCAGGTCCTAGTGTTGCCCTGTGAGGTGCTGCCTGTCAGTGAGGTGATGCCAGGTCCTAGTGTTGCCCTGTGAGGTGCTGCCTGTCAGTGAGGTGATGCCAGGTCCTAGTGTTGCCCTGTGAGGTGCTGCCTGTCAGTGGGGTGATGCCAGGTCCTAGTGTTGCCCTGTGAGGTGCTGCCTGTCAGTGAGGTGATGCCAGGTCCTAGTGTTGCCCTGTGAGGTGCTGCCTGTCAGTGAGGTGATGCCAGGTCCTAGTGTTGCCCTGTGAGGTGCTGCCTGTCAGTGAGGTGATGCCAGGTCCTAGTGTTGCCCTGTGAGGTGCTGCCTGTCAGTGGGGTGATGCCAGGTCCTAGTGTTGCCCACTGAGGTGCTGCCTGTCAGTGGGGTGATGCCAGGTCCTAGTGTTGCCCACTGAGGTGCTGCCTGTCAGTGGGGTGATGCCAGGTCCTAGTGTTGCCCTGTGAGGTGCTGCCTGTCAGTGAGGTGATGCCAGGTCCTAGTGTTGCCCTGTGAGGTTCTGCCTGTCAGTGAGGTGATGCCAGGTCCTAGTGTTGCCCTGTGAGGTGCTGCCTGTCAGTGAGGTGATGCCAGGTCCTAGTGTTGCCCCGTGAGGTGCTGCCTGTCAGTGAGGTGATGCCAGGTCCTAGTGTTTCCCTGTGAGGTGCTGCCTGTCAGTTGGGTGATGCCAGGTCCTAGTGTTGCCCTGTGAGGTTCTGCCTGTCAGTGAGGTGATGCCAGGTCCTAGTGTTGCCCTGTGAGGTGCTGCCTGTCAGTGAGGTGATGCCAGGTCCTAGTGTTGCCCCGTGAGGTGCTGCCTGTCAGTGAGGTGATGCCAGGTCCTAGTGTTGCCCTGTGAGGTGTTGCCTGTCAGTGAGGTGATGCCAGGTCCTAGTGTTGCCCTGTGAGGTGCTGCCTGTCAGTGAGGTGATGCCAGGTCCTAGTGTTTCCCTGTGAGGTGCTGCCTGTCAGTGGGGTGATGCCAGGTCCTAGTGTTGCCCACTGAGGTGCTGCCTGTCAGTGGGGTGATGCCAGGTCCTAGTGTTGCCCTGTGAGGTGCTGCCTGTCAGTTGGGTGATGCCAGGTCCTAGTGTTGCCCTGTGAGGTTCTGCCTGTCAGTTGGGTGATGCCAGGTCCTAGTGTTTCCCTGTGAGGTGCTGCCTGTTAGTGGGATGATGCCAGGTCCTTGTGCTGCTCTCTGAGGTGCTGCCTGTCAGTGGGGAGGGGACGCTGGGTCCCACTAAGTTATTAGGCTGCAATCACGGCCCTCTCTCCTGACGGGGGCTGCACATTAAACCGATGCATATAATCCAAGAAACATGGCGCTCTGTAATGTACATATTTTTGTGGTAGAAGAATAGGCAGATAATACATATTTACACTCGCCCACCTCTCTCGTACTCCCCAACTTACCCCAACATAAGTCCTCTCGCATGTTTCTCGGACCCCAATTGTGCCAGATTTACACCACATGCCACTTGGAGTTGCATTTAAAATGCTCCCCATAAATCCTAAATGTCCCATTTGCTCACGCATCCAACAAGTACTCCAGATTCCCTCAGAGGAAGGGGGAGACCCCAAGGTGCGGACGGCTTTGCGCTTCTTACTTCTACTCTGATCGTAGACATGATCTCCGTGCATTGGTCGTGGGAGGTCATGTGATGCAGACGGCCGCTGCCGCTGCTCTTGTCACCTGTGGCCCCCAACTCTTATCAAATAATTGCTGGGCCTACAGGTGAAGCTCAGCGGGCGCAGAACTCGTAGAATAAATCTAGCCGCACACTGTCCTATTTTCTTTTGATCGGGATGAGAAATGGGGCGATTTGTTTGGCAAAGTGAAAGCCCCAATATCTGTGCTACATGTTATGTGATTGTGTCTTAGAAGCACCATTTTTCCACCACACTCATTTTGCATATGTCCACCTACAAGGAGCATGACACAGGAGATCATAGGAAATATGGCAGGTCATTGGGAACGCACGCGCGCACACTGCTCAATATCGGGAAATTGGGGGCGAGATTTCTGTTCTTGACTGACAGATCGGATAATGGAAGGAATTCGTTTTTGGATGGTTTCTAACCATTTTATCGGTGAAACGCTGAAACGATCGTTCATGCACACTATACAATAAATGCGGCTGATCAACGATTATTTGCAAATCTGGCCAATAATTGTATAGTGTGTAGCTAGCTTCAGCCTTGCAAGGTGCTGGGGGCCACAGGTGAAGGCTCGGCGGTCCGCCTCTTGTCCATCACCGCTGTAGAGTGTAATCTATAAAACCTTTGAGGCTTTGTGCCATGCAGAGTATTTGTTGTCCTGAGCCTAATCTCTCATCTATGTCCTTATAGGGATATGGGCGCACATTAATCATCCAACGCATTCAGGCCCCGTTACATGTCCTCTCCTGTCGCCATTATTCGAGGCCATGTATGACAATAACACCAGCCAGGGTACCTCATCCAATAAGTTGATGTCCCGGCGAACAGTTAACTGCAGAGTGAAAGTTTTTACTTTTCAAGCGTTTTACCTAATAGGGGTGAGATCACAATATCCCTCTCTGACCGGCCTCGCCATTTGAAGCTGGCTTCGGCTATCGGAGGCCAATTTGTTACATAGCCCAGTACCCCCATCCTTGGGGTGTGGTGTAAGAGATAGACAGTAATTAGTTAGACAGTGTCTAGATAGACACCAGATGTTAGACAGGGAAAAAAGTTAGACACAAACAAAAGTCAGACACATTAAAGTTAGACATATAAAAAGTTTGACAGGGTCAAAAGTTCGACACACAAATTGTCGACAATTTTTTTGTTTGTTTTTTTAGCCCTGATCTGCACCCTAACCCTCCCTAACTATAAAAAAAAAAAGTGTCGACCATTTTTGTGTCGATCTTTTTCATGTCGAACTTTTTACATGTCTAACTTTTGTGTGTCTGACTTTTGTCTGTGTCGAATTTTTATCCTTGTCTAACTATTAACTATCTAACATCTGGTGTCTATCTAGACATTGTCTAGAATTTAATTTACAGTATATACAACGTATTACTGTGCACCCTGGGTGCCAGCGGATTTCAGATCTAATTTCCCCACCATTATCTCGCATACCAGCGGGAATTCAAGTGAAAAGTGGGAATAGTCTGTGGGCATGTCCTCATACAGTGGGAGGAATCCGTGGACGCGAACATGGACCTTCCTAGTGGAATTAAATGCAGCAATCCAAACCTAGCATGATAAAGCTTTGTGTAATAATTATTTTATTCTGCATATGAGAAGTGTACCATTCGCTGGCGCTGTTGCAGTGGTGACTGTGGAAAAGTTTAGTTGTGCGAGCAGTTATTTTGGCACTTTCATTAATATATTTTTGCAAATACACTGTATACACCAGTATAATATGCCGTCAGAGGGGACACAAATGAAAATCAGCGTATGCGAAGAGCCTAAGGGTCACGCTGGTGATTGTTCCCTGGCTTATGGCTTGCAGGCTGTTTTATAAAAAGGACACATGTTATGTGAAGTACAGGGTTTTGCAGAGAAGTGACAACTGGTGTCAGTCCTAAATAGGAGATCGGCTTCACGGGTGGCGCCAGCTGCGACCGCTTTTATTATACTCTAGTGTTTGACGAATGGGGAAGGGGGTTAGCATCGTGCAAAATAACCCCAGTAGGAGGGGAAACGTTACCCTGAGTAATTACATACAGCTTTATGTTACCAGGGGCTGTGCTGCTATTGCCCGTACCATTATGGTAAATGATATCTTTTCCTTGCATTATGCCAGACGTGTTTGAAGATCTTACTAAACCAGTCCTGTTATTGAGCGCCAGGATACGCGATAGCCCCTCGCGTTTTCTTTCTGCGCACAAATGACGGTTGTGGTGAGGATAATGTGCACGTTTTTGCTTGCCCCACCGTGTGAGGTGCGAGAAAAAAAATAAACTAAGAACATCACTTACACATCGAACGATAATACCATCGGGACCTTGCGGCTCAGCGATTGTCCGCAGGGTGTAACTTGGCGTCTGAGACCTGCCTTGGGGCAAGACCAATTGGTTATAACCGTGTCGCTTATTAAGTCTCCCCTAGTAGGCACAGTATAGGAAATGCCTTTGATTATATAATAACCAATATATAATATAGTATACAGCACCATCCTATCCCGCAGGGCGTTCAGAACAAACGATAATAAGCCGCGTATTACCATGCAGCGTAGTGAGAGGCTGGTGAGTGCGGTTACACGTGGTGCATATAGATCCGGCCAGCAGGCACAATACACTGGGAGTGGGACTCTGCTCGGGGGAGCAGTTACAGGAGAATTGTGATAGTCGATGTGTTACTGAGGATATTTCAGCTGTTTGCACCCTTGTCGCTGGGATCCTATTTAGGACGGACACCTGTTGTCACTTAGCTACAAACCCATACTTCACATAACAAGCCTTATTTTTATAAACCGGCCTCCGAGTGATAAGCCAGGGACAATTAGCAGCACGATACTTTAAGCTCTTATTCTACAATATTCAATTAACTTGCACTTGTCCGTGCTCACATGCCGCCTCATAGGAGTGTTCGCAGTCAGCAACCGTAAATATCTGTGACGGCAAGCACGCGGATCGCTAAGGATTTAGGGAAGGGATCAGCGACAAGGCGAGGTTCTTGCAGAGAATAGTAACAGACTTTAAGAAAAAATAAGTCCTATATTCTCCACTGCAAGACGCTGCCTAATAGTATTAGAGGGTCGGTTATAGGAAATTAATGTTGGGGATAAGACCTATTGTGAAGAGACTTCGGTAGTAGAATGATTTCACTTCACTTTTTTTTATATCACCAAATATAAAGCAGGATATATTTTATAGAAATATAAAGACTCCAGGTTAAGCTTATTAGAGGAATTATTAGCATTAATCGCTGTTTCCTTCCTAAGACTCCCTCCCGCCTTCCTCCAATAATTTTTCCTTATTAGTAATTCAGTGTAAGTGAAAGTCCCATTGTACTTCTGACAATTACATCTCTAAGCCAGGACACTGATGGATTACACAGGTTCTGTGGCTGATGAAATCCAGGCTTGAGGTCAGGCAGCCACAGAACATGTGTAATCTATGAGTGTCCCGGTCTAAAGGGATAGTATGGTAAGCCTAATGACTGCCGATCCGCCAGCAGACGGATCGTGCTGTCCCTGCTGACAATTGCGTGGTCCCCGTTGAACGCACGATATGCCGGCACCCTCCTCCACCATCTCAATGGAGTTGTACATCGCATCCCAGATCAGATAAACATGCGGGAAGATCTGGAGATGTGATTTACAATCCCGCGTGAGCACGCAGCACGATATCGGGCACTATATCGTGCCCATACACGGCACGATATAGCACCTATATCGTGCCGATCCATCGGATCGGCACATATATGGTGCCGTGTATGGCCACCCTAAGTATACAGGATGGTGGTGTGTATTGCAGTCTTGCACCACAGGAGCCTGGGTTTAATTACACCATGGTGTTTGTATAGTGGCTTTGTCTCTGGAATTCCGCCTACAACAGAGTTTCCACAACCATTACAGTCCAAGTTTTAAGGATATCCATGTTTGAGCACAGGTGATATCCTGGACCGGGGAGCTGGGAGCTATAGCACCCCCATATACCTGTCCCATCCATACGGCACCCCCATATACCTGTCCCATCCATATAGCACCCATATCCATATAGTAAACTTGACTATCTAGAGGAAGTAAGTCGTAACAAGGTTTCCGTAGGTGAACCTGCGGAAGGATCATCCATACAGCACCCCCATATACCAGTCCCATCCATATAGCACCCCCATATACCTGTCCCATCCATATAGCACCCCCATATACCTGTCCCATCCATATAGCATCCCCCATATACCTGTCCCATCCATATAGCATCCCCCATATACCTGTCCCATCCATATAGCATCCCCCATATACCTGTCCCATCCATATAGCATCCCCCATATACCTGTCCCATCCATATAGCATCCCCCATATACCTGTCCCATCCATATAGCATCCCCCATATACCTGTCCCATCCATATAGCTCCCCCATATACCTGTCCCATCCATATAGCACCCCCATATACCTGTCCCATCCATACAACACCCCCATATACCTGTCCCATCCATACAGCACCCCCATATAGCTGTCCCGTCCATATAGCATCCCCCATATACCTGTCCCATCCATATAGCACCCCATATATAGTGTTCCCTCTAGCTCCGGCGGGAGGCAGGGCGCCGGAGCTAGAGAGGGCATGCCCGTGCGCGCGCGCGACCAAGAAGGGGGCATGGTCATCGGAAAAGGGGGCGTGTCTATAAGACGCGTCCCCTTTTCGTCACTCTTGGGGGCGTGCCGGCACTTACGGACACGCCGGGCAGCCCCCAAGCCCTGCAGACAGGGAGAATAGACGCCCGGCGTCTACTCTCCGGCGGTGACCGGGTCACCGCATGTTTCTCCACTCGCGGGACACTGCGTCCCGCGGGTGAGAACGGCTTCCGCAGGCTGTTAGGGCAGGGCGCTTTTTGCCCTCCTCCTGGAGGGCAGGGTGCTTTTTGCCCTCCAGAAGGAGGGCAGGGCGCAGCGCCCCGCTAAAACAGCCTAGCGGGAACGCTAATATACCTGTCCCATCCATATGGCACCCCCATATACCTGTGCCATCCATATGGCACCCCCATATACCTGTGCCATCCATATAGCACCCCCATATACCTGTGCCATCCATATAGCACCCCCATATACCTGTGCCATCCATATAGCACCCCCATATACCTGTCCCATCCATATAGCACGCCCATATACCTGTCCCATCCATATAGCACGCCCATATACCTGTCCCATCCATATAGCACGCCCATATACCTGTCCCATCCATATAGCACGCCCATATACCTGTCCCATCCATATAGCACCCCCATATACCTGGCCCGTCCATATAGCACCCCCATATACCTGGCCCGTCCATATAGCACCCCCATATACCTGGCCCGTCCATATAGCACCCCATATACCTGGCCCGTCCATATAGCACCCCATATACCTGGCCCACATCAAGTAACCCATTTTTCTGCACTTTGTACTTTTTCACCCCAGAAATTAAGTCATTATTGGCAGAATTAAGCAAATATTTTTTTCTTTCCTAATTAGTCATTAAGGAGGGTGTCTCAGTGCGTCTGAACCAAATCCTGACATTTTTACCTTGAAATAAGGATTTTCCCCAACTTTTCACCTGCTCCGGAGGTGGTGAAAACTAATTTGCGCTAAATGCGTGTCAAACTTCGCATCCGCGAAAAACCACGGCTAATAAGATTGCTCGATAAGTATAAATTTTTACGATAAGTCGTTTTTCGCGAAAAAGCAGCGTATTGAGGCTAAATGAATTCCCCTCATAGAGGTACAGACCTCGGTAGGGATATGAACTCCTTATTCTAAAGCTTTGTCCCTTCTTACTATACTCACTTGTGTTTTGTATTTATTTGTTTAGTGGTCTGTAAAGATATATATTTGTCACCCTGGAGATCACTCGTACCCCTAATCGATGGGCAGGGAACCTGATTATACGCGGAGGCTCTTTGGGTCCTCGGCATAAGACCCTTTGATTTATTTTGCATCTGAAGATGAAACAAACACTATTTCCTTTTCTGGGAAAGTGTAATCTTTATACTGACTCGGGATAGTTAGTGTTAGTGCTGACACAAACCAGACCCTACAACTTTATCATGTACGTGTCCTTTGGCTATTGTGCAGTTACTGATAATACCGAGATATCGCACAGAAGAAGCCCGTGGTATGGGAACTAGTATATACATTTGTGAGCCTAATTCTGAGTTGGGAGTAAAACCAAAAAACAGCAGCAAGTAACTTTGCACCTGAACAAACCAGGCTGCAATGCAAGGGGGGCAAATAGATTTATTTATTATTTTGCATGCTGGGTAAATACTGGCTGCTTCTGCATGTAGCCCACAAATTGTGGACAACTTTTAGTGTTCGATTTGAGCTCCTCACACTGTATTTCTTGGGGAGGGGGGGGCATCTGTCCGGCACAATTTCCCTGCCGCCCAGCGCTTGCCACAGCTGAAAGACTTTTCATATGGAAACGACAGCACAACGTGGCTTATTGGGCGTCACAGTGCAGCTCACTTCTAATACCCACTCCGCTGGAAGGAGGAAGCTAGTCACTCCCTGGCCCACCCTGCACAGCAGGCAAGTATCACAGCCTCCCCCTCTCCTGCACGGTGCTTGCCAAACAGTAAGTGAGCTGCCGGATGGGGCAGGGTGCACGATAGGCTGCTGCTTACCTGCTGTAACAGGGTTATGTCCTCGCTCAACCAAACACCCCACCCCCCTGCTGGCTGACTCCAAATGCCGCCCATGGCCGATACGCGACGGCCGATCTGATGGCTGACATCGGGCGGTCCACACACACCGAGCGATCCACTGTCGGCACCCCCCTCCCCCACCCGCATAGCGCTGTATGGGATCGTACATCGCATCCCCAGATCAAGTGAACCTGCAGTAAGATCTGGAGGTGCAATGTGCTACCCCACGGGAGCACGCACAGGCCGATATCATGCCCACACACTGTACAATATAGCGACGATGTGGTACCAATCCGTCGGGTCGGCTGCTATATCGCACCGTGTATGGGGGCCATTACTCTGTGCACATGTTACATCTGCCCCCCTGCAACTTACCAGGCCCGATGTCTATATTTTCATTCCTTCTTCCTTTCCTCTATCTCATCGTTCGTTATCCATATTTTCTTCTCTTAAGGAAAGAAGGTCTCTCGAAATGTGGCAAATGCAAACAGGCCTTCTACTGCAACGTGGACTGTCAGGTAAGACCTCGTGTTTCCTTGTATACGCAGCCATTCAGCCCTTTAAATCGACAACTTGTTCTCTCCAGATGTTGTTATACAGTATTTATAGAGTGGCAGAAATTGAGGTAAGCACTGTACATACTGTATGTGAGAGGTACACCTTTATTACATGCATAGTAAAATAAACGGGTGCTAATGCATGACACCTCGGGATAGTAGACTTGGGGAGGGGGGACCCATTCAATGAAGGACAGAAAGTGTGAAGTCAGAGATATCAGTAATGGGGGGGAAAGACCAGATCAAGGTCGGTCCTCTGTGAGGCTGAAGACGCTGAGCGAGAGGGGAGTCTGGAGGCAGCAGCAGGTGTGGGGGGATTCGGAGAGAGGATCTTGGGGACGGTAGATGACTGGTAATAAAGATGAGTAGGGTAGAAGAGACCAATGGACTGGATATTAAAGGAGAGAGAGAGCTTGGGGATTATGATCCAGGGACTGGAGAAGGATACCCACCCCTCTGCCTTACAGCCACCAGGTCTAAGTGCGTGGGAGAAAGAAAGACCACCAGAGGAGAACATGGCAGGAGATATGTCAGACAAGGAGAGGCCGTACTCAGAGAGGATGTGTTTGGGATGAGGATGTGGAGACCAATTATTACACAAACCTGCTGTTCCAGAGAGTGCATTATAGTGGGACGGGTGGACATGTAAATGGTGTATAAGAGTGGATCATGTTTGGAGAGGTGCGAGTGAGTAGGGCAGATATAGCAGTCTAAGCTGGTAGAGGTTACCAGACACAGGGAGAGATGGGCGGATGAGTGTGATGTTAGGTGGCGTAGCGGGAGACAAGTGTAAATTAATGGGAGCAGAGAGGGGAGGAAGCTAGTGAGGGGAGACCAGGGGAGGAGGCTGGAGAACAGAGTCACAGTGTGATGAGCAGGGGGCAGAACTCCAGGGTGAGGAGGCTGGAGAACAGAGGGCCTGATTCAGAGCTGGACGCTATTTGCGGACGGTCGTTCCAAAAAAGGGGCCGGCTATTTAAATTGATCGCTCGCTCTTTGCGTTTTGTTGACGCTTCTATGTCTGAGTGAGCAAACGAAAATGCCCTCGCTATTTTGTAAAGACGCCCCCTGGCCGTTCGCATCACACGTCATCTCCGGTATTTATTAGATTAATCGGGTACATGGAAAGGCGTCTGAACTGCTCGCAGTGCTTGTGGTAGGATTTTCTTACCGCTATCACTGCGAGCAGTTCAGGCTAAAAGACAACCAAGTGACGTGGTCGATGATGCTCCTTTACTAATTATGCACTCCCATTAAACGCCCTTATTACTGTTTGGCACGCCTGCGTTCGGATCTCCACTCCCCGTTTTCAAGCACCTTCCCCTGTTACCACCCACATACGGTACATTCTGTCACTCAAATTAGCAGCCCCTCGCTGTTTTGTGAGCGCACGATTTCCCACCGCAATGACTGGTTTGCACATGCGCATTACGACCCATACGCATGCGCAGTTGTGCGAACATCGCTCAGAGCGAACGAGCGGCCGCTTACGAGCAGCTCTGAATCAGGCCCTTCGTCCTCAGGACCCCTCACAGGTCACGTTTTCCAGGTCACCCAGCAGGTGCACAGGTGTATTCATTACTGGCTGACACAGATTCACAGGTGGAGCTAATGATTTCACTTGTGATTCTGTCAGGAGACCTGGAAAACATGCACTGTGTGGGGTCCTGAGGACCGTTTTATAGCGCAGACTCTACAGAAATTCCTACAAAAGATGGCAGAAATAAATATTCGTTTCCTCTGAGTCAGCTGCTTTTAAATGAAAGTGACCTTCACCCAATTATTAGTGCACCTAGGGCTTGATTCAGCATGACTCGCTGATGCGATCGTGTACGCAGACGGCCGATTGCTGCATACTGCGCATACATATGCTTCACAGTGCGTGAATGCCTAACTGTAATCGCACTGCGTTCACGGAGACCACGCAGAGCAATCGCAGAGTGATTGACAGGAGGTGAGCGTTTCGGGGTGGTTGGAGAAACGCAGACGTGCCAGTGCATTTGAACGCCGTTACGGGGACGTGGATAAAGTAGCCACTACGATGGCATACGCAGACAGAGCTCTCACTGCGTACAGGAAAGTTAGCAATTTATAAGTGAGGTCTGACCTGCTGTAAATGTGGCTCCGATGTACTTATATGTTACCAATGTTTTTGCTGGATTGCAATTATGGATGTGCGAGAGGGTAAGCGGGCGTCTGCATTTTATCCGTGCGAGTGCTTTGCGATTGCACATATTGGCATACTCTCAGCAGAACTGCGTACACAATCGCATCAGCAATCCTTGCTGAATCAGGCTCTGTTTTTTTTTTTTTTTTTCTTTACGAGAAGGGAAGTAAGGCTGGGAAGGTAAGTGGTGAGCAGAAGTAGTGAGCCAGGGAGAGGAAAGGTAGGAGCTGGGAAGGTAAGTGGAGAGCAGAAGTAGTGAGCCAGGGAGAGGAAAGGTAGGGGCTGGGAAGGTAAGTGTTGAGCAGAAGTAGTGAGCCAGGGAGAGGAAAGGTAGGGGCTGGGAAGGTAATTGGTGAGCAGAAGTAGTGAACCAGGGAGAGGAAAGGTAGGGGCTGGGAAGGTAATTGGTGATCAGAAGTAGTGAGCCAGGGAGAGGAAAGGTAGGGGCGGGAAGGTAAGTGGAGAGCAGAAGTAGTGAGCCAGGGAGAGGAAAGGTAGGTGCGGGAGGGTAAGTGGAGAGCAGAAGTAGTGAGCCAGGGAGAGGAAAGGTAGGTGCGGGAGGGTAAGTGGAGAGCACAAGTAGTGAGCCAGGGAGAGGAAAGGTAGGTGCGGGAGGGTAAGTGGAGAGCACAAGTAGTGAGCCAGGGAGAGGAAAGGTAGGTGCGGGAGGGTAAGTGGAGAGCACAAGTAGTGAGCCAGGGAGAGGAAAGGTTGGGGCGGGAGGGTAAGTGGTGAGCAGAAGTAGTGAGCCAGGGAGAGGAAAGGTACGGGCGGGAAGGTAAGTGGAGAGCAGAAGTAGTGAGCCAGGGAGAGGAAAGGTAGGGGCTGGGAAGGTAAGTGTTGAGTAGAAGTAGTGAGCCAGGGAGAGGAAAGGTAGGGGCTGGGAAGGTAATTGGTGAGCAGAAGTAGTGAACCAGGGAGAGGAAAGGTAGGGGCTGGGAAGGTAATTGGTGAGCAGAAGTAGTGAGCCAGGAAGAGGAAAGGTAGGGGCTGGAAGGTAAGTGGAGAGCAGAAGTAGTGAGCCAGGGAGAGGAAAGGTAGGTGCGGGAGGGTAAGTGGAGAGCAGAAGTAGTGAGCCAGGGAGAGGAAAGGTAGGTGCGGGAGGGTAAGTGGAGAGCAGAAGTAGTGAGCCAGGGAGAGGAAAGGTAGGTGCGGGAGGGTAAGTGGAGAGCACAAGTAGTGAGCCAGGGAGAGGAAAGGTTGGGGCGGGAGGGTAAGTGGTGAGCAGAAGTAGTGAACCAGGGAGAGGAAAGGTTGGGGCGGGAGGGTAAGTGGAGAGCACAAGTAGTGAGCCAGGGAGAGGAAAGGTTGGGGCGGGAGGGTCAGTGTTGAGCAGAAGTAGTGAGCCAGGGAGAGGAAAGGTAGGGGCTGGGAAGGTAAGTGGTGAGCAGAAGTAGTGAGCCAGGGAGAGAAAAGGTAGGGGCAGGAAGGTAAGTGGTGAGCAGAAGTAGTGAGCCAGGGAGAGGAATGGTAGGGGCGGAGGGTGCAGATAAATGATAGCGCAAACACAGGTACTGCTAAATGAAATAGGACTAAAGATCATGGGTTCTGAAGCACAATAATACCCCTTTCAGACAGAAACGCCAGTAAAACCTGGCTTTTACCCGGCAATTTGCCTGATTTCCGCCCCCCCCCCCCCCCCCCTTTCAGACACAAAAGCAAATTACTGGGTCAAGCGTTTCGACCCAGTAATATTCTGATTAACACGGGTATTTCTTCTTTGTGAAAGGGTCATCCCGGTATTTTGCTTCTCTGTGTGAAGGGGGTATAATAAATGTTGTGCACAGATCTGTACTGTTAATGGTTATTAGCTATTTTGGCAGATTCACATTTTCTTATGTATCTACTGTGAGTTTATGCTGCTGTGATTATTCTTGTGATCACACTTACCACTCGCTTCTCCACCCTCGCCCAGCTCATCCACCCTTCTCCACACTTACATAAATTCCTCCCTCCTATAGTCCATACCATTCCCCCTCACATTGTAGTCCTCTACCCAATTCATAGAATTGTCATCTGAACCCTTACCTGCCACCTCAAAGCACCATCCATGGCCACTTGATCTCCCACACCCTCAACAACCTTGTTCTCTGGACCTGGCTCACCCCATTCCCACATCACATCTCCGCTGCTCTGTGTGGGGTTTCTCAAGTTCCCAGATCTGTGGCCAGATGACTGGCAAGATGGTGGAGTGGGGTCCTTATCTCTCCTGCTGCTGCTTTTTGATCCTTTCCCCTGTACCATTTCTCTCCTCCTTTGAGGCTCATCCTATCGGCTTCTTCCACCCTGTGCACCTACTGTTGGCAGTCCCTTATCTTCCCCCTTGGATTCACTTCTCTCTTCCTAGGTGACTTTTCCTCCTGGAACCCCCACTTTCATTTTGCTGACCTTACTTCCATCATCTCATAGGCTAGTGACATCTTCTTCTTTAAGTTTCACATAATGGACCCCTTTCCTCTCCCACTCCACCAGTCTCCTTCTTGATCTAGTCTTTTCCCACTGCTGTGATATCTCTGGCTTCACCAAGTCCCCCTCTTCCCTCTCTCAGCCCACCACTATCTCCTCTCCATTGTCCTTTCTTTTCCCCAGTCACCACCTCTCTCTCACCAAATGCAACCTTAATACCCTAGACCCAGCCCTGTTCTCCTTCTCACTGGATGTACATCTTACTCGCACAATGATCAAGCTCTATCCATCTACAAGTCCACCCTTACATCTGTCTTTGATTGCACTGCCCCAGCTGTTACCTGTAGTCTACCTTGGTGCTTGCCACAACTTTCTCACTTAATGAGCACACACTCCCTGTAAAAATGCTTTTGCATTGCATGGAAGTTGGGCTCTTACACTATTTTCTTCCGTTTCAAATTCATCCTATCCTCCAACTCTGGTCTGCCCTATCTCTCTCAAAGCAATCTTACTTTGTGTCTCTCATTTCCTTCCAGACTTCCTGTTCCTGCCATCCTCTTCGCTACCTCCAACACTCTCCTCTACCACCCTCCTCCCTCTGTGCCTTTGACTTTGCCAAACATTTCATATCCAGAATTGATGTTATACACCACTTCCCATCAGCCTCCTCCTGCCCCACCCTCACCCATCTTCAGCTGTCTGTCCTCCTCCTCCCTTGCCACTAGGGATGAAGATGGAGGCCTTCTCTTATCCTTTCCCCACACATGCCCTCTTGACCAAATTCCCTCTCACCTCCTCCACTCCCTCTCTCCCAGCACCGGCTCCCACCTTGTCCTCTTCAACCTGTCCCATGCATTCTGTACCATCCCATCCTCCAAGCATGTACCATCCCATCCTCCAAGCATGCATCATCAAAAACTCTCACTTGGTCCATGTTCTCTCTCCAACTTCTGCCCGATCCTTCTGCTTGATTGTGTCTCCAAAATCCTTTACCGCCTCAAACCTTTCTTCTTCCCCCACTCCCTTGTTGATCCACTTGAATCTGGTTTCCGTTCCCTCCATCCACAGAAACTGCTCCAACCAAGGTAACGAATGATCTACTTACTGCCGAATCTAAGGGTCCTTTCTCTCTGCTCATCCTCCTGGACCTATCTGTGGCCTTTGATACTGTGGATCCTACTCTCCTCATTCACACCTTCCAGTCTTTCAGTCTCTGTGACTGTGACCTTTCTTGATTGACTTCCTAGGTCTCTAACTGCTTCTGCTGGCCCTTCATCTGACTTCACCTCTCTTGCTGTCTGTGTCCCAGAGTATGTTCTTCACCCCTTCTCCCTCCGCACCTACCCTCAAGGAGATCACATTGGTTCCATCTTCCTCCAATACCACGTACACGCCGATGACACCCAAACTTTCTTCTCCTCCCCAGATATCTGTCCCTCCATTCTCACTCATGTCTGTCTCTCTACCATCTCCTCCTAGATGTCCCTTTGCTTTCTCAGCTCCGTGCGTCTAAAACTGAACTCATTGTAACTCTTCCCCCACCCCCTTACAGTCCCCTCTCATTTCTCTGTCTTTCTCTCTTCAGTCTACCTCACAATCTTGTTGCTTCCACTTTCTCAATATCTCTAGAATCAGAACCTTTCTAGAGCAGCCTCCTCTTCTCGCTGCAATCGGTCTCATTAAGCTCTCCCACCTCTCTGTGTCAGCCTCCTCCCTCTACAAATTGGCTCCCCATACACCACAGAGTACAGGATAAACTCCTCACCCCTAATTATAAAGCCCTCGGTGGCTCCACTCCCTCCTCCATCTCCACCCTCATTTCTGTCCAGGCTCCCTCCTGTCCTCTCTGCTCCTCCACTGATCACCGCCTCACCACAGCCCTGGTCGCCCACATCCAGGATTTCTCCCGTGCTGCCCCTCTCTACTCTGACTGTCTGCTGCCCTCCACACCTTCCAATGAGCCCGAAGGCTTCCCTTCTCCATACTGGTCTATCAGCCCTCATCCTAACTCACTATTCTAAGATACGTAAATATTCACCACGAAATGCATCATCGCACCCCATCCACTTCGCAGGGGGCACAGGAGGGATATGGGAGTGTGGGCTGCTATCCTAGATGTGTGTGTGGGGGGAGGGGGCATGTCTTGTTGCTACTGATTACAGTACCCCATAATATAAGCCTTGCTCTTTGGAATGCTTTATACCCTGGGGTGACACAAGTGCCATTTTAACGCACCATATAAGTAGCACAAATTGAAATATTACCAATATAATATACTGGTAATATATGATATACTATATATAATTTTTTTTACGTTTAGAATAAAAGCAAAGCTATTTAATTATATATGAAATTTCAGATGCTGGTCACTTTTTCTTCAACTCTGCGTGATCCAGCCCGAGGATACGTTCTAATTAGCAATGCCTACGGGGGAATCTCATTCAGCCATAAATTTGGATTCTTTTTTTTTTTTTTTTATACTGACAAAAACTTTCTCCAAAGTTCTAAACTTGTAGAATAAAATGTTAAAAAAATAAGGCTAAGGGCCATATTCAATTAGGCTGCGAAAAGCCGTAATTTTCGCCGATTTCACTTATCCCCGTATTCAATTTGTCCAACTTTTCGCCGGTGCGAAAAATCTTTCTATTGGGGACCAGCAAAAAAGTATCACCTATGAATAGGTGGCGAGAACAAATGCAGAATTGGGATTTTGAGGTGCAGACTTCCCAAAACCACCCTGAACCCCTTGGACAGGCCCCCAAAGGTATTCTGTGTCAAAAACATTTTTAAAAGTACGACAGGACACCCCAAAAAAGGTACTTTTCATTTTGGGGGTGAAAACAAAAAAGTTGGGGAACAAACTTCTAAACTAGCGGAATAGACTCAGGGGGGGTCCCCAAGTATGCCCCAGGTGTTTTTAAAAATTCACATTAACCACTTTAAAATATGCTAGTATCCATTTTCATGTACCCCAAATTTTTCCCAAAAAATTCTTCACCACTTTACCAAAGACACTAAACTGCACCTACTGAGACCATTTAAAAAGCCCAAATACCTTTAGCAGGGCTATTTGGGGGGTACACATAGTGAACCCCCATGTCAGAGCATCTTTAGGGGGGTGTCATGCTGATTTCCCCAAAAATTACAGCACTTTTCACTTATTTCGTTATCACTGGCTCCCGTTTTCGCTGTTTTGGAATTAAATACGGGGATAAGCGAGGACGAGTGCAATAACTTTTCGACTGGAAAATATCCGATGATGGCAAAGTCCGGCAACTGACTTTTCGCTCCAGATTGAATATGCCCCTAAATAGAAGAGGTAAAAGACATTCTTTGTGCAAGAAGACAGAGATAAAGGTGAATTAAGTGATTTTTTATTCATTTATTTAGCATTTTTTTCACATGAGGTTTTTTTTTTTTTTGTAACATTCAGGTCAAGGCTGTGATTTCGTCAGAAGGTCGACAATCAACGTCAGTAGACGTGTTTAGGTCGACACGGTTAAATTGTCGACAATTAACATGTCAACGTCATGTGGTTTTTTTTTTGTTTTGTTTTTTATTATTTTAGCCTGACCCTATAAATGAACAAAAAAAAAGCAAAAGTTGTGATTCTGTGTCAACGTTTTGACCATGTTGACCTAACTGCATGTCTACATAATTATTTTGACCTAATGATCATGTTGACATTTTGACTGTCGGCATTCAGAACCTGTTGGCATTCTCAATGTCGACAGGATACCATCTCTTGCCATATGGATAAGAGAGGGAAATGGCTAAATAATTGATATCACATAGGGATCTCCTCATAGGATAATGCTCTGGACATGCTAAATCCTAAACGTTCTAGATCATACGTTCCGTACCTGTATATACGCGTTACCAGGTAGGGACACCCCTCCTGCGGTACACGGGCAAATAAGAACCACTTGGCCCATCTAGTCTGCCCCTTTTCATGCATCCTTTAGACAACTTCAACCTTATTTACTCCTTACATCTCTCAAGGATATCCTTATGCCTATCCCAAGCGTGTTTAAATTGTTCCACTGTTTTAGCTTCAACCACCTCTGATGGGGGCTATTCCACTTATCCACTACCCTTTCTGTGACGTCATTATTCCTCAAATTTCCTCTGAGCCTCCCTCCCCCCAGTGTCAGAACATGTCCTCATGTTCTTGTACATCTCTTCCTCTGAGCCTCCCTCCCCCCAGTCTCAGTGCATGTCATCGTGTTCTTGTACATCTCTTCCTCTGAGCCTCCCTCCCCCCAGTCTCAGTCCTCGTACATCTCTTCCTCTGAGCCTCCCTCCCCCCAGTCTCAGTGCATGTCCTCGTGTTCTTGTACATTTCTTCCTCTGAGCCTCCCTCCCCCCAGTGTCAGTACATGTCCTCGTGTTCTTGTACATCTCTTCCTCTGAGCCTCCCTCCCTCCAGTCTCAGTGCATGTCCTCGTACATCTCTTCCTCTGAGCCTCCCTCCCCCCAGTCTCAGTGCATGTTCTCGTGTTCTTGTACATCTCTTCCTCTGAGCCTCCCTCCCCCCAGTGTCAGTACATGTCCTCGTGTTCTCGTACATCTCTTCCTCTGAGCCTCCCTCCCCCCAGTGTCAGCGCATGTCCTCGTGTCCTTGTACATCTCTTCCCCTGAGCCTCCATCCTTCCAGTCTCAGTGCATGTCCTCGTGTTCTTGTACATCTCTTCCCCTGAGCCTCCATCCTTCCAGTCTCAGTGCATGTCCTCGTGTTCTTGTACATCTCTTCCTCTGAGCCTCCCTCCCCCAGTGTCAGTGCATGTCCTCGTGTCCTTGTACATCTCTTCCTCTGAGCCTCCCTCCCCCAGTGTCAGTACATGTCCTCGTGTTCTTGTACATCTCTTCCTCTGAGCCTCCCTCCCCCAGTGTCAGTACATGTCCTCGTGTTCTTGTACTTCTCTTCCTATGAAGAATGTCTCCCCCCAGTGTCAGCGCATGTCCTCGTGTTCTTGTACATCTCTTCCTCTGAGCCTCCCTCCCCCAGTGTCAGTGCATGTCCTCGTGTTCTTGTACATCTCTTTCTCTGAGCCTCCCTCCCCCAGTGTCAGTGCATGTCCTCGTGTTCTTGTCCATCTCTTCCTCTGAGCCTCCCTCCCCCAGTGTCAGTGCATGTCCTCGTGTTCTTGTACATCTCTTCCTCTGAGCCTCCCTCCCCCAGTGTCAGTACATGTCCTCGTGTTCTTGTACTTCTCTTCCTATGAAGAATGTCTCCCCCCAGTGTCAGCGCATGTCCTCGTGTTCTTGTACATCTCTTCCTCTGAGCCTCCCTCCCCCAGTGTCAGTGCATGTCCTCGTGTTCTTGTACATCTCTTCCTTTGAAGAACGTCTTCCTCCTGTACCTTGTTATAACCCTTCATGTATTTGAACGTTTCTATCATGTCCCCCCTTTCCCTTCTCTGCTCCAAACTATACATATTAAGATCTTTTAGTCTTTCCTGGTACGTTTTGTGGTGTAGACCTTGCACCATATTAGTTGCCCATCTTTGTACCGTCTCTAATGTATTAATATCCTTCTGGAGATATGGCCTTCAGAACTGAGCACAGTATCTAGATGAGGACGTACCAATGACCTATACAGTGGTATTATCACTTCTGTCTTTCTGCTACTGATTCCTCTCCCTATGCACCAAGCATCTGACTTGCCTTCCTCATTGCTTTGTTACACTGTTTGCTTGCCTATGTTTTCTGAAATGGTGACTCCTAAATCCCTTTCCTCCTCTGTATTTTCTATTATAGTGCCCTTGATACTATATTTAGCTTTTAGGTTATTGAGACCCAAGTGCATGATTTTGCATTTTTTGGCATTAAACTGTAGTTGCCACGTTCTTGACCATTCCTCTAGTCTACCCAGATCCTCAGTCATTTGTTTTATCCCTCCTGGTACGTCTACCCTGTTGCATACCTTTGTGTCATCTGCAAAAAGGCATACTTTCCCTTTAATATTATTTGCAATATCACCAACATAGATATTAAAAAGCACTGGCCCAAGTACAGATCCCTGGGGTACTCCCCTGGTTACCTTTCCCTCCTGTGAATACACTACATTTACTACAACTCTCAGTTTCCTATCCTGCAACCAAAATCTTATCCATTCAACAGTCATAGAATCCAGTCCCAAGCTTTGCAGTTTTTATCATTCTGCGATGTGGGACCGTGTCAAAAGCCTTACTAAAGTCTAGATAAGCTACATCTACGGCCCCCCTTGATCTATTACTTTGGTCACCCAGTCAGAAAAGTCAATAAGATTTGATTGACATGATCTCCCCTGAGTAAATCCATGCTGTTTGGGATCCTGTAAATTGTTGGATTTGAGATATTCCACCACTTTTTCTTTTACTAGTGTTTCCATAATTTTTCCCACTACTGATGTAAGGCTCACTGGTCTGTAGTTGCTGGTCTGTAGTTGCTGGTCTGTAGTTGCTGGTCTGTAGTTGCTGGTCTGTAGTTGCATCCTGTTGTAGTCACATATAGTATCAGTCAGCCACATTTCACTTTTATATACTTTAGTTATATTGTAGAACGCATTCGACAATGCAGACTCCTTCTCTGTATCCTAATCCGCCTATTACATCTAAGGGAAAGGGAACGATACCCCTGAGGGTTTGTGTTTTTATTTTGGTAATGAACTTGCAGCCGCTCAGCAGTTGGATTGGGATCTTGGGTGAACGTTCTCACTCGCTGAGTGTTTCTGGGATCTCATCCTTTTGTGTCAGACCTTATTTTCAAAGGAAACACATTTCACCTGACCTTTGCCTGCAGAGAAGACAACTGTATCCTTGTTTTAATTGCTGTGCCGTGTTTTTCTGACCACGTAGAAAGGAGACTGGCCCATGCACAAGCTGGAATGCTCCGCAATGTGCTCTTATGGACAGAACTGGAACCCCTCGGAGACCGTAAGACTCACTGCCCGGATCCTGGCCAAACAGGTGAGGCCGGGGAGGAAGCCGATGTTTGCGCTGATGTGAGAGGGTGATTTATCTCTTTATGGCAGGGTGCCGGCTTCTGTTTGGCTGATTGACCACGTCCGTTGCCATGCGCCCAGGTCCTGCGCTGCGTTTCGGGCCTTGGTTTAGCATGACGTTTCGCTATGCTGTCTTCGTGCTCTGCAGGGCGCCGTTGATTGCAGAGGAGGCAGCGGACAGTGGTAGCGTCATGTCTGGGGCGCAGATTACATTTATAAGCCCCTATGTCAGCCTGTAACATGCAGATAAGATGGCCGACACTGCGCCCACGTGCCTGATTATGTA